>CAJQUN010000059.1:445066-1114554 GCA_907163345.1 Haberlea rhodopensis | reverse complement strand
AATTATTATATCGTATTATAATTTTCTCTCGATCTCAATATAATCAATTATCATCAAAGGGGATCAATCCTTCAAAAGCATGAAGAACAATAAAACATGCACATAGGAGATATGAATTCAATCCCAAAATCAATAGGAAAAGCTATGTTATTGATATTTCTCAATCATCAAACACCACAAATCCAATTATTCATTTTAACAATAATAGAAAAGTAAAACTCCCAAGTCGACTTCTTCGTTGATTCTCGATCCTTCCTCGCTTCTTTCTCGATCGTGCTCCTCGATTCTCTTGTTGGCTTGTTCCAATTCCTAGGATGAAGAGGTGATGGTGGATGAAGGTATATGGAGTTTGAGGGAGTGGAGGCTATTCCTAGGTTAAAAGTCTGATATTGATTGTGATTTTCGTCCAATATATAGAGGGAACGGAATCATGGACTTCCTTGTTGGACACAAACTCTATAAGGGAATTATTTTTCACAAAACTCCTCCGGCCGATCGATCGAGCAGACTGCTCGATCGATCGCCAACTTTCTGGGACCGCCGATCCATCGAGATTGATTTCGATCGATCGAGCTATCTTTTTATTTTATTTTTATTTTTTTTCTTTCCTTCCTTTCCCGGCTTTGACGCGTTTGCTCGGTTCGGTTCTTTTTCATCATTTTTTGCTCTTTTCCTCTACTTTTATGCATTTCAACATTGATTCCTGAAATATAGAAATATATACCAAAAAGTGTAAAATAATCCAAGAATCGATACGAAAACCATTAGAAAATCGCATCTAAATTAGTGTAAAAATGACACTTATCAACTCCCCCAAACTTATCACTTAACGTCCTCGATTAAGCATTAAAATCACAAGATAGAGTTGAATTCTCGATACTTGAAACATTTTATTTCATGACTTGCATTATTCTCAGAAATCTCATGCACATATACAAGGTGACAAGACATGTTTTCTCCTAAGTCAAGCAACACATCTCAAAAATCGGAACGTGTGTGTGTGCTAATTTCAATCTCAAGTTTCATGCACACTATTCACGATCAATTTAGGTTAATACACTCAAAGTCAAGATATCATCAAGCATCCCATAGCCTATTTTCAAACAACTGTCTCCACTAATGATAGGTCTACTCCTTAGACTTGGATCAAAGGTCTTATAAGCTTGTAATGTGTTGGCCTTTGGTGTCGGTTACCAAGAAAAAGATATGATAAGCGCAACGAAGAGAGATAACTTATAAATCACTTTTAGCACAATTTTCGAGCTCCTCTATCTTTTGTTCTAGCCTTGGCCACTTTGGGTCTTATTCATTTATCTTTCTCAAGGCTTTTTTTTTTTCTTTCTTTTTTTTTTTCTTTTATCATTCATCAATTCTTTTTCAATAAGTTTACATCATATAGATAACCAATTCATGTGCATCGAATGATATTCATTATACTCCCTTAGGTTAAGGATACTTTTTTTTTCATTTAGGCGCATATAAGGGTAGGTATAATGAGTTTACCAATAATGTCGAATGGGGGGTCTAATTATATGCAATGCAAATACCATTCTTTTTCAATAAAGCTCAAAATGGGACACTAGGAGATGATATATATCATGGTAAGCTTGAAAGGCTCAAACGTGTCAAAAAGATTGCCTAATCATGTCCAAGTCAAGTTTGTAACAATAAATTCGCCTCAAAGTGGTCATCATCAAATAGGTTCTAGGATAACTTTAAGATGCTCAAGCCAAATCATCAGTTCACAACAATTATCACTATTTCACATGCAATCCACAAGAGCATGACTCAATGTGCTCAATATATTCCTCTTCTTGACATGCTAACTCACAAAGGATATTCATGTACAAGTCTAACAATCAGTAAAATTCAAGTTCATATGCATAGTGAGAATCAAAATCCTCCTTGAATAGTCACTACTATAATTCATTCTTTTTCTCAAGTTGAACTCTTAAAAGAAATTTAGCTCATAATAATCGGACTATTCAAGTGTCATTTAAGCACACAACATGCAGATTAAGCAAGTAAAACATGCAAGTCACTCCCCCAAACTTAAATTAAACATTGTCCTCAATGTTTAAAAGAATCAAAGGGAAAAAGTAAACTCCCCTGAATCAAGACGCTTGCATGAGGATTTGAGGAAGATTTCTTTTGAAAGCTCCAATGTTGTAGGGGTTCATCGCTCCAACTGAGTGCCTAACAGAGAATAATGTAATATGGTAAAATCGTCGACTCTAGAGATAAACACACTAAATGCAAACATTGAAAATCAAATAACAAAACTAAATAGCAAAAGGATACGCTTGTGGTTGCCTCCAAGAAAGCGCTGATTTCTAGTCGTTGACTTGACCATCAGAATCAACCATCAAAGAGCGGGCTGCCGCCCATAATAAGTATCATATGATACAAAAATGGGTCTTCATTCAGTATGCCCTGCCAGAGGTTGGCATGATTGTAACAGTGTTAAGCTCGTCGCTCCAACAACATTCTTGAATTGGTAGGTACGGGGAGAATGATTCTTGACTGGCTTCATATCTTGGAGGGATGTAGTAGTGCGGTGAACGTTTGGCATCGATGAAAAATAACGGGATCCACATATAGAACATGTCTCCATCGATGGGCTCAAATCGGAATCTTCGAAAGTCTCCTTCGTTCTCCAACATCACACTCGACTCATCTTCACATGGAACTCCTCCGAATAACATCTCTGAGTAGCTCAATCTCTTGAAGAGGCTCAATTTCCCTTGACTTTTTCCGACATGAGTAATCAGTCCCCCAACTTGGTTGGTGATTGATCATCATCATATACCCAAACCGATTCGTTGCCTCATGATTTGTAGCTCTCGTCTCTTCCTCCTGGCAGCTTAGTTGAAATTGTTTCCATAAGGACCACTATTTGCCTGGCTCCAGGTGACGCATAGAGTTGGTTTGGGCACTCCAACTGTTCTCAGTTGATGCCATGAATCTTATTAAGGTATCCTCTAAATGCGTCGTGACGTCTGCAGAATTATCTCTCCTCTCTTCGTGATGTTCAAATTGGTTGGGAGCATATCATTAGGGTAGTGAGGCTCCGGTGGGTATTGGTGACTCCAACCTTGTAGTGAAGATCACAGTGACAGTGATATCGAAGTCCACCATATCATTGAACAGGTGCAACACATTGTCCTCATCTCTATCAACCAGGGGACTCCCAGTCACCAGTGCTGCGCTGAAGTACCCATTCTCGTGTCTGTGCATCCAACCCTTTATGAAGAAATATTGTAGGAGAGTATAGTTTCGAAAGTTGTACCGGACTTGTTGGCCAATTCATTGAATCTTCCCCATGCTGCATAAAACGGCTCTGAATATTGTTGGGCAAATCAATGTTTGTTGATGTAGCATCTACAAGTACCATCACACGCACAACAACAAACAAAACAAAAATAAAATTATATATATATATAATATATATATTATATATATTTGTCGAAAGAAGTAAACCAAAAATGGTTTAAATTACAGTCAAGAACCTAGTATGATATTACTAAAGTTAGTCCCCGGCAACGGCGCCAAAAATTTGATCGCTTGTATTTTAAACAATTAATTCCAGTCTAGCGATTTTAGACCGCAAGTGCACGGTGTCAAGTTTTAGTATAGATAGGAAGAATACGGATTGTCGAACCACAGGGACTAACAAGCAAGTACCAAATAAGACGCTTTGACTATATTTAACCTACGATAATTAATTAATAATTAAACTAATAACTAAATTAAACTACTCTAATCCAACCAAAACAATCGACGTCACGAGAAAAAATCCACAAGAAAGAATTATCAAGACAATATTCACCCTAACCCAACTCTTACAATTCTCTTCTCCATACATCTCTAAGGTGACGGGGTTTTTTTGAATTTATTCAATATACTCTCTCGAGCTATATCAAATCTAACATCAAATCACAACACGTAACTCTCGTTCACTTAATTACAATTTAATATTGAATGCGCTTATGAAAACCACTAACTTTAGATTAAACAACCAAAGCTATCACTCGTATGTGATTTTATCTCTCGATCTTAATCTTTAACACACGGCATGAATTATTATATTCGTATTATAATTTTATCTCTCGATCTCAATTATAATAAAATATCATTCAAAGGAGGATCAATCCTTCAAAAGCATGAAGAACAATAAAACATGCACATAGAGGATATATGAATTCAATCTCAAATCAATAGGAAAAACTATGTTATTGATATTTCTCAATCATTCAAACACACAACAAATCCAATTATTCATTTAAACAATAATAGAAAAGTAAAAGAAACCTCCCAAGTCGACTTCTTCGTTGAATCTCGATCCTTCCTTGCTTCTTTCTCGATCGTTGCTCCTCGATTCTCTGTTGGCTTGTTCCCAATTCCTAGGATGAAGAGGTGATGGTGGAATGAAGGTGATATGGAGTATTGAGGAGTGGAGGCTATTCCTAGGTTTAAAAGTCTGATATTGATTGTGATTTTCGTCCAAGTATATAGAGGGAACGGGAATCATGGACTTCCTTGTTGGACACAAACTCTATAAGAAATTATTTTTCACAAAACTCCTCCGGCCGATCGATCGAGCAGACTGCTCGATCGATCGCCAACTTCTGGGACCGCCGATCGATCGAGATTGAGTCTCGATCGATCGAGCTGTCTTTTTATTTTATTTTTATTTTTTCTTGCTTCCTTCCTTTCCCGGCTTTGACGCGTTCGCTCGGTTCGGTCCTTTTTTCATCATTTTTGGCTCTTTTCCTCTACTTTTATGCATTTTCAACATTGATTCCTGAAATATAGAATATATACCAAAACGTGTTAAAATAATCCAAGAATCGATACGAAAACCATTTGAAAATAACATCTAAATAAGTGTAAAAACGACACTTATCAATCCTATTTCTGATGGGATGTGCAATGAAGAAAGAAATTTTGAAATTTATGAAAATTGTTTGACATGCCAGCAGGTCAAGATAAAAAGGACGATCTAATGGCAATACTACAGAATTTGTAAGTGCCCCAATGAATTTAGGAAATTTCTAGCTTTGAGTTTTATAACTCAATTGTTTAGATCAACAGAGATTGTGAAACAATAAGAATCAGAGTAATTGACTATCAATACACGATATTGATTACATATGATCGTATGGTATGCCTATGAGAAAACGACATATTTAAGATATGGATAAAAGTTTAGCTACAGTGAGTTTCTGTAACAAATTGTATCTGATAGGGATTCGAGGATGATATCTGAATTCAAAAATGTTTTTCCGAATGTCATGGGTACTAAGTTATCAATGATTATTGCTTATCATACCCAGACTGATGGACAAAATGAGAGAATTATCCAGACTTTGGAAGCTATTAACTGATTATTAGTGATGAAATTTAGGTGGGAATGACAGAAATCACTATTCACTAGTAGAATTTCGTATTAATTTAAGTTCCAGACAACTATAAGGATGCATTAGTTTAGTTTTGTAGAGCCAGAATTGTTGATCGCTGATACGCTGAGATGAGATTGATAAGGAATATTTGGCACAACTTGAGATTGTTGAGGAAATGCCAGGAGACGATAAATTTTCTGCAGAAATGAATGAAATTGGCTTAAAGTAAGCAGGTTTGTTATGCAACAAGTGGAATATATCGTTAGAATTTCAAGTTGAGAATCATGTAAATCTGAAGATATTACATTTACGATGATCGATACGATTCGTTAAGTGAGGTACGATGTTGCCTAGATATTTTGAACCTTGTGGAGTCATTAGAGAAGTTTGGTTCAGTGGTATATCGTTGATACTACCACAGCAGTTGTCACTGATACATGATGATTCTTATGTATCTATGAATGAGATTGAGACATCTCATATGATTTAAATTGTTGAGTTATATTTTGCCATTTCGAGGACGAATCATTTTAAGAGGGGAAGAAGTGTAAGGCCTTGTTGCTGATTAATTCGGATTAACGATGATAACCAAACCCGATAATTAAAAGTACGGACTTTGAATTAAGGTGTTCCGGACTTCGATGAGTAAAGAAAATAGTGGAGCAATGTTTTTAGTGCATGTGCATGTGCGTGATGACATGGCACTTGGAGAACACATGCCACTAATGAATTAACTCATTTTTAATACATGCTTTTGGACCATTAATCTTGCAAATAGTGATGTATTAACACACGGATTCCACAATACATCAATTGATTAAAAAATCAATCACCAAAACTTGAATATTCAGCCATCACTTATTTAATCAAGCCCATTCTCTCTCCTTCCACCCAACCTAAATTCACTCATCCTTCTCTCTATAATTTTGAATTTTTCAGCCCTTGTTCTCTCAATTTCTCTTGATTTGTGAGTGCATGTTACATGCAATTAAGGATTTAGAAGCTACAAGGTTAGGAAGAAGAACCCAACAAGAATTTTTGAGTTTGGAGCATTCTTGAGGGAGAAAAGAAGAATTTGGAAGGAGAAATGAGCTTGGTTGACTCAAGGGCTTGGGTTGTGCTTCAAATCTTCAAGATATAGTGAGATATAACATGAATTTTGAGTTTTATTAACTTGTATTTAGGATTAAGGGTCGAATTTTGATGCCTTTACATGAGAAATGTAGTGAAAAATTGCTGTCAAATCTGTTCAACTAGTAGGTAGTGCACATATAGTCTGGTATTTTGAGTTTTACGCATGGTTAAACTTCGTATTTGAAGATGACTCCCCTAATAAACGTTGTAGTATTTTGTGTTAGCTTTAATTGTCAACCAAAATAAGTTAATTATAGTTAAGATGAAAAGGTTATGTTATTTTACCCATAAGTGGTAAAATCTGAAAATTCAGTGCTTTCGAGTTTCATACAGTGTGTTCTTCGAATTATGGAAATAAATGGCTACGAGTTTGAAGATTACATTCTAATAGAGTTTTAGTATTCGGTGTTATATTGCTTTGGAATTGGCCTCACTCAATTTGGAGTTCATATGCAAAAGTTATGCTAATTTTACAAACAATTATGCAATCTAGAAACAGGGGTATTTACGAGTTTTTTAGGCTGTAAAGTTTTCAAATAATGTACCTCAAGATGAACTAATTAGATTAAAGCTCATAAAGATGTATTTTAGTATTTTGAGTATCTAAATTCTCCCACTAGAATCAGGTAATTTGAATGTCGTTATGAATTAGTTATGAAGTTTTTACGAAAAGTGCTCACTTTGGAACTTAAAAATTCTCCTCTTTTGCATAAGTGATGTTTAGACCCAATTTGCCTTAGGTAAATGATCAAATTTGGGGAAGTGTCAAACATATGAAATGTCATATTTTGAGTTAGCTTTCAAGATAAATTAGACCCATGTAATTTGGTTAAGTATTGAAAAATTTATGAGCCAATTACTATGAGCATGTAAGCTGAAATTTTAAGAAATTTCCTAAGGCTCAATGTTTGGATTATAAACTTGATAATGGAAATAATTGAACACTTTGATGATATAATTGAGGTGTATATGACCAGGTTAAACTATCCTCGAGGTTGATTCGGGAGTACTCGGTAGATATAGCATTGGTCCGAGGTACGTAGAAATGAGTGTTTATCCATGACGTATGGTGAAAGAAGTGTAATGATACTATTGTACGATTTACATGCCATTAATTGATATTATATGATTAATTGTCCACTATGTAACTATACCTGACATGTTGAGATACATTGGACTACATGATATGTGAATTCATTATATGTATCGACTTTCACATGAGATAGCATGTCATATTGAGTTGCATATGTCAATATGAAGGCATAAATGATTCATGGGCAATATCATATTGATATATCCATTTCTCTGATATCCTTGATGATACTGAGTTTGATTTCTCCGAGTGTCGGGACGACAGGTACGGCGATGACAGGCAATTTAGGTAGCAACTGTAGTCCCTCGCGTTGCTACCGGACCTAGACACGAGGGATGACGAGCCACAACACAAGATGATTCTCCTAGCGCAAAGTGTGTGTTTCTGTCACCCTCTGCTCGAACTTGATATTGATTGATGATATGATACCTTCCTTTGGACTCCGATTTTGGTATCTGAGATTCGTTCTTTATACCCATTCATACATCGCATTCATACATGGTTGCATGCATGATACTTTGTCATTCTTGACATGATTTATTTATTTCTCGTACTGGGGTACTGACCCCCTTTGTGGGGGCTGTCATGTCTTTTGTTGTTCGGGCATGACAGGGTTTGCAGGAGGAAAAGATCCCGATGCTTTTGGTGATGGCCTCTAGAGATAACCGAGCTGCGTGCAGAGCAAGCTCAGGTTTAGGCATTGTTTCTTTTCCCAGTAGTATTACTCTACTTTTAAGAAAATAAACTTTATCGGGGTATGCCCTTTGTATGTTGTATTTAACTTATATATTTTCAAATACTTTGATTGTCATGTTGTTAAATGAATGATGTATTACCTATGAATGTAATACGGAAATATATACATATTTTGTTATCTATGTATTATCTAAAAGAAAAAAAAATAGGGCCATTTGACAAGACATTTGAAATAAATCTTTCTGTTGTTTAACGCAAATTAATCTATTGTGTGATAATTAAAACACGCCTTAGGATCGGGCCCTCACAGCATCTCTTGACGCGGCTGGAAAAGTATTTTTTTAGGAAGATCTTCTTTAAATCAGTCCATGTGGTGCTCGAGCCAGAGGGCAGATAGAATAGCCATCTTTAGACAACATCCTTCATAGGAAAAAAGGAAAAGGTTTCAATAGTTTGATTTGCTCATCTATTATGCAGTTAACTTCATAGTAGTGCAAACCACATGGAACTCCATCAAAATGCTGTGAGCACCCTCACCGCAAGTCAATAGAAAGTAGACAATAAGTGAATTAATATAGATGTAAGCTCAAAATTAACATTTGTAGCAAGAGTAGGAAAGTGAAGGAAGGAAAGATGTTGTAAAGAGGTTGTTGATCCAAAGGTTGGGTTTGCTAGTAGTCTCATTCTCTGATTCGCAGCCATCGGTCTTTCTCTTACTCCTCAAAGTTGAGTCGGTAATTTGAGTTAGATTCATCTGTTGCGTCTCGATTCTCTCTCCTTATGCGGTTGCAAGATCCTCTCAATCTCAGGATCATATTGGAATTATTCTTGTCTTGATGATTGACATGCACGAACAAACCAGAATAGCAGTGTAGAATAGTAAACAAATATTAACAAAAATATACAACGCCTCCCAAGCAACGGGTGCCAAATTTGGTTGTGCGCTTATCGTGTACGTCCAAATTAACTACACTCAATCCGTAAGATCGATAACAATTATGTAGTAGTGTGAGTAAGGATCGATCAACAGGGAGGTGTGAATTCTTGTGTTTAAGGAAAATAAAAAAAAAAACTAAGAACAATAAAATATGGGTTTTGTGAGTGAATTATAACTAAAATTGAAGAGTAAAACTACTATGAAATTATCAATGAAAAGAATATCTTGGTTTCGGTCGACTTTACCGTGGAATTATGAAAATAATTGATTTCACAAAAGACTCAATTTTTATTTGAATATTTATCATTGGAGATTCAACTCGTATCTCACTTTATTCCTAGTTAAAATAGTCCAAGCGTTCTAAATCAACCAATACCAATCAATCAACAAAACAACAAGCAGTTAATATTAATATTAGTGATAACTTTGAAAACCAATGAGAATTATAAAGCTAAACAACATAATCTGAGCGTCTATGTTCAATCTAGTCTAGCGTTTTTCCTAATAATTTAACAATCTCACAACCGGAAAATTATTAATATTAATTACTTCATAAGACAAGCATTAGATTGTATGCAAACTACTAGATGAACAATCATCAAACATATCAATAAATGATAGAAAAACTCTTGATACTGAATAAAAACCAATAATTAAGAACGTGTCATGAAAATAAAAAATTCTAAGGTATTGTCTTCCTCAACCAAGAATAAAGTTAACTACGCATAACTAGATTAAAAACAACAAAATTTAATCTAGAAAGCGTAATGTAGACAAACTAGTTGGATCGCCATTCGTTGATGTTGTCACTCTCGCCTTCGCTTATGATCTTCGTAGCTGCCTTCAAAACAATTAAGGGATTATGAAACTAGGTCTAAACTAATTATCTAATGTAATGAAAGTCTATCAAAGAGTGTCAAAAAAATCTGATTTTCTTGTGGTATTTATAGGAGATGGATGAGGTTGGTTGAATCCTTGTAGAAAGGAAGAAATCAAGTCTCACTTATTCTTGGATTCGATCCTACCGAGTCGATCGGTCCATGTCTACCGATCGATCGGTAGCACTTAGCTTTTTATTTTCAAACTTGAGCTTGCTCTTGTTATCGAAAACGATGGACGTACGCGAACGCGCCCCTTCAAATCTTCTTGCTGTTCTTGAAATAATTGCACTGAGGATTATATCGAATTTGGTTTCTGTTGGATCGAGCGCTTACCGCTTTACAATAACTATATTAAGGTAATGGCGCAACATCAATCTTTTCAACCATACACTGGCACAAGCGCCACGTGTTCGACCGATCACAAAGCAGAGGCAATTGTTGAACCCCAACAATCCCTCCCCAAATATTGCACTCTCTGCAACTCATGGGAATCGAACATGCGACCTTGGCTCTGATACCACTTGTTAGGATCGGTCCAGAGTGTTTAGAGGGGGGTGGTGAAATGAACACTCCTTTAAAATTAATCCTTATTGATTTCTCTCGGTTTTAGTGAGTGAAATCTATTTCTTAATCAGCTTCTGAGCAGAAAGGACCACTGAATATAATAGTGCAGAACGGTCTGTTCTTGACTAGTAAGAACGTCTTGATGGTTTAATGAGTGTAACTTAGTGCGGAATGATAATAGACAGGATATGTTTCTGGAAGTTCGAAGGTGGTGTAATCCTTCTACGTATCCTTTCTTCCAATTAAGGAAGGATTCACTAGAAGAACTTTGAGTAATACAACCACTTGTACAACCCCGATTCAGCTGGATTTTATCCCACTACCAGACTGAAACTCCTAGTCTCTCGATCTGTTCAGACACAGACTGTCTGACAGTTACAATTGAATCTCACTCTTCTATCTTAGTATAAATACAAAAGACATAATGATTGTGTCTATGCACACAATGATCCTATGACGATCAAATATTACAATAAGCTGTGCTTATGAAAACTTTGAGCAGACTGGTAAGATGAATATCTTTTAATAGTGGTTCTGCTCAAGAATATCTGAACTTGTAAGCTTGTGCTGTTTTGTTTACTTTTCGTTTCTTGAGTTGATCAGTCCTGTCCTTTTAGCTCTCTAGTTGCATCCTTATATAGTCATTTATATCAAAGACATTATTTCCTTTTCTGTGCAACTCTTGACTCTGTTCAATCTCTGAACAAGCTTCAGTATTATTCTTTTAGGCACTTTCCTTCTGGTCTGTGCTTTCGGGCGTCTGTCAGGTAGTCTCTCCTTGTCTTCTTATCTTTTAAGGTAATCTTCAGTCCTTGGTATTTTTCACCATTAATTGCATCATTAAATGCTTCAATAAATAGCCGTTAAATGATTCGCACTGAAGAATGAAGCTTATCCAACCTTGTCTGCTCTGATCTGATCTTTATTGAGCTGATCTCGTGCTTCGATCTGGTCAGACTGGTTAGCATCGATCCGTTCTAATTTTGCGATAGACCATATCGGTGTAATCTGCTTTGACATGGTTTTACTGCTTGATCGGTTCTGATCTGTTTTGTCATCTTTAAAATCCGGAAATTAACAAATTCCCCCCTTTTGATGATGACAAAACCTAGCTTCCATGTCTTCTTATTCAGTCTTTTAAGAGTTCTGAAGAATATTCTTGCGGATCAATTAAGTCTTCTTGTTCAAAATAAATGAACACTGTAAGTTGTAGTTCGGATCGATAAGTCATTTTGTTCAAAATAAATGAACTATTCAAAATAGATGAATAAGACTTAGATAAGTGACTGAAAGACTCTGATTTTATTGAAGAAAAATCTGATAGATACATTTAAATGTCTGACTCATATAGACATCTACTTCTTCGCTGAGGACTGCTGAGCTGGCTTGAAATCCTTTTCTTTTCCCCCTTTTTGTCAGCAGCAATCTGCTGAAGGAAATCTACGATCTGCGTGAGCTGAGGCGCGATAGCTCCAGACGAGGTCTTGAGCAATAAGGGATTTGGCGACGGAAGTCCAAACTTCAGTTGCCAGCTCGATTCTATCTTTTCTCAGGCTGTTTTTATATGAAGCTTGCTGAGAGAACAGGTCATTTAGTCCCGCTGAATACCGCTTATTGCTAGCCGTCATCTTGTCTCTGAAGGATTCAAAATCCAAGTGCATAGACCTTTGACTTGATGAACGTCTCGGACTCGTTGAGAGAGAAAGAGACGTTGTAAGAGAACTGTTGAAGAGACTTGGCGAGGGATGAGGCTTCCAGCAAGTTAAATGGTCTAGAGAGTGATCAGATGGTGAAGTAGTCAGATCAACTTCTGCCTCAACTGGTACGAGTGTAGAAAACGGCCAGATTGGCATATATCGGACTGAATCATTGTAACTAAGTCCGTAGAAAATTCTTGTAGAAACGCCAAATCTTCAGCAGACTGATCTGGAAGAGTGATAGGCCTATTAGGCTCCTCATCTTGTAAAGCTGCAACAATTGTTGACACCACGAGATCCGGATCGACGGAGTCTGGTGAGATAGCTTTTGGAGGTGCGTCTTTTGGACTGTTCTGAATATGGGAGAACTGAGGACGCCAAAGGAATGGAAGTTGTTGGGAGAGTCAGCAAGACATCCATGGCTTCAATCTCTGCGACAGATGGAGCATTGGTCAGTGGCTGCTCCGCTGTATCAGAAATGAATTGGCTCAAAGAATGGTTCTGCCACAATCTTGCTTGCAGAGGGGTGATCTGGGCTGGGAACGGGAGTAGATATGTTGAGCTTCTGGCGTTGAAAGCGAACAACCATGTGGAGAGTATGAATGTCCATCTCCATCTGAGCAATGACAGCACCGTCATCTTTGGTAGTCGGATTGGTGGCATCAAAGTTCGCCTTCTTGGCTGTAATAAGCAAGTTTGCCAGTCTGAGCCTGTGATTAGCCTGAAATAACTCCTTGCGATGCACCGCAATCCGCCGTCATTGGTTTCTGTCCCTTTAAGGACTTCTTGTTCCATTTTGTGGAGCCTCTTGAGCTTGCCGAAGAACAGACCAAAGTGGTTGATCGTTTCTATATTCGACCCATTCATCGAATACCACAGTAAGCTCCTTAACTTGTCTTCGACATCTTCCATCGCAATGTCAATGGCAGTTTGAGCAACTGACTTTGGTTTGGAAGAGAGGGGCTCAATTAGGATTGTTTTCCCTTTTCCAGTGGTAGACGAGGGCTTAATCTCTGATTGGGTGTGGTCCCCTAAGTCTTTGATAACAATTCCCTTGACCACAGGGGGTAGTGGAGGGACTCGGATGGTGACCCTGGGTACAGTGGGTGGAGCTGTGGAGGTTGAGTTTTTGAAGGTTGTAGTGGAATTTGGGTTGCAGGGGTGGCTTTTGTGGAGGGTAGATGGGTATGGGTTGAGATTTAATGTTGACAGTGGCTTGGTGATCTGGGTTCTTGGGAAGAGGTTTGGCTGGGGATGAAGGAGCAGAAGCAGACTGAGTTTCCTCTGAGTCAGTCTGGACTGTCAGTTTGCGCTTGACTCTAGTCTTTTTGGCAGCAGCCTGTTCCTATCCCAGTTCAATCTTCACAGCCACCAGATCAGAGGGAGTGGGTGGAGCACCTTTGGATTTAAGTAAGGCCAGACCCTTGGGGTTGAGAATCTTGAACGGGTTAAGTGCGGAAGGCTTCCCCAGCTCGATGTCCATTGTCTCCAAGAGCTTGCTGAGAGGAACAACAAAGCAGACAGCCTGTTTTGATGCAATGACTGTTTCCAGTAGGACTCCAAACAAGATAGCGGACCAGTTCATCTTCTGTCCGGAATGGATAGCAGCCATGGCCCGGAATTTTTCTGCGGTTACGGCGTCATAGCTTCCGGCTTTGCCCAACAGTGGCTTGCCAACAATATCACATAGGACTTGAAAATGAAACATCATTTCTTTCTTCTTGAAGGATGGCTGCAGTTTCTGGCCAAAGATGGATACTCTGCCCTGAAGATTGGTAAGGGTGGCCTGAGGGATGTGGCCAAAATCAGTCAGTCCGGTGGGTAGGAAGACCAAAGGTCTTTGACAGCGTTGTTTGAGAAATGTCAAAAGATTTGCCCTTGACGGAGGTGGAAATGAACGTCTTTTGAGAAACAGCATTGGCGAACAGCTCTCTAATCTCCGACTCGTAAACCACCGTCCCACATTCCAGAAAATTCCTTAATCCTGAGGATTCCAAGGATTTGAACATAGAGACCATTTCTGGATCTTCAGCCCTGTAAATCGCATCGAACTCAACAGATAGAGAGTTGCGAGTGATAGTTGCCATTTGAGTAAGTATGGAAAATGCAAAGAAGATTGAAGGATTTGAAAGATAGAAACAGACAGCAGTAATTCGTAAAAAGTGAAATGTGAGTGAGATGTACAGCCTGCTAAATAGGAGAGATAGGACACGTGTCAGTATCTTGATGTCTGATATTTAAATAATTCAAATTTAACGGACAAGATGAGAGATAGATAGGGCGGTTAAAATTCAATCAGTCCGGGCTGTTAAGAAAAATATATTACTATGTTTAAAGACTGGTCTTGATTGACCAGACAGATCATAGGAGAATATCAGATTTGACAGAGATCGGTCTAAAAGTTCGGACCGGTCTGTGTCTTTCTGACTATTGCATTGTCGATATGTGCTAATACTCAGTCTTTAAAGCAAAATTAATGAAACGCCTAAAATATTAAGATAAATCTATTAGGCCAAGAATTTGACGAAAATAATTAAACTTAGCCTCAGGGAGTGGTTTAGTGAAAATGTCTGCTGCTTGCTGGTCTGTTGAAATATGCTCAATCCGAATCTCCTTTTTGCCAACATGATCTCGAATGAAATGATGTATGATATCAATGTGCTTTGTTTGAGAGTGCAACACTGGATTATATGTTATTGCAATTACACTTGTGTTGTCACAAAAATCGGAGACTCAGCAGTTTGAATGTCATAGTCTCTGAGCTGATGTTGAACCCAGAGCATTTGAGCGCAACAGCTTCCAGCGGCAAAATATTCTGCCTCAGCTGTAGATGTGGCAATGGATGTTTGCTTCTTGCTATACCACGAGATCAATCTTTCACCTAGAAATTGACAAGTTCCACTGGTGCTCTTGCGATCAATCTTACACCCTGCATAGTCAGCGTCTGAATATCCAATAAAATTAAAATTTGAATCTTTGGGATACCAGAGACCAACGTTCTGAGATCCTTTTAGGTATTTAAGAATGCGCTTAGCGGCAATAAAATGGGATTGCTTGGGATCAGACTGAAATCTAGCGCACATGCAAACTGAAAACATAATATCAGGCCGGCTCGCTGTAAGATATAATAGCGATCCGATCAGACCTTGATACATGGTTACCTCAACTGTCGTTCCCCCTTCGTCTTTATCTATCTTGATTGAAGAACTCATTGGAGTTGACGCAGTTGAGCAAGTCTCCATTCCGAATCTTTTGAGTAGCTCTTTGGTATACTTGGTTTGATTAATGAAAATACCATTGCTGAGCTGTTTGACTTGGAGACCCAGGAAGAATGACAGTTCTCCCATCATACTCATCTCAAACTGTCCCTGCATTAACTTAGAAAATTTCTCACAGAGTTTGGGGTTAGTTGACCCAAAGATTATATCATCAACATAGATTTGAACTAACAATGTATGTTCCCCCTTAATAAATTTAAATAACGTTTTATCCACTGAGCCGATCTGAAAATCGTGGTTCAGAAGAAATTGAGACAGAGTATCATAACATGCTCTTGGAGCTTGTTTCAGTCCATATACAGCTTTATTCAGTAGGTATACAGACTTCCTCCTGAAGTTTACCATTTAGAAATGCCTCTTTACGTCCATTTGATATACTTTGAAGTCTTTGAAAGCAGCAAATGCGAGAAATATTCTGATGGCTTCAAGTCTGGCGACTGGTGCAAAAGATTCATCGAAGTCGATTCCTTCTTCTTGTCTGAAGCCTTGTGCCACCAATCTGGCCTTGTTTCTAACCACCACTCCATCTGTGTCTAGTTTATTTCTGAAGACCCATCTGGTTCCAATAACAGGCAGACCACTTGGCCTGGGGGTTAATCTCCAGACTTGATTTTGTTCAAATTGGTTAAGCTCTTCTTGCATGGCCTCTATCCAGTTATAATCAGTCAAAGCTTCATTTATCTGTTTGGGTTCCAGATTGGATATAAAAGCGGTGTGACTGAACTCATCCATCATCTGTCCTCTGGTTCTTATGGGTGCGGAAGGACTTCCAATCACTAGATCAGGTGGATGCCTCTTTGTCCATCGATAGCTTGATTCTGGAATATCTGGTCCAGATGGATTAGTAGTTGTGACATTGTCAGCATCTGCCTTAATATTAGAGTTCAAAACCTCCGGATCGGCTCGATCTGGAAGAACTTTAGTTCCTTGATCCGGTCTATCTGGTACTTCAGGTTCCGGTGGATTGTCTCTTGATCTATTAGCTACAATCTCATCATCACTGTTAGCTTCGAGATGGATATTTTCCATCTGATTTTGAATTAATTCCTTGTTGCCCTTAATACACAAGGATTCATCAAACACTACATGAACTGATTCTTCTACAGTCAAGGTTCGATTATTGAAGATACGAAAAGCTTTACTAATAGATGAATATCCTAGAAATATTCAATTATCTGACTTAGCTTCAAAAGCTGTAAGATGATTCTTACCATTATTGTGAACGAAACATTTGCAACCAAATACGTGAAAGTGAGAGACGGACGGTCTGTTACCTGTCCATACTTCATAGGGTGTTAGATTTAACTTCTTGTTAATCATGGATCGGTTTTGAGTATAGCATGCAGTATTTACAGCTTCTGCCCAGAACTTTTGGGAAATGCCAGAGTCTGCAAGCATTGTCCTTGCTGCCTCCTTAAGCGTTCTGTTCATTCGTTCTGCAACTCTATTTTGTTGAGGAGTTCGGGCGGCTAAGAATTCATGCTTAATTCCTTGGTCTTCTAGAAAGGATTCAAGATTTTGATTTGAGAACTCAGTGCCTTTGGTACTTCGAATTCTATCTATACTAGATGATCTCTCATTCTGAGTACGTTTCAGCAGCTTGATCAACTTCGGACCGGTCTGGTCTTTACTGCTCAGAAATATAGTCCATGTAAAACGTGAGTAATCATCAATAACAACAAGAGTATACCGCATTCCCCCTAAACTTGTTATTGGTATAGGACCAAACAAGTCCATATGTAATAGTTCTAAACATCGTGAGGATGATTTGGCATTCTTGTTTTTGAAGGATGATCTGATCTGTTTGCCCATTTGGCAAGCTTCATAGATCTTATCCTTGGAAAAATCGATCTTGGGCAGACCGACAACTAAATCATGTTTACACAGGCTAGAGATAGTCTTAAAGTTGAGATGATTCAGGCGTTTATGCCATAGCCAGTGTTTATTATCAGTATTCGCGATGAAGCAAGTAGGATTATCAGGTTGAGCGAAATCCAGTTAATCTTATAAGTATTTCCATTTCTGATTCCTACAAGCATGGTCATACCGTCTGTTGATTTGACAGTGCATGTGTGTTTGTGAAATTCTACAGCTAACCATTATCACATAATTGACTTATGTTAATCAGATTATAGCATAGATTTTCAACTAATAGCACATCATTGATAGTGATATTACCATGGACAATCTTACCCTTGCCCACGGTCTTACCCTTTGAGTTATCCCCAAAGATAATCTTTGGACCAGCACATTCTGTGACTTCAGACAGCAGCTCGACGTTTCCTGTCATGTGTCGAGAACACCCACTGTCTAAGTACCAGTCCGACACTTGTTTCTTCAGTACCTGTCATCAAGCAAAATTACTGTTGGTACCCAATCCTACTGGGGTCCAGAACGGATTAGCCCTTTGGGAACCCACACCTGAATCAGCTTTAATGGTTTGTATGTGTCTGGTGTGATGTGTGCTGATCTGTTTCGATGTTGTGTGTGATGATGTGTGTGATATGGAAGCCTTTGATTCTTATAAGGTAATCTATATCTTCGCTGAACTGGTTTTGAGTTATGGTAGTTGGATGGTCTTCCTTGCCTTAGATCTTGCACCTTTAGGTTTGGTCTGATAGACACAAAGCTTGCTGGTGCCTTTTCCTTGGCTTGGTTAACGTACCCAATCCCTTTTCTCAAACCTTGATCACCGAAGGAGACTCCTGTTTGAATTGTAGGCACTTCGGATTCATATATTGTGCTAGATCTAACAAATGTCATTTATTTGATTTTGTTCTTTTCCAGCAACAACTCAGATTCATCTTTGGTGCAATCATTGATGCCAAAGACTCTGCCAGTGATGTCACCAACACTTCTTTGTACCTCTTGCAGTTCTTCCAGTGATGCTCTTGATTTTGTCCATGTTTTGAAAATGTGAGAAAGTTTAGCATTTTGTGTGCTAATTCTCTTGTTTTCTTTCCATGGAGCTGTTCGTGAGAGATTTTCAGCTTATTCACCTCGATCTTTAGATTATTGCATTCACCTAGCTCAGAGCAGCTTGGTTTGATATGCTCATATGTTTGATCTTTGGCTTTAGCTTTAGTTTTCTCAAGTGATTCAGCTAATATTCTATAATCATTAGCCATGTCTTGTAGTGCGGACATGAGCTCTTCTCGTGTGAATTCATTTGAATCAAGATCGAATACCTCGTCCATTTGACTCATTTCATCTGCCATTAGGCATTGGATTTCCTCTTCGCTTTCGCTGGATGAACATTCTGAGCTTTCTGATTCTGAGTCAGTCTGAGCCCACTTGCTGTTACCTTCCTCTGCTACCAGAACCTTTTGGGACTTCCCATGATGATTTTTATGATCTTTGTAATGCTTCTTTTTCTTGTCATCACGATGCCTTTCTTTTCTTTCATCTTTCTTCGGTATGGTGCAATCTGCAACAAGGTGTCCGGTCTTACCACAATTGTAGCAAGCCTGATCGTTAACAGCATCGTCTTTTCTTGATTTGTAGTGATGAGAAGGTTTGAAGTTCCGTTTGTTCTTAGACATAAATTTACCAAATTTCTTGATAAATAATGACATAGCATCATTACTTATCTGTTCGATAGATCGGTCTGTTGAAGGGGTGGTTTGGTCTGGAATGGCTGCCAGTGCTTTGTTTGGTTGAGAGATGAATGGCTCTGCTTCACCTCTGGTGATCAGTTCAAACTCATACGCCTTAAGATCTGCGAACAGATCATGGAGTTCAACTTTGTTCAGATCTTTAGACTCCCTCATTGCAATTGTCTTGACATCCCATTCCTTTGGCAATGCTCTCATTACCTTCAGAGCAATTTCTCTGTTAGAGTATTCCTTGCCCAGACCATTTAGTTCATTGATAATGCCAGTGACTCTTTCATCAAACTCGTTTAGAGTTTCTCCAAGCTTCATTTTTATGCTCTCAAATCTTTGTAGAGCAACAGTCAGCTTGTTTTCCTTAGTCTGATCGTTCCCTTCACGTAGCTGTGCTATCTTCTCCCAAATTTCTTTGGCAGTTGAGCACATTTTGATCTTACTGAACATATTCTTGTCCAACGTTTTGAACAAGATGTCTTTGGCTACATTATCTAGATTGGCTTTGTGATATCCCTGAAATGATTAATTGCAATTTGGTGCATTAATTGTGTTTATATGATTAATTATGGTGGTAATTAATTATGTGTTGGAATTATTATGTGGAAATGCTTAGTCATGTGTTAAAGTGACCCGGGATAGCATTTCAGGGTGCATGTTGGGTATGTTGGGAATTATGGTTGGAAGCATGATTTATTTGCCATGGTTAGCAATTAATTAGAAATCATGTGTTTAATTGATATTTTGGTGCATTTTGAGTTAATGCTTTGGAAAATATCATGTTGGGGTGTTTTATACACCATGGAATTCTTTTGGTTTGTATTTTAATTAACCCAACTTTATATCCCCAACCCCACCTTACCATCCATCACTTTTTAACTTTACCAAAATCAAATCCACAAACCCTTCCTCCTTCCAATTTTCGAGCTCAAGCTTGGAGGTGAAGAGAAACCTTTCAAAAATCTTGATTTGTGGAGCTTGTTGGGTGATTTGAGGTCCCAAGAGGTATGGATACCTCATGGTTAATTTTGATGTGTTTTGTTTAAAGTTTGATATGGTTTGAAGGATTTTAAAATGGGTTTGTGTTGGGTTGTTGTGGTTTTGGTATTATTTTGGTTGGTGTTAGATTAGTTGAGTTTGTTTGAGTTGGGGTTGAAGATGGGTGAATAGTGCCCGAAAATCGGATGCCCAGGGCTCGGCGATCGATCGGCGCCTTCCGCGATCGATCGCGAGCATCAGTGCTGAAGACAGTGAGCTTCAGCGATCGATCGCGAGTTTGGCGCGATCGATCGGCGAGGCCGCGATCGATCGGCGCGAACTCAGCGATCGATCGCGGATTGTTTAAATTTGTTGCCCGAGACAGTGAGGTCTCGCGATCGATCGGGGCTTTATGGCGATCGATCGCGAGACACCAAAAATGGTGTTTTTGGTTATTTTTGTAGGATTTTTGGTATTGGACTATTATTGGGTTCTAATATTGATATTTGTGAATGTGTAGAACCAACCCACGTGGCAACACAGCCAAGGCATTGAAGTCCTACCATATCCTACATTTTGGAAAGGTACGTAGTGGACGTACGGGCACCCCAACGGTACATGTATCTTATATACTTATTGTTATGCATTGTGGATGCAAGTATATATGTGGTATTGCATTGTGGATGCAAATACATGTTATGCATGATGTTTATAGATGCATATGATTATTGGTGCACATCCCATGAGTCGTGGTCATCCCTTGATGATTTTAATGCTTGCCGCTATTTGGTTTGGTTCCGCTAAATGTGAAGCGAGGGGTGGGAGCGCCGCATGTCACATTTGAGCGTGGTTATCATATAGGGCGAGGAAAGGGTATTTGCCGCTCAATGAGAGGCGAGGGGTGGGAGTCCCGCAGTCCATTGAAGCGAGGTTATCCTATGCCGCCTATATGTAAATAAGCGAGGGGCATTAAAATACATTGTGATGGACAGACTAGGGATTGGTGATCAGTATTTGGTATTGATGAGCTGGTATATGTCATGACATGTTTAGACCATTAAAAATAATCTATTGATTATACTCATGAGTTATGGTACAGGGACAACCAAACGGGAAGCGTTTGAAATGCATGGGGAAAACAGGAAGTGTTTTATTATGATTATGCATTTACGCTTTATCTTCATATTGTGTTGAATATGAATGATTATTATTGCTCATGTTTGGGGGTTGTCCTTGTAGGTACACGTTTGGTATGATAGGAGGGCTAGACGGGTTGAGACAGTGAGCTTGAGGATGCTTTTGTGAATTGAAGGACAGGATTATTTTGCCTAGTGTCTACTCTAGGAGTAGTGTAAAACTAGTTGATAACATTCATTTGAAGGGAAATGTAATTAATCCATGTTTGGAAGTCCTTATTTTTGGCATGTAATGCTTAAGCTCATAAACTCAACACGTTATTTCTCACTCTGATCATTTATGATAGCTCTATTATGCCTTGATTCCGCACTTAAGGATTAGGGTCCTTACATTAGTGGTATCAGAGCAGTGGTTAGAGAACCCGGGAACGAGTGAAGGGTAGCCTTAGCATGATTGGCTAGGTGCTTACATTTGAAGCATGTTTATGCATGTGGTGCATATTAATGTATATTCTGTTATACTAACATGCGTATTCTCATTCCTGTTATCTAACGGCATAACATATATACTGCTTTGGAATTGTTGTTAACATTTGTATTACAGCATGGCTGCTAATGAGGAAGTTGGAGATGTTGGTAGTGTGAATGCAAGTATCGGACAGGCGAACCCTCTACCTCCACCGGCCGTAGGCATGGAACCAGTGGTTCAGTTATTGCTACCGGGTGAGATCAGTCTGACACAATTTCTATCTTATCATCCGCCCCGGTTTGAGGGGACAGAGTCCGGAGAAGAGGCTGAAGAGTGGTTGGAAAGACTTGAGCAGATCTTTGTATCGGCTCCTTGTGCTGTGACAGCTTGGCTGAGGCTAGCGGAGTTTCAATTAGCCAAGAAACCTCTGATGTGGTGGAGGAGCACAGTAATGGAAATGAGAGCACTGGGTGCTGTGATTGATTGGACACTCTTCAGGACTAGGTTTCTGAATCGGTATTTCTCCGCTGCGGCGAGACAGACGAAGGAGGATGAATTTACAAGTCTGAAGCAGGGGAACATGTCAGTGGCAGACTATGCCACACGGTACTCTTCATTGCTGAGGTACGTTCCCCACATTGCCACCAATGGGCACGCAAAGATGAGGAATTTTATGAAAGGGTTGCGACCGGAGCTCCATGACCGGGTTATCACCAATAACCCAACCTCTTTTGATGATGCTCTCACAAGGGCGGAGCTTGCCGAGCTTGGGGTGGGAGCTTATTCTAGTGCTATGCCACCACCGGTACCGCAACAGAGGCAGACTAGTGACAGCTTGAGGCCTCAGGGAGAGCCATTTAAACCCCGTGGTGCCTCTTCATCTTCGCAATTTGGTGGAAAGAAACACTTTGGTCAGAAACAGGATGGCAAGAAGGGTAATTGGTCGGCCAATCGAGGGTCTTCACAAGGGGATAGGCCGGGAGAGCCGAGGTGCAACAATTGTGGAGGGCCACATTCTTCAAACAAGTGTCCTGCATGTTATATCTGTGGCAAGATGGGCCACATCGCTCGGTATTGCCCCACTCGGGGAGGACAGTCAGAGTTCCAGGGCAACAGGCCGAGGTTTGAGGATAGGACAGTGCAGCAGAGGCAACAGTTTGGGCCTCGACCATCGGGAGGTCAGACAGCAGGACCACCCCAGGGGCAGGTGTATGCACTGACCAGGGAGCAGGCCCAGGCAGCCCCAGAGGAGGTGATCGCCGGTACGTGTCATTTATTTACGTACCCTGCTTTTATTTTGATCGATACAGGTGCCTCCCATTCTTTTGTATCGGTGGGTTTTGTGGAAAGACACCATATGCGCACGTCTTCTTTACCCACGCCTCTCCTTGTCTCGACACCCACTGGAAGAAATGTCGTTGCTGATCAGTTTATGGCAGACTGCCTCATTTATTTTGAGAGCAACGAATTGAGGTCAGACTTGATTGTGTTGGGCATGTCAGACTTCGACTGCATCTTGGGTATTGATATTCTGAACAGATATCAGGCAGTGGTAGATTGCCGACAGAGGACAGTAAAGTTCAGACCTGAGTTGGGCAGTCAGTGGACCTTCTATGGCAACGGTTCTCGTGCGAAGATTCCGTTGATTTCAGCGATCAAGATGACTCAGCTATTGGACGTGGTCACACGGGCTATCTCATTTATGCCGTGGACACGTCTGGGAAGAATAAGGAGTTAAGAGTTGAGGATGTACCAGTAGTGGCAGAGTTCGTTGATGTATTCCCAGAAGAGATCCCAGGATTTCCACCGGCTAGGGAAGTTGAGTTTGGGATCGAGTTGTTGCCAGGGACATCCGCTATCTCTCGTGCACCTTATAGGATGGCACCGGCTGAGTTGAGAGAGTTGAAAGAACAGTTGCAGGATCTCCTTGACAAGGGATATATACGCCTGAGCGTGTCGCCATGGGGCGCACCAGTTCTCTTTGTGAAGAAGAAGGACGGTTCGATGCGGTTGTGTATCGATTACCGGCAACTGAATAAGGCTACAGTGAAGAACAAGTATCCTCTCCCAAGGATAGATGACTTGTTTGATCAGTTGCAAGGTACCAGGGTGTATAGCAAGATTGATTTGAGATCCGGGTATCATCAGATTCGAGTCAGAGAGGAAGATGTGCAGAAGACAGCATTCCGGACCCGATATGGACATTATGAGTTCCTAGTGATGCCGTTCGGCGTGACGAATGCTCCAGCAGTCTTCATGAGTCTGATGAACAGAGTGTTTCAGCAGTATCTTGATCAGTTCGTCATTGTGTTTATTGACGATATTCTTATCTACTCCCGGAGCGAGGAGGAGCATGTGAAACACTTGAGGACAGTGCTTCAGATTCTCAGAGAGCATCAGTTATATGCTAAGCTCAGTAAGTGTGAATTTTGGCTGAGCAGTGTAGTGTTTCTGGGGCATGTCATATCGAGCAGCGGGATATCTGTAGATCCCAAGAAGATTGAGGCTGTGATGGAGTGGGCTGCCCCCACTTCTGTGCCTGAGATCCGGAGTTTTCTGGGTTTGGCCGGTTATTATCGACGCTTTGTCGAGGGCTTTTTGAAGATTGCCAAGCCGTTGACACAGTTGACTCAGAAGGGTGTACCTTTCTTTTGGTCAGAAGCTTGTGAGGAGAGCTTCCAGGAATTAAAGCACCGCTTGACGACGGCGCCAGTGTTAGTGATCCCTACGGAGAACTCCAGATTTGTTCTGTATACTGACGCATCACTGCAGGGCCTTGGGTGTGTTCTGATGCAAGATAAGCATGTGGTAGCTTATGCATCGAGGCAGTTGAAGCCACATGAGACCAGATATCCAGTTCATGACTTGGAATTGGCGGCTATCATCTTCGCCCTGAAGATTTGGAGACATTACTTATATGGTACTTCATTCACCATATACACGGATCACAAGAGCCTCAGATTTTTATTCACTCAGGCGGAGCTGAACATGAGGCAGAGGAGGTGGATGGACCTACTCAAGGACTATGATTGCGTGATAGAGTACCATCCGGGGAAAGCTAATTTGACAGCAGACGCCTTGAGCCGGAAAGTGAGGAGTTCTGCTGAGGACGTCATCCTGTTGTCGGCTATGATGACCTCCTATTGCCATCTGGGCTATGACTTTGACATTGATGCATCGCCTGTGTATGTATCGACCTTGTTAGCTGAGCCAGACATCTATGAGAACATCAGGAGAGCTCAGAGGTCAGATGATGAGGTTCAGAGGTGGTTATCTTTAGTACATCTTGGTCAGCCAACGAAGTTCAGAGTGGCCGATGACGGGTCTTTGAGATTGGGTGACCGTTGGGTGGTTCCGAGTACGCCGGAGCTGCGTAAAGGGATCTTGGAACGAGCTCACAGTAGCAGACTTAGCATCCACCCAGGCGGGAAGAAGATGTACAGAGATCTGCGTGGTCAGTTTTGGTGGAAGAGAATGAAGTCTGATGTCGTCGCTTTTGTAAAGAGGTGTTTGATCTGCCAGCAGGTTAAGGCAGAGAGACAGAGACCTGGCGGCGAGTTGAGAAGCTTGGAGATACCGAAGTGGAAGTGGGAGCACATTTTCATGGACTTCGTGACTCATTTGCCGAGGAGTGCTTCAGGCTTTGATGCTATTTGGGTGATTGTGGACAGATTAACTAAGGTAGCCCACTTTATCCCCTATAGCATGACTTTCACCTTTTTGAGGATGGCGCAGTTGTATATTAGAGATGTGGTGAGATTGCATGGGATCCCCGTTTCCATAGTGTCAGATCGAGATCCGCGATTCACATCTCATTTCTGGGAAGGCCTTCAGTCAGCCTTGGGAACTGAAGTCAGATTGAGTACTGCATATCATCCTCAGACGGATGGCCAGACCGAGCGCACTATTCAGACGCTCGAGGACATGTTGAGAGCTTGTGTTTTGGAGTTCGATGCCTCTTGGCAGGATTCAGTGCCTCTGGTAGAGTTTTCTTATAACAACAGCTACCAGACGAGTATTCAGATGGCTCCGTTTGAAGCTCTTTATGGCAGACGGTGTAGATCACCCTTGTGTTGGGATGATTTGGACCGCAAATCGGTCGGAGGACCATGTTGATTCGGGAAATGGAGGAAAAGATAAAGACGATAAGGCAGAAAATGAAAGCGGCCCAGGACAGACAGGCAGCTTATGCAAATAAACGGCGGAGACCGTTGGAATTTCAGTTGGGAGATAAGGTCTTTTTGAAGATCTCGCCTTTCAGAGGCGTTGTGCGATTTGGGATGCGCGGGAAACTGTCTCCGAGGTATGTTGGACCGTACGAGATTTTGCAGCGCATTGGCACCTTAGCTTACCGACTGGCTTTGCCGCCTTCTTTATCTGGTATACATGATGTGTTTCATGTATCGATGCTACGGAAGTATGAGCCGGATCCGTCGCATGTTTTACAGCCTTCCGAAGTTCAGTTAGAGTCCGATGTGTCTTATGTGGAACGGCCTGTCAGAATTCTGGATCGAGCAGACCGTAGACTTCGGAACAAGGTGATACCTATGATCAAGGTTCAGTGGGATCGCAGGGGTGTCGAGGAGGCTACGTGGGAGACGGAGCGGCATATGGTGCAGCACTACCCGGAACTATTCTCTGGTATGTGTTTATGTTTAGTTTCCTTTTGGGGTAAGTGCATGTGATTTCGAGGACGAAATCTTATAAGTAGGGGAGTATTGTGATATCCCCGAAATGATTAATTGCAATTTGGTGCATTAATTGTGTTTATATGATTAATTATGGTGGTAATTAATTATGTGTTGGAATTATTATGTGGAAATGCTTAGTCATGTGTTAAAGTGACCCGGGATAGCATTTCAGGGTGCATGTTGGGTATGTTGGGAATTATGGTTGGAAGCATGATTTATTTGCCATGGTTAGCAATTAATTAGAAATCATGTGTTTAATTGATATTTTGGTGCATTTTGAGTTAATGCTTTGGAAAATATCATGTTGGGGTGTTTTATACACCATGGAATTCTTTTGGTTTGTATTTTAATTAACCCAACTTTATATCCCCAACCCCACCTTACCATCCATCACTTTTTAACTTTACCAAAATCAAATCCACAAACCCTTCCTCCTTCCAATTTTCGAGCTCAAGCTTGGGGGTGAAGAGAAACCTTTCAAAAATCTTGATTTGTGGAGCTTGTTGGGTGATTTGAGGTCCCCAAGAGGTATGGATACCTCATGGTTAATTTTGATGTGTTTTGTTTAAAGTTTGATATGGTTTGAAGGATTTTAAAATGGGTTTGTGTTGGGTTGTTGTGGTTTTGGTATTATTTTGGTTGGTGTTAGATTAGTTGAGTTTGTTTGAGTTGGGGTTGAAGATGGGTGAATAGTGCCCGAAAATCGGATGCCCAGGGCTCGGCGATCGATCGGCGCCTTCCGCGATCGATCGCGAGCATCAGTACTGAAGACAGTGAGCTTCAGCGATCGATCGCGAGTTTGGCGCGATCGATCGGCGAGGCCGCGATCGATCGGCGCGAACTCAGCGATCGATCGCGGATTGTTTAAATTTGTTGCCCGAGACAGTGAGGTCTCGCGATCGATCGGGGCTTTATGGCGATCGATCGCGAGACACCAAAAATGGTGTTTTTGGTTATTTTTGTAGGATTTTTGGTATTGGACTATTATTGGGTTCTAATATTGATATTTGTGAATGTGTAGAACCAACCCACGTGGCAACACAGCCAAGGCATTGAAGTCCTACCATATCCTACATTTTGGAAAGGTACGTAGTGGACGTACGGGCACCCCAACGGTACATGTATCTTATATACTTATTGTTATGCATTGTGGATGCAAGTATATATGTGGTATTGCATTGTGGATGCAAATACATGTTATGCATGATGTTTATAGATGCATATGATTATTGGTGCACACCCCATGAGTCGTGGTCATCCCTTGATGATTTTAATGCTTGCCGCTATTTGGTTTGGTTCCGCTAAATGTGAAGCGAGGGGTGGGAGCGCCGCATGTCACATTTGAGCGTGGTTATCATATAGGGCGAGGAAAGGGTATTTGCCGCTCAATGAGAGGCGAGGGGTGGGAGTCCCGCAGTCCATTGAAGCGAGGTTATCCTATGCCGCCTATATGTAAATAAGCGAGGGGCATTAAAATACATTGTGATGGACAGACTAGGGATTGGTGATCAGTATTTGGTATTGATGAGCTGGTATATGTCATGACATGTTTAGACCATTAAAAATAATCTATTGATTATACTCATGAGTTATGGTACAGGGACAACCAAACGGGAAGCGTTTGAAATGCATGGAGAAAACAGGAAGTGTTTTATTATGATTATGCATTTACGCTTTATCTTCATATTGTGTTGAATATGAATGATTATTATTGCTCATGTTTGGGGGTTGTCCTTGTAGGTACACGTTTGGCATGATAGGAGGGCTAGACGGGTTGAGACAGTGAGCTTGAGGATGCTTTTGTGAATTGAAGGACAGGATTATTTTGCCTAGTGTCTACTCTAGGAGTAGTGTAAAACTAGTTGATAACATTCATTTGAAGGGAAATGTAATTAATCCATATTTGGAAGTCCTTATTTTTGGCATGTAATGCTTAAGCTCATAAACTCAACACGTTATTTCTCACTCTGATCATTTATGATAGCTCTATTATGCCTTGATTCCGCACTTAAGGATTAGGGTCCTTACAGGCTTTCTTCCTTTCTTCATTTGTCCAGGTGGGCATTTCTTTTTCGATCATCTGAGGTTCGCCACTTAGTCCTCCTAGTGCATGATTCACTTTTAATATTTTCATTAGTCCGTCTGTTATGACATACCGCATATCGTCATCATGTGCTGCCAGATGAGCTTGCATTCTGATTCTTCAATCATCATAGTCTTATTTTGAGAACATGGGAATCTTGTTGAATGATGCCATCAGTCCAAGTATCTTTGATGATTAAGACGACCTGCTCTGATACCACTTGTTAGATCGAGCGCTTACCGCTTTACCAATAACTATAGTTAAGGGTAATGGTGCAACATCAATCTTTTCAACCATACACTGGCACAAGCGTCACGTGTTCGACCGATCACAAAGCAGAGGCAATTGTTGAACCCCAACAGTTTCAAAATCGAGCGGAAAACACTTGACATAACCCGCTCTATAACCGATTAACCATTTGAAAGACATTTTAAAGGTATGTAAGAAAATATGTAAAAACAAGAAGGTAAATAAATGCAGTAAAGTAAATGCAAAAGCATTTGTTTATGGAAGTTCGAAGGTGGTGTAATCATTATACGTCTCCCCTTCTACATCTCATGTAAGATACACTAGAAGATTTTGAGTAATACAATCTCGTTGTACAACCCCACTTTGGCTAATACCACAAAGATAGCATAAACTCCTAGCCCACACAGTCCATAAATAGCATGTTCTTTAATGTCTCACATGCAAAGACCTCACCCATTTGTGATAAATCACCAACGGTTACATTGGTATTCACTCTTATATTTTAGCCCACAAATACAATAAATAGAGTGACTACAAAGACACAAATGATCTCGTAGCATATCTGATATAAGCTTGAAAGAGGTGCCAAAAGGTTTTGGGAATTGCTCTTCATTTAGAAGAATTGTTCTTGGAAGTTCCCCAATTGAATCTCAAGTGGGTTTGCTTTGGAAGGCTTGGATTGATCTTCAATCAGCTGTTATTGAGCTTACAAATCATGTATATGTAGCCCAAAGTAATGATATATATGTTAGATATAAGAATATAGTCATTGGAACAGTTTTGATAAGCTTTCAAACATTGCAACGATCATATTCTGCTTCTGAGTTGTTTCTGCAAGTCTGTTGATTTATCCTAGTAGAGCAGGTCTACTTGTCAAGTCCGCTAGTCGACATCTACTGGTTGAGTCTACTGATCAAGATGTACTGATCGATTTCTACTGGCTGGTCAAACTCTACTGCTCGAACTCCGCTTGCTCAAGGTCTGCTGCCAACCTTGCTGTCCAAAGTCTGTTGTTCTGTTCTCTTGGTTATGGCTCTTGATTCGTTGATTTCTGGGCAAAGTGATTAACACAAAAGTTGTAGCCCTTTCTCTTAGCTTTCCATGGAATCAATAATCGCTCGATTTCAAGTTTTTATGAGAGAGTTATGCTCGAAATACCAGGCAATGCTCGTGTTGTAAGTTTGTTGGATGTAGCAGCAGAACTCAAAACTTGCAGATGTGTTTTCGTCATGTAAACCTTCGAATCATGTCTGTTGGCCTGATATACGACTTGTAGTAAATTGAGTTGGCTATCCAAACCCTTTGGAATCAGGTCGTTTCGATATTCGAGCTATAATATATGATTGATTTAGTCAGCACCGCCCAGGGTCTACTGGTCCAGTAGACCTTTGCTTGTGTCTACTGATCCAATTTACTTCGACCAATTTCTTTGCTAATTATCAAACTCCTAATCATGATCTATTCACTACACACTTGATGAATACTAGCAACACAATAACAAATTTTGTTAACATCAAAATCAGTATATTCTGGTTCCCAGAACCCAACAATCTCCCCATTTTTTATGATCACAAAACTTGGATAAAAATATGAACATTAAAGCACATATTGCATAATAAGAAACCATATTTTTAAAAACAATATTTCTCCCTCTTGTTGTGTGAATAAAAAAGGAAGACAAATAAAATTTTCTCCCCCTCAAGAATTAAATTAAAACTCCCCCTTAATTTTAAAAGATTTGAAAATATGAGCAAGTGAAGGGCAAATGCGGTTGGCTAAAACAATTTTAAAAAAATGCAACGCACATTTAATTTTTGAACAAAAATAACTTCTTTTAATGATATGTGCAACATACTTGACAATATATTTGAATTTCTTGACAAAACTCAATAATGTACATTTCATCTTTTTGGTGGCATCAGATAGTTCAACTTGAACTAATAAACTGGTTTTCCTCGTGAAGAATTAGGCCACAAGACCTATACCATGCGATCCTCTATGATTCTAATTTGCAACCCAAAAAAGGTTCGTCATCTGGACATCCGAGCAAGAAGTTATGCCAATTTTCCTAAAACCACTGCAAGCTGACAGAAAACTAAATGCTTCGAAAATTGTTAGGAAAATCTCAAAATAACAATTTAAAATTAAAACGAGTTAAGAATAGATTTAAAAAAAAATTTGTGCATAATAAATGCAATGAAAATAAGTTTCATGCTCAAAAATATTTATTCACCAATTTTTGAAAAATATGTTATGAAAATAATTCCATGCTCATGAAAAATTTTCTTTAAAAGATTTCTGTCTAAAATCGATTAAAATGCTTTCCAAGAACAACATGCTCTGATACCACTCGTTAGGATCGATTCGAGTGTGGATTGACAACGCACACCCGAATCGATCCTAATAGATGGGGAATGCCCAACTGAAGTGGGTTTATACGAGAGTGCATGTACACATCAATGTTTTCTAGTGAATTCTTCATCCAAAGGAAGAAAGGGAGATATAGAAGGATTGAGCCTTCGAACTTCTATAAACAAACCTCGTGTTATTTATGATTATGTACTTAACTGTTTTATCATACTGCTCAATTCCAGTTGAACAGTCTATTAGTTCACACATATACATCACATCAAATTGGGTTAATTCCGAGCTCACTCGACTGGTCGATCTTGATCAAGAAACTATGTTGCTAACACAACCTAAGCAACAAGAAGGAAATGAAAAAAAAAAAGTGAACTAGTGCAGTTGATTCAACTCCCCCCTCTAAACTGTCCCCAACGACCCTAACAGAAATTCTGTTAACCAAAATCGAATCGAATTTTTTTTAATAACCGAATTGTTTAAAAACTGTTTAAAATTATAGGAAAAATAAAATAAAAAATCGGTTAAATCGATTAATGATATTTTAAAAATTAAAGCCAAAACCAACCCGATTTAGCTTGTATTTTGTAAAATCAAAACCGAACTTCCGAATTAGCTTAACTAAATTTTTGAATTAATTCAGTTCGATCGGTTAATTCGATTAGCCCGAACTTCTGTTTACCCCTAGTTAACAAAGACGTCTAACCTAACTTAATGCTTGTGTGTTCAGCTCAGACAATATTTAAGATATTGTGTGTGATACATCATAAACTTTTGAATCCATGCATAGTTATGTGTCTATTAACAAAGTGTAGAATTGTAATCTTTTGATATGGCTAATATTTATTTTTAATTATTACACAATGAAATGAGGTATGATGATAAATGTCTAGATATAAGTATATTTTTGTAATGATTCTAATATATTTAAATATGTTGAGATAATGGAAGATGATATAATGAATAGTTTTATAATAAGAAAAAAAGTATTTATTTTCTAGTTGAAATAAAATAAATATTTTTCTCTTATTAATGTCAACTTCGAATTAATTATTTATCAAAAAATTTCACTTATTTGACGAGAATCACACTTTTTTAAGTCTCATTCGCCAGCTTTAATAAATTAGGATTTCTAATATATAATCTAAAATTTATCTGTGTTGGGTGATAAATTTATTTTGGTAGAAAGTAGAATTATTAAATAACGTCGATGACCAAATCAGGCAAAATCTTAAAACTTTAATCACAAAATCGGCACGTGGATTTCACTTGTCTTATTCGTTAAATTAGACGATTGACTTAACATTGGAGACAAATGAGGTAAAATTTTAAAACTTTAGGAACTAAACCCAGATGATGACAAAATGAGAAGCTGAACCTAAACTATAGGAATAATATAATGTATTATCCTTTCAGAACAAAAATTGTTTGATAAATCTTTTTAAGTGTTCATAAGATGTCACGCTAAGATGTTTGACAATTTTAAAATTCTGTGAATTAAGTTGGGATATCCTAACTTATTTTTTAGATCCTCTTTTGATAATTAAAAAAACCAAAATATTCTCACAAATTTATTATTGACCTAGTATACTCTCCGGAAGGGGTTATTTATAACCCAAATAAAACAAATAATTACAAAAATAACCCGAATTCTGAAAACATTTAAAAACTAACCTTACCCGCCAACTCAGTTGGCGGGTCCAATAGGTCACGCCAACTGAGTTGGCGTGACCATATAAAATATTGGTCACGCCAACTCAGTTGGCGTGACCAACGTTGAATAGTAGTCACGCCAACTGAGTTGGCGTGACCTTTGTTTTATAGGGTCACGCCAACTCAGTTGGCGTGACATTATTTTAATAGTGCCGCCAACTGAGTTGGCGGCACTAAATGCTATAAGTAAGGCCTTCCGCCTCTTAGTTTTCTCACCAATTCACAACTTCTCTTTTAATATTTTTAACTTCTCTTTTAATATTTTTATTATATGATAAAATTCTGATTATGCTCTGTAGTTGCAGCTTTAGCTGATCTTCTACATCAGAAAAGATTTTATTAGCTACTAGTAATAGTTTTCTGTAGTTATCAAAATATGTCTATTCAAGTTTTATTTTATTGGGGGGGGGTAATATTATACAAGATTCTGAGTTCGTCCGATATGATCGTGGTCCATCAAGAGGTATAACTATACGGCGTACAATTAATTTTCTACAATTATTAGATAAAATATATGATATCACTGGGTTCGATCGCAACCAGTTTCTTTTGAAATTATATGCTAGGCATATGTTCAAAGATTTTTCGGGGTTACGTCAGACTGTTTTACCCATAGATGATGATTACAATTTAGCATGGCTACTTGATTCAGAACAGGGTCATAGTTGCTTGGAATTTTATATACAAGCAGAACCAAGGAATTATGATTATGTTCCAGAAATGCCAATGAGTGGCAGTTTTTCAGAAGGATTGACGACATCTGTTATTCAAGAGACGTCTGTTGCTCGACATCAAGCTGAGGGTTCATATAGTGGTGGAGACCGAGATGATCATCCAGTAGATGTTGATAATGTTGCCGCTGAGCCACGAGCAGACAGTTTTGCTGATTTTGGTGATCAAATTAATTCTGAACCAGAGGGGATTCCATCTGATGATGAGACTGATGCTGATGATGATGAAGTTGATATTGGTGTGATGGCAGAAGCAGTTGAAAACCAAGAGGAGGGGGCACCAACCATGACAAATGATCATAATCTTTATCCAACAATCCCATTCTTTTCCATGACACATCCAGAAGTTTTTGGAGATTCGATTGACAATCCAACAGGCCGTTGGGGGAGTTTTTATGATTACTCCAAAGGTGAAATCCATCGCAACATGGTCTTCAAAGATAAATTTCATCTGCAGGCAGCTGTGAAGGATTATTCAGTACGTGTTGCAAAACGTGAGTACAATGTTGTTAAGAGTACAAAAACATTGTGGAAAGTAATATGCAAACACGGTACAGAGGATATACCTTGCAGATGGTACCTGCGTGCATGTTTGGATAAAAAAGTTGGGTTATTCAAAATAACCAAATATGGTGGTCCTCACACTTGTCTGCTGAGTGAGCTGTCGCTTGATCATTCGAACTTGGATAAGAATATGATTGCTAGCTTGTTATTGGGAATCGTTCGTCGTGATCCAGCTTATGAAATCAAGTATGTGATTCAAACGGTGAAAGATAAGTATGGCTTTGAAATATCATATGCAAAAGGCTGGCATAGTTTGAAACGTGCAATACGGAACGTGTACGGCTGCCAATTAAACTACAAATATAGTATTACATTAAAATAATGTTCAAAGACTATTATGTTTTATACATGAATATAAAAAATAAAATTACTTGGCTTAATGGCTGCTGGTCAAGGATGTCCCTAATAATTCGTAATGAATGTGTGCCAGTTTATGTAAATCTTACTTTACATGTCCACCTGTGTACTCATAATCATCATAAAAAAACATAAATTATATAACAAAATATTAAATATAATATTATACATTGCGAAATAATTTGTGATACATAACCTTGCACCATATGGAGCAACAGGTAAGTAAGTGTCCTCATCGATTGGTATTGGCCCAATATCAATTCTCAGGCGTCCGAGTCGAGGAGCTAAACTTTCGAGCCGGGACCATGCCCAAATCTAAAACATTAACATGAAGAATATAAATTAAATATGCAAGATATATTTTTTCAGTATTTTAACATAAAGGTAACGATTACCTGTAGGAGTTGTAATGCACCACATATTACTTTTTTCCCTCTCTCCGCTGAAGTGCACAACTCACGATATAAGAATGCCAGCACAGCACTACCCCAGCTAAAATTACCAACAGAACTGTTATCTTCTAATTTCTGTATGTACAATAATTTTACAGTATTGTCGGAGCTATCGGGGCACATAATCCCACCTATCATTAATAATGCACAACCTCGTGCATATTTAGCAACCTCATCCGCCGTACTATGCAAATGGATCCGATTTACTATTAAATGATGACTCAACGCAGACATTAACAAACATGCACCTTTAAAGTGACCCGGATCTGGTGTAAATCCCAAATGACGATAACAATATTCTTGCCACTCGGGTATTGTCTTATCAAAATTGGCACCTGACACTGCAAGACCATTTATTGGCAGACCCCAAATAACTGCAATGTCTTGCAGTGTAATAGTCACCTCTCCAGATCTCAGATGGAATGTATGCGTTTCACGACGCCATCTCTCTACTAACGCCGTGATTAGATGAGGGTCAATGGTAATCTTATTACACCTATATACACCATAAAACCCAAACTCATGTAACATACTTACAACACGTGTGTCTAATGGGCAAAGATCCCAAAAATAGCTGCTCGGATTTCTCACACGCAAGGGCCGATCAATATCACCTGCCCATACATCTTCAGAACGATGACATGACTGCAATAACAACAGATGATCATCGATCGGGCCTAGTACATTCATCGGATCCATCCTATTATATGAAACAAAAAATATATTAGTACATATAGACAACATAAAGTAAACAAAATAAATTAAAACTGATAAAACATGACGATGCTACCGCCGACAACCACCAGCCATCAGCAACCGGCGGCGGCGGCGGCCGACGGCGCCCGACGGCGGCAGCAGACGGCGCCCGACGGCGGCAGCAGACGGCGGGGGGCGGCGGACGGCAGCGAAAAAGTGTGACAGAAATTAATTCACGGCGACATGATTTTTACCTCTAAATTCTGAATCTGAAACTACGAAGTGACTGGAAGCAAAATGAGAAAAAAACGATAGTAACTTGGAGGTCAAACGCGAGGAAGAATTTAGACTGTAAATCGCCGAAGTTGTTGCCGAAGAAGAAGGGTTGCGGAAATTTTATAACTCCAAGTCACGCCAACTCAGTTGGCGTGACCTTTAATGGGTCACGCCAACTGAGTTGGCGTGACACATGATATTTATTGGTCACGCCAACTCAGTTGGCGTGACCAATAATTATTCTCACCAACTTGGCAGCTCCAGTTGGCGTGAATAATGGTCACGCCAACTGGGTTGGCGTGACCGTAAAAAACAAAGGTCACGCCAACTCAGTTGGCGTGACTAATATATTTTAAATTGGTCACGCCAACTCAGTTGGCGTGACCAAAATTTTATTAGGTGACGCCAACTGAGTTGGCGTGACCAAGTGGACACGCCAACCCAGTTGGCGGTTTAGGTTACTTTTGAAATATTTTTATTTTTCGGGTTATTTTTGAAATTATTTATTTTATTAAGGTTATTTAATTAATAAACCCCTCCGGAAGCTCAAGGACACAGATCCAAAAGTATATATATAAATAAATAAATATTAATTTATATTATTTTAATGATATAAATAAATATTTATTTATATTGTTTTAATGTTATCATGCCTTTTTACTTATAATAATAAGAGAAAATTATACAAAACATCTTATAGTTTGGTCCAAATTTCACTTTGCAACCGTTGTTTGAAAATTACAGTTTACATTCTTAACTTTCATTAATTGTAACACTTTACATCCTATTGACTCGATTTTGTTTTTTTATCGAAGATTTATCACCGCATTCGAACACCACCTAACATACTCAAACTTATATATATTTAAGCTTGTTATTCCAAAATTTTAAAAAACAAAAATAATATTTTTAATATCGAAATTATCTAGTTAACAATTACGGAAAATGAAATTTTGACACCACAAATTTGCAATAACTATTTTAAGTAACTATAAGTTTGAATATGTAAGACGATGATGAAATGCAGCAATAAATTTTTGATAAAAACACAAAGTAGAGCCAAAAATGCAAAGTGATACAATTCATAAAAGTTGAAGATGTAAAGTGTAATTGCTCAAACAATAGTTATAAATTGAAATTTGGATCAAACTATTGGATGATTTTGGTAATTTTCCCAAATAATAAACATATCTTAGAATACAAAACATATCATCTTCGTCTGGTTATACAAATAGTTAATTTTTTAACATTTAGTTTGAATTTTTTTTCAAAAAAAAAGTAAAATCAATTCGTACATTAATTACCTGTAACAAAACCGCAACGAGCTAGCGAACATCTATGGAGATTTTAGGCATTAGGTCCTGAATCCTGTGATATGCGAATAGTATGGCTGGGGCAATTATTCCTTCTTAATCTCCAAAAATCTCAAGTTAATGCTACCAAGCCGCTACATTGTAGAAATCTTTGTCTGTTATCGTCACAAGATTTTCGGCTTCTTCACTCGGAAAACCATGGAATTATTACTGCACACAGCAGACAAACACACAGGCAATACTTGGGAAAGCTTTTGCTTTCGCCACCCCAAAAGATCGCTAATCCTATTTTATACTTTAAAACAGCACATGCCCAGATCATTACATCAGGATTTGAGTCAAATGTTTTTCTTATTAACGTTCTTATGAGGGCTTACTCAAAATGTGACGATTTAAAGTCTGCGTGTACCATGTTTGCTAGAATGCCTGAAAGGAATTTGATTTCTTGGTCTTCGATGATTTCCGTATATAATCAAAATGGGTGTTATGAAGAAGCCTTGGTGTTGTTTGGTGAGTCAAGGAATAGTGGATTTGAGAATCCAAATGAGTTTGTTTTGGCTAGTGTGATTCAATCTTGCAATCAATTGGTTAGTCCTGGAAATGGTTTGAGTTTGCATGGTTTAGTGATTAAGGCTGCTTATAATCAAAATACCCATGTGGGTACTTCTCTTATTGATTTTTATGCGAAAACGGGTGATTTAAATGCAGCAAGATTGGCTTTTGATGAGTTGGAAATTAGAAGTGTGGTAACATGGACCGCGATACTTATGGGATTTACCTTAAATGGAAAAAGTGATGTGTCACTGGATTTGTTTAAGGAAATGGTGAGTAGTAATGTTGTTCCTGATACATATGCGCTTTCTGGAGCCTTGAGTGCATGTTTGATGCTTGAGTTTCTTGAAGAGGGGAAACAAGTTCATGCTCATGTCCTGAGAAGGGCTGCCGACAGGGATATATCAGTGAGTAACATGCTTATAAATTTCTATGTTAAGTGTGGAGAGCTGGAAACGGGGAGAAGAATCTTTGATCATATGGTGATTAAGAACGCTATTTCTTGGACAATGATGATTTCTGGGTGTGTGCATAACTGTTTTTACTGGGAAGCCATGGATCTATTTGGGGACATGCATAGATTAGGGTGGATGGCTAATGAATTTGCTTGCACAGGAGTCCTAAATTCATGTGGTTCTGTTGGGGCTTTCGATCAGGGCAAGCAAGTGCATGCTTACAGTGTGAAGGTAAATCTTGACTCTGTTGAGTTTGTGACAAGCAGCCTGATTGACATGTATTGTAAATGCAATTTCTTGATTGATGCCAGGAGAGTGTTTCTTGACAATGCTAAATGCAGCGCCGTCTGTTACAATTCAATGATTGATGGATACACGAGACAAGGGAGTTTGGATGAGGCGATTAACCATTTTAACTCAATGAGGCATAATTTCACTCCACCAAGTTTATCATTATTCATCAGCCTTTTTGGTTTATCTGCTTCACAAACTTCCCTGGGAGTAAGCAGGCAACTTCACTCTCTCATGATTAAATTTGGGTTTTATTTGGAAAAATTTTGTGGGAGTGCCTTAATAGATGTTTACTCGAAGTGTTCCTCCATTGGAGATGCGAGATTTGTATTTGAAGAGATAAAAAAAAAAGACATTGCAGTGTGGAATTCTATGTTGTCTGGATATGCACTTCAGTCAGAAAATGAGGAGGCACTTAGGTTGTACTTAGAGTTGCTGCATACGGGAGAAAGACCAAATGGTTTCACTTGTGTGGCCATCATTGCGGTGTCCAGTAATTTGGCCAGTTTATTACATGGACTCCAATTTCACAACCAAGCTATAAAGATAGGTCTAGACTTCAATCCGTTCGTTACAAATGCATTAATGGATATGTATGCAAAGTGTGGAAGCATGGATGCAGCACACTCCTTGTTTAATTCTATCTCTCACAGAGATATTTCATGTTGGAATTCAATGATATCAATATATGCGCAACACGGGGATGCAGAAAAAGCTCTTCAAATGTACGAGGAAATGAAATCCGAGGGTGTAAGACCCGACTATGTCACTTTTGTTGTAGTATTGTCGGCATGTGCCCATGTGGGGCTTGTTGAAAATGGATTTCATCACTTTAAGTTGCTGCACGTATTTGGCATTGAGCCGGGAATAGAACATTATGCTTGCATGGTTTCTCTCTTAGGCAGAGCAGGGAAATTATATGAAGCAAAATCATTTGTTGAAAATATGCGGATTCAACCAACTGCAATAATCTGGAAGAGCTTACTTAATGCATGCAAACTTACCGGCAATCTTGAATTGGGTCAGCATATTGGTGAGATGGCAATTTCATCTTATCCGGAGGACAGTGGTTCACATACCTTACTTTCAAATATTTTTGCATCTAAAAGCATGTGGACTGATGTTATGAAGGTGATGGACAAGATGGACAGAAACAATGTATTAAAGGAAGCTGGGTATAGCTGGATCGAAATAAACAAACAAGTGCACTTGTTTGTCTCACGAGACAGAACTCATCCGCAGGCATGCTTGATTTATTCTCTCATAGATAGATTGATTCAACATATAAAATGGGAAAATAATGATCTTGCCGCTGCTGTATTTTCTTATGTGTGATACATTATACTTTCAATTCATTATGTTACGAGAAATTTTCTTTCTTTTTTGATTTTTTTCATAAGGATTCCATTTAGTTTATTTAAGCTTATATAGGACTTTTGAAACTAGACCAACTATCATGCATCCTTTGTCTCCCACTAGAGTTTCATATGTATTACTTTACAGGATACCCCATGCATGATTTTTAATGGAATAATATGATCATGAAAGAAGTGTTTTCATAGAGGTCCATGCTGTAAGCTATCCCCTGACAGTGCAATATCTTATGGTTGGATCTTGTCTGATTCAGACATTTGTTTCATGCTAAAATGACGAGTTGACAAGTATTAATGAGAATTTTAGCAAATGAAATATAGGCTGAATTGCCTCTTTTGTTTTCTTGGTGAAAAAATCTCTTAAACATTTCATCTGGGAGTGGATGACAAATAGCTTTTCTGTCAAGGCCCTAATTCGCCTCTAAGATAGGAGCAGCAGCACTACTGGAGTATGTTCCGTGCCTCCGCAGTTTAGATAGGTGGCTGGAGATTGGTACATTGTCTTGTTTTGGATGTAAATGTAGACTCTACCTCTACGCATCACAATTCTCATAGCGTTCGTGTCGATACAATGTTTCAATTGAAGGTGAAGTCCTAGACCTTTGTCTAGTGAGTTCATTAAATTTCCTTGTTGTCCCAACCCAACTCTTATTTAAGATTCTCCAGTGGCTCAAACAGTAGTTGTCCCTTGTTCCGAGTATGAGCTATGAGACTCGGGATGCTGCCTTCTTTGAGAGATTTGTAAGTGTTTTCTTTCATCCCAAATCTTTTCCACCCAACTCTTGGTTGCATAGCCATGTGTAATTAGTACTACAGTAATACATTCTCACATTCTCAAAGGCAGTTGGCTGCTTTCATTCTAGTAATCCTCACTCGGATAGCTGAATCTATGGTTGACAACTTCTTATCAAGTAAATTTTCCGCAGTTTAAGCATTTCTTTAGGTGGTTTAAGTTCTTTTTCTTTCTGTATTACTTGCTCATGGGACAATATCAGGACGGCTATCTCAAAATAGCATTCTATTAAGATTCTAAAGTTAAAGAGGAATAATTTGTAAAAATATTCTATTTCATTGCGCATGGTGTAACTCGTGCTTCTACGATTGTTTGGTTGATTTGCGTATTGCTCGTGTCTAGCTTCTAGTTCTAAATCTAATAAACCGTTTACGTATATGGATAATGAGTTGACCTTTCTTTATCATCCCATAGTTTAAAGAAGTCATCTACCATAGACAAAATGGCATGGAATTATTGCCAACGATGACTCAAATAAAATGTTTCCATAGTTTAAAGAAATCAACTACATTGACGTTGATCTTTCTTTTCTCGACCCATGTGGGATAATGTTCGTGATTGGCTTCGTATTAGGTTCTCTGTAACGACCCCGGAGAGTATTTTTAAATGGTTCAAGAAGGCCTTTCGTGGTACCTCTTAACATCTCGCATTCTCACATGTCTCATACGATGTCTTCCATCTGGACTGCTAGCAACTATAATTTTCTTTTTGAAAATTGTTAGACTTGACACTAGTATTTGTGATGCTCGGGAATTATTGATGCTAATCTCGGTGTGGTAATAATCCTTAATGGATTTTAATTGTGGCAATTGTGTATTAATTACGGTTTTGGGACTCCTGGGGATTTTAAATCCTATTTTTGGAGTTGTTGGATCCAAGTGATGAGATTGTATTCTCATCGTGGTGATAACCTTGTGATTTGGTTCTTGGTTGAACCTATGGTCCGGAGTACTTTGTACTGGGCTGATAATGGGAATTGAGGTTAGAGAGATGAATTTTGAAAACAGATGATATTTAATGAATCATGATGTATTTGTGGAGGAGTCGGTATTTTGGAGCTTTGGAGCTATATATACCAAGTGGACTCTGTATTCCGTCATTTGGCACGGAACCCTTCTCTCTCTCCCCTCTCTACACTCTCAAACCCTTTCCCCCCATTTTCCCCTCTTTTGCTCTTGGAAGAAAATCGTTGGTAGCTTGGCTCGGGGGCCGGTTTTCTCGAAGATAATCAGGTATTAATCTTCCACTCGTCATTGTCTTCGATTTGGTAGTAGTATTGTTGATTTTGGTTGAGTATTAATGTTAGATTTGGATTTGTGGATTTTGGGTAAAAATCTTAAAGTTTGTTGTTGGAGTTTTTATTGAGTTTTAAGGGTGTATTTGAGGTGTTGGAGGTGTATGGGGTGTTGGTTTTGAGTTTGGGTGTGAAAAACACCATGGAAACTCGAATTTCTCGGAAAATCGCAGGTGGCGATCGATCGTTGAGGAGTGGCGATCGATCGCGACGAGCAGTTCAATTTTTGGGTGACGATGAACGGTGCAGGCGATCGATCGCGTGGTTTAGGCGATCGATCGCGAGCAGGTTGGCGATCGATCGCGGGGATATGCGATCGATCGCGAGAAGGCGATTTTGCCCACTAGACAGGGGCGATCGATCGCACTGAAAGTGGCGATCGTCTGCCGCCCGTAGGAATTTCTTTTGGAAAATTTTGGAAAATGTCGGGATTTTGGAATCGAGGTTTAAAGGGCCCGTTTCCGGGGCAATGTCTACATTCCAATGGGAATGCTGTACTTTTAAAATAGATTGGTTGGAGCCAAAGGTTAATAAAACGGAATTCTCGGTTGGGTTTTTGGCTATCTTTTAAACTTATAAAATGGAATATTTTGGGTATTATGTATGCTTAGCCGGTGGGGTTTTATTTTGGTAATCGTCATGGATGGACGATAGGTTTGGAAGTGGTGAACGTGCTTGGGCACGTGATTGCATGCCTATGTTTAATTGGGAGTTATTTGCATGTTAGCACTTAACTCATCGGGTCGTGGGACTCAGGCAAGGTTGGACTCGAACTACGGAATCATAAAGTACGTATGACGTACGAGCATAGCCCTTTTATATAATTGCAATTGTTGAGTGCTTGGTACACTGTATTGCAATGAATGTGTATGGGAATGCATGATATATGGTATTAGCAATAAACGGATAATGAAATGCATGGTTTATGGTATTTGCTACAAATGTATATATATGCATTGGGATTTATATGGTGCCGCTTTTGAGCGAGCAATGATTGGGATGTTGTCGCCTTTGAGCGAACATCGGTTATGACGCCACTGCTGTTGAGCATGCGTGAGAACGAAATGCCGCTATTGTAGAGCGAGCAATGGATTAGAACTATGGAACCATAAGTGAGGTATTTGGAATATCTGTAATCATTGTTTAATGATTTGGTATTATTGATTATGATATCGGTATAAAGCAAATGGATTTGTTAATCAATGTAATGATTAACTGGCATTTGGGAATTTGATGGTTTCAGTTGTTTTGAGAACAGGGACAGTACAGGGAATCCCGGATGAGGATGATACCATCCAGGGAGCATATTTTGTATTTCATAGCATTTACATTGTTGTAAATTATGAATTGTATTATTGTGATTATTGGATTTGGGATATTGGTATGCTCACCCCGTGTGGGGGCTGTCTCTGTTGGGATAGGTGATTAGGTACATCGATGGCTTTGGAGATGAGCTCGAGCTATGGATTGGAGGTGCTACCAGGGATCGAAATACCAGAGACGGTATCGAGCACCATATTTTATACATTTGATACACGCATACCTATTTGAGGCTCGTATGCGAGCACTATTATGTGTATATGTTATGTATAAAATGGCAAGGGCCTTTCTCTCTTCATTTATGAGTAGCATACAATTATTTATTGAGTTGCTAAATGAACTGAGAATATGTTAGTGTATTATATTGGTGCATGAGATGTATGTGGACTTAGTTGGGGAAAACTAGACATTATATGGAGTAATGTAAATAATTTTATTATATGCATGATTGGTTGTGATGATAAGTGGTTTTTCCCCTACATGTATGATTGTATGCACTAATTACATAGATTAATACACTAATAACGGATTAAGGGCACGGGGGTCCTTACAGTATTGGTAGCTTGATCTACTATGTTATATTTTACGGAATGAAAAAAATATTTCCTAGTTTTACATTTTAACATTTATCCACTAATCTATTCATCAAAGTTCTTGAGTTCGCAACTTGAGACGTAACAAGTAGGACTAAGTGTGAGAAATGGATCAAGAAGTCGCAATCAAACTCAACTTTGGAGTTGGGATATAAACTAATTTGGGTCTACTTATTTATGTACTCGGGGGACATTGTTCTCTTTCTTTTCAACATCGTAAATAATTATTGCAATGTGCCAAAGCCTAATTTCCTATATGTTAGTGGGAATGCTTCACTTTTATTATTGTGATTTAGAAAGCCAATATGCATTGTTCGCAAATGCTTTTGAAAAATTGTTTTTCAGAACAAAAAAAATATTTTGGGTGTTTAGTTTACTTGCTTCTCTACAGAAAAACTGGTAATCGCCAGAAGCAAAGAAGCAAGTAATGAGATATTTCTGTTATTCCCACAAGTTATTTGATAACTTATTATAATCAGATTACAATTATAATCGAAAAAATAAAATATACTGTAAACTTACATCAGTAGTATATAAATACTATTCGAAATTTGCACAACAGGAAACTGGAACAATTCTGGACGAGGCCACAGCAAGCCGTGTGCCCGTAAACTCAAATTTGCCCGCCTTAGCTTCTGGCCTCATGGACAAGTGAGTTCCAAGGTACAACACCCAATCACCTCTGTTCGGATTGAAGCAAAACTCCGAGCAGACTACTTCGAACACTAGTGGCGAGCAGTACTCTCAAACAATAAGCAATGTATGAGTGAAGAATGATTTCAGAATGATGAAAACATATGGCTGAAGCAGCTTATATAGCTGAGCAGCAGACCACTCCAAAGGTCTCAGAATTAAGTGTAAGTTTAATGGGGTAGATGAAAAGTCTCAACACTTAACATCAGATTAATATGGATTTAAGTCTCACACTTAAATCTGACATCAATTCTACAGGTAGATGAAAAGTCTCAAACTTAATACCTAGCAGAATATGAAAAGTCAGGTAGATGAAAAGTCATTTCAGAAATCCGTGTAGTAAAAAGATAGGACTGCCTTCGCGGCAGCGCGACGCGACACGACGAGTCGAGTCGAGTCGAGACGAGCCGAGCCGAGCCGAGCCGAGCCGAGCGGAGCGGAGCGGAGCGGAGCGGACGGACGGACGGCGCGCGAGGGGCACCCATCTTTACTACTTAACTACACTCTATTGATTTGTATCTCATTATAAACAAACCATAAGTGTCTCAATTACTCAATGTGGGATTTCTTTAGCCTAATTGACTATTCATAATTAACTTACCATATTTTTGTTCTCATTAACAAAATAAAACATAATTATTGGGCTCTTAATTATTAACCCAATAATACAACTTTTATTAATCCAACAATCCCCCACATGAATGCAATATGGCGAAAAAATTACACAATGCACCTAGATGAAGATTTGAGAGTACTTTGAGAATCCACTACATCAGGATAGGTGGTGATTAACCTTGAACCTTCCTTAGTAAAGTATCATCGGATATACTTGTCAACCAGTGGACGTGATGCCTTGAACTGTTCGACGTTTTATGTATAACTAGACAACAATACTCACACAGCTTCATCTCCACACTATTATTGGTTCTTTCGTTGTTGTCCATTTTGGCCCTGGACTGCCATGGATGTTTCATCGAATGCTCTAGAGATTTAGCCCTCAGGTCATCTCATAGAAGCGGCCCCTTCACATTCGATATAGGCGATTTCTCCTAAAGAGTATCATGTAATACCCCACTTTATCATCTCAAGATATAAGAATCATTAAGAGCATGAGCTCAGCCTTCCCAAAGTACATGTCTATCACTCTTTCATCACAGGAATAGGTAAGGAACTCAATTTCACGAGTGCTTTGTTCGACCCCCCCCCCCCCCCCCCCCCACAATTTGGTTTTCCCATTGAACCTGCAAATTGGACTTTACAATTCAGGTTGGATTGCCATCATGGTTGGAAATCAATTTCATGGGCTTCAATGCCATTCCCCTCGATGAAATCTCTACTCGGTCTCTCGTTAGACCTTTCGTAAATGGGTCCGCAATGTTTTCTTTAGACTTCACATAATCTAGAGAAATAACACCAGTTTTTAGTAAATTTCTCGCGGATTTATGTCTCCGACGTATGTGTCTAGATTTCCCATTATACACATTATTTTGTGCTCTTCCCATAGCTGACTGACTATCACAGTGCACGCTAATGGGTGGCACAGGTTTTGACCACATTGGAATATCCTCCAAGAAACTCCGAAGCCAATCAGCTTCTTCTGCTGCAAGATCTAAAGCTATGAACTCAGATTCCATAGTTGATCTAGCAATGCACGTCTGTTTGCATGATTTCCATGAAACAGCTGCACCTCCAATTATAAAGATATATCCACTCGTGGACTTTATATTCTTGGAGTCCGATATCCAATTCGCATCTGAGTACCCTTCAATTACTGCTGGATATCTTGTATAATGTAGTCCGTAGTTAGTAGTGTATCTTAGATATCTAAGAACTCGAACTACTGCCTTCCAGTGCTCATAACTGGGATTACTCGTATATCTGCTCAATCTGTTGACTGAGTTAGCTATATCAGGTCTAGTGCAGTCCATGAGATACATGAGACTACCTATGACCTTAGAGTACTCAAGTTGTTGCACACCTTCTCCGCGATTCTTGCAAAGATTTGACACCACCTCCATAGGTGTTCTCGCGATGGTATTATTTCCCTTATCAAACTTGTCAAGTATCTTCTCAACATAATGACTTTGGGAGAGAGAATATCCATCTGCATGTTTTGTGATCTTCATCCCAAGAATCACATCTGCAAGACCTATGTCTTTCATCTCAAAATTTCGTGACAACATTTTCTTGGTAATATTGATGTTATTGTTATTACCAACAATTATCATGTCATCTACGTAGAGACATACTATCACATAGTTTGTAATGTCTCCTTTCACGTAGACACATTTATCACATTGGTTTGTTTTAAACCCATTTGAAAGCATGACACTGTCAAATTTTTTGTGCCATTGTTTAGGTGCCTGTTTTAATCCATACAAGGATTTCACAAGTCTATGCACCTTTGTTTCTTTCCCTGGAACTACAAACCCTTCAGGTTGGTCCATGTAAACCTCTTCTTCTAACTCTCCATTTAGAAAGGCTGTTTTTACATCCATTTGATGGATCTCTAGGTTATATAACGCGGCAAATGCAATTATTAACCTTATAGACGTTTTCCTGGATACAGGAGCGTGTGTGTCGAAATAATCAACACCTTCAGTTTGTCTGTAGCCTTTGACTACAAGTCTAGCCTTGTACTTATCTACAGTACCATCAGCTTTCATCTTCCTCTTGAAGACCCACTTGTGGCCTAGTGGTTTACAACCTGCAGGAAGATCCACTAGTTCCCAAGTATGATTATGTAAGATAGATTCTATCTCACTGTTCACCGCTTCTTTCCAAAGATCAGAGTCTTGTGAAGACATTGCTTCCTTGAAAGTAGCCGGATCCTTTTTTCCAACAGATATGTTAGAAAATCTGAGCCAAAAGACTTTTCTTTTCTCGCTCTTTTGCTTCGTCTAGGCGATTCTACATTCTCTTGAGATTCTCCATCCCCCACATTTCTCTCAACAATGGTTTCAGGCACTGTCGGAGTTTTGTGGGGAAAGATTTCCACAAAGAACGAAGCATCCATAGCCTCAATGATAGTATTTATATGCATTTCTGCATTATCTGATTTGTGCACCAGAAAACGATAGGCACTACTATCTTGCGCATATCCGATAAATACACAATCTACTGTCTTAGGTCCTATCCTAGTCCGTTTAGGAGGAGGAATTGGTACCTTTGCTAGACATCCCCAAACCCTTAAAAACTTGTAGCTAGGTGCACGACCTTTCCACAATTCATAAGGCTTTTTATCCAACTTTTTATGTGGTACTCTTTTTAGCACATAGTTGGCGGAAAGCAGAGCTTCTCCCCACAAATTCCGAGGTAAGTCGGAACTTATAAGCATTGCATTCATCATTTCCTTAAGCGTTTTATTCTTCCTTTCAGCAATACCATTTTGCTCGGGAGAATAAGGCGCAGTGGTTTGATGAATAATGCCACTCTCAGCACATATGTGTGTAAATGGTGACGCATATTCACCGCCTAGATCACTTCGAAGAATTTTAATCTTTTTATCAAGTTGATTCTCAACTTCATTCTTATAGTGAATGAACATATCAATTGCTTCGTCTTTACTTCTCATTAAGTAGACATAACAATATCTTGTACAATCATCGATAAATGTTATGAAATAATTTTTACCGCCTCTAGATTGTACATACTTTAGATCGCATACATCCGTATGAATCAAGTTTAACGGTTCGGTGCTTCGCTCAATTGAGTGGAATGAAGACTTGGTTAATTTGGCCTCTACACAAGTCTCACACTTGTGTTTATGATTGATGTTAAATTTAGGCAATAGATTAAGAGACATTAGCCTTTGTAAGGACTTATAATTCACATGTCCTAATCTACCATGCCACAAATGTAAAGACTCGCAAGAATAATCAAACTTTAAAGTTTTATTAGCCACATTGGCAATATTCATTACATTATTTTTGCTTGTGCTAGCCTCATTTGCTGTATTAACATCAACCTCAACATCTACACTAGACTTAGCCTTAGGAGCTAAGTCATTACACTCATCTTGAAGAGGTTATTGGCCAAGTAGCCTTTGCCTACAAACATACCACCCTTGGACAGAATGACTTTGTCGGACTCAAACACAAGCCGAAAGCATTTCTTGTTCAGCACTGCTCCAGAGATGAGATTCTTTCAGATCTCTGGCACGTGGAGCACCTCGGTAAGAGTCAACTCTTTGCCGGAAGTCATCTTTAGCACAACCGTCCCTTTGCCTTCAACTTTTGAGACTGCTGAATTTCCCATGTAGCAGTGCTCATCATTTACCGGTTGATAGGTCTTAAACATCCATTTGTTGGCGCAAATGTGGCGAGTAGCCCCAGTGTCCACCCACCATTCCTTGGAGTTCCCTCCAACAAGATTCACCTCCGATACCACAGCACTCAGATGCATGTCATCCATGTCGGAGCTCAGGTTGTCCTCAGCAATGTGGGCATGTGCAGGCCTCTTGCCTTTGCCTTTGTAAGGGACTATCTTCCTCTTACCGTCATTGTTTTGACGTTGAGTGCAGTCCTTGGCCTTATGGTTAGGCTTACCACACACATAACAGTCACCGGTGAACCTCCTTGTCTGAGTATCTCCCTTGGGTTCAAAAGTACACTTGCGCTTATTCCCATGGGAGTTGTCCCCAACTTCAACCATGTTGGCCTTGGAAATCATTCCAAATGATTTCTTGTCAACTTTTTGGTTGTCTTGCTCGATGCGCAGCCTCCTGATAAGATCCTCGAGACTCATCATCTTTCGCTTGTGCTTTAGGTAGCTTTTGAAGTCCTTCCAAGATGGCGGTAATTTTTCAATCATCATCGCCACTTGGAGAGCATCATTTAGCCCCATACCTTCGGCAGCAAGTTCATGATATATCAGCTGCAGCTCTTCGCATTGCTCAACAACGCTCTTGCCATCTACCATTCGATAGTCATGGAATCGACCGGCTACAAATTTCTTTGCGCCTGTGTCGTCAACTTTATACTTTGTCTCTAACGATTCCCAAAGATTCTTAGCAGTCTCCTTGGGGGAATACACATTAAAAAGTGCATCGTCAAGAGAATTCAGTATGTAGTTACGACAAAGGTAGTCGGCACTCATCCATGACTCAACAATCACAGCATATTGAGGATCCTCTTTGTCCTCCACTGGTTTCTCCTCTTTGAGAAACCTGGTCAAGTTCAAAGTGGTCAAGAAGAACATCATCTTCTGTTGCCAACGTTTAAAGTTGGAACCCTTGAACTTTTCCGGTTTCTCAAATTGAGAGAACGACATTGGGTTTCTCAGAACTGGCATAACGACCTCAGCGCCGCTAGCTTTCACCACTGGAATCTCAGTATTCTCAGCAACTCAGTTTGGAATCTGGTCAGCCATAAGCTAAAAAACAGAATACAAACGATACAATACAAACAAGATCAAACTGGTTTTTTTTTTATAAAAAAAAACCTTTTATAGTGAACAAATAGTGATTGTTTGAAAATTCAACAATTTTATTTTTTCGAAATCCGATTATGTTCCAAAACAGGAACAAACAAAAAAGATATGAGTTTACGATTGTTATTCCCACAAGTTATTTGATAACTTATTATAATCAGATTACAATTATAATCGAAAAAATAAAATATACTGTAAACTTACATCAGTAGTATATAAATACTATTCGAAATTTGCACAACAGGAAACTGGAACAATTCTGGACGAGGCCACAACAAGCCGTGTGCTCGTAACCTCTGTTCGGATTGAAGCAAAACTCCGAGCAGACTACTTCGAACACTAGTAGCGAGCAGTACTCTCAAACAATATGCAATGTATGAGTGAAGAATGATTTCAGAATGATGAAAACATATGGCTGAAGCAGCTTATATAGCTGAGCAGCAGACCACTCCAAAGGTCTCAGAATTAAGTGTAAAGTTTAATGGGATAGATGAAAAGTCTCAACACTTAACATCAGATTAATATGGATTTAAGTCTCACACTTAAATCTGACATCAATTCTGCAGGTAGGTGTAAAGTCTCAAACTTAATACTCAGCAGAATATGAAAAGTCATTTCAGAAATCCGTGTAGTAAAAAGATAGGACTGCCTTCGCGGCAGCGACACGCACGACGCGACGAGCCGAGCGGACGGACGGACGGCGCGCTAGGGGCAACCATCTTTACTACTTAACTACACTCTATTGATTTGTATCTCATTATAAACAAACCATAAGTGTCTCAATTACTCAATGTGGGATTTCTTTAGCCTAATTGACTATTCATAATTAACTTACCATAATTTTGTTCTCATTAACAAAATAAAACATAATTATTGGGCTCTTAATCCAATAATACAACTTTTATTAATCCAACAATTTCTGGCCCCTTAAGCTGAGCGATCATAATTTTATAATAAAGTTGAAGTTCATCATGCTTCTTTTTTATTTTAATAAAAAATAGACAATTTTTTTGCTTAAAAACTAATTTTTTCAACTTTAAACAAAAACAACATGGAAGTTCTTTGAATAACCACTTACAAACACTATTTTAATCTTTAATACATACTTATTAGGTGTGCATGTGCATATCAAAATATTCAGTCTTTTTCTAATTGTAGTTTCACTCTTGTATATAGTTATTTATAAATCATTATTAGGTATACATTTTAAATAGTACCAAAGGTTCATTATTTTCCATTTACTTATTCTTATCTTGATGGAATTTGATTAGGGGATTCAACCAATTTTTCTCAGAAGTAAACATAAATGCTGGGATTATTTATGGATATTTCTTGGGAGTAAGTTGATCATGTCACCCACTTCACTTATGCATATTAAATAATCCGACCAATGGAATCAAAGTACTCTAATTGTTTTCTGGATTGAAATTTTTTACGTATTACGTCTATGATTTAAAATAATTTTTCAAATTAAAAATAGCTTTAAATTTGTGCACAAAATTTGAAAAACCATATATAATTTTTTGAAAATGGCTAGATGGTTTGAATTATAAAGATAATATTTTAATTTTAATGTGAGTAATACAAAATGAAATATTATTATATTCCATCTAGTGTGTCACAAATTATGGGAATACAATTTGACAGGTTTATAAGATAATTTTTTCAAATTGAAATTTCTAATTAAAATCGTTTCTGTCATCCCAAAAACAACCAAATTCCTAATTGCTTGAACTTTTTTTTTTATTTGGAATACCATTTCAGTTGGGTAGTGCAGTACTCACATTCATTTATCGTGAACTATGCAATGCATGCAATACAATTTTTAAAGGTAATAATATTTATTAACCTCATCAATTTGAATTAAATTATATGTAAACTCAAATTATGTTATATTGACTTTGCATTCCCATAATTCGTGACACACTAGATAGAATATAAATAATATTTTATTTTGTATTACTTACATTAAAATAAAATAAAAAATCTTTTTATATTTCAAACCATCTAACCATTATTTAAATATTTATATATGATTTTTAAAATTTCGTGCACAAATTTAAGCTAATTTTAACTTGAAAATTTATTTTTGATGATAGACCTAATACGTAAAAAAAAAAAAAAAAAAAAAAATCCAAAAACAACCAAATTCCTAAAAATCTCAGATGTATATTTTCTAGATCACAAAAAAAAAATTCCAACTAAATATTTCACCAAAACAATTTTCCAACAAAATATTTTGCCAAAATTTTTTTTTAGTACATTTTTTGAAAAAAAGCATTTATTTGGTTCACGTTAACGTGAACCACTTTAGTATGTTAAGTTGGGGTTCAACAATTGTCTCTGCTTTGTGATCGGTCAAACACGTGGCGCTTGTGCCAGTGTATGGTTGAAAAGATTGATGTTGCGCCATTACCCTTAACTATAGTTATTGGTAAAGCGGTAAGCTATCGATCCTACAACTGAGATAACTTAGATTTTTTCTTAGGTTTTCTTTATTTGACTTCTATGTACTGTACTTTTTCTTTTCCTCATTGGTCCAGGATGCTCTATCATTTTCAAACATCTGAGTTTCACCACTGGAAATAGCCACTGTTGTGTTGACTTTCAAGATCTTCATAGGTCTGTCAATGATGACGTATCACATATCATCATCCTGAGCACCTAGATGTGCTTGCCTCCGAATTCTCCAGTCATCATATTCATCGTTTTTTAACATTGGAATCTTGATGTGTTAGGATCGGAGTAGTGTTAGAGGGGGGTTGAATAAACACTAGACTCAATTTCTTGATTCTTCTAAGTACAACAGACTGTTAAGTACTGCTGTAGAATCTCAATTGATAGCAAGTCAACAGACACTAAAAATAGTGTGGAAGATGTCTACTGGACTTGTGAGATTAGAACTGGCCGGTAAATATTAAGAAACAGAAAGATAGAGTATTGAAGGTAAATGACACAATATATGTTCTGGAAGTTCGAAGCACAACGCTTCTACGTCTCCCCTTCTTCTTTTGCAGGAAGGTTACACTTGAAGACTTTGGTTTACACTTTTCAGTATACCACCTTCTTAGGCACCCACACAGATTTGCCTAAACTCCTAGCAATACAACAATCACAGTTGTTTACAATATGTTTTTCAACACTCACATATAATGTAAAACTAATGATCTTCGAGTGTTCTTTGAGCAACAGGCTTAGTAGACTTTGATCTTCAAGATCACAATAATGCTTTGGTGCTGCTCTGCATGCGTTTTGAATGTTTTGCTTGGATTCGAATGAAGTTGATTTGGGATTTCTGAGAGTTGAGTAAAGGTTTTGTGAAGATATCTGCTGCTTGTTGTTCGGTAGATATGTACTTGTTAGTTCTGGATTTTAAAGATGACAAAACAGACCAGACTGATATAGTCTATATCGAAGCAGACCAGATCGATGTCAACCAGACTGATACAGACCAGAACAGACCAGATCGACGCAGATCAATGTCAACCAGATCAGACCAGATCAGATCGATACAGATTGATGCAGAGCAGATCAGAACAGACTAAGCTAGTAAGCTTCGTTCTTCATTCTGAATAATCAACGGCTATTTATTGAAGCATTTAATGGTGCTTTAATACTGAAAAAGACCAAGGACTGAAGATTACCTTAAATGGTAAATAGACAAAAGAGATCTATCTGACAAGCGCCGAAAGACCAGAAGGGAAAGTGTCTAAAATAAAAGACTGCAGCTTGTTCAGATATTGACCAAAGTATAGAGTTGCACAAAAAATGAAATATTGTCCTTGGCAGAGATGCTTATATATAGGTGCAACTTAAAATGCTCAAAGACAAGTATTGGACACAAGAGATTCAAAACGCATAAAAGATCAATCAACTTTATCGAGCATTCAGTTGAGCAGAACGCTATCATCGAAAGATTTCATCTTATCGATCTGCTCAAAATTAGAAGCACAGCTTATTGTTTTATTTGATCACTTAAGGATCATTTGTGCTTAGATTAAAACACTCTATCAATTGTATTTTGTTCTAAGATAGAAGAGTGAGCTCTTTGTAGCTGTCAGACGGATTGTGTCTGAACAGATTGAGAGACTAGGAGTTTCAGTCTGGTAGTGGGGTAAATCCAGTTGAATCGGGGTTGTACAACAGGATTGTATTACTCAAAGTCTTCTAGTGAATCCTTCCTGCAAAGGAAGAAGGGGAGACGTAGAAGTGTTGTGCTTCGAACTTCCAGAAACATTTCTTGTGTCATTTACTTTCTACATTTACCTTTCAGTCTTTATTACTCACAAGTTCAACAGACGTATTCCGCACTATTATCAGTGTCTGTTGAGTTGCAACTAATTGAGAAGCTACTGCAGTACTTAACAGTCTGTAGTAACAAAGAAAATCGGATTTGAGTCAAGTGTTTATTCACCCCCCTTCTAAACACTTCTCCGATCCTAACAAGTGGTATCAGAGCAAGGTCTTCTCAATTTTGAGAAATAGTAAAAACTGATGGCCTCATCAACAAGATTCCCATGTTCAAGAAAGATGAATACGATGACTGGAGAATTCGTATGCAAGCACATCTGAGTGCTCAAGACGATGACATGTGGTTCGTCATCACTGATGGACCAATGAAATCATGAAGATCAACACAACAGCTGCTATTACTAGTGGTGAACCTCAAATGGTCGAAAAGGACAGAGCATCCTGGACAACTAAGGAAAAGAAAAAAGCAAATCTGGACAATATGGCTAAAGATATATTGTTCAAAACTTTGGACAAAAACATATTCAACAAAATCAAGATGTGTCCCACTGCTAAAGACATCTGGGAAAAGATTGCTCGGCTGTGTGAAGGAAATGATCAAACTAAGGAAAACAAGCTCACTGTCGCTCTACAGAAGTTCGAAAACATCAAAATGATGTCCGGAGAAACTCTCAGTGAGTATGATGAAAGAGTGACTAGAATCATCAATGAACTCAACAGCCTAGTTAAAGATCTATCCAACAGAGAAGTCACCATAAAGATCATGAGAGGTCTCCCAAGAGAATGAGATGTTAAAACAATTGACATGAGAGAATCCAAAACTTAAACAAGATAGATCTACATGATCTATTTGCTGACTTAAAGGCATACGAGTTTGAACTAGGCATTCGGATTGAAGATGAACCAGTACCAGTCAACCAAGCAAAGCCCTTGCTGCATCAGAATCTCTGTCCACCACAACAGAGATAACTCCCGAACAAATATGCAATGATGCAATGGCATTGTTTGTCAAGAAGTTTGAAAAATTTATGAAAAAGAATCAGAAGAACTATCAATCTTATCGAAGGAAGCAGAACTTCAAAAGTAGATCAGATGAGGATGATCGTGTCTGCTTCAACTGTCTTAAACCAGGACATTCTATCGCTGGCTATCCTAAGCCAAAGAAGGATGATCAGAAGAGAGGATCCAATGACCATAGGAAGTCCAAAGAAAAGAGAAGATCATCCAGAAGGGAGAGAGACCAGAAAGTACTGGTGGCTGAAGAAAACAAGAGCAAATGGGCTGATTCAGAATCTGAATCAGGAGAATCTACCAGCTCATCTAGTGAGAGTGAAGATGAAGAAGTTCACTGTCTAATGGCCAATGATGACAGTGAGGTAACTCACTCTAATCTCTCTGAATTTTAACATAATGAACTCATTAACACATTACAGGACATGATTAATGAGTATCAGATGATGTATGAGTCCTTCGAGAATTATAAGACTGAGCATTCAATCCCAATGGAACAACAAAACAACAAACCTGATTGTGAACAATCAAAGGAGTTGGATTGCATAAGAGAAAAAGTAAGTCTACTCGAGAAAGAAAGGGATGAAGCCATATGTGCACACCAGAAACTCATTAAACTGGTTCGCACATGGAACACATCAACTGCCAGAAAAGATGAGATGCTTGAGTCAATAAAGCTTGCTGGTGATCTTACCGGTATAGGCTACTCTGACAATGAAAGTAGCTCATCTGACATCAAATCTCAACTGTGTCTAGAGAAGAACAAGGTTCAAACAATGAACTTTGTCAGATCCAGCACAGTATATGAACCAAGTGAATTGGTTAAGGAATCTGTTAAGCCAATACTCATCAAGGAACGGGCATCACACAAAGGTATCGGGTATGTTGAGCCAATAGAGAAAGTCAGACCAGGGCAAAAGTTCAGAAATGGACATGAGCTCGCTGATCAGGCAAATAGAGAGGTAAAACCCAATTGATACTATAATTGTATGCCTGTCCAGAAGAGGTATATGCTTCCCAACAGAAACCAAAACAAAAACAACATGCATATACTCACTATCACATGCATCACCCAAGAACACCATCACCACTAAAAGCACACACCACACCATACACACGCAAACCAATAAAACTGATTCAGGTGTGGGTCCCTAAAGGACAAATCCATTCCGGACCCAAGTAGGATTGGGTACCAACTGTAAACTTTTTGTTTTGACAGGAACCCAAGAAGAATCTGTAAGGACCCTAGTTCCTTAAGTGTGGATTAAAGGCGTAAATAGAGCTAACATACATCTATATAGTATAAAGTTCGTGTTGATGCCTTGAGCTGTTAGGATTACAGTGCCAAAATAAAATTTCCAAAAGGGATTAATTACATTCCCAACCAATTGAATGTTAATCCTATAGCTTTACACTACTCCTAGAGTAGAGACTATACAAAAGAATTTAGCCTGCTATACCAAAAGCACTCCTCACTAGCTCACCGCATCAACCCGCCTTAGCCCGTCTGCCCAAAGGTACCTACAGGAACAACCCCAAAACCATGAGAATGTATATAAACCATATTCACAATAATATGATTGTAATTCATATGCATAAACCGTAAATACGATTCACTTCCTGTATTTAACACATTTAAAAGCTCCCTTGGTTGTCCCTGTACCACAATCATAATCAATGGATTATAATACCAATAATGTATGTCATGACATGCACTAATTCCATGTATACCAATGGCTATTTCCAGTCTTATTTTATCAGTGGTATAATACCCCTCGCGTTTACATGACAGCGGCATTAATACCCCTCGCTTCGACATATTAGCGGCATAATATCCCTCGCAATAGTATTATGACAGCGGCATGATCCTTCGCTTCGACATATTTGTGGCAAATATTCTTCATCGCTATAATATGACAGCGGCAAGTATTCTATCATCGCTTCGACATGAAGGCGGCAAGTATTCTTCATCATTGGAATATAATCTCGACTCGCAATCACATGCACCAATGCATCCAATATACACATGCAACCATAATGCATATCCAAACCATGTATGCAACCATAATGCATAACTAAGACCATGTATGCAACCATAGTGCATAACCAAATTCAATACATAAAATATGTTTTACCGTCGGATGCCTGTACGTCTCACTACGTACCTTAGTCCCAAAATGTGTTATGTTGTGGACTTTATCTCCTAAGCTGTGTGGCCTCCTGGGATGGTTCTACATATTAACACAAACCAATATTAGGAGCCAATAATAGTCCAATACCAAAAATTCCACAAAATAAACCAAAAACACATTTTTCTGTGTCTCGCGATCAATCGCCGCAAGGCCCCGATCGATCGCGAGATCACTCTGCCTGCTGCCAAGTTTTTTCTGTCCTCGGCGATCGATCGTCACATTTGGCGCGATCGATCGCCAGCTCCACCGATCGATCGCCCAAAAGTGGCGATCGATCGCCAAGCGCTTCTGGAGCGCACTGGTTGAGCGCGATCGATCGCTCGCTTCGGGCGATCGATCGCCGCTGCCTGGGCTACGAAAAACTCCATTTTTGAACCACATTTTCTTCCCCATCTTCACCAACACTTACACCAACAAACCAATAACATAAAAACACCCTAAATCTTCAACATACACATTAAAACAACTAAAAATCTAACACCCAAACAAAAACCATATCAACCCAACACAAACCCATTTCAAAACAACCAAAACCATTTCAAATCCAACCCAAACACCATTAAAACATCAAGGTGGGTTCCATACCTCTTGAGGACTCCAAATCCTACCAATAATCTCACAAACAAAGTTTTTGCAAGGATTTCCCCTCCACTTTTGAGCCAAAATCGAAAATGGAGAAAGGGTTAGGGTTGGGAGTGTAATTGGGGATTTGGTAAAAGTGAGGAGGGTAAGGTGGGGTAGTGGGGTTAAAGGGTTAATTAAAATTGTACCCCAACAATTAGCATGATGAATAAAACATCCCAACATGATATTTTAAAAGCATTTCACCAAAATGCACCGAAATCTCAATTAAATACATGCTTCACCAAATAATTATCAAACATCACATTTAACCCATGATAACACCCAATTTCCCAACATGCATAACATGCACCCTGAAACGCTCTACCGGGTCACGCCTACCATGTGACTAAGCATTTCACCAAGATAATTAATTCCAATACATAATTTAATTATCACCATAAATAATCGCATAAACATAATTAATGCCCAATTTGCATATAATTATTTCGGGGATATCACAATACTCCCCTACTTATATGATTTCGACCTCGAAATCGCATGCACTTACCCAAACGAAACTAAACGTAAATCACATACCAGAAAATAGTTCCGGGTAGTGCTGCACCATATGCCGCTCCATCTCCCACGTGGCCTCCTTGACACCTCTGCGATCCCACTGAACCTTGATCATTGGTATCACTTTGTTTCGAAGTCTGCGATCAGCCCTATCCAGAATCCTGACTGGACTGTTCCTCATAGGACACATCAGAATCTAACTGCTACCTCAGAAGGCTGTAACACATGTGACGGATTCGGCTCATATTTCCGCAACATAGATAGGTGGAATACGTCATGAATACCAGATAACGACGGTGGCAAGGCCAAACGGTAAGCCAAGGTACCGATGCAGCTGCAAAACCTCATACGGTCCACCATATCTTGGAGACAATTTCCCACGCATACCAAACCGTACCACACCTCTAAAAGGTGAGATCTTCAAAAAGACCCTGTCTCCCAACTGAAACTCCAACAGCCTCTGCCGTTTATTTGCATAGGCTGCCTGCCTGTCCTGGGCTGCCTTCATTTTCTGATGGATAACCTTTATCTTATCCTCCATTTCCCGAATCAGTTCGGGTCCTCCCACTGCCTTACTGGTCAAGTCATCCCAATATAATGGCGACCTACAACGTCGACCATACAGAGCCTCAAACGGAGCCATCTGAATACTCGCCTGATAGCTATTGTTGTAAGAGAACTCTACTAAGGCCAATGAATCTTTCCATGAGACATCAAACTCTAATACACAAGCCCGTAACATGTCCTCGAGTGTCTGTATAGTACGCTCGGTCTGACCATCCGTCTGGGGATGATATGTTGTACCCAACCTCACCTCAGTACCCAAAGCTGACTGTAGGCCTCCCCAAAAATGAGATGTAAACCGTGGATCTCTGTCAAATACAATAGACATTGGAATCCCATGTAGTCTCACTATGTCCCGGACATACAGCTGAGCCATCCTCAAGTATGTGTACGTCATACTGTAGGTAAGGAAGTGAGCTACCTTCGTCAGCCTATCAATGATCACCCAAATGGCATCACAACCCGTAGTAGTCCTCGGTAAATGGGTCACAAAGTCCATGGATAGGTGCTCCCATTTCCATTCCGGTATCTCTAAGCTCCTTAGCTCGCCACCAGGCCTCTGCCTCTCTGCCTTAACCTGCTGACAGATCAAACACCTCTTGACAAACGCAATCACATCACGCTTCATCCGTTTCCACCAGAATTGATCACATAGATCCTTATACATTTTTCTTCCTCGTGGGTGGATACTAAATCGGCTACTATGAGCTCGCTCCAAGATCCCTCTACGCAACTCCGGCATACTCGGAACCACCAACGGCTACCCAATCTCAAGGATCCGTCCTCAGCCACTCTGAACTTCGATGGCTGACCAAGATGTACTAATGATAACCATCTCTGAATCTCATCATCTGTCTTCTGAGCTCTCCTGATATTCTCATAGATATCTGGCTCAAGCTAACAAGGTCGATACATGCACTGGTGATGTATCTACGTCGAAGTCATAGCCCAGATGACAATAGGAAGTCATCATGGCTGACAAATGCATGACATCCTCAGCAGTACTCTTCACCTTCCCACTCAAGGCATCTGCTGTCAAGTTTGCCTTTCCCGGATGGTACTCTATCTCACAGTCATAGTCCTTGAGTAAATCCATCCACCTCCTCTGACTGCATATTCAATTCCTGCCTGAGTGAACAAGAATTTCAGGCTCTTATGATCCGTATATATGGTAAATGATGTACCATACAAATAATGCCTCCAAATCTTTAATGCGAAAATAATAGCCGCCAACTCCAAGTAATGGAGTGGATATCTAGTCTCATGCGGCTTCAACTGTCTCGATGCATAAGCTACCACATGCTTATCTTGTATCAGTACACACCCCAGGCCTTGTAGGGATGCATCCGTATAAAGAATAAACCTCGTGTTCTCCGAAGGAATCACCAACACGGGTGCCGTGGTCAACCGGTGCTTCAACTCTTGGAAGCTCTCCTCGCAAGCCTCTGACCAAAAGAATGGTACTCCCTTTTGGGTCAACTGTGTCAACGGCTTAGCAATCTTAGAAAATCCATTCGATAATAACCAGCCAAACCAAGAAAAATCCGTATCTCGGGCACAGAAGTTGGTGCAGCCCACTCCGTCACAGCCTCAATCTTCCTGGGATCCACCGATATCCCACTACTAGATATAACATGCCCTAGAAACACTACACTGCTCAACCAAAACTCACACTTGCTGAGCTTGGCATATAACTGGTGATCTCTGAGGATCTGGAGCACTGTCCTCAAGTGTTTCACGTGCTCTTCCTCGCTCCGGGAGTAGATGAGTATGTCGTCAATAAATACAATGACGAACTAGTCAAGATATGGTTGAAACACTCTGTTCATCAAGCTCATAAAGACAGCCGGGGCGTTCGTCACACCGAACGGCATAACTAGGAACTCGTAGTGCCCATAACGAGTCCGAAATGCTGTCTTCTGCACATCCTCCTCCCTGACTCGTATCTGATGGTAACCCGATCTCAAGTCAATCTTGCTATAAAGCTTAGTACCCTGCAACTGATCAAATAAATCATCAATCCTTGGGAGAGGATACTTGTTCTTCACCGTGGCCTTATTCAGTTGCCGGTAATCGATGCACAAACGCATCAAACCATCCTTCTTCTTTACAAAAAGAACAGGTGCGCCCCAAGGCGATACGCTAGGGCGTATCTATCCTTTGTCAAGGAGTTCCTGTAGTTGCTCCTTCAACTCCCTTAACTCTGTCGGTGCCATCATGTAAGGGGCACGAGAAATAACGGATGTCCCCAGTAATAACTCAATCCCAAACTCGACTTCTCTAGCCGGTGGGAATCCTGGAATCTCCTCCGGGAACACATCAGCAAACTCTGCTACCACGGGCACATCCTGTACCCTTCAACTCTTTACCCTTCCCCGCCATGTCCATGGCATAGATGAGGTAGCCCGTGTGTCCACGTTCCAATAATTGGGATATTTTGACCGCCTGAAATCAACGGAATCTTCGCACGAGAACTGTTCCCATAGAAAGTCCACTGAATCCCCAAATCAGATCTGAACCGAACTGTCCTCTGCCGACAATCCACGACTGCCTGATATCTGTTCATAATATCGATGCCCACAATGCAGTCGAAGTATGACATACCCAATACAATCAAATCTGCCTTTATCTCATTGCCCTCAAAATAAATGAGGCAGTCCATCAGAAACTGATCGGTAACAACGCTTCTTCCCGTGGGTGTCGAGACCAATAGAGACGTGGGTAACGGAGACGTGCACATATGATGTCTCTCCACAAAGTCCGCAGACACAAAGGAGTGCAAAGCACCCGTGTCTATCAAAATAAATGCGGAATATGTAAATAAAAGGCACGTACCAGCTATCACATTCTCTGGAGCTGCATCGGCCTGCTCCCTGGTCAGTGCATAGACCTGTCCTTGAGGTGGCCCCATCGCCTTGTCCTCCCATATGTCGAGGCACCATCGGTTGCCTCTGTTGTACCGTCCCACTAGAAAACCTCCCTTGACCTTCCCTAAGATCCATCTGTCCTTCCCGATTGGGACAACGTCGAGCATTGTGGCCCGGCTTGCCACATATGTAGCACGCAGAACAATCACGCATCAAATGAGGCCCTCCGCAAAAGTGACACTTAACATCTCCAACTCTACTAGCTTGAGTTGGTCCCCCAAAAGTAGATGCACCACCCCTCCGGTCCCCTTGCTTCCGGCTATCCGGTCGCCTTCCGCTAAACCGGGAAAAAGAAGAAGTCCCTCGTGACTTAAAGGATCCTCCCCGGGGCCTCAGATTCTCAGATGAAGATCTTTGTGATGGAACTGGTGGGGGCACAACATCAGTATAAGCACCCACCCCTATCTCTGCCAACTCCGCTCTAATAAGCGCATCATCAAAAGATGTCGGGTTGTTGGAAATAACCCGGTCAAATAGTTCCGGTCGCAGTCCTTTCAAAAAGTGCCTCATCTTGGCATGCCCGTTTGTTGCGATATGGGGAACATACATCAACAATGATGAATAATGCATGGCATTGTCCGAGACTGTCATGCTCCCTTGCTTCAGGCTCGTGAATTCATCCTCCTTTGTTTGCCTAGCCGCAGCAGAGAAGTACCGGTTTAGAAACCGGGTTCTGAATAAGGTCCAGTCAATCACCATACCTTGGGCTCTCAACTCCATCACAGTCGTCTTCCACCACATGGAAGACTTCTTCGCTAGTTGGAACTCCGCTAACCTCAACCAAGCCGTCCTAGCACATGGCGCGGACACAAATATCTTTACCAGTCTCTCTAGCCACTCTTCGGCCTCTTCCCCTGTCTCTGTACCCTCAAACATGGGCGGGTGGAAAGTCAGATATTGTGTCAGACTAAGCTCCCCTGGCAATAGCAACTGTGCCACTGGTTCCACTCCCCACAGCCGGTGGAGGCAAAGGATTTGTCTGAGCTATGCTTGCATTAACACTTCCAACATCACCCGACCTCTTCATTGAGGTTCCCCAAATTTATGGCCGCCATGCTGTAACACAAGGGTTAACAACAATTCCAAACAATATATATGCTACACCGTTAGATAATATGAATGACAATAAGCATGTTAGTATAACAATTGTATACACAAGTATGCGCCACATGCATAAACATGCCCCAAATGTAAACACAAGTATGCGCCACATGCATAAACATGCCCCAAATGTAAACACCTAGCCAACCATGCTAAGGCTACCCTTCACTCGTTCCCGAGTTCTCTAACCACTGCTCTGATACCACTAATTTAAGGACCCTAGTTCCTTAAGTGAGGATTAAAGGCGTAAATAGAGCTAACATATATCTATATAGTATAAAGTTCGTGTTGATGCCTTGAGCTGTTAGGATTACAGTGCCAAAATAAAATTTCCAAAAGGGATTAATTACATTCACAACCAATTGAATGTTAATCCTATAGCTTTACACTACTCCTAGAGTAGAGACTATACAAAAGAATTTAGCATGCTATACCAAAAGCACTCCTCACTAGCTCACCGCATCAACCCGCCTTAGCCCGTCCGCCCAAAAGTACCTACAGGAACAACCCCAAAACCATGAGCATGTATATAAACCATATTCACAATAATATGATTGTAATTCATATGCATAAACCGTAAATACGATTCACTTCCTGTATTTAATACATTTAAAAGCTCCCTTGGTTGTCCCTGTACCACAATCATAATCAATGGATTATAATACCAATAATGTATGTCATGACATGCACTAATTCCATGTATACCAATGGCTATTTCCAGTCTTATTATATCAGTGGCATAATACCCCTCGCGTTTACATGACAGCGGCATTAATACCCCTCGCTTCGACATATTAGCGGCATAATATCCCTCGCAATAGTATTATGACAACGGTATGATCCTTCGCTTCGACATATTTGCGGCAAATATTCTTCATCGCTATAATATGACAGCGGCAAGTATTCTATCGTCGCTTTGACATGAAGGCGGCAAGTATTCTTCATCACTGGAATATAATCTCGACTCACAATCACATGCACCAATGCATCCAATATACACACGCAACCATAATGCATATCCAAACCATGTATGCAACCATAATGCATAACTAAGACCATGTATGCAACCATAGTGCATAACCAAATTCAATACATAAAATATGTTTTACCGTCGGATGCCTGTACGTCTCACTACGTACCTTAGTCCCAAAATGTGTTGTGTTGTAGACTTTATCTCCTAAGCTGTGTGGCCACCTGGGATGGTTCTACATATTCACACAAACCAATATTAGGAGCCAATAATAGTCCAATACCAAAAATTCCACAAAATAAACTAAAAACACATTTTTCTGTGTCTCGCGATCGATCGCCGCAAGGCCCCGATCGATCGCGAGATCACTCTGCCCGCTGCCAAGTTTTTCTATCCTCAGCGATCGATCGTCACATTTGGCGCGATCGATCGCCAGCTCCACCGATCGATCGCCCAAAAGTGGCGATCGATCGCCAAGCGCTTCTGGAGCGCACTGGTTGCGTGCGATCGATCGCTCGCTTCGGGCGATCGATCACCGCTGCCTGGGCTACGAAAAACTCCATTTTTGAACCACATTTTCTTCCCCATCTTCACCAACACTTACACTAATAAACCAATAACATAAAAACACTCTAAATCTTCAACATACACATTAAACAACTAAAAATCTAACACCCAAACAATAACCATATCAACCCAACACAAACTCATTTCAAAACAACCAAAACCATTTCAAATCCAACCCAAACACCATTAAAACATCAAGGAGGGTTCCATACCTCTTGAGGACTCCAAATCCTACCAATAATCTCACAAACAAAGTTTTTGCAAGGATTTCCCCTCCACTTTTGAGCCAAAATTGAAAATGGAGAAAGGGTTAGGGTTGGGAGAGTAATTGGGGATTTGGTAAAAGTGACGAGGGTAAGGTGGGGTAGTGGGGTTAAAGGGTTAATTAAAATTGTACCCCAACAATTAGCATGATGAATAAAACATCACAACATGATATTTTAAAAGCATTTCACCAAAATGCACCGAAATCTCAATTAAATACATGCTTCACCAAATAATTATCAACCATCACATTTAACCCATGATAACACCCAATTTCCCAACATGCATAACATGCACCCTGAAACGCTTCTACCGGGTCACGCCTACCATGTGACTAAACATTTCACCAAGATAATTAATTCCAATACATAACTTAATTATCACCATAAATAATCACATAAACATAATTAATGCCCAATTTGCATATAATTATTTCGGGGATATCACAGAATCTTTCAGACTGGTATTTAGACAGCGGATGTTCTCGACACATGACAGGAAACATCGAGCTGCTGTCTGATATTACTCTATACACGGGTCCTAAGATCACCTTCGGTGATAATTCAAAGGGTAAGACCGTGGGCAAGGGTAAGATTGTCCATGGCAATATATCATAAATGATGTGTTATTAGTTGAGAACTTATGCTATAATCTGATTAGTATAAGTCAATTATGTGAGAATGGTTTTACCGTAGAATTTCACAAACACACTTGCACTGTTAAATCATCTAATGGTAAAACCATGCTAGTAGGAATCAGAAATGAAAATACTTATAAGGTTAACTGGAATCATGACCAGCCTAATAATCCTACTTGTTTCATCACTAATAATGATAATAAACATTGGCAATGGCATAAACGCTTGAATCATCTTAATTTCAAGACTATTTCTAGCCTATGTAAAAATGATTATAGTTATCGGTTTGCCTAAGATCAACTTTGCTAAGGATAATATCTGTCAAGCTTGTCAAATGGGCAAGCAAGTCAGATCATCCTTTAAGAACAAGAATGACAAATCCTCTTCATGCTGCCTAGAATTATTGCACATGGACTTGTTTGGTCCAATACCAATAACAAGTTTAGGGGGAATGAGGTACACTCTTGTTGTTATTGATGATTACTCGAGTTTTACATGGACTATATTTTTTAGCAGTAAAGATCAGACCGACCCGAAATTGATCAAGCTGTTGAAGCGCATTCAGAACGAGAAATCCTCTGGGATAGACAGGATTCGAAGCGACAAAGACACTGAATTCTCAAATGGAACTCTTGAATCCTTTCTAGATGACCAAGGGATCAACATGAATACTCAGCAGCTTGCACTCCTCAACAAAATGGAGTTGCAGAATGCCCCAACAGAACGCTCAAGGAAGTAGCAAGAACAATGCTTGCTGACTCTGGAATCTCTCAAAAGTTCTGGTTAGAGGCTGTCAATACTGCATGTTATACACAGAATCGGTCCATGATAAACAAGAAATTAAATGCTACACCGTATGAAGTATCGACAAATAACAGACCGACTATCTCATATTTTCATATCTTCGGCTGCAAAGTCAGATAATGGAATATTCTTAGGATACTCGTCTGTTAGCAAACAATTTCGTGTCTTCAATAATCGAACTCTAACTGTGGAAGAGTCAATTCATGTAGTTTTTGATGAATTTTTTGATATTGAGAACCACAAGGAAATTATTCAAAATCAGATGGAAAATATACATCTCAAAGCTAACAGTGATGAAGAGAATGCAGTTAACAGGTTAAGAGACAATCCACCAGAACCTGAAGTACTAGACAGACTGGAAGAAGCCAATGAAGTTCTACCAGATCAAGCTGATGTCGCTGATCCGATAGCAACGGATACCAACGTAAAGATCAATATTCAAGATATCAGCATTCTGCCTCCATCAGGATCAGATGTTCTCGAACCAAATTACCGATGGACTAAGAGGCATCCACCTGATCTGGTGATTTGAAGTCCATCTGCACCCATAAGAACTAGAGGACAGATGATGGATGAATTCACTCACACTGCATTCATATCTAATCTGGAACCAAAAAAGACTGACGAAACTTTAGCTGACTATAACTGGATAGAGGCTATGCAAGAAGAACCAACCAATTTGAACAGGAATCAGGTGTGGAGTTTAACTCCCAGACCAAGTGATCAGCCTATTATTGGAACCATATGGGTTTTCAGAAACAAGCTAGATGCAAATGGCGTAGTAGTCAGAAACAAGGCCAGACTGGTTGCACAAGGTTTCAGACAAGAAGAAGGAATCGACTTTGATGAATCCTTTGCACCAGTTGCCAGACTAGAAGTCATTCGAATCTTTCTTGCATATGCTGCTTTTAAAGATTTCAAGGTATATCAAATGGATGTGAAGAGTGCATTTCTTAATGGCAAACTTCAGGAGGAAGTCTACATCGAACAACCTCCTGGATTTCCTAATCACTCGTTTCCAGATCACGTATACTTACTGAATAAAGCATTAAACAAGCCCCCAGAGCCTGGTATGACACTTGTCTCAATTTCTTCTGGATCATACTTTCCAGATCAAAACTTATTTAAATTTATTAAGGGGGAACATACTCTGTTAATTCAAATATATGTTGATGATATCATTTTGGGTCAACTAACCCGAAGCTATGCGAGAAGTTTTCAAAGTTAATGCAGAGGCAATTTGAGATGAGCATGATGGGAGAATTGTCATTCTTCCTGGGTCTTCAAGTCAAACAGCTCGATAATGGAATCGTCATTAATCAACCAAGCACACCAAGGAGCTACTTAAACGGTTTGGTATGGAGACTTGCTCAACTGCTTCAACTCCGATGAGTCCATTAATCAAGCTAGATAAAAACGAAGGGGGAACGTCAGTTGAGGTAATAATGTATCGAGGTCTAATCGGATCGCTGTTATATCTTACAGCGAGCCGGCCTGATATTATGTTTTTTGTTTGTATGTGTGCTAGATTTCAATCTGACCCTAAACAATCCCATTTCATTGCTGCTAAACGTATTTTAAAATATTTAAAAGGGTCTCAGAATGTTGGTCTGTGGTATCCCAAAGATTCTAACTTCAATTTGACTGGATATTCAGACGCTGACTATGCAGGGTGTAAGATCGATCGCAAGAGCACCAGTGGAACTTGTCAATTCCTAGGTGAAAGATTGATCTCATGGTTTAGCAAGAAGCAAACGTCAATTGCCACATCCACAGCTGAGGCAGAATATCTCGCCACTGGAAGCTGTTGCGCTCAATTGCTCTGGGTTCAACATCAGCTCAGAGACTATGGCATTCAAGCTGCTGAGTCACCAATCTTCTGCGACAACACAAGTGCAATTGCTATCACATATAATTCAGTCTTGCACTCTCGAACTAAACATATTGATATCAGACATCATTTTATTCGAGATCATGTTGGCAAAAAGGAGATTCGGATCGAGTACATTTCAACAGACCAGCAAGCTGCAGACATCTTCACTAAACCACTCCCCGAGGCTAAGTTTAATTATTTTCTTCAAATTCTTGCTTTAATAGATTTATCATGATATATTTGACGCATGCTTAACTTTGCTTATAAAGATTTAGTGTTAGTACAGATCGATAATTCAATGGTCAGTAAGATTTAGACCGATCCTGATTATCAGACCGATCTCCATCGATATGATATTATCCTATGATCTGAATTAAAACACTATCAATCTTTAACATCGTAATGTTTTACAGTCCCGGACTGATCGAACTTTAACCGCCTTACTTTAATCTTATCCCGTCCGTTAAAATTTGAATTTTAAAATATCAGTCATCGATACAGACACGTGTCTAATATCTCTCTATTTATCAGGCTGTACAGCTCACTCACCATTTTACTTTATCTTTTTACCGCCGTATGCTTATTTCTTTCTAAACTCCTCCTTATTCCACACTTGAATCATCATCTTTCTAATGGCATCCATAACTCACAACTCGTTATCTGTTGAGTTCGATGCTTTATACAGGATGGTAGACACTGAAATGGTGTCTACTTTCAAGAATCTGGAATCCTCAGGGCTGCGGAATTTTTTGGAATGCGGCACCGTGGTATATGAATCGGCAATCAAAGAGCTATTTTCCAACGCCGTATCTCGCAAGAATTCTATCTCTTCTTCAGTAAATGGCCAGACTGTTGAAATCTCTAAGGAGCTGTTTACGAAGACGTTTGGACTTCCTACATCTGGAATGTCCGACTTCGCTCACTTGTCCAGAGCCACTTTGGAGGAATTTCAACGACGAGTATCAGTCTTCGGACTTAGGCCTTCTTAAGAAGGATGAGATGTCTTTCCACTTCCAAGTGCTCTGTGATATCGTCGGAAAGCCGCTACTGGGAAAGGCTGGGAGCTATGATGCAATGACGTCTGAGAAGTTCGGGGCGATGACAGCTATTCATTTTGGACAGAAAGTGGACTGGTCCTCCATTCTATTTGGTGTTCTACTGGAGACCATCACATTCGCTAAACAGGCTGTCTGTTTTGATGTTCCCCTGAGCAAGCTGTTGGAGTCTTTGAATATCGAACTGGGGAAAGCTTCAGCACTCAGTCCATTTAAGGTAATAAATCGTAAAGGACTGGCTTTGCTACGATCCAAAAGGGCTCCGCCAACTCCCAATGATGTATTGACTGTCAAAATGGAGGTTGGTGTAGAACAGGCTGCAGAGATGAAGACAACCAGGGCCAAGCGAAAACTGGTAATCCAGACTGACTCTGATGAAACTCAGTCTGCTTCTACCAATTCATCCCCAGCCAAACCTCTACAGAAGAAGCCACGAACCCAAATCACCAAACCTCTGGCAACCTTTAACCCCAAACCCATATCTTCCCTTCCTCCAATCAAAGCAACCACTGTATCCCAAGCTCCACTCCCAAAATCCCAAGCTCCACCTCAACCATCCAAAGCCCAACCATCCACAGCTCCACCCACTCTACCCAAGGTGGTGACCCGAGTCCCATCCCAAATCCTAGCTGTCAAGGGGATTGTAATCAAAGAATTGGGCGATTACACCCAGTCCGGGATTAAGCCCTCGTCTGTTGCTGGAAAGGGCAAAGCCACCTTGACAGAGTCTGCACCCTCCAAGCCCAAATCAGCTGCTTAAACAGCCATTGACATTGCCATGGAAGATGTTGAAGACAAAGTACGGGAACTCAGCGTCGTATTCGATGAATGGGTCCAGTACAGAACAGTCAACCACTTCAATCTGTTCTTTGGCAAACTCAAGCGGCTGCACAAGATGGAACAAGAGGTTCTGAAGGGCACCGAAATAGATGATGTTCGTGTTGTTGTGCATCGCAAAGATCTGTTTTGCGCAAAACACAGGCTGAGGCTTGCAAACCTCCTAATCCAAGCCAATAAAGCAAATTTTGATGTCACCAGCCCAACTGTCAAGGATGACAGCGCGGTCATCGCTTAGCTGGAGATGGATATTTCACTATCCATATGGCTGTTCGAATGCATCACCAGCGGCTGAACATTTCTACCCCTCCTCCCAGTCCAGATCACCCAACCGCAAGTCAGACTATGGCATGGCAGAGTTCTGAGCCAACTATTATTGAGACAGCGAAGCAGCCACTGACTGATGCTCTGTCTGCTGTAGAGGCTGAGGCAATGGATGTGCTGCTGGAATCTCCTACTACTTCCATTCCTTTTGTGTCCTCAGTCTCAGTAATTCAGACCAGCACACTAGACGCACTACAGACAGTTGTCCCACGAGACTTTGTCGATGTTGATCTAGTTGTGCCCAGCATTGTTGTGGCTCTACAGATTGAGGAGCCCATTGAACCAATCTCTCCTCCAGATCAGTCTGCTGCAGACTTGGCATTTTTGCATCAATTCTCTTCGGGTCTAGTGGACTTAGTCCGGTCTGACATTTGCCAATCTGCTGACTCTTCTGTTGTGCCAACTGACAAAGGAAAAGCGCTGACTGTGTCACACGCTGAAGAAATTCCAGACTCCGATGATGATGCTCCATCAGTGGTCAAGTCCCTTCAAGAGCTATCTGATAACTTTCTTTTTCTCTCCCAGCGAGTAAGAGAGGTTCATCAGAGCCAGCGGACTACTTCTCTGGATTTTGATTCATTCAAGGACAAGATGATGACGAGCATCAACAATATTCAGCGTGCTCTGAATGATCTGTTCTCTCAGCAAGCTTCGTATAAGACCAGGTCAAAGAAAAGAACAGATCGAGATGGCTTCCAAAGTCAAAACTGTTGTTGCCAAATCCCGCCTTACTCAAGATCATCGTCTGGATGCTATTTGCGCTCAGCTTACGCAGATCGTAGATTTCCTTCAAGAGATTGCTGCTGACAAAAAGGGGGAAAAGAAGAAATAAATGAAGACCAGAAAACAGACAGCACAACAGCTTATAAAGAAGACATAGATAACTGCCTGTAATGAATGACATATGTAAATGTATTCATCAGACATGTTAATAAAAAGTCTTTCAATCAAAATTCTCAGCCTTATTCATTTATTTTGAATAGTTCATTTATTTTGAACAAAGAGACTTAATCGATCTGAACGAATCTTCTACAAGAAAAAGGACTTTAGAAGAAGATTAAGAAGCTAGGTTTTGTCATCATCAAAAAGGGGGAATTTGTTACTTCCAAATTTTAAAGATGACAAAACAGACCAGAATGATATAGTCTATATCGAAACAGACCATATCGATGTCAACCAGACTAATACATACTAGAACAGACCAGATAGACGTAGATCAATGTCAACCAAATCAGATAGATCCAGATCGATGCAGAGCAGATCAGAACAGACTAATCTAGTAAGCTTCGTTCTTCAGTCTGAATAATCAAAGGCTATTTATTGAAGCATTTAATGGTGCATTTAATGTTGAAAAACACCAAGGACTGGAGATTACCTTAAATGGTAAATAGACAAAGGAGATCTTATCTGACAAGCGTCGAAAGACCAGAATGGAAAGTGTCTAAAATAGAAGACTGCAGCTTGTTCAGATATTGACCAAAGTATAGAGTTGCACACAAAAGGAAATATTGTCATTGGCAGAGATGCTTATATATGGTGCAACTTAAAATGCTCAAAGACAAGTATTGGACACAAGAGATTCAAAACGCATAAAAGATCAATCAACTTTATCGAGCATTCAGTTGAGCAGAACGCTATCATCGAAAGATTTCATCTTATCGATCTGCTCAAAATTAGAAGCACAGCTTATTGTTTTATTTGATCACTTAAGGATCATTTGTGCTTAGATTAAAACATTCTATCAATTGTATTTTGTTCTAAGATAGAAGAGTGAGCTCTTTGTAACTGTCAGACTGATTGTGTCTGAACATATTGAGAGACTAATAGTTTCAGTCTTGTAGTGGGGTAAATCCAGCTGAATCGGGGTTGTACAACAGGATTGTATTACTCAAAGTCTTCTAGTGAATCCTTCCTGCAAAGGAAGAAGGGGAGACGTAGAAGGGTTGTGCTTCGAACTTCCAGAAACATTTCTTGTGTCATTTACTTTCTACATTTACCTTTCAGTCTTTACTACTCACAAGTTCAACAGACGGATTCTTCACTATTATCAGTGTCTGTTGACTTGCTACTAATTGAGAAGTGATCGCTTTTATTTTAAACAGTTATTTCCAGTGTAGCGATTAATGTACCGCAAGTGCACGGTGTCAAGTTTTAGTATAGATAGGATGAAAACAGATTGTCGAACCCATAGGGACTAACAAGCAAGTACCAAATAAGATGTTTTTAACTATATTTAACCTACGAAATTGAATTATTAATACTACTAATTAATTAAATTAACTATTAATCCAACCAAGTCAATAAAAGTAAATGAGAAAAATCCACTAGAGAAGATTATCGAGACTTTGGCTCAACAATGCAAACCCCTACAATTCTCGATTGAATATCCAAATATTTCTAAGGTGACGAGTTTTCCTAATGCATTCGTTATACTTTGGTACAGTTATAACAAGTCTATTAATGTTGCAGTAAATCACTCCCGCGTCCTTATTGAACAATTAATATCGAATAAAGATCTATGAAAACTACTAGCCTTCGATTTTGGTAAATCTATTGCTATCACGCTTGTGCTAGATTTTACTTGGTCCGTCTCAACCTAAAACCCACGGTATACTTTATTATATCATATTGCAATATCATATGGTCAAGTCAATCACAATAAAGTAATCATTCAAGGGTGATCAACCCTCAAAAGCATGAAGATCAATAAATTATACGCAAAGAATTAAAGGAATTCAATCAAATAAATCATCAAATCATAGGTTCATGACAAAGGATTCGCCTAGCCTTGATAAATAAATTAGTTCAACATAGTAAATCAAAACAAATCAAACTAATATTAAAAGACAAGAATAAACTATCGATGTCGACTTCGTTCGTAGATCCTTGCTCCTTCTCTTGCTTCCTTCTCGATCGTCACTTTAATCGCCTTGTTGGAATTGTTCCAAAGTTATAGGGTTAGAAGGATGATAGATGGTGGATGGTTAAAGGTGGGCGTGAGATGGAGTGAAGGAAGGGCTGGATGTGTAAGGGTATGGAAGAGGCGTGTCTGATGAAGGAGAGGCGTGAAGGTGATTGGTGAGGTGAAAAGAGGCATTCGGGTGAGAGGGAGAAAGGGGACGTGTGTGATCGGGTTAAGGTGAATTGTCCTTGGTGGCGTGGGAGATGTCGTATGATTTTTAAGAGAAAGAGTGTAGAATTGTATGAAGGATAGAGGCGTGTGGTTGGTGGTTGGTGATTGGTGAGGAGAGACGTATGGGTCCAGGCTGTGATTTTTTCTCCTCTATTCACATGTTTTATGAATTAATATATGCTGAATGTGTGATGTTATGTCAATACCCCCTATTCCAACATTCCATGCAGAATGAATTTCTCCTCCTAAAATACTATGATGTGCAAATAATGTTCAGTTGTCACTCGTGAATCTCCCGTGAAATCTGGTACGTGCTTGAAGTTTCCTTTCTTGATAAAGTCTCCTTCCTTTTTTTAATCATAATCCATTCCTTGTTTCTTAATATTTTATTCCTTATAATATTGATCAATATCCAAAATCTTATATGAATAAAATCTGCAGCCAATCTCTCAATATTTTAAAATATTCCTTGGATTTGTTTCCTTGAATCTCGGCTCTTGTACATGACTTTCGTAAATGTTGCTCGATGATTTCTTCCTTTTAATGTGTTTGCTCTTTTGAGTCATTTTCATCATTAAATGGCTCTTTTTCTTCATTTTCTCGGGCTTTCACCTAAATTCCCGAAACATACAAAATTTATTATCAATAAATGTAATATTATTCAAGAATCACTGTAAAATACTACTAGAAAACGTCGAAATATATGTGTAAAAATGACACTTATCAATTCCTCCAAACTTATCACTTAATCGTCCTCGATTAAGCATTAAAATCACAAGGTTGAGTTCATTCTCGATACTTGAAACAATATTTCATGACTTGCATTATTCTCAGAAATCTCACTTGCACACATCCAAAAGTTGAACAATACATGTTTTCTCCTACATCAAGCAACACATCTCAAAATTGGAATGTGTGTGTGTGTTATAGACAATCTCAAGTTTCATGCACATATCCTAGATCAAATTAAGTTAGTCAAATCAAAGTCGAGATTATCGTTAAGCACCCTATAAGCTTATTTTAAACAACTTCTCCAATAATGATAGTTACTCCCTAGACGTGGATCAAAAGGACTTTTTAAGCTTGTCATGTAAGGCCTTTGGTGTCGGCTTCAAAGAAAAGAGAGGATAAGCGCAAAGAAGAGATTAGAAACATATAAAGTTAACTTTTTAGCACATTTTCGAGCTCCTCTTCCTTATTTCTAGCCTTGGCCACTTTTGGTCCTAAAAAATTTTTTATTTATTTATTTTTTATTTTTTTTATTTTCACAAGGCTCTTCTTTTCTTCATTCCCAATCATCAATAATTTTCAATAATAAGCTCATTAAGATATAACAATGTAAATGTATCCAATGAGATTCATCATACTCCCTTAAGGTAAAGATAATTTTTTTCATTTAGGCTCGTAAGGGTAGGTATAATGAGTTTGCCAAGGATGTCGAATGGGGGTTTAATTGTCTGCTAAGCATACACCATTCTTTTTCATTAACACTCAAAATGGGACACTAGGGATTAATGTAGACAACGTAGGCTTGAAAGGCTCAAACGTTTCAAAGATCGCCTAAATCATTTCCCAGTCAAGTTTGTAACTATAAAATTTCGCCTCAAAGTGTCATCATCAAATAGGTTCTAGGGTACTTTAAGATGCTCAAGACAAATCATCAAGTTCACACCAATTATCACTATTCAACATGCAATCCACAAGATCATGACTCAATGTGCTCAATATATTCCTCATTCTTGACATGCTAACTCAAAATAGGATATTCATGTACAAGTCCAACAATCATCAAAATTCAAGTTCATATGCATAGTGAGATCAACATCATCATTGAATAGTCACTACTATAATTCATTTCTTTCTCAAGTTTGAACTCAAAAAAAAAAAAAAATTAGCTCATAATAATCGGACGATTCAAGTGTCAATTAAACACACAACATGTAAATTAAACAAGTAAAACATGCAAGCCACTCCCCCAAACTTAAATGAAACATTGTCCTCAATGTTTAAAAGAATCGAAAGGAAACGGTAAACTCCCCTGATCACGACGCTTGCATGAGGGTTGAGGAAGATTGGTTCCTTAAAGCTCCACTGCTGTAGGGATTCATCGCTCCAATTAAGTACCTAGCAAGAGAAGAATGCAAATAAAATAGTCGACTCGAGAGATAGACAAAACGAAAAACAAAAACTGAAAAACAAATAACAAAACTAAATTGCACAAGGATGTGCTTGGGTTGCCTCCCAAGAAGCGCTGATTTCTAGTCGTCAGCTTGACTATCAGAAGCAACCATCAAAGAGCGGCTGCCGCCCATAGTACTTATCGTATGATACCACTAATGGGTCTTGATTCAGTATGCCCTCAAGATTGGCATGATTGTAACTGTGTAGATTCGTCGCTCCAACAACATTCGTCTTGAAGTGGTAAGCATGGGAGAATGATTCTTGACTTGGCTTCATATCTTGGAGGATGTAGTGCGGTGAAGTTGGCATCGATGGAAAATACGGATCCACATATGGCATAGAACATGTCTCCATCGATGTGCTCAAATCGAAATCTTCGAAAGTCTCTTCCTTTTCCAACATCGCATTCGACTCATCTTCACATGGGAACTCCTCGGATGACATCTCTGATGTGATGCCCAAATTATTCATATTTAAATAATTGATTAGTGCTGTAAATTATGAAATTATTTTACGGAATTAAATCCTTGGAAATCGTATTTGGTCCATAGTTGGAATAAATAATTCCGGGGTAATTTTGTGGTGCAAGAAAAATATTCATGATTTAATTGGAGGAATAAGTTGTATATTATTTTAATAAAGAAAGGAAAAAAAAAAAGGAGGAATAAAAGTTAGAGTGTTGGGTTTAATTTTAAAAGGGAAGACTAAATCCTACACACACTACACCCTCTACACACACTCAAATCGGTTCTTCTCTCCTCCCCCAAACCCGTCGCCCCTTCACCCTTGCAACTAAGGTTCGGATTTTGCCTTTGGATTTCAATTTTATTGCCAAGAAATTGTTGGGTATGAAGTTTCTTAACATCCTACACTTTTTACCTCTCTTGTATTCGAATTTTGGTTGAGTTTTTGTGGGTTTTTGTGTTCAAAAATTTGAGTTGTATATGTTCGAAATTTGTGGTTGTGTTGGGGTCGAATCCTTGCCTGTTTTGGGGCTGCTTGTGTTCGAATTATTGCTTGTTTTGGGGATGATTGCGTTCGAAATTATGGGCTGTTTTGGGGCTTGAGAATCATGCTTTTAAGGTGTTTGATAATATGCTTAAATGTAGTTGTAGGTCAAAAGTCTTGCTAGTTGTGTGGTGAAAAACTACTTGTATGCCTTGTAGCATTGTAGTGTTTGGTGGGCATTGGGCTATGGTTGAAGATGTTTATATCTTAAAATAAGTATTATCTTGTGATTAGAGTAAATGGATACATGTTAATGAGTGCTTCAATGATGTTAAAGACTTGGTCAAGAACCTTGCTAATTATATAGCAAAATATGCCCATGTGTGATTTTAAACTTTGTAGAATTCTAGATTTGGATTTAACCTTGACATGGAGGAACTTAGCAGCTGAATGTTGCTGCGTGTGCATGTGTACACCTCGGTGAGGGTGTGTGAGTGTTGTTTGTGTGATAAATGGTGCACTAGTGAGTGCATATGTGTGATATACACATGTATGCATGTTTCCTAATATGTGTTATAACATGGAATAGAGTTTATGGTGATGTTTATGCTTGTATGGATAGCATAGCATGTATTATTGACTTTATGTTGGGATTAAGAGAATTGCATTTAAATGGTAGAATCTCTTATCTACATGGATCCTTTCTTTCATGTCTTGGTTTGAATCACTTCGGTGTTTGTTTGGATGTTTGGAACATGTTAATTGGCCAAATTTAGTTTTGTTGTTGGGTGGTTGGATTATGTGATATTATGGGCATAACTTTATGAATGAATTAATATGAGATTTTGTGCATCAAATATTGGTTATGAGATAACCCTTATACCTTTAAGTTCATGTAGAGCCTTCTTGTGCTCTCGGACAACAAGGAGGGTGACTTGACGGTAAAAACAGATTATAAAGGTACGTGGTGACGTACGAGCAGATATAATATGAATTATTTAATATTCCAGTATTCATAAATTGTTGAATTGTGATGACTGAATATAAGGGAACAAATATGTGAATAATTGTGATGACTGAATATAAGGGAACGAATATGTGAATAATTGTGATGACTGAACATAAGGGAACGAATATATGAATAGTTGTGATGACTGAATATAAGAGAACGAATATGTGAAATGAGTTTGATATATGTGGTATGGGGACACGTAAATGTACGTTGTCTGGATTGGGAGTTGGGTATTATGTGAATTGAGTTTGATATGTGTGGTATGGTGAACACGTAAATGTACGTGGTCCAGATATGGAGTTGGGTATGGATGCCTTTGGCATTACCAGTATGAGAAAGTGTTGAGTGAGATAGATTGATAGATAAAACTGCATTGACATGGAATTATTTATGATTGAGCATAAATAATAGATTCTTGTTGTATTGAATTCATTGTGTGGTTGAGTATCATATTTTCAGTGATGATACTGAACTTGATGTTATGAAAGCGTGTAAGCTTGAAACAGGAATATTTTATGGAAGCTATACAGATTCAGAACTTCACAGGGAGTATATTTTATAGATTTTCGATACTCTTAAATCGTGATATCATTATCTTTATGCATTGTTAAGATATGAGTTGTGTGATGTTGGTATGCTCACCCTGTGTGGGGGCTGTTTCTGTTGAAACATGTATTACATTTACAAGGTTATTTTGGCGTAACAAGCTCGAGCTTGGTTGGATAATATTGCTTCCTGAAGCGTAGAATGAGATTGGGTAAATGGTATACATTATTTATGCCACTAGATGGGTATTCATTATTTGTTGCTCGCATGTGAGCACTTGGAGTCGTGTATATGGACTGTAATAATGGTGTTGGGAGTCCTTTTTATATCTTCTTATTATTGTGTTTTCCCTGGCTAGGAACTTACTTATGGTGATGATTTCGTTTAGTATTGTGTTTTTCCCTGGCTGGGAGTTATTTTTAGTGATGTGATATATTTTTCGGATAGCCCAAATTATGGGGAGACTCTGCCCAAATTTTTATAAAAGTCATGGGGATTATGTGAAGCATGTAATGATTCTTTAAAAGAAAAGAAATTTTTACATACACAAATGACGTCATAATTGCATTATTGACGTGTTGGGACGTTGGGGTCTTACATCTGAAGTAGGCTCAATCTCTTGAAGTGGCTCAAGTTCCCTTGACTTTTCCACAGGAGTAGGATAACTCCCCCAAACTTGGTTGGTTGAGTGATCATTATCATATAACCAAACTCGATTCGTCGCCTCTTGATTTGTAGCTCTCGTCTCTTCCTCCTGTCAGCTAGTTGAAATTGTTTCCATAAGGACAACTATTTGCTGCTCCAGGTGACGCATAGAGTTGGTTTGGCACTCCAAATTGTTCTCAATTGATGCCATGAATCTTATTAGGGTATCCTCTAACTGAGTCGTGACGTCTGCAGAACTATCTCTCCTCTCTTCGTGATGTTCAAATGGTTGGGGCTTCTCATTAGGGTAGTGAGGCTCCGGTGGGTATTGGTGACTCCAACCTTGTAGTTAAGGATCACAATGCCAGTGATAATCAAAGTCCGCCATATCATTGAACAGGTGCAACGCACTGTCCTCATCTCTATCAACTAGGGGACTCCCAGTCACCAGTGTTCCGCTGAATACCCATTCTCGTGTCTGTGCATCCAACCCTTTGAAGAAATATTGTAGGAGAGTATAGTTCAAAAAGTTGTGATACCGGAATGTGTTGGCCAATTCATTGAATCTCTCCCAAACAGCGTAGAACGGCTCGGAACATTGTTGGGCAAATCTTGTAAAGGCTTGTTGATGTAGCATCTCCAAGTACCTCACAAGACAAACAAAACAAAAACAAAATAAATTTATATATATTTTTTCGAAAGAAATAAACAAAAATGGTTAAATTACAGTCAAAGAACCTAATATGATATTACTAAAGTTAATCCCCAGCAACGGCGCCAAAAACTTGATCGCGATTTATTTACACAATAAAATATCAAAGCAGCGCGATTATACCGCAAGTGCACGGTGTCATGTTTTAATATAGATAGAAAGAATACGGATTGTCGAACCCACAGGGGGTAACTGTAAGTATAAAATAAGATGCTTTTAACTATATTTAACCTACAAAATTGAATTATTAATTAAACTACTAATTAATTAAATTAACTACTAATCCAACCAAGTCAATAAAGTAAACGAGAAAAATCCACTAGAGAAGATTATCAAAACTTTGACTCACCAATGCAATCCCCTACAATTCTCGATTGAATATCCAAATATTTCTAAGGTGACGAGTTTTCCTAATGCATTCGTTATACTTTGGTCCAGTTATAACAAGTCTAATATTAATGTTGCAGTAAACCACTCCCGTGTCCTTATTGAACAATTAATATCGAATAAAGATCTATGAAAACTACTAGCCTTCGATTTTGGTAAATCTATTGCTATCACACCTGTGCTAGATTTTACTTTGCCAGTATCAACCTAAAACCCACGTTATAATTTATTATATAATATTGCATTATCGTATGGTCAAGTCAGTCACAATAAAGTAATCATTCAAGGGTAGAAGCGTGTGGTTCGTGGTTGGTGATTGGTGAGGAGAGACGTTTGGGTCCAGGCTGTGATTTTTTCTCCTCTATTCACATGTTTTGTGAATTAATATATGCTGAATGTGTGATGTTACGTGATAGGCTTAGATTTTGAGTGTTTTTAACTGTAATTTCTTCCTACTTTCCGTATTTTTTCCTGGATGATATTATGCTTTTTGGTGTTTATTCGTTTGTTTCAGGAAAATAGATTGGAAGTGGAAGAAATGAGCTAATATGAAGATAACGGGCGAAATCGAGACGAGAAAGAGCTAAAATTGAGGAAATGAGATTTTCGGAATCTCGATCGATCGAGATTATGTCTCGATCGATCGAGCCAGACAGTGCGCTGAGAAGAAAAGATTTTCAAGTCTCGATCGATCGGAACAATTTTCCGATCGATCGAGCGAGGCAGTAACTTCAGAGCTGATTTTTTCAAAGTCTCGATCGATCGGTAGAAAATCTCGATCGATCGAGCGAGGCAGTGAGTTTCAAAGGCTGGCATGAACAGTGCACCGATCGATCGGACGACAATCTCGATCGATCGAGACGCAAATCCGGGAAAATCTTATCTTCCATTTTTGAAATGATTTTTTGAGGTATAAAAGGGAAAATCTCTTCCAAATCAGAGATAGATGAGACCAGACGTGAATTAGGTCAAGAGGAGCAGCCCTAGCCGCCGCCTAACGCCGCCAAAGGAGATTTAATCTACGTTCATCGTCCAAAGTCAAGCCAATCCATTCCGGAGTGCAAGGAAGGAACAAGAGAAGAAATCACGGTGCAACGCACGGATTCATCCACCGTTTATCGTATTTCTAAACTTTAATTTATTTGATTTTCAATTTCATTTGATGTTTTTGAGGTCGAGAGACAATAAAACTCTTATGTATTTGATTTGAATTAAATCTAGTTTATTTTATTCGAGTTTTAGTTTCGTTGTGTTTGATTACTGATTCAATTGTGTTTGAGCGCATTGATTGCTTTTGTTCATAAATTAATTGTTTGTGTAGATCAAAGTCTAGCTAGCTTTGATTGAATCTGAGAGTTATAACCGAGATCGAGAGATAACGTTGTAACACGCTCCATTAATTTATGATGTATGTTACGATTGAGATCGAGAGATGATATCACATACGTGAGAACTTGGAATCGAGAGATTTAGAGTTATAAGGTTTTGATAATTTATGCAACTTTGAATTAGTAAATAGGTGCACGAGAGTGACTTATTCTAATTTATTGTTAGTTTCTTTACAGCTCGAGAGAGTGTAACGAATAATAGAGAAAACCTTTCACCTTTAGAATCAATTGGTTGATATTTTGAGAATTCAGTTGAATCATTAAAGATAACATAGTTGAACGACAAGCTTGGTAAATTTCTCGAGTAACTTACCTTCGCATATCCGGAACCATTCATTTTATTATTTCTTGTTTATCTGTTGGATGTTAGTTCAGTTTGGTATCAGAGAATCACCTTTGTTAATCGTAGGCTAAATATAATTTTATTAATCTTATTTGGTACTTATACGTTAGTCCCTGTGGATTCGACAACCCGTACTTAATTTTCACTATACTAAAACTTGACAACCGTGCACTTGCGGTAGAATCGCTTCACAATATTCTTTGAAATATCTTTTGTTTAAAAATAAAGCGGTCAAGTTTTTGGCGCCGTTGCCGGGGACTAATCTGTATAATATCATACGAGATTAGTTAATTGTAATTTAGCCATTAATTAATTTATTTTTTCTTTGTATATATTTGTTTTTCTTGCGAGGTACTTGTGATGCTTCATCAACAAGTCTTCACAAGATTTGCCCAACAATTTTCAGAGCCATTTTATTCGGCGTGGGAGAGATTCAATGAACTGGCAGACACATTCAGGTATCACAACTTTTCGAACTATACTCTTCTGCAACATTTCTTCAAAGGTTTGGATGCACAGACACGAGGATGGGTATTCAAAGGAGCACTGGTGAATGGGAGTCCCCTGGTTGATAGAGATGAGGACAGTGTATTACACCTGTTCATTGATATGGCGGATTTCGATTACCACTGGCATTTTGATCCTTCCTTGCAAGGTTGGAGTCACCAATACCCACCAGAGCCTCACTACCCTAATGATACGCACCAAACCTTTGAGCATCACGGCGAGAAGAAAGATAGTTTTGTAGAAGGAACGGCTCAATCAGAGAATATGTTATTTAGACTCATGGCATCAACTGAGCAACGTTTAGAGAACCAGACCAATTATATACGTCATCTAGAGCAGCAATTAGCAATCCTAGCGGAAACCATCTCGATGAGCTGCAAAGAGGAAGAGACGGGATCTACAAATCAGGCCTGGTTATATGATGATGATCACTCAACCAATCAAGTTTGGGGGAGTGTTCCCACTCATGTGGAAGAATCAAGGGAAGTTGAGCCTATGGAAGTGACTGAGCCTACAGTGGAAAAGTCATCTGAGGAGATCCTATGGGAAAACAAGCCAAGAGTGATGTTGGAGGATGAGAGCTTTGAGAACCTTGATATGCACCCATCGATGGAGACATGTTATATGCCATATGTGGATATGTATTTCCCATCGATGCCACCAACTTCACCGCACTACGCCTCATATGAGATGAAGTCAAGCAAAGAATCATTCTCCCATGCTCACTATGTTATGACGAAAGTTGTTGGAGCGACGAGTTTACACTGGAGACATCTGGCCAATCTTGAGGGCATACTGAATGAAGACCCATTAGTGGTATTATACGATACTTGCTATGGGCGGCAACCGCTCTTTAATGGTTGCTTCTGATGGTCAAGCCGACGACTAGAAATCAGCGCTTCTTGGGAGGCAACCCAAGCGTATCCTTTTGCATTTAGCTTTGTTTTATTTTCAATTTTGCATCTAGTTTGTTTTTCTCTCTTGTCGATTTTTTTTAGCATCCTTCTTTTGCGAGGTACTCAAGTGGATCGATGAACCCCTACAGCAGTGGAGCTTTCAAAAGCCAAACTTCCTAAATCCTCATGCAAGCGTCTTGATCAGGGGAGTTTATTTTTTCCCTTTTGATTCTTTTAAACATTGAGGACAATGTTTCAGTTAAGTTTGGGGGTGTGGTTTGCGTGTTTAATTTTTTCTTATCCACATGTTGTGTGCTTAATTGTCACTTGAATCGTCCTTGAGCACTACCAACAAATTTTTTTTTAGAAAATGAGTTATTCTTGAGAAATGATGAATTAGATTTGCAACGGTAATACATGATGAAATTAATCCTCATCTAGATAGGAGTCATGATAATGTTTAACTTGTTTGTATATATCCTTTGTTAAGCATATGTCAAAATTGAGGAATAATTTGAGCACGTATTGAGTCATGATTGAGTGAAGTATGTATTGATTAAAGTGAAAATTTGTGTTAACTATGATGAGTCTTGAGCATCTTAGATAACTCTACAATTTATTTGAAAGCACTTTGAGGCGAAATTTATAATTAGGAACTTGACTTGGAGATGATTTAGGCGATCTTTGGACCGTTTGTGCCTTTCAAGCCTACCTTTTATGCATCATTCCTTAGTGTCCCCTCTTGTGCCTGATTGAAAAAGAATGGTATATGCATTGCATATGATTAGACCCCCATTCGGCATGCTTGGCAAACTCATTATACCCACCTTGGTTTGAGCCTAAAAGAACAATTTTATCCATCCCTAGGAGAGTATAATGAATCTCATTCAGATTAAATTGTTATATGTTGAGAAGTTCATTGTGAAAGAAATGAAATGAACGAAAGAATGAGCAAAAAAAAAAAAAAGAAAAGTTGTAGAAAAAAACCTTGAAAAGAAAATTTAAATAAGACCCAAAGTGGCCAAGGCTAGAAAATGTGAAGAGAAGCTCAATGATTATGTGAGAAGATTTTGAACTGATTCTGTTATACTCTCTTCTTTGATTCTATCCTACCTTTTCTTTGGAGCCGACACCAAATGACCTAACGTTATAAGCTTTTAAAGTCCTGTTGATCCAAGTCTAGGGAATAATTACAATAGTGGAGAAGTGCGGGATAGTAAATTTGTAGAGTAATTCAAAGTAATCTTGACTAGGAGTTGATATGGCACATTTTGATCTTAAAGATATGTACATTACTCATGTTTGACAATAGCACACATGCACGTTCCAATGTTGCGATGTATTGTTTAACTTAGGAGAAATTGCTTCTTGTTAAGTGTTGAATGACTTCTATTGATGTGTAAGTAGGATTTCTGAGTTTTTACGTATGTTGTAAAGATGATTCATGCTTAGTATCGAGTTTAACTTTTCTTTTTGAGCTTATTGCTTGCTCGAGGACGATCAAGTCTAAGTTTGGGGGAGTTGATAGGCTTAGATTTTGAGTGTTTTTAATTGTAATTTCTTCCTACTTTCCGTATTTTTTCCTGGATGATATTATGCTTTTTGGTGTTTATTCGTTTGTTTCAGGAAAATAGATTGGAAGTGGAAGAAATGAGCTAATATGAAGATAACGGGCGAAATCGAGACGAGAAAGAGCTAAAATTGAGGAAATGAGATTTTCGGAATCTCGATCGATCGAGATTATGTCTCGATCGATCGAGCCAGACAGTGCGCTGAGAAGAAAAGATTTTCAAGTCTCGATCGATCGGAACAATTTTCCGATCGATCGAGCAAAGCAGTAACTTCAGAGCTGATTTTTTCAAAGTCTCGATCGATCGGTAGAAAATCTCGATCGATCGAGCGAGGCAGTGAGTTTCAAAGGCTTGGCATGAACAGTGCACCGATCGATCGGACGACAATCTCGATCGATCGAGACGCAAATCCGGGAAAATCTTATCTTCCATTTTTGAAATGATTTTTTGAGGTATAAAAGGGAAAATCTCTTCCAAATCAGAGATAGATGAGACCAGACGTGAATTAGGTCAAGAGGAGCAGCCCTAGCCGCCGCCTAACGCCGCCAAAGGAGATTTAATCTCCGTTCATCGTCCAAAGTCAAGCCAATCCATTCCGAAGTGCAAGGAAGGAACAAGAGAAGAAATCACGGTGCAACGCACGGATTCATCCACCGTTTATCGTATTTCTAAACTTTAATTTATTTGATTTTCAATTTCATTTGATGTTTTTGAGGTCGAGAGACAATAAAACTCTTATGTATTTGATTTGAATTAAATCTAGTTTATTTTATTCGAGTTTTAGTTTCGTTGTGTTTGATTACTGATTCAATTGTGTTTGAGCGCATTGATTGCTTTTGTTCATAAATTAATTGTTTGTGTAGATCAAAGTCTAGCTAGCTTTGATTGAATCTGAGAGTTATAACCGAGATCGAGAGATAACGTTGTAACACGCTCCATTAATTTATGATGTATGTTACGATTGAGATCGAGAGATGATATCACATACGTGAGAACTTGGAATCGAGAGATTTAGAGTTATAAGGTTTTGATAATTTATGCAACTTTGAATTAGTAAATAGGTGCACGAGAGTGACTTATTCTAATTTATTGTTAGTTTCTTTACAGCTCGAGAGAGTGTAACGAATAATAGAGAAAACCTTTCACCTTTAGAATCAATTGGTTGATATTTTGAGAATTCAGTTGAATCATTAAAGATAACATAGTTGAACGACAAGCTTGGTAAATTTCTCGAGTAACTTACCTTCGCATATCCGGAACCATTCATTTTATTATTTCTTGTTTATCTGTTGGATGTTAGTTCAGTTTGGTATCAGAGAATCACCTTTGTTAATCGTAGGCTAAATATAATTTTATTAATCTTATTTGGTACTTATACGTTAGTCCCTGTGGATTCGACAACCCGTACTTAATTTTCACTATACTAAAACTTGACAACCGTGCACTTGCGGTAGAATCGCTTCACAATATTCTTTGAAATATCTTTTGTTTAAAAATAAAGCGGTCAAGTTTTTGGCGCCGTTGCCGGGGACTAATCTGTATAATATCATACGAGATTAGTTAATTGTAATTTAGCCATTAATTAATTTATTTTTTCTTTGTATATATTTGTTTTTCTTGCGAGGTACTTGTGATGCTTCATCAACAAGTCTTCACAAGATTTGCCCAACAATTTTCAGAGCCATTTTATTCGGCGTGGGAGAGATTCAATGAACTGGCAGACACATTCAGGTATCACAACTTTTCGAACTATACTCTTCTGCAACATTTCTTCAAAGGTTTGGATGCACAGACACGAGGATGGGTATTCAAAGGAGCACTGGTGAATGGGAGTCCCCTGGTTGATAGAGATGAGGACAGTGTATTACACCTGTTCATTGATATGGCGGATTTCGATTACCACTGGCATTTTGATCCTTCCTTGCAAGGTTGGAGTCACCAATACCCACCAGAGCCTCACTACCCTAATGATACGCACCAAACCTTTGAGCATCACGGCGAGAAGAAAGATAGTTTTGTAGAAGGAACGACTCAATCAGAGAATATGTTATTTAGACTCATGGCATCAACTGAGCAACGTTTAGAGAACCAGACCAATTATATACGTCATCTAGAGCAGCAATTAGCAATCCTAGCGGAAACCATCTCGATGAGCTGCAAAGAGGAAGATACGGGATCTACAAATCAGGCCTGGTTATTTGATGATGATCACTCAACCAATCAAGTTTGGGGGAGTGATCCCACTCATGTGGAAGAATCAAGGGAAGTTGAGCCTATGGAAGTGATTGAGCCTACAGTGGAAAAGTCATCTGAGGAGATCCTATGGGAAAACAAGCCAAGAGTGATGTTGGAGGATGAGAGCTTCGAGAACCTTGATATGCACCCATCGATGGAGACATGTTATATGCCATATGTGGATATGTATTTCCCATCGATGCCACCAACTTCACCGCCCTACGCCTCATATGAGATGAAGTCAAGCAAAGAATCATTCCGTACGAATAAACACTAGATTCAATTTCGATTTCTTCTTCTGGTTAACTGTAAACTGTTAAGTATTACAGTTGCTTCTCAATATCAGGCAAGTCAGCAGACACTTATTATAGTGCGGAATACGTCTACTGAACTTGTGAGGAATAAAACTGAGGTAATAAAGTAATGAACAAATAACACAAGGGTTGTTTCTGGAAGTTCGAAGCACAACGCTTCTACGTCTCCCCTTCTTCCTTTGCAGGAAGGATTCACTAGAAGACTTGGTTTACACTTTACAGTATACAACCTTCTTAGGCACTAACACACTTGGCCTAAACTCCTAGCAATCACAATCTTCTTAACTTTTGATTACAAGGGATTCTATAACACTCTTTACAGAATAAACTTTCTAGCTTTGAGAATTTTTGAGCAGCAGACTTCAATTGGAAATAATCTATCACAGATTCAGTTTCGCTGTTTGTCTGCTCTTTGCTGAACGTTTGGAATATCAGTAATATGATTTTCTTGTTTGCTTTGAAGTATATCTCTTTGTTGAAAATTGCTCAGCACCTCTTCATTCTCTGCTTGGACGTATTTATAGGTTTGGTTGTCCAACGGTAGCTTTCTGTATATGGAAGAGATTAGCTTTCCAAAATCATATTGTCTTCTTTCCTATCTTGTCTAAGCAATGGCTCTTTTCACTCTGACGGTAATGGTGGCGGAGATATAGTAGGGTGCGCCGCTCTGTTGTACCTTTGTCAGAGAATGTTGTACTGATTTTGTCTCGTTGCTTAGTGCTCTTACTGGAAGTTTACACTTCTGCTGGTTTTCTGTGTTCAACTGGTCGTTCATCCCCTTATGACCAGTTGATGTCTTTGTTCAGTGGACTATCCGGTTGATAGTTGTTCAGTAGTTGTCTGTCCAGTTGGTGGCCATCCAGTTGATGTCTATCCAGTTGGTAGCCATCCAGTTTATGTCTTGTCCAGTTGGTAGCTATCCAGTTGATGTCTATCCAGTTGGTAGCCATCCAGTTAATGTCTTGTCCAGTTGGTAGCTATCCAGTTGATGTCTATCCAGTTGGTAGCCATCCAGTTTATGTCTTGTCCAGTTGGTAGCTATCCAGTTTATGTCTTGTCCAGTTGGTGGCTATCCAGTTGATGTCTACACCCGGTAGATGTCTTCATCCGGTAGGAGTCTTCATCCGGTAGGAGTCTTTATCCAGTTGGTTTTTGTTACTCGGTAGGACTTCATCCAGTTGGTCTTTGTTACCCGGTAGGACTTCATCCAGTTGGTCTTTGTTACCCGGTAGGACTTCATCCAGTTGATCTTTAATATCCGGTTTGTAATCACCAAAACTTAGAAATCCTTTTCCCAACAATTTCCCCCTTTTTGGTGATGACAAAACTAAGTAATAATCGATTTCCTACTAGAGTACAAAAGATGAGAATCCTGAAAATACTTGAAGACATAATGGAAAAGAAATTTTCATTAAATATAAGCAGATTACAAGTTGTAATCAAACTGGACAATTGAGAGAGATTCATCTTCATTTAAGATGAATTCTAATAACTTGAATAGAATCTAAGACGAATCTAGTTTACACAATATAGCTGATACATGACAAATCTTTAAACAAGCATTGTAGACCCGGAGAGCTTCGATCCATCTAATGTCAGAGAGGAAGAGCTCGATCCACCTTATTTCAGAGAGGAAGAGCTCGATCCACCTTGTTTCAGAGAGGACCTAATTAGAATACTCTATCTCTGCCGGTCTACCTTGTTTCAGAGAGAAGGTCGGGAAGAGTCATATGTATATACATCAGGCAGCTTCCATGGTTTATGGATTCACCTAATGAGAATATTCTATCTCTGTCTTCCCCCTTTTTGTCATCAGCACCCAGACATCCCCTGTGAGCAGTTCCTGACTGATGATGAGCATCAGAACAGGATTCAAACGCTGAAGCTTAATGGAGCTGGGTTAGATAAGTAATCAACCCATGAGGGGTTGATTTAGATAAGTAATAAACCCATGAATCGGAGAAGTTTTAAACAGAAAACCAAGGAATTTTGAAAGTTTTGAAGTTAATCATGATGAGTGAATGTGTGTTTTGTGAACAAACAAGAGTCGCTATTTATAGAAATGAAAAGGTTGCAATTAATGTGAATGTATTTAAGTTGATCAGTAAATACAAAGAAAAAGTCAACTAAAAACAGTAAATAGATAAGAGTAATTAAAGGAGGAGTCAGAAAACGATACTATTTTCGCCCTAACCAATGTTTGGAATAGTCGTGTTTTTCGGCAGGCGGTTGGCGCGGACTCCTAGATCTGGGTTGAGCAGTTGGTCTGGACTGAGTGAGTGCTCCAGTTGCAGGGGATGAACGAGCAGTTGAACTGGAAGCTCGCTGTGTTGAGGGAGCAGTTCGGCTGGGTTCAGGTAGTCTGCGAATTATTTGAGGAGCTGCAGGCAGGCTGTTGCATATATCTTGAATCTGAGAAGCAAATGTTGCCTGCATGGTGGCCAACTGATCGGTTAAGACTTTCTTGGCTTCTTCGATCTTTTCTCCAAGAGCCAGGGATGTGGCAGCATGAAGAGATTCATTATTTTGATTGATCTGAAGCCGAGCCTGGCCAATTCGAGAAAGAGTTTCCGCCATTGTGTTTTCAGCAAAAGTTTGAAGTCTGGTGACAGCAGTCGTTAAACTACTTAAGTCCCTGTAGACTTGCTGGAATTGAAAGTCTGTGTGCTGCTGATGGGTTCCTAGTATGAGAGTTGCGGTCCGCTCTTCCTGCTTAAGTTTATGAACATCGCTGGCTAGTGCTGATATTGCACTGGAGAGATTAGCTAGCTGTGCAGCAATGTTTGGTGGCTCGTCCAGAGGGTTTGTAAAGACAAAAAAATCCTCAGAAAGCTCTTGAACCATGGACGGATCTACAGCAATCATTGGAGTACCAGTAGTAGGCACAAGAGCACTGGGTTGAGCATCTTCAACTGCAGTGGGGTGCAAAATAGTAGTTTCAACATTTGGGGCAGCTGTAGAGTCTGAGATAGTTACAGCCAAATTGGCAGTTTCTTCAATTTGTGGGACACCCAAAGCAGTAGTGGCTTGATCAACCGCAGCAGCAGACGACTGGGTGTGATCATTGGAGTGTGAAGACTCACTGGGTTCATGATTGGCAGAGGATATAGTAACCTACTGAACCACTGTTTGAATGACTGCATCCACATTGGTGTGATCAACAACCATTGGTTGGGGCTGTTGATCATTATGAGAGCTGGGAGTAGAGGAGACGCTGGGAGCAGTTGGAGAGGAGAGTTCTTTAACCGAGGAGGCTGCCTCCAATGCAGTTGGTGCGGCCTCCGCTCCAGTGGGAGTGGTCTCCAGAGCAGTAGAAGTGAGCTCCACAGAAGAGGGGACAATCTCCAAATTTGCAATGACCGTTTGTAGATCCGGCTGATCAGGGCTTGCAACAGTTTCAGCAGTGGAGCATGAGTGAATCCCAGTGGATATGCGAATATCATGAAGAGCAAGCTCAGCCATTTTCAGCTTGGGGCCAAGAGCATTTAGAACGGCTCTATCATGATTCGCTGTGCCTGAATTACCATTGAAATGTTGAAGGCGGGTTTCCACAAGGGCTTGAAGTTCGCCCACATAGGTCATCAGGCGAAAAACATCCCGCAGCTTCAAGCTTGTTTCAGGGTCTGAGATTTGAAGATATGCCAGGATTTTGTTCTCATCTTCCCTAGCCTGATCCAGAATAGGATCAAAATCATCAAATCGAACCTTTATTCGAGCCTTTACCCAGCGATCAAAAATCTCCAGCTGTGGTTGCAAATTGGCTTCAACTGTATCCATGACCATCTGGATCTCGAAAGCAACAGGAGTGGACACTGGAGCCGTAAGAGTTTTTCCTTTGCCAGCAGGGGTGGTCTTTGGATGACAGTATGGACACAAGGACTTGGGTGTCCTAAAGCTGATAGTGTCTGGCGCTTGCTGAGAGCTCACCAGTGCTGACGGAGTGTCAACTGGAACCAATGATGGAGCAGGCACCATGGCTAATGAAGCAGTTGGTTCCTCAGTTGAAGGAATGTCAGGGCTGGGTTCGCTACCAGGAATAACGTTTGCAGGGCCGACGGAGGAGATGGTATCAGAAGCGGCAATGACCTGCTGTCGGATAGCTGAAGGAGCAGCTTTTCTTGTTCTGGGCTTCTTAGGAGGGGGAGGAGGAGGAGAAGACTCAGCGGATTCCGAGACAGTTTGTTCAGAGTCACTAATTACTTGAGTCAAACGGCGTTTTGTCACCCCACCTTCTCTGCCACTTCGTTGTCGATGAAGCTGAAGATACTTGGCAGTGATAAGTCTCCCTGGATGAAGGTTGGAGAGAGCCCCTGTTTTAATGTGTTTGCTGTCAAACAGGCTGCTTAGTGGGAGAGCAAAGCCTGATTGACCCTTTCCAGAGACCACTAGACTAGTCAGAGTTTGAAATAACACAACTGACCAGTTTATCTCCAATCCTTTGCATATTGCACTCATAACGTCAAACTTTTCAGGGGTGATCATATCAAATGATCCAGCTTTACATAGAAGCCCCTTGGAGATGATGTCTGCCAGTTGTCGATAATGGCTCTTCATTAATACTTTCCTGAAAGGAGGACGTTGAAGGCGATGAGCAGAGTCCAAAACTGTGAGACGCATCTCTTCTCTTAGTTCCGCTGGAACAGTGGAAAAATCAGTGAGTCCGGTGGAGGGAAGGCACATGTGTGTGGCAAATTCAGATTGGGTGATGGTAACCGACTGTCCAGATACGGATGCCACCACGGTGTCATCCACAACCTTGGCCGTAGCAAAGAACTCGTGTAGCTTGTCCTTGTAAAATGAGGGGGTCTGGCTCAGGATTACCAGGAGTCCGGAGGTGTCCAGCCTTTGTATCAACTCCTTTGTCTCCTCATCAGATGATGTGTATATAGAATGAAAATCGATGTGAACAGCAATGGTGATGAAGCTTGGCTGTACATTCTTTGACATTTTGGATGAATAACAGCAGCAGTCTTGCTAGAATAAAATTTTCTGAAAGAAGAAAAATAGTTGCAGTGAATTGTTGGAGAAGATGAAGAGTAGAGAAAATAATGGCGGTGAAAATGGAAGTATATGTAACGTCGTACTGTAGATGAGCGGACACATGTATACGTGGCGATCATCTAACGATTTAAAAAAAATTTAACAAATAAATAAAAGGACAGGATTTAGGCGGGAGTGAAATAATTTATTTTACACAAAAGTAATTTTGAATTCCGACGTTCATTAGGTTAATAAGTATCGAGGGTTATTTTTGTCAAAGCATATTTGGTAACATCAGCTGGTAAGTAGGGTTCGACTGGTAGGAAAGCATCTACTGGATGTAGAGTCCTACTGGTACGGATATACCTACTGCAGCTGACCATTGTATTACCAGCTGAGCTTAAATAACCATGATAGGACTATAACTGAAATTCCCCCTAAATTTATGCAAATAAACTAACTAATTCCCCCTGAAATCATTACCCAAACGAAATAATCAAGAAGTAATTTCAATTAAACCAAGAATATTTCGAAAGTAAGAAAACTTAGCGTCCGGTAGGGGTTTTGTGAAAATGTCTGTTGCTTGTTGTTCGGTAGAGATATACTCCAGTCGAATTTCTTTCTTCATAACATGATCTCTGATAAAATGATGACGGATGTCAATATGTTTAGTACGAGTATGAAGAACTGGATTGTATGTTATAGCAATGGCAGACGTATTGTCACAAAAAATGGGAACCTCTGTGGACTCAATTCCATAGTCTCTGAGTTGTTGCTGAATCCAGAGCAGTTGAGCACAGCAGCTTCCAGCAGCAAGGGACTCTGCCTCTGCAGTGGAAGTTGCTATGGATGTCTGTTTCTTGCATCCCCATGATATCAGTCGATCACCAAGGAATTGACAATACCCACTGGTGGTTTTCCTGTCAATTTTGCATCCAGCATAGTCAGCATCTGAGTATCCAATAAGATTAAAAGTTGAGTCTCTGGGATACCATAGACCAACATTCTCAGTGCCTTTCAAATATTTGAGGATCCTTTTGACAGCAGTGAAATGCGACTGCTTGGGATTTGCTTGAAACCGGGCGCACATACACACAGCAAACATAATATCTGGTCGGCTGGCTGTCAAATATAGTAAAGATCTGCCTCGATACATTGTAACTTCGACTGGTATTCCTGAATTATCCAAGTCGAGTTTGGCAGATGAGCTCATTGGTGTAGTAGCAGCTGAGCTGGTATTCATTCCATATTTCTTTAGCAGCTCTTTAGTGTATTTAGACTGATTTATCAGGATTCCTTCACTAGATTGCTTGACTTGCAATCCTAAGAAAAATGATAGTTCTCCCATCATGCTCATCTCAAATTGGTCCTGCATAATTGTAGAGAATCTTTCGCACAATTTTGAGTTAGTACTTCCGAAGATAATATCATCAACATAAATTTGAACTAGCTGAGTATGATCTCCCTTTGTGAATTTAAAAAGGGTCTTGTCCACCGTTCCAATAATAAAATTGTGCTCTGTCAAATATTTTGATAAGGTTTCATACCAGGCACGGGGAGCCTGCTTTAGACCATACAAAGCTTTATTGAGACGGAAAACATGAGATGGCTGCTGATGGTTTTCAAATCCAAAAGGTTGTTCAACATAAACTTCTTCCTGGAGTTTGCCGTTAAGAAATGCACTCTTAACATCCATCTGATAGACTTTAAAGTCTTTAAACGCAGCAAATGCAAGAAATATGCGAATTGCTTCTAGTCGAGCTACAGGGGCAAAGGTTTCATCAAAATCAATGCCTTCTTCCTTTCTGTAGCCCTGTGCAACTAATCTTGCCTTATTTATGATTACTGTACCATTTTCGTCTAATTTATTTCTAAATACCCATTTGGTGCCAATTACAGTGTGATGCTGTGGTCGTGGTACAAGATACCATACTTTGTTTCGTTCAAACTGATTTAGTTCTTCCTGCATTGCTTCTACCCAACTTGGGTCTAATATAGCTTCATCAATCTTCTTAGGTTCTATATGAGATATGAATGCAGCATGAAGAAATTCATTAATCATTTGTCCTCTGGTGCGTAGAGGAGCAAGAGGGTTACCGATGACCTGCTCGGGTGGATGATCCTTCTTCCACCGGAGCGAAGGTCCAAGAGTGTTGAGTTCTTCAGATGATTGGATGTGAGTAGGAAAATCAGAGGTTCTGATAGACTCATCTTTCTCATTTGTTCCTTCTACTGCAGTAGAGGTGGATGCCACTGTTTCATTGGTAGCTGGCTGCAGTGCTTGTTGGCCAGCAAACTCCTCTGCTTGAGCTTCAGGAACTTCTGGTTCTAAGGAGCAGTCAGTCCTGCTTCTGTAATCAATCTCATCATCAACATTTTTGTCAATGTAAGTGCTTTCCAGTCGATTACTCAAGTTGTTGATTTGTATATCAGATAGTGTACAGTTAGTAGGTTCATCAAATTTTACATGCACTAATTCTTCTACAGTAAGAGTTCTATTATTAAATACTCTGAAGGCCTTACTAACTGTAGAATAGCCAAGGAATATTCCAGCATCAGATTTGGCATCAAAAGCGGTGAGATGAGTCTTTCCATTGTTGTGAATAAAACATTTGCAACCAAACACATGGAAATAGGAAATATTTGGCTTACTGCCATTCCAGATCTCATAAGGGGTTTTATTTGCTCGCTTATTAATCATTGATCTGTTCTGCGTATAACATGCTGTGTTGACAGCTTCTGCCCAAAATCTCTGCGATATTTCTGATTCCGCGAGCATAGTTCACGCAGCTTCTTTCAAAGTGCGGTTCCTACGCTCAGCAACTCCGTTTTGTTGAGGAGTTCTAGCTGTAGAGTATTCGTGTTTAATACCAAGGTCATCTAGATATGATTCGAGTGATTGATTGGTGAACTCAGTACCTTTATCACTGCAAATTCTATCTATCCCACACGATTTCTCATTTTGGAGTCTTTTCAGTAATTTGATCAGCTTTGGAGTAGCCTGATCTTTGCCACTTAGGAACAAGACCCACGTGAAACGAGTGTAATCGTCTATTAACACTAGGGTATACTTCATTCCCCCTAGACTTGTTACTGGTATAGGACCAAACAGATCCATATGCAGCAACTCTAGGCACCGAGAAGAAGATTTACTCCCTTTGTTCTTAAAGGAGGATCTGATTTGCTTACCAAGTTGGCAGGCTGCACAGGTCTTGTCTTTTGAGAACTCAATTTGGGGCAGTCCAATAACTAGATCAAGTTTATGCAGACTGGCAATAGTTTTAAAATTTAAGTGACTCAACCGTTTGTGCCAAAGCCAATTTTTGGAGGAATTCAGGGCAGCTAAGCAAGTAGAGGAAGTAGGCTGATTAAGATTCCAATCAATTTTATATGTGTTATCATGCCTTCTACCTACGAGTAATATACTGCCATCAGTAGATTTAATTGTGCATGAGTGCTGATTGAATTCTACGGAATGACCATTGTCACACAGTTGACTTATGCTAATCAAGTTATAGCATAGATTTTCAACTAAAAGAATATCTTTAATGATGATGTTACCGTAGATAATCTTACCCTTACCCACGGTTCTACCTTTCGCGTTATCTCCAAAAGTTATTCTGGGTCCGGTGGAGTCCACCAGTTCACACAATAAGCTCGCATTCCCTGTCATATGTCTAGAGCATCCGCTGTCCAGGAACCATTCTGAGCTCCGAACTGGATGCATTCTAGTTTCCTGCAATTAAAGCGATAGAATGATTGGTACCCAATCCTACTTGGGTCCAGGTAGGATTAGTCCTTTCGGAACCCACACTTGTATGACCCTGAATGACTTAGGTCGGTGTGTGTTCTGAAATGTGTGTGCATTTATGAATATTGGTGATGATTTTGACTGTGAAGTGTGATAATCTGTGTATGCATGTGCTTTTGGTTTGTAGTTCCTGTTATTTAGCATATACCTCTTCTGGACAGGTTTACAGTTGTAGTACCAGTTGGGTTTAACCTCTCTAGCTGCTCGACCAGTGGGTTTAAGTTCATTTCTGAACTTTTGCCTCGATTTAGCCTCTTTGAGTGGTTCTACATAACCGATACCTCTGTGCTGTGCCTGTTCCTTGATGAGTGTTGCTTTAACAGGTTCTTTAACCAGTTCATAAGGGTCATATACTGTGCTAGATCTTACAAAGTTCATTGATTGAACCTTGCTTTTTGTTAGACACAGTTGAGGTTCATTACCAGATGAACTGCCGTCATTGCTATTATAGCCTATGCCTGTTAAATCACCAGCAAGCCTTATAGACTCAAGCATTTCATCCTTTCTGGTAATCGACGCATTCCAAGTGCTAACCAGTTTGCTAAGTTTCTGGTAAGCATACTTGGCTTCATCTCTTTCTTTCACTAGGAGACTGGCTGTTTCCCTTAAGCAGTTCAACTCCCTTGATTGTTCACAATCAAGCTTGTTTTCATGCTTTTCAGTTTGGATTGTGTGCTCAGTCTTATAGCTTTCAAAGGATTCATATAGCGTCCGATACTCATTGATCATGTCCTGCAGTGCACTGGTAAGTTCACTATGTGTAAATTCAGATAGGTTAGATTCATGTACCTCATTTTCATCATTTGCCATTAAGCAGTGGACTTGTCTTCACTCTCGTTGGATGAGCTAGTTAACTCCTCTGATTCTGATTCAGAATCAGCCCATTTGCTCTTACTTTCTTCTGCCATCAAAACCTTTTGATCTCTGTCCCTTTTGGATGATCTTCTGGTTTCTTTAGAATTTCTGTAATCCTTGGATCCTCTTTTGTGATCATCCTTTTTGGGTTTAGGACAGTCCACAATGAAGTGCCCTGGTTTGAGGCAGTTGAAGCATACTCGCTCTTCTTCTTCTGTATTTCCTTTGGAACTCTGCCTTCGAGGATATGATTGATAAGGTCTCTGGTTCTTCTTCATAAATTTCCCAAATTTCTTTACAAACATTGCCATAGCATCATTACACATCTTTTCTGGAGTCATCTCTGTAGAAGTAGGCAGAGACTCTGATGCAGTGAGAGCTTTGGTTGGTTGACTGGTATTTGGTTCATCTTCAACCCGAATGCCTAATTCGAATTCATAGGCTTTTAAATCAGCAAACAGATCATGTAGATCTATCTTGTTGATGTCCTTCGATTCTCTCATAGCAATGGTCTTGACATCCCATTCTCTTGGGAGACCTCTCATTACTTTGAGAGTGACTTCTCTGTTGGGTAAATCCTTACCCAGACTGATTAGTTCATTAATTATTCCAGTCACTCTTTCATCATACTCGTTGAGAGTTTCTCCATTCATCATCTTGATATGCTCAAACTTCTGTAAAGCCACAGTAAGCTTGTTTTCTTTGGTTTGATCATTTCCTTCACAGAGTTGGGCAATCTTCTCCCAGATTTCTTTGGCTGTTGAGCACATTTTTATTTTGTTGAACATATTTTTGTCCAAAGTTTTGAACAGAATGTCCTTAGCAACGTTGTCTAGATTTGTTTTTCTCTTGTCTTCGTTTGACCATTGAGATCTTTCCTTTTCTACCATTTGTGGATCACCACTTGTGATAGAAGCAGCTGTATTGATTTTCATGATCTTCAAAGGTCCTTCAGTGATTACATACCACATATCATCATCTTGAGCACTTAGATGTGCTTGCATACGGATCCTCCAGTCATCATATTCGTCTTTTTTGAACATTGGAATCTTGCTGAATGAGGCCAGACCGAGCGTACTATCCAGACGCTCGAGGACATGTTGAGAGCTTGTGTATTGGAGTTTGATGTCTCTTGGCAAGATTCAGTAGCCCTGGTAGAGTTCTCTTATAATAACAGCTACCAGGCGAGCATTCAGATGGCTCCTTTCGAAGCTCTTTATGGCAGACGGTGTAGATCACCCTTGTGTTGGGATGATTTGGACCGCAAATCGGTCGGAGGACCGGAGTTGATTCGGGAGATGGAAGAGAAGATAAAGATGATAAGGCAGAAAATGAAAGCAGCCCAGGACAGACAGGCAGCTTATGCGAATAAATGGCGGAGACTGTTGTCAGTTAGGAGATAAGGTCTTTTTGAAGATCTCGTCTTTCAGAGGCGTTGTGCGATTTGGGATGCGCAGAAAACTGTCTCCGAGGTATGTTGGACCGTACGAGATTTTGCAGCGCATTGGCACCTTAGCTTACCGACTGGCTTTGCCACCTTCTTTATCTGGTATACATGATGTGTTTCATGTATCGATGCTGCGGAAGTATGAGCCGGATCCATCTCATGTGTTGCAGCCTTCCGAGGTTCAGTTAGAATCCGATGTGTCTTATGTAGAACGGCCTGTTAGAATTCTGGATCGAGCAGACCGTAGACTTTGGAACAAAGTGATACCTATGATCAAGGTTCAGTGGGATCGCAGGGGTGTCGAGGAGGCTACGTGGGAGATGGAGCGGCATATGGTGCAGCACTACCCGGAACTATTCTCTGGTATGTGATTATGTTTAGTTTCATTTTGGGGTAAGTGCATGTGATTTCGAGGACGAAATCTTATAAGTAGGGGAGTATTGTGATATCCCCGAAATAATTAATTGCAATTTGGGCATTAATTGTGTTTATATGATTAATTATGGTGGTAATTAATTATGTGCTGGATTTATTTATCATGTTGAAATGCTTAGTCACATGGTAGGCGTGACCGGGAATGCATTTCGGGATGCATGTGATGCATGTTGGGTAATTGGGTGTTTTAATGACTTACATGTGTTGGTAGTCATTTATTTGGTGAAACATGCATTTAATTATGATTTGGTGCATTTTGGAGAAATGTGTTTAAAATATCATGTTGGGGTGTTTTATACACCATGATATTGTGGGATGCACTCTATTTTAAATAACCCACTTTTATACCCCAACCCCCCCCACCATACCTCCACTCTTACTTTTTAACTTTCCCAAATAACACCTCCCAAACCCTTCCTTTTTCCATTTTCGTTTTTGTGCTTAAGGGTGGAAAGGAATCCTTCCAAAAACCTTGATTTGTGGAGTTTATTGGGAGATTTGAAGTCCCCAAGAGGTATGGATACCTCATTGTTGATTTTGTAGTGTTTTATTTAAGTTTGGTATAGTTTTGAAGGGTTTTGAAATGGGTTTGTTTGAGTTGGTGTTATTTTTGGGTGAGTGTTAGATTTATGGTTGTATGATGATGTTTATTGAAGATTTGTAGTGATTTGGTATGGTTGGTGTTTTAATTTATGAGTTTGTTTGAGTTGGGGAAGGAGATGGGTGAATAGTGCCCGAAAATCGGGTGTGCAGGACTCGGCGATCGATCGGCGCCTTCAGCGATCGATCGTGAGTTGCAGGGCTGAAGGCAGTAGCCTTCAGTGATCGATCGCGAGTTTGGCGCGATCGATCGGCGAGGCCGCGATCGATCGGCGCAAACTCGGCGATCGATCGCGAATTGAAAGATTTTGTTGGGCGAGGCAGTGTAGTCTCGCGATCGATCGGGGCTATATGGCGATCGATCGCGAGACACCAAAATTGGTGTTTTTGGTTATTTTTGTGGGATTTTTGGTATTGGACTATTATTGGGTTCTAATATTGATTTGTGTGAATGTGTAGAACCATCCCAGGTGGCGACACAGCCAAGGAATTGAAGTCCTACCACATCATACTTTTTGGAAAGGTACGTAGAGGACGTACGGGCACCCAACGGTACATGTATCTAATATACTCATTGTTTATGCATTGTGGATGCGAGTATATGTGGAATTATGCATTGTGGATGCAAATACATGTTGAACTATGCATGATGATTGTATATGCATATGGTTATTGGTGCACATCCCATGAGTCGTGGTCATCCCTTGATGATTTTAATGCTTGCCGCTATTTGGTTTGTTTCCGCTAAATGTGAAGCGAGGGGTGGGAGCGCCGCATGTCCATTGAAGCGAGGTTATTCTATGCCGCCTATATGTAAATAAGCGAGGGGCATTAAAATACATTGTGATGGACAGACTAGGGATTGGTGATTGGTATTTGGTATTGATGAGCTGGTATTATGTCATGACATGTGTAGACCATTAAATAATCTATTGATTATACTCATGAGTTATGGTACATGGACAACCAAATTGGAAGCGTTTGAAATGCATGGGAAAACAGGAAGTGTTTTATTGGGATTATGCATTTACGCTTTATATTCATATTGTGTTGAATATGAATGTCATCATTGCTCATGTTTGGGGGTTGTCCTTGTAGGTACTTTTTGGCATGATGAAAAAGGGGCTAGAACGGGTTGAGGTGGTGAGCTTGTGAAGAATTCTTTTGAGGAAGGAAGGACATGATTAATTTTGTATAGTATCTACTCTAGGAGTAGTGTAAAGCTATAATTGATAACATTCATTTAGATTGGGAATGTAACTAATCCATTTGATAGTCCTCATTTTTGGCATGTAATTCTTAAAGCTCATAGTCTCAACACGATTATTTTACTCTGATAAATTATGTTAGCTCTAATTATGCCTTCAATCCGCACTTAAGGAACTAGGGTCCTTACATGAACCTTGTAATCGTATTGGTATTGGGATTTTGAGGTTGGGGGATTTAGGATTGAGGTTTGGGATATTTTTTAGCGAGTAGGAGATTAATTATTAACCTTTTAGTTTAATAAAGTGTTTTGGTACGAGTATTTGAGACTCTGGTTTTTGGAGCCTTGATACTAAATAAATATCAAGTTGACTCGGTGTTCAATCATTTCACTCTCTTTCCCTCTCTCTCCACACTCACCGCCTCCCTCCCCCTTCTCTCCTTTCCCCATTTTTTATTTTCCCTTGAAGAAAAATCGACGGAGGACTCAATTCTGGATGGATTTTCGAGCTAATTGTTAGGTAAACTTCTTCATCTCTCGTGTGTGGTTGTTTTGAGTGTGATTTTGAAGGATTTGGTTATAGTTTTGAGTTGGGTTGAGTTTTTGTGGATTTTGAAGAATCTTGGATTATTGCTGTTTTCTTGAAATAAAATGTGTTATAATCCTTGTTGAGTGTCCAATGATGTTTATTTGTTGTTGGATTCGAGTTGTATGATTTTGTGGTATCGATGGTTGAGGTTTTGAAGAAATGAAAATGGCGATTTTTCGGATCTGTATAGCGACCGATCGATCAGTACCATTGTACTGATCGGTCGGTGCAAGGACGTTAACATTAGATGTAAATTTTGCGATTACCGATCTATCAGGAGGACGTACCGATAGATCGGCGGAGTCGAGTGATCGGTCGGTCGATCCAACCGATCAATCGGTCGAAGTACGTAGCTAAGGTGTAATTTTTGATGGCTACGGATGGATCGGTAGGTATGGACTGATCAATCTGTCGAAGGAAAATATTGAAAATTTATCACTTTTTTTGGAATTTGAGTGATCCTTTATAGTCGATTTGTTATTGATTATGATATTTCGGGAAGTTTTAACAATTGAATAAGGTTACAAGGATTGAACCTTAGAAGACTTATACTACATGCTTGAGTTAACATGCTGGAGTTAATTGATAACTCGAATTAATAAAGGATAAAATTGGATAATTGAGTAATACACGGAGCATGATAAATGGTGACTGTTTATAATAGAAGGCATGATAAATCTATGTTTTAAATGATTAATGAGATGTTGATATTTAATTGATATTCAATCTAGATACTGTCCAAGCCTATGTTTGCCAAGGACGTCTAAATCATGTCGTCGACCTTAAGGTACGTCATATGTAAATATATTATTGTTACGTGCAATGAATAATATATTCTTGTTGTGTTTGAGATAGTACGTAGAGACGTACAAGTAATGAATCTCATATTAATTGACATAATTGTTGAGTAATGTGTTGAAAAATATTGAGAGCACCATTAGATGGTGCTAGTTCTGATGCCGCTATTGAGCGTGCGATAGATCGTGGTGCCGCTGCTATTGAGAGTGCGATGGATCGTGGTGCCGCTGCTATTGAGAGTGCGATGGATCGTGATGCCGACGATGTCGAGCGTGCTGAGTGATGACTAATAAATTGATAACTGCTATGTAGTTGATTTCAGTAAATCATTATTATCATGATGATGTGTATATTATCGATTATGGAGCTGATTTTGAGTATGAGAATAGTAATCGTTATTGTGATGATTAAGTTACTTTGGAATTGATAATTTTGGTCGTAGTATACTCAGGGAGTATTTGCTTAAATTACAACATTATGTTATTTAAATTATTAGTTGTATATGTGTTGATATTATGATTATGTTGTTGTTATGCTCACCCCATGTGGGGGTTGTTTCTGTTGAAGCAGAAAAAAACAAATACGACATTGGCTCTGAAAATGAATCGATCTGTTGATTTAGGATGGTCCCAAGGGTATAATACTAGTATGGGTACGAGAAATGTGATTTATGCAAGTAGTTATATATTCATTTACTCAGGGCTTGGTTGTGAGCATTCTGAATATGTGTATATGACATGTATAAATGTTTGAGATTTCTTTGCCTTTGGGTGTTCTTGCAATCTAATTGAGAGATAAACTGCATAATGAATTGAGTGTAAATAAGATGCATTATGTAATGTGTTTACATGATTGATGTTTGATTAGAAACTAAATTTATGGGGAAATTCTGTCAAATTTTTTTTAGTACTCATAACATGCATATGAGGTACATGTAGTGACAATTTCCTAAACGGATAAATATATACACAAATGATGATATAAATGCACTAATTACGATATTAGACGTCGGGGTCATACAGAACAACTTAACGAGTTCATCAGTGGGCATGTCAAGGAGGGTATCGAGATTGACTCCCCTAAATATGAATTTCTTGAAGGTTCTCTTCTTCGGCTATCCCGCAGTCACCTCCGTTTACTTGTGAATGGGTGTATGAGTTGTTGATTCAATTCCTTTGCATATTGTGCTATTAGACTTTATCGCAATTAAATTCAGATTTAAGAAAAGTGTTCCGCTTCACGACAATTTGGATAAACCTATATGATTTACATATGAAATTAATATTAAACCGATAAAATTTTGGTATTAGTTACACATGAAATTGGTATTAAACTTATACAAATTTGGTACTAGGTACACATGAAAGTGATATTAAACCTATATAATTTTTGTACAAGTTACATATAATATTAGTATTAAACCTATAGAATTTTGGTACTAGTTACAGATGAAATTGGTATTAAACTTATATTATTTGGTACTAGTTACATATGAAATTGATACTAAACTTACATAACTTTGGTACTAGTTACACTTGCAATTGCTATTAAACATAGTTACACATGAATTGATATTAAATTTATATAGTTTTTGTACTAGTTATATATCAAATTGTTATTAAACCTATATAATTGTTATTAAACCTATATAATTGTAGTACTGGTTACACATGAAATTGGTATTAAACCTATACAATTTTGGTACTAGTTGTACACGAAAATGGTGTTAATCCTATACAATTTTTGTACTTGTTACACTTTATTTTGTATTAAATCTATGCAATTTTAGTACTAGTTACACTTGAAACTGGTATTAAACTTATGCGATTTTGAACTAGTTACACATGAAATTAGTATTAAACCTATACAATTTTGGTAGTAATTACACATAAATTGGTATTAAACCTAAACAATTTTGGTACAAGTTATACATAATATTGTATTAAACATATACACATTTGGTACTAGTTACACTTGAATTTGATATTAAACTTATATAAATTTGATACTAGCTACATATGAAATTAGTATTAAACCTTACATTAAACTACATACAAAATATCTTTTTTTCTAGAAAAATAATAAAATTGATCATAGAACCTTGGCCAATTGCATTTATCACATTGCTAGAGATTTTATGCATGATTTTTTTAAAAAAAACATGAGATTGAAAAATATATTTAATTTTAATATGAATTTTATGTTTTTTTGATACTTTTAGAATTTTATAAATGAACATAATAGGACAAGATATGTTTTGTCACGACATCGTAGAGCAAGAAGACATGAAACTTTTTCAAGATTATTATTGATCTTGTCGTACATATGCTCATGAAAAGGGAGACGTTTTTTGTCTTTTTGCCTCACTTTGTATTTCTTATGCCCAAAGAATTTATGTTATGGGAATATGATTTGATGATTTGTTGCTAAGTTGAGTGGGCAAAGCATTTGCTTTGATTCATCCAAATTGCCAACTTGTTTCAAAAGCCAATCCTAAATGCTTTCTACATATATGCTCTTACATAGATTCTCAACCACCAACAATAGCAAACATTGTGCCTATCGTGGGGTGGCCGATTTGGTAGAGTGGGTATGAAGGTCTTTGTTCATGAGTTCGATTTCGCGTACTAACATTTTTTCGGTCGAGCCTATCGCACCGAGCTTGCCTAATACGATTATCTGACGAGCGTTGTTTGCAAGTCCTTGTTTCAGCTCGAGAGTTCACCCAGTGAATAGCAGTTGCGAGTCCCCCATCATAAAAAAGAAGAAGCAAACATTGTAGTTCCACAATCATATTCCTCACTCAAATCTTTTAAACTTATTCGAGAAGTAATTTAATGTTATAAAATATTCTCAACTTTGTAGATAATAGATCATAAATATATGGTCGGGAATAATCTTTTAGAAGGTGAGCTTAACTGGGTTGATGGGATAGTAAAGATATATTCATGATATAGAGTGAAGAGGTGGAATGCAGCACTAAAGTTCGTATACGATATAAAGAATTTGAACTGTATTGTTAGTACTATCAACTATACCTCCCCCCCCCCCCCCCCCCCCGGACACCCACAAAGAAAGGCATGTATTTGTTTTCATATTTATCAAATGACGAATAAAATTATCATTTCTTTTTATAATTGGTTCTACGACTCTTCAACCCAAAACTTCATTTTAAAATATCAAAATAATGTAATTTTTGCACCAAATACAACATACATTCAATTCATATACTCCAAACTTTACTCCAAAAAGATTCTTACAATATTCCTTTTAATTTCATTTAAAATAATTATTTTATCCAACCAATTATCTATTACAATTTTATAATATATTTTCATATTAAATTTATGTTTAGAAAATTTATTTAGATAATTAATGAAAATAAAATTTAATAATTAAATCATTAAAATTAAATAATTTAAATTTTTTTGTAAATTAAATAATAAACTTACGGTTTTTGAGTTTAATATTCAAACCAATACATTAAATTTAATACCACATCCATTAAAATATAACCAATCATATTAAAGAAATAAACAAAATTAAAAATTAAAAACAAAATAGTTTTATCGCAAGATTTGGCACTTTAGCACTACAACATTTTTGCATTTTCACACAGAAAATGTTGAAGGCTTGAAAGGATGGGGACGCCATTTTGGCATTGTGGCATCCCCGTTAGAGAAGCCCTAATGCCTCTTGTTTAAATGATATCAATATGAAGTAAGGGTCTAACATTTGGATTATCGAAGACATATATATCTTCTCAACGCTTGCGATGTGCTTACGCATGCGAAATTCAGAATTTGGCAAGTAATTTAATCGAATTTTCGTATCCAACCTATTCAAATCAAGTTTATCGAAATCTTATTCTTAATATTTTTCAATATTTACATTACCTTTATTAATAATATAACATGACATCCCAAATTACATTCATGTCCAAAATTAGCTAAGATTTGAATAATATTCATTGTCTGCATAATCTGTATAAAAACTAACAGTAAAAAAAAATGGATGATACATTAAAACGTCCCTAAAGTATTATATGATCAGGTTCAGTCCCAAAAGTTTAAAAAAATTTCTAGATTCAGTCCCGTATTTTAGCTCGACCGTGAGAAGTAATCAGAGGGGACTGATTCTAGAAAATTTTGACACTTTAGGGACTAAACCGGCTGGTTTATTCCAAATTCAGTCCTAAAGTCTTAAAACATATTCCCGATTTAGTTTATCTGTATTTGTTTCTTACGGAAGACTTAACATCGGGGAGTGAATCAGGAAAATTTTAAAACTTTACTAAACTGTGTCAATAAAAACTTTAGGAACTAAACCTAGAAAGAACACAAACTACAAACTGTTTAATGTATTTTCCTACAGAAAAAAGTGAGGTAATAAAAATGGAAATATTGACATACTATCCAACCATTCAACTTTGGGAATTGACATATAATATGGCACGAACGATTGAAAGGCATGGCTTATCTGTTGGAAAAATATGTGTATTGAATTATAATTAAGTATCGGAGACCAAATGAGATGAATCTGTGCGTCAGAGTTTCAGGAGGCCACGATCGATCGCCATGTGTTGGCACGATCGATCGCACATAGGGAAAAAACATGCACAAAAAATTCTGTTGTGCGCGATCGATCACGCCTGGCAATAGTTTTGTTAAAGAGGGTGCGACCGATTGCGCCCTGTGCAGTTTGTGCAGACAGGTGTGTCCCTTCACGTTTTGATGCTCTTTTTCATGAATTGGTGCCTCCAAATTGTGTTTCTAGGTGGCACAACTTGGTCTAGTAAAAAGAATAGCCTTTTGGTTCAATTAAACACTTGCTTTTCTAATTAAACATCATATTTTAAGGGAATTATGTGCATCTTGTTCATCTTCTTTCTTTTTCAAAGTTTGAGTGTCTTTATGTAAGGACCCCGTGCCCTTAATCCTTTATTAGTGTATTAACCCATGTACTTAGTGCATACAATCATGTAAATCAGGGCGAGAACACATGCTTGCATAGCATAAAATACCAATAATAAAATTTCTTACATTATTCCATATAATGTCCATATCCCCAATACCACTCAACCCTTAAGTATGCATCTTATAATACACTAACATGTTCTCAATTCATTTAGCAATTCCTTATTTAATTGCATGCAACCAATAAATGAAAAGAGAAAGGTCCATGCTTTTTGTACGTCGCATATACACATGTAACGTGCTCACATTCGAGCACCCAACGAATGAATGTATATTTAATGTATAAGGTACCCGACTCAATATCGGCACTGGCACTTCAGTCCTGGAAGCGCCTCCAATCTATAGCTCGATCTCTACTCTGGAGCTACCGTTGTACCTGTTCCACATGTCCCAACAGAGACAGCCCACACGGGGTGAGCATACCAATACCACCGATCCAATAATCACAATACATAAATTACAGAATATAAAATTGTAATATAAAAGATACTCCATGTATACTATCGTTACCACATGGGATCCCTGTGCTGTCCATGTTCTCAAAATAACCAAAACCATCAATTCCCAAAAAGCGAGTTAATCATTACATTGATTAACCCATCCGTTTCCCAATAACAATACCAAAATCAATAAACCAATTAATTAAACAATGTTTACAGATATTCCATATATCTAACCACTTACCTCGCACGCCCAATAGTGGCGGCATCATAACCGATGTGCGCTCCATATCGACAACATCTCAACCGATGCTCGCTCGATAGCGGCACCATATAATTTCTAATACTTACCATCGCATTAACAATATATCATGCATTTCACAATTGCAATGATATAAAAGACTATGTTCGTACATTATACGTACCTTATAATTTTGTAGTCCGAACCAAACTTTGCCTTAGTCCCGTGATCCAATGAATCATGTGCTAACACATAAAATAACTCACAATTATTAATGAGCATGCAACCACGTGCCCAGCACGTTCACGATTCCCAATTATATCGTCAATCCATGACAATTAACCATTTTAGAAGACCCTGGGCGAAGCATGCACCGACAGCACAACACAAAATAATTTACCAAAAACCCCGACCTACCGATCGATCCGTCAACCTATCGATCGATCGGTAAAAAACCCAAAATTTATATTTTGGCTACTGATAGGCTTAGATTTTAAGTGTTTTTAGCTGTAATTTCTTCCCATTTTTCGTACTTTTTCCTGGATGATATTATGCTTTTTGGTGTTTATTTGTTTGTTTCAGGAAATTAGGTCGGAATTGGAAGAAATGAGCTAAAATGAAGAAAACGGGCGAAATCGAGGCGAAAAAGAGATCAAATGAAGAAAATGGAATTTTCAAGGCTTCGATCGATCGAGATTTATTCTCGATCGATCGAGCCAGACAGTGTGTTGAGCATCAAATTATTCAAAGCACCGATCGATCGAGATTTTGTCTCGATCGATCGATCCAGGTAGAAAACTTCAGCAACTATTTTCGATCGATCGGAAGGAAAATCTCGATCGATCGAGCGAGGCAGTGAGTTTCAAAGGCTGACGTGAACAGTGCACCGATCGATCGGGCATAATTCTCGATCGATCGACACGCGATTTCTGAAAGATTTTATTTTCCATGTTTATCGTGATCTTCGGGGGTTTTAAGGGGGATTTGATTCATTCCCTCCGACATCTCATATCAGACCATTTTTCGAAGGAAAGGAGGAAACCTAGCCGCCGCCAAGGAGAGCCATCTTCTCCGTTCTTCGTCCGAGCTTGAGCCAACAGATTCCGGAGTGCAAGGAAGAGCAAGAGAAGAAATCACGGTGCAACGCACGGATTCATCCGCCGTTTATCGTATTTCTAAACTTTGATTTCTTTGGTTTTCATTTTCATTTATGTTTTTGAGGTCGAGAGACAATTAAACGCCTTGTGTAGTTGATTTGAATTAAATCTAGTCTATTTTATTGAGATTTAGTATCATTGTGTTGGATTTATTGATTCAATTGTGTTAGAGTGTATTGATTCCTATTGTTCATGAATTAATTGCTTGTTAAGATCAAAGCATAGCTAACTTTGATTGATTTTGAGAGTTATAATCGAGATCGAGAGATAACGTTATAGCATGCTCTATTAATTCATGAAGTATGTTTAAGATTGAGATCGAGAGATGAAATCACATATGTGAGAACTTTGAATCGAGAGATTTAGAGTAACGAGGTTTTGACAATTTATGCAATATTGAATTAGTAAATAGGTGCACGAGAGTGACTTGTTCTAGTTTGATATTAGTTTCTTTACAGCTCGAGATAGTGTATTGAATAACAGCGAAAACCTTTTACCTTTAGAATCAATTGGTTGATAATTTGCTTATTCAGATGAATCATTAAAGATAACACAGTTGAAAGAAGAGATTGATACATTTCTCGAGCGACTTACCTTTGCATATCCGGAACCATTCATTTTATTGTTTCTTGTTTAATTTTCGTTCCTTAGTTTAAGTTTGCATTAGTTAATCACCTTCTTTAATCGTAGGCTAAATATAATTTTGCTAGTCTTATTTGGTACTTATACATTAGTCCCTGTGGATTCGACAACCTTTACTTACATTTCACTATACTAAAACTTGACAACTGTGCACTTGCGGTAAAATCGCTTCACACTACACTTTTTCTGTTTAAAATAAAAGCGATCAAGTTTTTGGCGCCGTTGCCGGGGACTAATCTGTATAATATCATACGAGATTAGTTAATTGTAATTTAGCCAATTTTATTATTGCGTTTTTGTTTTCTTTTTCTTTTTGTTATTTTCGAAAAAAAAAAATTTATTAAAAAAAATTATTTTATTTAAGTATGTTATTTGATTTTCTTGCGAGGTACTTGTGATGCTTCATCAACAAGTCTTCACAAGATTTGCCCAACAATTTTCAGAGCCGTTTTATTCGGCGTGGGAGAGATTCAATGAACTGGCAGACACATTAAGGTATCACAACTTTTCGAACTATACTCTTCTGCAACATTTCTTCACAGGTTTGGATGCACAGACACGAGGATGGGTATTCAAAGGAGCACTGGTGAATGGGAGTCCTCTGGTTGATAGAGATGAGGACAGTGTATTACACCTGTTCAATGATATGGCGGACTTCGACTACCACTGGCATTGTGATCCTTCCTTGCAAGGTTGGAGTCACCAATACCCACCAGAGCCTCACTACCCTAATGATACGCACCAAACCTTTGAGCATCACGGCGAGAAGAAATATAGTTTTGTAGAAGGAACGGCTCAATCAGAGAATATGTTATTTAGACTCATGGCATCAACTGACCAACGTTTAGAGAACCAGACCAATTATATACGTCATCTAGAGCAGCAAATAGCAATCCTAGTGGAAACCATCTCAATGAGCTGCCAAGAGGAGGAGACGAGATCTACAAATCAGGCCTGGTTACATGATGATGATCACTCAACCAATCAAGTTTGGGGGAGTGATCCCACTCATGTGGAAAAATCAAGGGAAGTTGAGCTTATGGAAGTGATTGAGCCTACAGTGGAAAAGTCATCTGAGGAGATCCTATGGGAAAACAAGCCAAGAGTGATGTTGGAGGATGAGAGTTTTGAGAACCTTGATATGCACCCATCGATGGAGACATGTTATATGCCATATGTGGATACGTCCTTGAGCACTATCAACAAAATTTTTTCTTTGCAACGGTAATACATGATGAAATTAATCCCCATCTAGATAGGAGCCGTGAAAATGTTTAACTTGTTTGTATATATCCTTTGTTGAGTTTATGTCAAAATTGAGGAATAACTTGAGCACGTTTTGAGTCACGATTGAGTGAAGTATGTATTGAATAAAGTGAAAACTTGTGTTAACTATGATTAGTCTTGAGCATCTTAGAAAACTATACAATCTATTTAAAAGCACTTTGAGGCGAAATTTTATAATTAGGAACTTGACTTGGAGATGATTTAGGCGATCTTTGGACCATTTGTGCCTTTCAAGCTTACCTTGTTTACATCATTCCTTAGTGTCCCCTCTTGAGCTTTATGGAAAAAGAATGGTATATGCATTGCATATAATTAGACCCCCATTCGACAATTTTTTTTGGCTAACTCATTATACCTACCTTGGATTGAGCCTAAATAAAGAATTTTATCCGTCCCTAAGGGAGTATAAAGAATCTCATTCATTGCACTAAATTGTTATATGTTGATGAGTTCATTATGAAAAGCGAAAATGAACAAAAGAATGAGCTATAAGAAAAGATGTAGAGAAAAGCCTTGAAAAGAAAAATTCAAATAAGACCCAAAGCGGCCAAGACTAGAAAAAGTTGAAGAGAAGCTCAATAGTGTGCGAAAAAAAAATTGTTGAACTGATTTTATACTCTCTTCTTTGAATTCATCCTACCTTTTCTTTGAAGCCGACACCAAAAGGCCTAACGTTATAAGCTTGTAAAGACCTTTTGATCCAAGTCTAGGGAATAATTACATTAGTGGAGAAGTGCTGGATAGTATATTTGTAGAGTAATTCGAAGTATTCTTGGCTTTGAGCTTTTATGGCACATTTTGATCTTAAAGATATGTACATTATTCATGTTTGACAATAGCACACACGCACATTCCAATGTTGCGATGTATTGTTTAACTTAGGAGAAATTGCTTCTTGTTGAATTTTGAATGACACTTATCGATGTGTAAGTAGGATTTCTGAGTTTTTACGTATGTTGTAAAGATGATTCATGCATAGTATTAAGTTTAACTCTTCTTTTTGAGCTTATTGCTTGCTCGAGGACGATCAAGTCTAAGTTTGGGGGAGTTGATAGGCTTAGATTTTAAGTGTTTTTAGCTGTAATTTCTTCCCATTTTTCGTACTTTTTCCTGGATGATATTATGCTTTTTGGTGTTTATTTGTTTGTTTCAGGAAATTAGGTCGGAAGTGGAAGAAATGAGCTAAAATGAAGAAAACGGGCGAAATCGAGGCGAAAAAGAGATCAAGTGAAGAAAATTAAATTTTCAAGGCTTCGATCGATCGAGATTTATTCTCGATCGATCGAGCCAGGCAGTGTGTTGAGCATCAAATTATTCAAAGCACCGATCGATCGAGATTTTGTCTCGATCGATCGATCCAGGCAGAAAACTTCAGCAACTATTTTCGATCGATCGGAAGGAAAATCTCGATCGATCGAGCGAGGCAGTGAGTTTCAAAGGCTGACGTGAACAGTGCACCGATCGATCGGACATAATTCTCGATCGATCGACACGCGATTTCTGAAAGATTTTATTTTCCATGTTTATCGTGAGCTTCGGGGGTTTTAAGGGGGATTGATTCATTCCCTCCGACATCTCATATCAGACCATTTTTCGAAGGAAAGGAGGAACCCTAGCCGCCGCCTAGCCGCCGCCAAGGAGAGCCATCTTCTCCGTTCTTCGTCCGAGCTTGAGCCAACAGATTCCGGAGTGCAAGGAAGAGCAAGAGAAGAAATCACAGTGCAACGCACGGATTCATCCGCCGTTTATCATATTTCTAAACTTTGATTTCTTTGATTTTCATTTCCATTTGATGTTTTTGAGGTCGAGAGACAATTAAACGCCTTGTGTAGTTGATTTGAATTAAATCTAGTCTATTTTATTGAGATTTAGTATCATTGTGTTGGATTTATTGATTCAATTGTGTTAGAGTGTATTGATTCCTATTGTTCATGAATTAATTGCTTGTTAAGATCAAAGCATAGCTAACTTTGATTGATTTTGAGAGTTATAACCGAGATCGAGAGATAACGTTATATCACGCTCTATTAATTCATGAAGTATGTTTAAGATTGAGATCGAGAGATGAAATCACATACGTGAGAACTTTGAATCGAGAGATTTAGAGTAACGAGGTTTTGACGATTTATGCAATATTGAATTAGTAAATAGGTGCACGAGAGTGACTTGTTCTAGTTTGATATTAGTTTCTTTACAGCTCGAGAGAGTGTATTGAATAACAGCGAAAACCTTTCACCTTTAGAATCAATTGGTTGATAATTTGCTTATTCAGATGAATCATTAAAGATAACACAGTTGAACGAAGAGCTTGATAAATTTCTCGAGCGACTTACCTTTGCATATCCGGAACCATTCATTTTATTGTTTCTTTTTTAATTTTCGTTCCTTAGTTTAAGTTTGCATTAGTTAAGCACCTTCTTTAATCGTAGGCTAAATATAATTTTGCTAGTCTTATTTGGTACTTATACATTAGTCCCTGTGGATTCGACAACCTTTACTTACATTTCACTATACTAAAACTTGACAACCGTGCACTTGCGGTAGAATCGCTTCACACTACACTTTGAAATATTTTCTGTTTAAAATAAAAGCGATCAGCTACGGCATTGCACCGATCGATCGGTAACCTCTATCGATCGATCGCTAAGATGCCGTCGATCGATCGGTAAAACGTCGGAATTACACCCTTCGCTATGCATTTGCACCGATCGATCGGTAAGATGCTATCGATCGATCAGTCACTGCACGAACCCGAAAACCACCATTTTTCAAAGCTTAAAACCTCACAAACCACACCCAACTCCTTCCAACTCAAACCAACAACAATTAAAACACCATAGGATATCCAATAAGGGTTAAAACACATTTTAAATCAAGAAAAAACAAAATCCAAGATTCTTCAAAATCTCCCAAAATCCAAACCCAACTATTAACATGTCCATACTTAGCAATACTACAATCAAAATGAAGATAAATGCGAGGGGAAGAGTATTACCAACTTTTCTTCGAGAAATTCCGCTCCCAAATCGAGCCTCCATCGATTTCATTCCATGGGAGAAAAAAAATGGGAAATGGGTGGGGGTTTGGGTGAGAGAGAGAGAAGAGAGAGGAGAGAATTGTCTGAACACCGAGTCCACTTGGTAGATATAGTACCAAAACCCCAAAATCCAGAGTCTTCCTCAAATACATCATGACTCATTAAAAATCATATGTGTTCAATAATTACCTCTCAATTCTCAATTTCCATTACCAACCCCAACACAAAGCACCCCAGAAATCAGATCCCACCAAACACCCTATTCCAAGGTTTAACACCACAATGAGAATACAATCTCAACCCTTGAATCCAACGACCAAAAATGCCGGATTTAAAATCCTCGGGAGTCCCAATACCTCAATTATTCATAATTGCCACAATTAAAATCCATTAAGGATCAATACCACACCGGGATTTACACCAATATTTCCGGGCATCACACTTTAAACCTTTGTTGTTTAAGGATTCGTGATTTGAAGTGCTTCTATCACGAATCATAGTCGTTGTATCTTTGGAAACGAGTGCCGCTAAATCGTGAGTACGATAAAGAAACAATATCGTTTCAAGGATGGAGATTAGAAATCTCACATCAACGTTCATCCTACAACGCATTATTACTTTGCTTGCTTATATCCCAAACATACATCCATATAAGATTCATACAATCTTGAAACGATATTTGTAACAAATGGCGTCATAATATAGAGGGCATGAGAAGTTCAACGACTTCAAGATGTGGCAACAAAAGATGCTCTTCTACTTGACAACATTGGGTTTGACAAGGTTTTTAAATGAGGATTCTCCTACTGTTGAAGAATGTGAAACCGACTCCCAAAAGAATGCAGTGGTTGATGCTTGGAAAAAAGTGATTTACTTTGTAAGAACTACATTCTAAACGGTCTAGACAATAAACTATAATGTTTATGCCTAGTGAAAATCGCAAATGAATTGTGGGAAACTTTGGAAATGGAACAAATCCGAGGATGTCGTTATGAAAAAATTCATTGTTGGATAGTTCCTAGATTTCAAAATGGTTGATACTAAAACCGGTGATGGCGCAAGTGCAAGATTTACAAGTGATATTGAACGATATCCATGGGGAGGGAATGAATCTAAGTGATTCATTCCAAGTGGCCTCCATGATTGAAAAGTTGTCACATATGTGAAGGACTTTAAGAATTATCTCAAATATAAGCTTAAAGAGACCAGTCTTGAAGAATTTGTGGTTCGGTTATGAATCGAGACGTCCGTGAGGAAGGCGGGTAGGCACCAAATGGAAGCACATGCTTACTTGGTTGAACAACATACCGGAACAAAGCGGAAGTTTAACTTTATGGCCTCCAAAAGTGGGAAGCAAAAATGTTCAAGGGAAATTGCTACAAATGTGGAAAGCCTAATCACATGGCCAATGATGTCGTAACAAAATAGACAACCGATGGAAGGCAAAAGTTCAAGTTAATATAACCAAAAATGACAGATTATTAGACGATTTATCTGATCTTATGGTTACCGCTTGATTCATATTTTTGACAAGGAATGTATTAATCAAACTTAATGTTTGAGGGAAAAAGTTTATATGGAAAATGAGTCTTTTCCAGGGTGATTGTAATGACTGTTGTTCGTCAATATTGAAAGCAATAAAGAATACAAAAGATAGACTAATTTTGTCTATGCACACAGTGATCCTGAGATGATCAAATATTACAATATGCTTGTGCTTATGAAAACTTTTGGCTCGAGAATGTCTGAGCTTGTAAGCTTATGCTGTTTTGTTTTCTTTTGCGTTTCTTGATTGATCAGACTCTCTTCTTGAGCTCTTTAGTTGCCTCCTTATATAGTTGCATGTACCAACGACATTATTTCCCTTTATGTGCAACTCTTGACTCTGCTCAAACTCTGAGTAAGCTACAGTCTTATTCTTTTGGGCACTTGCCATTCTGGTTCATGCTTTCGGCGACTGTCAGGTAAGCTCTTCTTTGTCTTCTTACCTTTTATGGTAATATTCAGTCATTGGTCTTTTTCAGCATTAATTGCAACAATAAATGCTTCAATAAATAGCCCTTAATGATTCGGACTGAAGAGCAAAGTTTATTCAACCTTGTCTGCTCTGATCTGATAATAGTTGAGCTGTTCTGAAGCTTCGATCTGGTCAGGCTGATGTTCATCGATCCGTTCTGATTTTGCGATAGACCATATCAGCTTGATCTGCTTTGAGCAATCGATCTGGTCAGACTGATTTCCATCGATCAGTTCTGATTCGTTTTGTCATCTTTAAAATCCGGAACTAACAAATTCCCCCTTTTTGATGATGACAAAACCTAGCTTCTATGTCTTCTTATTCAGTCTTTTAAGAAATTTGAAGCTTATACTTGCGGATCAATTACTTCTTCTTGTTCAAAATAAATGAACACAGTTAAGTTGTAGTTCGGATTGATTAAGCCATTTTGTTCAAAATAAATGAACGAAGACTTAAAAAAACTATGATTTTTATTGAATAAAAATCTGATATACATTTACAGACATGTCTGACTTATATAGACCGCTACTTCCTTGCTGAAGACTGAGCTGGCTCTTTCTCTTTTCCCCCTTTTTGTCAGCAGCAATCTCCTGAAGAAAGTCTACAATCTGGGCGAGCTGAGCGCTGATAGCATCGAGACGAGTGTCTTGAGCAATAACGGACTTTACGACGGAGGTTCGAACTTCAGTGGCCAGCTCGATCTGTTCTTTTCTAAGGCTGTTTTTATAGGAAGCTTGCTGAGAGAACAGATCGTTCAGTCCACGCTGAATACTGCTAATGTTAGCCGTCGTCTTCTCTTTGAAGGATTCAAAATCCAAGAATGTAGCCCTCTGACTCTGATGAACTTCTATAACTCATTGAGAGAGAGATATACAGTTATCAGAAAGGTGTTTGTGATGTCCAGATTTATTATAATCATTTGTTGGACTAAATATGATTTAGATTTTATTGATAATTAATTTTAGAATTAATTAACTAGAAGTGGAATTGACCAAGTGAAGGTCAACTGGCAAGTTAATCGAATCATAAATTATTTTGAGATTGTAAAATATACTCCGATCATATTTTAGAGATAAGTTAATTAAAATGAAGATTTTAAGTTTTGGGTTTTTGGAGTGTGTATAAATCTCAATCGTTGTCTATAACTAATTTATCAGTGCACCGGCGACACTTCGATGTACAAAACCGGGCCAGGATACAAAAATAAATATGTTATGTTGGGCATTTTCGGACACACAATAAAACATGTAAATACACGCACAAAAAAACCCGATCCCCTTTTTCTTCGCTGCTGCTCGACCCCGCGTCGTTCAAGCCGCGCGCCCGCCGCCGTCCGACCTCCTTCCGGCGCGTCCGAACCGCCACCGTCTTCGTCTCTTCCAGACGCATCCTTCCATACCAACAACATGAAGTTTCGTCGCAGATTTCGTTCGGATCTTGCCAGGAAGCGCCGCGATTAAATTCGTCCGATTTTGGGACGATTTTCTTCCAATTTGTTTTGTGGGTAATCCTCCTCATCCTTCAATCGTTTTTCCCATGAAATCCCTCGATTTTTTATGAAGCTTGGGTTCGATTTTTTTATGCTTTGGTTTCGAAAATGGTGCTTGTTTTGAGTTCGAAATTTTCCTGCAATGTGGTTCGATTTCTGCTATATTTGGGTTCGAAATTATTACTGCATGTGTTCGATCTTTTGGTGTGTTTTGGGACAAATTATTTGGAACGATTTCTTGCTGTTTTGGTCGGAATTTTAATGCTGTTTTGGAGGCGTTTTGCTTGTGTTATTGGGGAGAAAAATCATGGCAATGATTTCGAATTTTAGGTGGTTTTTGGTTCGAAAAAGCTGATACAATTATGTGTGAAATGTATAATGTATTGAGGCTGGAATTGTGATGTTGCATTGAGTTTGAATCTTGTTGTTTTACTCTAGAAATTCCAGCTGCTAGTTGGCATGACCCCTTGCTGATTTTACTTCTGAAAATATGCTACTTTGGCTTGAATCTTGTGGTTTTTATTTCAAAAATTCCAGCTACTAGTTGGCTCAATTTTCTTGCTGTTTTGGCTTCCAAGATTCTGCTGCATTATGGGTTTAAACTCCTTGTTATCTTGGCTCGAAATCCTGCTGCCATGGTTAGAGATTTCTATAGTATTGGCTTAAAAATAATGCTCATAAAGTGTTTGATATAATGCTTAAGTGGAGTTCAAGTGTAACCAAAAGCTATACTAAATGTTTGGAAAGAAAGCCTACTTTTGGAAAAATTATCATGGTAGTGTGAGTTATGACATGGAATAAGATTGTGGGGATGTGTTTGCATGAATGGGCATTATATGAGTTTAAATTGAAACTCAATACATGTTTAGTTGTTTAAGTTGAATTCAAACAAATAAATGACTTATGCTGAGATTAAGGGAATTAGGTTTAAAAGGGTAGAATCTTGTATCTACATGGATCCTTCCTTTCATGTCTTGGTTTGAATCACCTCGGTGTGGGTTTGAATGTTTGGAACATGTTAATTGGCTTAATTGGATTGTTTTAGTGAGACACTAGTTGGATGTTATTATGCATACACCCTTGCACTTCCTTTCCCTCTGTTGGACTGGTGTGTCTAGTGAATTGCTATGTGAGTTGGGCGTGAACTTGCACGTATGGTTGTGTATCCTGCATCATGTGTGTGATGTAGCGGATGATGGGAGAAAATGGGGTTTTGCATCACCAATGAAATATCACGATTCATGTGAAGATGTGTGCATCAAAGTATTGATTATGATTTGATTCATAATATTGAGTTATTGATTTGTGATATAGAAATGAAAGTAAGAACTATTGATGGATATTCATTGCTTGGATTATGAGCTAATATTGAATTGATATTCGATATAGACTCTACAGGAGACTTCGGACGTTGATGATAGCTTGTTCATGTTGTCTACTATAAGGTACGTGGTGACGTACGAGCAGGTATATCTAGTATCTATACATTCATGTATACATGCAATTTTGAATATGATGATTCAGGTAAGTGTTTGACTTTAATAATTGAGTTTCATATACGAGTTATGGGGGACACGTAGTGGTACGTGATCCGATTTTACTTGTTGAGTAGTGATGCCGTGGGCATGGGCGATATGAGAAAATATCGAGATGAGATAGTGGGATAACCAGGTGTACATCGATGTTGAATTATTTATGTTGAGCATAAATAATATATTGTTGTTGTATTGAATTCATAGTGTCGTTGAATATCATGTTTCCAATGATAATACTAAACTTGACATTATGAATGTGCGTGAGTTTGAAACAGGAACAGTGCGTGGAAACTATACAAACTCGGACTCGTACAGGGAGTATACTTTATGAGTTTTGAATGATCTAAACTGTTGCATTATGATTTTGTATATTGATTTGTGATTGAATATTGAGTTGGAGTATGCTCACCCTGTGTGGGGGCTGTTTCTGTTGAAACAGGTACAACAGGTACGATGCTGCTTTGGAGTGCTAGACTCGAACCTTGTTGGATGATGCTTCCAGAAGCATAGTATGAGATTGAGCCGATATACGAGGTTGAGCGGTTGGTATTTATACTAATACATCCGGATGAGTATCCGTTATTCGTTGCTCTTCTGTGAGCACTTGTATCTGTATATGGACTGTATAAGGGTGTTGAAACCCACTTTTGTTGTCTTATTAGTGTGGTGTCTTCCCTGGCTGGGAATTTACTTAGTGTTTCTGTATTCTGTTTAGTATTGTGTTGTCCCTGGTCGGGAGTTATGTTATGTGATGTGTTTTTATTTCCGGATAGCTCAGTTTATGGGGAGACTCTGCCCAAATTTTTATAAAAACCCACAATGTAAAGGTGGTGTAATGGGGATGGTAATGGGTGAAATCCTTGAGTCTATTTGTTGGTCGAGATGACCATATAATGTTGAACATTGGTTATGTCATGAGGTTATGGGAAACATGTAATGATTCTTTTTTTTTAAGAATGAAAAGAAAATAAAAAATTTATACACATACGGCGTCATAAATGAACTAGTGACGAGTTTAAGTGTTGGGGCCTTACATTAGTGGTATCAGAGCCATGTTAGCTCTTTGGGACTGTTGAGGGCCTGAAACATGCTGATAGGAATGAGTAGCACATATTTATGCATAATAGTAGTTAGTGTTGCGTGACACGACTGTTTTGCTTATGTGTGTTTATGATATGTGATCATAGTGGAACAATTATATGTCATGACATCTATGGAATCATAATATAACCTGTTGATTATGATTGTGAGTTGTGGCACAGGAACAACCAAATGGAGCATTTTGAAATGCATTGGAATACAGGAAGTACTTTGTACTCATAGTTTATGCATTTGCTCGTTATAATCATATTGTGGTGAATATGGATTATTATATGCTCATGATTTGTGATTGTTCCTGTAGAGACACTATGACACGAAGGGCTAAGGCCAGGGTTGACAGACACGAAACGGTAACCTGCGTTTTATATACATCATGGATTATGCATTGTGGTTGCATGTGTACAATGGAGTGATGATTTTAATGCTTTGCCGCCAAATGTTGAAGCGAGGGGTGGGAGTACCGCATGTTGCATTTGAACGAGGAGCATTAACATACACTCATTGTGGATTATCTATGTGTTGGAGTGACAATTTTAATGCTTTGCCTGCCAAATGTTGAAGCGAGGGGTGGGAGTACCGCATGTCGCATTTGAGCGAAGTGCATTAAAATACACTCATGATGATGTATATTGGATATAGTATATGCATTATATTGCAGGTATGGATGGAATGCTTGGTGAATATCCCATGAGTCGTTGTTATGGATGAGTGATGATTTTAAATGCTTGCCGCTATATGTTTGTTTTGTGCCGCTAAAATGTGAAGCGAGGGGTGGGAGCGCCGCATGTCACATTGAAGCGTGGTTATCATATGAGGCGAGGAAAGAATATTTGCCGCTAAAATGTGAAGCGAGGGGTGGGAGCACCGCATATCCATTGAAGCAAGGTTATTCTATGCCGCCTATATGTGAAGCGAGGGGTGGGAGTACCGCATGTCGCATTTGAGCGAGGTGCATTAAAAATACACTACCGTAACAATGACTAGGGATCGGCTATTCGGTTGGCGATGGTTTATGCTGCCATGTATATTGATAGCGATGTCTCATTCCGCTATATTGGTTGGCGATGGTTCATGCCGCCATGTATATTGATAGCGATGTCTCATTCCGCTATATTGGTTGGCGATGGTTCATGCCGCCATGTATATTGATAGCGATGTCTCATTCCGCTATATTGGGTGGCGATGGTTCATGCCGCCAGGTATATTGATAGCGATGTCTCATTCCGCTATATTGATTGGCGATGGTTTATGCCGCCGGGTACATGTATAGCGATGCCTCTTTCCGCTATGTCATTGGCGATGGCTCATGCCGCCAGACATGTGTTTAGCGATGGTGCACTCCGCTGATTCCATGGCGATGGTTCTTGCCGTCGATTATATATATAGCGACGTCTCATTCCGCTATTCTGTTGATGGTGAGTATATCAATTTATGTATTGATATGAAATCATATTTTGTGGAAAATTTATGTTGAGAGCAGGGACAGTTTAAAAGGATCAAGTGTGGATCAATTGTGTACAGTAAGTGTTATTACATCTTGTTGTTTTAAGAATATATATATATTCATTGTGATTATGGATATTATATGTATGCCAGTAGTGGCGATGAGTATTATGTACCGCCGTAGGGCGATGAAGATTGATGCATTGCTATTGTGTTAGCAATGAATATTTATAGCACCGCTATTGTGATTAGCGATGAATGCTGTTGTACCGCAATTGTGTTAGCAATGAGTATTGATGATGCTTTGATTGCAGATGGCAATAGAAGTTGTACTATGTACAGTTATGTTATTGCTCATTGGGTATACGTGATTTAGGCCCAAGAAGAGATTGGATCGATCCAGGAGGACGAAGTATCGAGGTAAACCATTTCAGTTGGTTGAACATATTGATATATGTTGGTTTGAGCTATTTGTTGATTATATTGATGTTGAAATCATGTACATGTAGAAAAGCTGATAATGGAATTGAAATGGAACCTAGATGTGTCATATTCATATGTTGTTGCAGTAATGAGGCAAGAAGGGGTGTAACCTCTGTGATAACACTCTCATATCTACGGTGTGTAGTGATGAGATAATGAAAATAGATGTTAATCATTTTGTGATGATAATTATTGTTGTGAAAGCATGCTAGTTTTGTATGTGGTAGGATTAATAATTGATTAATCACCTATTATGTTGAATGGAATACAATCAGATAGACATGAGTTAATGAGCGTGTCATGGGATGACATGAGTGTGTCGCGGGATGACGCGTGATTACTACGAATGTCGTGTGTGGACATGCGATCATTGTGAACATTCATGATTAATGAATTTTTATGTTTCGAGGATGAGTTAAAGATTGATATAAATTGCGTCATTGAAGCATGCAATTGATTCTTATGTTAAATTTAAATCACCCTATGTGATAGTATGCAGTAGCATGTTGTGTATAGAACTGCGAGAAACTTCTGATGCAGGGAATTAATGTTTGATGACAGAAACATTATGAATATCGAAGTGCGTAAATGACAAGGTACGTGTTATGTTACTAGTATTTGAGAAATACTAACGAGATTATTTTGTACTTGTCGTATGACAGATAATAGTTGGGTGAAGTAATGTGGAAATGTTGATACTTAAGAGTATGTGAGTGCTGTGATTAACATGATATTATGGTGCCATTGTGTATTGTAGATGATTCAATCTACAAAGGTATGTCACAAACTATTCGATATTGATGTTGATGCCTTGTGTTAGATGAGTATAATCGTGACATGAAAATATTGGTGTTAAGCCATTTATCATGATTTGATGCTGATGGTGTAAGGACCCTAATCCTTAAGTGCGGATCAAAGGCATAAATAGAGCTAATATAAATGATCAGAGTGAATTAACCGTGTTGAGTCTATGAGCTTTAATAATTACATGCCAAAATGAGGACTATCAATGGATTAATTACATTCCCCATCAAAAGAATGTTATCAACTATAGTTTTACACTACTCCTAGAGTAGACACTATACAAAATAATCCTGTCCTGCCTGGGTCAAAAGAATTCTCCACAAGCTCACCACCTCAACCCGCTTAGCCCTTCTATCATGCCAAAGGTGTACCTACAAGGACAACCCCCAAACATGAGCAATAATATCATTCATATTCAACACAATATGAATATAAAGCGTAAATGCATAAAACACAATTAAAACACTTCCTGTTTTCCCATGCATTTCAAAACGCTTCCAGTTTGGTTGTCCCTGTACCATAACTCATGAGTATAATCAATAGATTATTTTTAATGGTCTAGACATGTCATGACACAATACCATCTCATCAATATCAAATACCGGTCACCATTCCCTAGTCTGTCCATCACAATGTATTTTAATGCCCCTCGCTTATTTACATATAGGCGGCATAGAATAACCTCGCTTCAATGGACAAGCGGTACTCCCACCCCTCGCCTCACATTGAGCGGCAAATATCCTTTCCTCGCCCTATATGACAACCACGCTCAAATGTGACATGCGGCGCTCCCACCCCTCGCTTCACATTTAGCGGAACCAAAACAAATAGCGACAAGCATTAAAATCATCAAGGGATGACCACGACTCATGGGATGTGCACCAATAATCATATGCATCTACAATCATCATGCATAATTCATCATTTATTTGCATCCACAATGCATAATCACATATATACTCGCATCCACAATGCATAAACAATGAGTATATTAGATACATGTACCGTTGGGTGCCCGTACGTCCTCTGCGTACCTTTCCAAAATGTAGGATGTGGTAGAACTTCAATGCCTTGGCTGTGTTGCCACCTGGGATGGTTCTACACATTCACACAATTCAATATTAGAACCCAATAATAGTCCGATACCAAAAATCCTACAATAAAATCCAAAAACACCATTTTTGGTGTCTCGCGATCGATCGCCATACAGCCCCGATCGATCGCGAGACCACACTGCCTCGAGCAACAAAAATTTTCAACTCGCGATCGATCGCCGAGTTTGCGCCGATCGATCACGACCTCGTAGATCGATCGCGCCAAACTCGCGATCGATCGCTGAAGGCCACTGCCTCCAGCCCTGCAACTCGCGATCGATCGCTGGTGGCGCCGATCGATCGCCGAGCTCTGCACATGCGATTTTCGGGCACTATTCACCCTTCTCCTTCCCAAACCCAAACAAACTCATATACTCAAACATCCACCATACCAAATCACTACAAATCTTCAATAAACAACATCATACAACCATAAATCTAACACTCACCCAAAAATAACACCAACTCAAAACAAACCCATTTTAAAACCCTTCAAAATCATACCAAACTTAAACAAAACCTTACAAAATCAACAATGAGGTATCCATACCTCTTGGGGATCTCAAATCTCCCAATAAACTCCACAAATCCACTTTTTGCAAGGATTTCTCTCCACCCTTAAGTTCAAGAACGAAAATGAGAGAAAAGAAGGGTTTGGGTGGTGTTATTTGGGAAAGTTGAAAAGTGATAGTGAAATGTATGGTGGGGGTTTGGGGTAATAAAGTGGGTTGGGTTAATTTAAAATGCATTCCACAACCCATGGTGTATAAAACACCCCAACATGATATTTTTAAAAGCATTAATCCAAAATGCACCAAATATCAATTAAACTCATGATTTCCAATTAATTGCTACCCATGGCAAATAAATCATGCTAATAACCATTTTCCAAACATGCACAACATGCACCCTGAAATGCCCTCCCGGTCACTCTATCATGTGACTAAGCATTTCCATAAGATTAATAAATCCAACACATAATTAATTACCACCATAATTAATCACATAAACACAGTTAATGCCCAAATTACAATTAATCATTTCGGGGATATCACAATACTCCCCTACTTATAAGATTTCGTCCTCGAAATCACATGCACTTACCCCCAAAAGAAACTAAACATACACACATACCAGAGAATAGTTCCGGGTAGTGCTACACCATATACCGCTCCGTCTCCCACGTAGCCTCCTCGACACCCCTGCGATCCCACTGAACCTTGATCATAGGTATCACTTTGTTCCGAAGTCTACGGTCTGCTCGATCCAGAATTCTAACAGGCCGCTCCACATAAGACACATCGGACTCTAACTGAACTTCGGAAGGCTGTAATACATGCGACGGATCCGGCTCATACTTCCGCAACATCGATACATGAAACACGTCATGTATACCAGATAAAGAAGGAGGCAAAGCTAGTCGGTAAGCTAAGGTGCCAATGCGCTGCAAAATCTCGTACGGTCCAACATACCTCGGAGACAGTTTCCCGCGCATCCCAAATCGCACAACGCCCCTGAAAGGCGAGATCTTCAAAAAGACCTTATCTCCCAACTGAAATTCCAATGGTCTCCGCCGTTTGTTCTCATAAGCTGCCTGTCTGTCTTGGGCTGCTTTCATTTTCTGCCTTATCATCTTTATCTTCTCTTCCATCTCCCGAATCAACTCCGGTCCTCCGACCGATTTACGGTCCAAATCATCCCAACACAAGGGTGATCTACACCGTCTGCCATAAAGAGCTTCAAAAGGAGCCATCTGAATACTCGCCTGGTAGCTATTATTATAAGAGAACTCTACCAAAGGCACTGAATCTTGCCAAGAAACATCGAACTCCAAAACACAAGCTCTCAACATGTCCTCGAGCGTCTGGATAGTACGCTCGGTCTGGCCATCCGTCTGAGGATGATAAGCAGTGCTCAATCTGACTTCAGTTCCCAAGGCTGACTGAAGGCCTTCCCAAAAATGAGATGTGAACCGCGGATCTCGATCCGACACAATGGAAATGGGGATCCCATGCAATCTCACCACATCTCGAATGTACAACTGCGCCATCCTCAAAAAGGTGAAAGTCATGCTATAGGGGATGAAATGAGCTACCTTAGTCAATCGATCCACAATCACCCAAATAGCATCAAAGCCTGAAGCACTCCTCGGCAGGTGAGTCACGAAGTCCATGGAAATGTGTTCCCACTTCCACTTCGGTATCTCCAAGCTTCTCAACTCGCTGCCAGGTCTCTGTCTCTCTGCCTTAACCTGCTGGCAGATCAAACACCTCTTTACAAAAGCGACGGCATCAGATTTCATCATCTTCCACCAAAACTGACCACGTAGATCTTTATACATCTTCTTCCCGCCTGGGTGGATGCTAAGTCTGCTACTATGAGCTCGCTCCAAGATCCCTCTACGCAACTCCGGCGTACTCGGAACCACCCAACGGTCACCCAATCTCAAAGATCCGTCATCGGCCACTCTGAATTTCGTTGGCTGACCAAGATGTACTAAAGATAACCACCTCTGAACCTCATCATCTGACCTCTGAGCTCTCCTGATGTTCTCATAGATATCTGGCTCAGCTAACAAGGTCGATACATACACAGGTGATGCATCAATGTCAAAATCATAGCCCAGATGGCAATAGGAGGTCATCATGGCTGACAAATGGATGACGTCCTCAGCAGAACTCTTTACTTTCCGGCTCAAAGCATCTGCTGTCAAATTAGCTTTCCCGGGATGGTACTCAATCTCACAATCATAGTCTTTGAGTAAGTCCATCCACCTCCTCTGCCTCATGTTCAGCTCCGCCTGAGTGAATAAAAACTTGAGGCTCTTGTGATCCGTGTATATGGTAAACGACGTACCATACAAATAATGCCTCCAAATCTTCAGAGCGAAGATGATAGCCGCCAGTTCCAAGTCATGGACTGGGTATCTCGTCTCATGCGGCTTCAACTGCCTCGATGCATAAGCTACCACATGCCTATCCTGCATCAGTACACACCCAAGGCCCTGGAGTGATGCATCGGTATACAAAACAAATCTGGAGTTCTCCGTAGGGATCAATAACACTGGCGCCAGTCGTCAAACGATGCTTTAACTCCTGGAAGCTCTCCTCACAAGCTTCTGACCAAAAGAAAGGCACTCCTTTCTGGGTCAACTGAGTCAACGGCTTGGCAATCTTCGAAAAGCCCTCGACGAAGCGTCGATAATATCCGGCCGAACTAAGGAAGCTCCGAATCTCAGGCACAGAAGTGGGGCAGCCCACTCCATCACAGCTTTGATCTTCCTGGGATCCACAGATATTCCGTTGCTCGATATGACATGGCCCAGAAATACTACACTGCTCAACCAAAACTCACACTTACTGAGCTTGGCATACAACTGGTGATCTCGGAGAATCTGGAGCACTGTCCTCAAGTGTTTCACGTGCTCTTCCTTGCTCCGCGAATAGATGAGAATGTCGTCGATGAACACGATGACTGAACTGATCAAGGTACTACTGAAACACTCTGTTCATCAGACTCATAAAGACCGCAGGAGCATTCGTCACACCGAACGGCATCACTAAGAACTCATAATGTCCATATCGAGTCCGGAATGCTATCTTCTGCACATCTTCCTCTCTGACTCGAATCTGGTGGTACCCGGATCTCAAATCAATCTTGCTATAAAGTCTGGTACCTTGCAACTGGTCAAACAGATCATCAATCCTTGGGAGAGGATACTTGTTCTTTACTGTAGCTTTATTCAGTTGCCGGTAATCGATGCACAACCGCATTGAACCGTCCTTCTTCTTCACAAAGAGAACCGGTGCGCCCCATGGCGATACGTTCGGGCGTATATATCCCTTGTCAATGAGATCCTGCAACTATTCCTTCAACTCTCTCAACTCCGCCGGTGCCATCCTGTAAGGTGCACGGGAGATAGCGGATGTCCCCGGTAACAACTCGATCCCAAACTCAACTTCCCTAGCCGGTGGAAATCCTGGGATCTCTTCTGGGAACACGTCAGCAAATTCTGCTACCACTGGTACATCCTCAATTCTCAATTCCTTATTCTTTCCAGACGTGTCCACGGCATAGATGAGATAGCCCGCGTGGCCACGTTCCAACAGCTGAGTCATCTTGATCGCTGAAATCAATGGAATCTTCGCACGAGAACCGTTGCCATAGAAAGTCCACTGACTACCCAAATCAGGCCTGAACTTCACTGTCTTCTGCCGGCAATCTACCACTGCCTGATATCTGTTCAGAATATCAATACCCATGATGCAGTCGAAGTCTGACATACCCAATACGATCAAGTCTGCCTTCAACTCGTTGCCCTCAAAATAAATGAGGCAATCTGCCATGAACTGATCAGCAACGACTATTTCTTCCAGTGGGTGTCGAGACAAGGAGAGGCGTGGGTAGAGAAGACGTGCGCATATGGTGTCTCTCCACAAAGCCAACAGATACAAAAGAGTGGGAGGCACCTGTATCTACCAAAATAAAAGCAGGGTACGTAAATAAATGACACGTACCGGCGATCACCTCCTCTGGGGCTGCCTGGGCCTGCTCTCTAGTCAGCGCATACACCTGTCCCTGGGGCGGTCCCACTGTCTGACCTCCCGATGGTCGAAGCCCAAACTGCTGCCTCTGGTGTACTGTCCTGTCATCAAACCTCGGCCTGTTGCCCTGGAACTCTGACTGTCCTCCCCGGGTGGGGCAATACCGAGCGATGTGGCCCATCTTGCCACAGCTATAACAGGCAGGGCACTTGCTTGAAGAATGTGGTCCTCCACAATTGTCGCACCTCGGCTCTCCCGGCCTATTCCCTTGTGAAGACCCTCGATTGGCGGACTAATTGCTCTTCTTGTTCTCCTGTTTCTGACCAAAGTACTTCTTCCCACCAAACCGTGCAGATGAAGAGGCACCACGAGGTTTAAATGGCTCTCCTCGGGGCCTCAAGCTGTCATTAGTCTGCCTCTGTTGTGGTACTGGTGGTGGCATAGCACTAGGATAAGCTCCCAATCCAAGCTCGGCAAGCTCTGCTCTTGTGAGAGCATCATCAAAAGAAGTTGGGTTATTGGTGATAATCCGATCATAGAGCTCCTGTCGCAACCCCTTCATAAAACTCCTCATCTTTGCATGCCCATTAGTGGCAATGTGGGGAACATACCTCAGCAACGAAGAGTACCGCGTGGCATAGTCTGACACTGTCATGTTCCCCTGTTTCAAACTCGTAAAACTCGTCTTCCTTCCTCTGTCTCGCCGCCGCGGAGAAGTGCCGGTTCAGAAACCGGGTCCTGAAGAGTGTCCAATCAATCACAGCACCTAGTGCTCTTAGCTCCAATACAGTGCCCCTCCACCACATTAGAGGTTTCTTAGCTAACTGGAACTCCGCTAGCCTCAGCCACGCTGTAACAGCACAAGGAGCCGACACAAATATCTGCTCAAGTCTTTCCAGCCACTCCTCAGCTTCCTCCCCTGATTCTGTTCCCTCAAACCGGGGCGGGTGGTAAGACAGAAACTGGGTCAAGTATCTCACCGGGTAGTAATAATTGAGCCACTTGGCTCCAAGCCTACTGCTGGTGGAGGTATAGGGTTCACTTGTCCAACGCTAGCGTTAACACTGCCCACATCGCCAACTTCTTCGTTAAGGTTCCCCGCATTCATAGCAGCCATGCTGTAACACAAAGGTTAACAACAATTCCAAAACAAATATACATGTTATGCCGTTAGATAACAGGAATGATATAAGCATGTTAGTATAACAGAATATACATCAATATGCACCACATGCATAAACATGCTTCAAATGTAAGCACCTAGCCAATCATGCTAAGGCTACCCTTCACTAGTTCCCGGGTTCTCTAACCACTGCTCTGATACCACTAATGTAAGGACCCTAATCCCTAATATAAATGATCAGAGTGAATTAACCGTGTTGAGTCTATGAGCTTTAATAATTACATGCCAAAATGAGGACTATCAATGGATTAATTACATTCCCCATCAAAAGAATGTTATCAACTATAGTTTTACACTACTCCTAGAGTAGACACTATACAAAATAATCCTGTCCTGCCTGGGTCAAAAGAATTCTCCACAAGCTCACCACCTCAACCCACTTAGCCCTTCTATCATGCCAAAGGTGTACCTACAAGGACAACCCCCAAACATGAGCAATAATATCATTCATATTCAACACAATATGAATATAAAGCGTAAATGCATAAAACACAATTAAAACACTTCCTGTTTTCCCATGCATTTCAAAACGCTTCCAGTTTGGTTGTCCCTGTACCATAACTCATGAGTATAATCAATAGATTATTTTTAATGGTCTAGACATGTCATGACACAATACCATCTCATCAATATCAAATACCGGTCACCATTCCCTAGTCTGTCCATCACAATGTATTTTAATGCCCCTCGCTTATTTACATATAGGCGGCATAGAATAACCTCGCTTCAATGGACAAGCGGTACTCCCACCCCTCGCCTCACATTGAGCGGCAAATATCCTTTCCTCGCCCTATATGACAACCACGCTCAAATGTGACATGCGGCGCTCCCACCCCTCGCTTCACATTTAGCGGAACCAAAACAAATAGCGACAAGCATTAAAATCATCAAGGGATGACCACGACTCATGGGATGTGCACCAATAATCATATGCATCTACAATCATCATGCATAATTCATCATTTATTTGCATCCACAATGCATAATCACATATATACTCGCATCCACAATGCATAAACAATGAGTATATTAGATACATGTACCGTTGGGTGCCCGTACGTCCTCTACGTACCTTTCCAAAATGTAGGATGTGGTAGAACTTCAATGCCTTGGCTGTGTTGCCACCTGGGATGGTTCTACACATTCACACAATTCAATATTAGAACCCAATAATAGTCCGATACCAAAAATCCTACAATAAAATCCAAAAACACCATTTTTGGTGTCTCGCGATCGATCGCCATACAACCCCGATCGATCGCGAGACCACACTGCCTCGAGCAACAAAAATTTTCAACTCGCGATCGATCGCCGAGTTTGCGCCGATCGATCGCGACCTCGCCGATCGATCGCGCCAAACTCGCGATCGATCGCTGAAGGCCACTGCCTCCAGCCCTGCAACTCGCGATCGATCGCTGGTGGCGCCGATCGATCGCCGAGCTCTGCACATGCGATTTTCGGGCACTATTCACCCTTCTCCTTCCCAAACCCAAACAAACTCATATACTCAAACATCCACCATACCAAATCACTACAAATCTTCAATAAACAACATCATACAACCATAAATCTAACACTCACCCAAAAATAACACCAACTCAAAACAAACCCATTTTAAAACCCTTCAAAATCATACCAAACTTAAACAAAACCTTACAAAATCAACAATGAGGTATCCATACCTCTTGGGGATCTCAAATCTCCCAATAAACTCCACAAATCCACTTTTTGCAAGGATTTCTCTCCACCCTTAAGTTCAAGAACGAAAATGAGAGAAAAGAAGGGTTTGGGTGGTGTTATTTGGGAAAGTTGAAAAGTGATAGTGAAATGTATGGTGGGGGTTTGGGGTAATAAAGTGGGTTGGGTTAATTTAAAATGCATTCCACAACCCATGGTGTATAAAACACCCCAACATGATATTTTTAAAAGCATTAATCCAAAATGCACCAAATATCAATTAAACTCATGATTTCCAATTAATTGCTACCCATGGCAAATAAATCATGCTAATAACCATTTTCCAAACATGCACAACATGCACCCTGAAATGCCCTCCCGGTCACTCTATCATGTGACTAAGCATTTCCATAAGATTAATAAATCCAACACATAATTAATTACCACCATAATTAATCACATAAACACAGTTAATGCCCAAATTACAATTAATCATTTCGGGGATATCACAGATGGTCTGTGGCTAATGGTGTTTATAATGTGTATATACGTATGTGAGAATGACTAATGGGCTTTCTAGTCATTACCTTGCACCAGATAATAGCCAGGAGATGATATATGAAAGATTGATGCATAAAGGCTCAAGAGTACCGTTACTTCATACGGATGATGGTGATGATGTGGGGATAAGTTACATACATTTGTAACGATACAGGTATGAAGTTAATTAAGATAAATGTTGGGTATTGTCATATATTCTTGAATATACATGAAAGCATGGATTGCATGATTTAATGAGATTATATGATGGGTACTGTGATAAAAGTATATGAAGGGAAATAAGATTGTGCAATGGAATTGTGTCGATGAAAGTACACAGGTAGTGAGATATGACAAAGAAGCTTGACGGTTAAACACTCCTTGCGATCGTTGGTGCAATGGGGCACATGTGTGAGCCACGATGATTCCGATGACTGTCATCCTACAGATGGTAAAGTCACTATATCGAGCTATATAGGGTACGTAAATTTTACAGTTGGCTTTTATGGTAAGCATGCGTTGAAATTTCGAGGACTAAATTTTATATGTTGGGGAGAATTGTGATGTCCAGATTTATTATAATCATTTGTTGGACTAAATATGATTTAGATTTTATTGATAATTAATTTTAGAATTAATTAACTAGAAGTGGAATTGACCAAGTGAAGGTCAACTGGCAAGTTAATCGAATCATAAAATATTTTGAGATTGTAAAATATACTCCGATAATATTTTAGAGACAAGTTAATTAAAATGAAGAATTTAAGTTTTGGGTTTTTGGAGTGTGTATAAATCCTAATCGTTGTCTATAAATAATTTATCAGTGCACCGGCGACACTTCGATGTACAAAACCGGGCCAGGATACAAAATAAATATGTTATGTTGGGCATTTTTGGACACACGATCCCCTTTTTCTTCGCTGCTGCTCGACCCCGCGCCGTTCAAGCCACGTGCCGGCCGCCGTCCGACCTCCTTCCGGCGCGTCCGAACCGCCACCGTCTTCGTCTCTTCCAGGCGCATCCTTCCATACCAACAACATGAAGTTTCGTCGCAGATTTCGTTCGGATCTTGCCAGGAAGCGCCGCGATTTGGATTTCCAAATTCGTCCGATTTTGGGATGATTTTCTTCCAATTTTTTTGTGGGTAATCCTCCTCATCCTTCAATCGTTTTTCCCCTGAAATCCCTCGATTTTTTATGAAGCTTGGGTTTAATTTTTTTATGCTTTGGTTTCGAAAATGGTGCTTGTTTTGAGTTCGAAATTTTCCTGCAATGTGGTTCGATTCTGCAGTATTTGGGTTCGAAATTATTACTGCATGTGTTCGATCGTTTGGTGTGTTTTGGGACAAATTATTTGGAACGATTTCTTGCTATTTTGGTCGGAATTTTAATGCTGTTTTGGAGGCGTTTTGCTGTGTTCTTGGGGAGAAAATCATGGCAATGATTTCGAATTTTAGGTGGTTTTTGGTTCGAAAAAGCTGATACAATTATGTGTGAAATGTATACTGTATTGAGGCTGGAATTGTGATGTTGCATTGAGTTTGAATCTTGCTGTTTTACTCTAGAAATTCTAGCTGCTAGTTGGCATGACCCCTTGCTGATTTTACTTCTGAAAATATGCTACTTTGGCTTGAATCTTGTGGTTTTTATTTCGAAAATTCCAGCTACTAGTTGGCTCAATTTTCTTGCTGTTTTGGCTTCCAAGATTCTGCTGCATTATGGGTTTAAACTCCTTGTTATCTTGGCTCGAAATCCTGCTGCCATGGTTAGAGATTTCTATAGTATTGGCTTAAAAATAATGCTAATAAAGTGTTTGATATAATGCTTAAGTGTAGTTCAAGTGTAACGAAAAGCTATACTAAATGTTTGGAAAGAAAGCCTACTTTTGGAAAAATTATCATGGTAGTGTGAGTTATGCATGGAATAAGATTGTGGGGATGTGTTTGCATGAATGGGCATTATATGAGTTTAAATTGAAACTCAATACATGTTTAATTGTTTAAGTTGAATTCAAACAAATAAATGACTTATTGTGAGATTAAGGGAATTAGATTTAAAAGGGTAGAATCTTGTATCTACATGGATCCTTCCTTTCATATCTTGGTTTGAATCACCTCGGTGTGGGTTTGAATGTTTGGAACATGTCAATTGGCTTAATTGGATTGTTTTAGTGAGACACTAGTTGGATGTTATTATGCATACACCCTTGCACTTCCTTTCCCTCTGTTGGACTGGTGTGTCTAGTGTATTGCTATGTGAGTTAGGCGTGAACTGGCACGCTATGGGTGTGTATCCTGCATCATGTGTGTGATGTAGCGGATGATGGGAGAAAATGGGGTTTTGCATCACCAATGAAATATCAAGATTCATGTGAAGATGTGTGCATCAAAGTATTGATTATGATTTGATTCATAATATTGAGTTATTGATTTGTGATATAGAAATGAAAGTAAGAACTATTGATGGATATTCATTGCTTGGATTATGAGCTAATATTGAATTGATATTCGATATAGACTCTACAGGAGACTTCGGACGTTGATGATAGCTTGTTCATGTTGTCTACTATAAGGTACGTGGCGACGTACGAGCAGGTATATCTAGTATCTATACATTCATGTATACATGCAATTTGAATATGATGATTCAGGTAAGTGTTTGACTTTAATAATTGAGTTTCATATACGAGTTATGGGGGACACGTAGTGGTACGTGATCCGATTTTACTTGTTGAGTAGTGATGCCGTGGGCATGGGCGATATGAGAAAATATAGAGAATGGGATAGTGGGATAACCAGGTGTATATCGATGTTGAATTATTTATGTTGAGCATAAATAATATATTGTTGTTGTATTGAATTCATAGTGTCGTTGAATATCATGTTTTCAATGATAATACTAAACTTGACATTATGAATGTGCGTGAGTTTGAAACAGGAACAGTGCGTTGAAACAATACAAACTCGGACTCGTACAGGGAGTATACTTTATGAGTTTTGAATGATCTAAACTGTTGCATAATGTTTTTGTATATTGATTTGTGATTGAATATTGAGTTGGAGTATGCTCACCCTGTGTGGGGGTTGTTTCTGTTGAAACAGGTACAACAGGTACGATGCTGCTTTGGAGTGCTAGACTCGAACCTTGTTGGATGATGCTTCCAGAAGCATAGTATGAGATTGAGCCGATATACGAGGTTGAGCGGTTGGTATTTATACTAATTATGCATCCGGATGAGTATCCGTTATTCGTTGCTCTTCTGTGAGCACTTGTATCTGTATATGGACTGTATAAGGGTGTTGAAACCCACTTTTGTTGTCTTATTAGTGTGGTGTCTTCCCTGGCTGGGAATTTACTTAGTGTTTATGTATTCTGTTTAGTATTGTGTTGTCCATGGTCGGGAGTTATGTTATGTGATGTGTTTTTATTTCCGGATAGCTCAGTTTATGGGGAGACTCTGCCCAAATTTTTATAAAAACCCACAATGTAAAGGTGGTGTAATGGGGATGGTAATGGGTGAAATCCTTGAGTCTATTTGTTGGTCGAGATGACCATATAATGTTGAACATTGGTTATGTCATGAGGTTATGGGAAACATGTAATGATTCTTTTTTTTTTAAAGAATGAAAAGAAAATGAAAAATTTATACACATACGGCGTCATAAATGAACTAGTGACGAGTTTAAGTGTTGGGGCCTTACAGTGTTGAAGTGACTTGGCCAGGGATGGGGCATCATCAGATAGATGGCTTGGAGAGTGATCAGATGGCGACGAAGGATGATCAACCTCTGCGGCAATTGGAACAAGTGAAGACATATCAGATTGGCGTATTTCGGACCGGATCAAAGTGACCAAGTCCGAAGAAAATTCTTCCAAAAATGCCAAGTCTTCATCAGGCTGATCTGGAGGAGTGATATGAATGGTAGTCTCCTCAACCTGTAGAGCTGCAACAACTGTTGACACAACCAGATCCGGATCGACGGAGTCAGGTGAGACAGCTATCGTAGTTTCGGCGGTTGGACTGTGCTGAATTTGGGAGACTGAGGATGCAATGGGGATGGAAGTTGTTGGAGAGTCCAGTAAGACATTCATGGCCTCAGTCTCTGCTGTAGACGGAACATTAGTCAGTGTCTGCTCCGCTGTCTGCTCTGCTGTCTGCTCCGCTGTATAAGAAGGAATTGGCTCAATAAAAGGTTCAACCATAGTCTTGCTCGCAGATGGGTGATCCGGGCTGGGAACTAGAGTGGATATGTTGAGCTTCTGTCGTTGAAAACGAACAGCCAAGTGAAGAGCATGAATATCCATTTCCAGCTGAGCAATGACAGCACCATCATCTTTGGCAGTCGGATTGCTCGGATCAAAATCCGCCTTCTTAGCTGCAATGAGCAAGTTGGCCAGTCTGAATCTGTGGTTAGCCTGGAACAAGTCTTTGCGATGAACAGCAATTCGGACGTCATCAGTCTCTGTCCCCTTAAGGACTTCTTGTTCCATCTTTTGGAGTCTTCTCAGCTTGCCGAAGAACAGATCAAAGTGGTTGATCGTTCTGTATGCAACATATTCATCAAACACCACAATAAGCTCATTGACCTTTTCTTCAACATCTTCCATGGCGATGTCGATTGCTGTTTGAGCGGCTGACTTGGGTTTTGAAGAGAGGGGTTCAGTGAGAACTGCCTTGCCTTTGCCGGAGGGAGACGAGGTCTTGATCCCTGATTGGGTGTAGTCTCCCAATTCTGTGATAACAATGCCTTTGGCCACATGGATGGCAGAAGGGACGCGGATGGTAACTTTGGGTACAGTGACTGGAATGGATGAGGGTTGATTTGTAGTTTGGGGTGCAGGGGTGGCTTTTGTGGAGGGCAAGATAGGTAAGGTTTTAATGGGTAAGGTTTTGATGGGCTTGGTGATCTGGGTTCTTGGCTTCTTTGGAGGGGGCTTGGATGGAGATGAAGGAGCAGACTGAGTTTCCTCTGAGTCAGTCTGGATAGTCAGTTTACGCTTGACTCGAGTTTTTCTAGCAGCAACCTGTTCTTCTCCTCGTTCAATCTTGACAGCCACCAGATCGGAAGGAGTGGGTGGAGCACCTTTGGACTTCAGTAGTGCCAATCCCTTGGGGTTGAGAATCTTGAAAGGGCTTAGAGCAGACGGCTTCCCCAGCTCGATGTCCAGAGTCTCCAATAGCTTGCTGAGAGGAACAGCAAAGCACACAGCCTGTTTTGATGCGATAACCGTTTCAAGCAAAACTCCAAACAAGATTGCGGACCAGTTCATTTTCTGTCTGGAGTAAATAGCAGCCATGGCCCGGAATTTTTTGGCAGTGACGGCGTCATAGCTTCCGGCTTTGCCCAATAGTGGCTTGCCAACAATCTCGTAGAGAACTTGGAAATGAAAGAGCATTTCCTTCTTCTTGAATGATGGATGCAGTCTATGGCCAAAAATGGATACTTTCCCCTGAAGATCGGTGATAGTGGCCTGAGCAATGTGGCAAAACTCAGTCAGTCCGGTGTTGGGAAGACCAAAGGTCTTTGACAACGTTGACTGAGAAATGTCAAAAGATTTGCCTTTGACGAAAGTGGAGATGAACGTCTTCTGAGACACAGCATTGGCAAACAACTCTCGAATCTCCGACTCGTATACCATAGTCCCGCATTCCAGAAAGTTCCTTAATCCAGAAGATTCCAAAGATTTGAACATGGAGACCATTTCTGGATCTTCAGCCCTGTATATTTCATTGAACTCAACAGATAGAGAGTTGTGAGTGATAGTGGTCATTTGAGTATGTAAAGAAGATTGCGAAGAAATTGGAAATATTTGAAGGTTAGAAACAGATAGCACTAATTCGTAAAAAGTGAAATGATAGTGAGATGTTCAGCCCGCTAAATAGGAGAGAGATGACACGTGTCTGTATCTCGATGACTGATTTTAAGTAATTCAAAATAAACAGACAGGATGATAGAGAGATAAGGCGGTTAAAATGCAATCAGTCCGGGCTGTTATAAACAATTACTTTATTAAAGACTGGTTGACCAAAGAGATCATGGGATAATATCAGATTTGACATAGATCGGTCTGAAAGTTCGGACCGGTCTGTGTCTTTCTGATCGTTGTATTATCGATCTGTGCCAGTATACAATCTTTAAAGCAAACAAAATACCTCTAAAATATCAAGATAAGTCTATTAAACCAAGAATTTGACGAAAATAATTAAACTTAGCATCAGGAAGTGGTTTGGTGAAGATATCTGCTGCTGGCTGGTCTGTTGAAATATGCTCGATCCGAATTTCCTTTTTGCCAACATGATCTCGAATAAAATGATGTCTGATATCAATATGCTTTGTTCGAGAGTGCAAAACTGGATTATACGTTATAGCAATTGCACTGGTGTTGTCACAAAATATAAGAGATTCAACAGCTTGAATGCTATAGTCTCTGAGCTGATGATTGAATCCAGAGCATTTGAGCGCAACAGCTTCCAGCGGCAAGATATTCTGCCTCAGCTGTAGATGTGGCGATTGATGTTTCCTTCTTGCTAAAGCATAAGATCAATCTTTCACCTAGAAATTGACATGTTCCACTGATGCTTTTGCGATCAATCTTACACCCAGCATAGTCAGCGTCTGAATATCCAACTAAACTGAAATTTGAATCTTTGGAGTACCAAAGACCAACGTTCTGAGATCCTTTTAAGTATTTAAGAATGCGCTTAGCAGCAATAAAGTGTGATTGCTTTGGATCTGGCTGAAATCTAGCGCACATACAGACTGAGAACATAATATCAGGCCGGCTCGCTGTAAGATACAAGAGCGATCCGATCAGTCCTCGATACATCGTTACTTCCACTGCTGTTCCCCCTTCGTCTTTATCTAGCTTAATTGAAGGACTCATTTGAGTTGATGCAGTTGAACAAGTTTCCATTCCGAATCTTTTGAGAAGCTCTTTGGTATACTTGGTCTGATTGATAAAAATATCATTGCTGAGCTGTTTGACTTGGAGACCCAGAAAGAATGAAAGTTCTCCCATCATACTCATCTCAAACTGTCCCTGCATTAACTTAGAGAATTTCTCGCAGAGTTTGGGGTTAGTTGACCCAAAAATGATATCGTCAACATAAATTTGAACTAATAAGGTATGTTCCCCCTTAATAAATTTAAATAAAGTTTTATCCACTGAGCCGATCTAAAAATCGTGGTTCAGCAGAAATTGAGACAGAGTGTCATACCAGGCTCTTGGAGCTTGTTTCAGTCCATATACTGCTTTATTCAGTAGATATACATGATCTGGAAATGAGTGGTTCTGAAATCCAGGAGGTTGCTCAATGTAGACTTCCTCCTAAAGCTTACCATTAAGAAAAGCACTCTTAACGTCCATTTGATATACTTTGAAGTCTTTAAAAGCAGCATAAGCAAGAAAGATTCGGATTGCTTCAAGTCTGGCGACTGGTGCAAAAGATTCATCGAAGTCAATTCCTTCTTCTTGTCAGAATCCTTGTGCCACCAGTCTGGCCTTGTTTCTAACCACAACCCCATCTGCGTCTAGCTTGTTTCTGAAAACCCATCTGGTTCCAATAATAGGCAGACCACTTGGCCTGGGGGTTAGACTCCAGACTTGATTTTGTTCAAATTGATTAAGCTCTTCTTGCATGGCTTTAATCCAATTGTAATCAGTCAAAGCTTCATCAATCTTTTTGGGTTCCAGATTAGATATAAAAGCGGCATGAGTGAATTCATCCATCATCTGTCCTCTGGTTCTTATAGGTGCAGAATGACTTCCAATAACTAGATCAGGTGGATGCCTCTTTGTCCATCGATAGCTCGATTCTGGATTATCTGGTCCAGAAGGATAAGTAGTAGCAACATTATCAGCATCTGCTTTAACATTAGAGTTTAGAACCTCCGGATCGGCTCGATCTGGAGGAGCTCGATCTGGAAGAACTTCATTGCCTTGATCCGGACTATCTGGTACTTCACGTTCCGGTGGATTGTCTCTTAACCTGTTAGCTACAATCTCATCATCACTGTTAGCTTCGATATGGATATTTTCCATCTGATTTTGAATTGATTCCTTGTTACCCTCAATACATAAAGATTCATCAAACACTACATGAACTGATTCTTCTACAGTTAAAGTGCGATTTTTGAAGATGCGAAAAGCTTTACTATTGGATGAATATCCTAAGAATATTCCATTATCTGAATTAGCTTCGAATGCTGTAAGATGATTCTTACCATTATTGTGAACGAAGCATTTGCAGCCAAATACATGAAAGTGAGAGATAGACGGTCTATTACATGTCCATACTTCATATGGAGTAAGATTCAACTTCTTGTTAATCATAGATCGATTTTGAGTGTAGCATGCAGTATTTACAGCTTCTGCCCAGAACTTTTGGGAAATACCAGAATCTGCAAGCATTGTCCTTGCTGCCTCTTTAAGCGTTCTGTTCCTTCGTTCTGCAACTCCATTTTGTTGAGGAGTTCGAGCGGCTGAAAATTCATGCGTAATTCCTTGGTCTTGTAGAAAGGATTCAAGATTCTGATTAGAGAATTCAGTGCCTTTGTCACTTCGAATCCTATCTATGTTTGATGATTTCTCATTCTGAGTACGTTTCAGCAGCTTGATCAACTTCGGACCGGTCTGATCTTTACTGCTAAAAAATATAGTCCATGTAAAACTTGAGTAATCATCAATAACAACAAGAGTATACCGCATTCCCCCTAAACTTGTTATTTGTATAGTACCAAACAAGTCCATATGTAATAGTTCTAAGCAGCGTGAGGAGGATTTGGCATTCTTGTTTTTGAAGGATGATCTGATCTGTTTGCCATTTGGCAAGCTTCACAGATCTTATCCTTGGCAAAGTCGATCTTGGGCAGACCGACAACTAAATCATGTTTACACAGGCTAGAGATAGTCTTAAAGATGAGATGATTCAAGCGTTTATGCCATATCCAGTGTTTATTATCATTATTCGCGATGAAGCAAGTAGGATTATCAGGTTGAGCAAAATTCCAGTTAATCTTATATGTATTTCTATTTCTGATTCCTACAAGCATGGTCATACCGTCTGACGATTTAATAGTGCAAGTGTGTTTGTGAAATTCTATAGCATAACCATTATCACATAGTTGACTTATACTGATCAGATTATAGCATAAATTTTCAACTAACAACACATCATTGATAGTAATATTACCATGGACAATCTTACCCTTGCCCACAGTCTTACCCTTTGAGTTATCCCCGAAGATGATCTTGGGTCCATTACATTCTGTGACTTCAGACAACAGCTCGACGTTTCCTGTCATGTGACGAGAACACCCACTGTCTAGGTACCAGTCCGACGCTTGTTTCTTCAGTACCTGTCATGAAGCATAATTACTGTTGGTACCCAATCCTACTTGGGTCCAGAACGGATTAGCCCTTTGGGAACCCACACATGTATCAGCTTTAATGGCTTGTGTGTGTCTGGTGTGATGTGAGCTGATCTGTTTCGATGTTGTGTGTGATAATGTGTGCGATATGGAAACCTTTGATTCTTATGAGGTAATCTATATCTTCGTTGAACTGGTTTTGAGTTATAGTAGTTGGATGGTCTTCCTTGCCTTAGATCTTGCACCTTTAGATTTGGTCTGACAGACACAAACCCGCTCTTAAACCGATTAAACATTTGAAATGCATTTTAAAGATATGCAATTAAAATAAATAAACAAGCATTTGTTTAATTTTGTTCTTTACCAACAACAGTTCAGATTCATCTTTGGTGCAGTCTTTGATATCAAAGCCTATGCCGGTGACATCACCGACATTTCTTTGTACCTCTTGCAATTCTTCCAGTGATGCTCTTGATTTTGTCCATGTTTTGAAGATATGAGAAAGCTTAGCATTTTGTGTGCTAATTCTCTTATTTTCTTCATGGAACTGATCGTAAGAGATTTTCAGTTTATTCAGCTCGATCTGTAGATTATTGCACTCACCTAGCTCAGAGCAGCTTGGTTTGATATGCTCATCTATTTGATCATTGGCTTTAGCTTTAGTTTTCTCAAATGATTCAGCTAAAATTCTATAATCATTAGCCATGTCTTGCAGTGGGAACATAAGCTCTTCACGTGTGAATTCATTTGAGTCAAGATCAAATACCTCGTCAGTTTGACTCATTTCTTCGTCTGCCATTAGACATTGAATATCTTCTTCGCTTTCGCTGGATGAATATTCGGAGCTTTCTGAATCTGAGTCAGTCTGAGCACACTTGTTGTTTCCTTCCTCTGCTACTAGGACCTTTTGGGACTTCCCATGATGATTTTTATGATCTTTGTAGTGCTTCTTTTTCTTGTCATCACGATGCTTTTCATTTCGTTCTTCTTTCTTCGGTCTAGTGCAATCTGCAATAAAGTGTCCGGTCTTACCACAATTGTAGCAAGCCTGATCATTAACAGCATCGTCTTTTCTCGATTTATAGTGATGGGAAGGTTTAAAATTCCTTTTATTCTTAGACATGAATTTACCAAATTTCTTGATAAATAATGGCATAGCATCATTACTTATCTGTTCGATAGATCGATCTGTTGAGGGGGTGGTCTGGTCTGGAATGGCTGCCAGTGCTTTGTTTGGTTGAGAGATGAATGTCTCAGCTTCACCTCTGATGATCAGTTCGAACTCATATGCCTTAAGATCTGCGAACAGATCATGAAGTTCAACTTTGTTCAGATCTTTAGACTCCCTCATTGCAATGGTATTTACATCCCATTCTTTTGGCAAAGCTCTCATTACTTTCAGAGCAATCTCTCCGTTAGAGTATTCCTTGCCCAGACCATTTAGTTCATTGATAATACCAGTAACTCTTTCATCAAACTCGTTTAGAGTTTCTCCAATCTTCATTTTTATGCTCTCAAATCTTTGTAGAGCAACAACCATCTTGTTTTCCTTAGTCTGGTCGTTCCCTTCACATAGCTGTGCTATTTTCTCCCAAATTTCTTTAGCAGTTGAGCACATTTTGATTTTACTGAACATATTCTTGTCCAACGTCTTGAACAAGATGTCTTTGGCAACGTTGTCTAGATTTGCTTTCTTTCTTTCTTCATTCGTCCAGAGGGATCTGTCTTTCTCGACCATTTGAGGTTCACCACCAGTAATGGAGGCTGCTGTATTTACTTTCAGAATTTTCATTGGTCCATCAGTGATGATGAACCACATATCGTCATCTCGTGCTGCCAGATGAGCTTGCATTCTGATTCTCCAATCATCATAGTCTTCTTTTGAGAACATGGGAATCTTGTTGAATGATGCCATCAGCTCAAGTGTCTTTGATGATTAAGACAACCTGGCTCTGATACCACTTGTTAGGATCGGTCCGGAATGTTTAGAGAGGGGAGGGGGGGGGGTGAATGAACACTTCTATTAAAAATAATCCTTTGTGATTTCTCTCGGGTTAGTGAAAGAAATCTGTTTCTTAATCAACTTTTCTGCAGAACAGACCACTGAATATTTGAGTGCGGAACGGTCTGCTCTTAGACTAGTAAGAACGGCTCGATGGCTTGAATAGTATAACGAGTGCAGAATGATAAAAGACAGAATATGTTTCTGGAAGTTCGAAGGTGGTGTAATCCTTCTACGTCTCCCCTTCTTCCAATTAAGGAAGGATTCCACTAGAAGACTTTGATTTATACAATCCTGTTGTACAAACCCGATTCAGCTGGATTTACCTCACTACCAGACTGAAACTCCTAGTCTCTTGATCTGTTCAGACACACACTGTCTGACAGTTACAATTGATTCTCACTTCTCTATCTTAGTAAAGAATACAAAAGATAGACTAACTTTGTCTATGCACACAGTGATCCTGAGATGATCAAATATTACAATATGCTTGTGCTTATGAAAACTTTTGGCTCGAGAATGTCTGAGCTTGTAAGCTTATGCTGTTTTGTTTTCTTTTGCGTTTCTTGATTGATCAGACTCTCTTCTTGAGCTCTTTAGTTGCCTCCTTATATAGTTGCATGTACCAACGACATTATTTCCCTTTATGTGCAACTCTTGACTCTGCTCAAACTCTGAGTAAGCTACAGTCTTATTCTTTTGGCCACTTGCCATTCTGGTTCATGCTTTCGGCGACTGTCAGGTAAGCTCTTCTTTGTCTTCTTACCTTTTATGGTAATCTTCAGTCCTTGGTCTTTTTCAGCATTAATTACTACAATAAATGCTTCAATAAATAGCCGTTAATGATTCGGACTGAAGAGCAAAGTTTATTCAACCTTGTCTGCTCTGATCTGATAATAGTTGAGCTGTTCTGAAGCTTCGATCTGGTCAGGCTGATGTTCATCGATCCGTTCTGGTTTTGCGATAGACCATATCATCTTGATCTGCTTTGAGCAATCGATCTGGTCAGACTGATTTCCATCGATCCGTTCTGATTCGTTTTGTCATCTTTAAAATCCGGAACTAACATGTGGTATTTTTGAAGAGATATTTCCTTACAAAGCAAACAATGAAGTAGGTCCTAAAAAAAGACGCTTGAAATAGCTAACGGTGACTCAAATGAAATTGAAGAGCCACGACGTTGCCAGATGACCAAAGTTACAAAGACTTATGGTCCTGACTTCATGACATATGTTTTAGAAATAAACCAATGTCGGGTAATGACGCGATATCTAGCCCCGAGGCTCCTACGTGGAAAGAGGCTATTAATGGCGAGATCGAATCCATAATACAAAATCATACATGATAATTGATCTTCCAACCGAAAGTAAACCATTAGAGTGCAAATGGATTTTGAAAAGGGGAATATAAAATCAATGGTTCAATTGATAAGTACAAAGCAAGACTTGTGGCAAAAGGATATAGAAAAAAGGAAGGTCTTGATTACTTTAACAGATAATTATCGCTGCTCTAAACAATTTAGAGATACATCAAATACATATTAAAACGACATTCCTCAATTGAGAACTTTAGGAAGAAATCTATATGAGACAACCTGAAGGGTTTCTAGTTCCCGGACAAGAGGAAAAAGCTGTGTAGACTCGTTAAGTCATTATATGGACTTAAGCAAGCGCCAAAATAATGGCATGAAAAATACAACAAATTTATGTTGTCAAATGGTTTCAAAATTACGAGTGTAATAAATGTGTATATATGAAAAAAACATATACAGTTTACGTCCTTGTGAGTTCACAATCCTAAATGACTATGCTTTTAGGTTTGGACCAATTTCAATATTTCTACACGTTTTATGTTTCTTTCTAGATATATACGAATTTATATATCTTAATCTTGTGCACCATATTATTACGAATTTATATGTTAATTTTATTTTTGTTTCAAAACATCGCTTAAAAATGTGAGTACACAATCAACTTTCTCAATGTTTTATTCTGAAGTCAGTAAGATTATAATCATGGATGATTTGGCTGATGGTTTAAAACTTTTAAATAAATTTAATTTGGAGAAACCGAAACATGAACTTGTTGGATGTGTGTTAGAATCAAAGATGGAGCGGATTTGAGATCGTTAATCTCCTAATAATAAGAATTGGGGACGAGAATCGAGAGAATAATAAATATTGAGAACTATTATTTTATAAAATGGTCGAATGGATACAATTGTAAATATATGTTTCCTTTTATACAATCAGAGTAACTAACTTGCACTAACAAGCTAACTACCACTATTTGTACAACTAATACGTAAGTTGCTTCTCAATTAAGTACATCATCCTTGAACTTGCTAGGCCTGGTTCTTTGTGCTGCTCTTCATGTGTTTTTCCATGCATTATATAGTAAACTATATAATATATAGAGATTTTGCTAGGGATGTCAACAGGGCAGGTTTAAATCCGGACTCGTATTGAACCCGACCCGTCGAAGCGGGTCTGGACCCGCTTCAACCAGGTTTTCAAGCGGGGTGAGGTAGGTCCCTGGTTTGGCCAAACCCGCCCATATATTAATTTTTTTTTTCAAAAAATATTGAATATATATATCACTTTTGGTTGAATAATAAAGTGCCGTTATTTAATTTATATCAAAACATATTTGTTCATATTAATATTAAAGAAGTTGGATATTTTGAAGTGAATGAGAGCAAATTTGGTAGCTTAAAGATAGTTTTACAAGGCTATTATAAATATTTATTAGAGAAAACCTGAAATTCAATCACAAAACTCAATTTTTGTGCTTCAAAATTGATTTATAGCTAATAAACAAATTTTCTTCAAAAAATAAAAAAATTAAGCGGTGCAGGGTGTAGCGTATTTGGTTTGGGACAACCTTTTTATAGTGGGGCGGGTCTCGAGTTTGGCTAAACCCCCACATTCTCATCATTAGATTTTACTGTATCTATACAAACCAAAAGAGACCACATTGTGGAAAATTTTGAAATCAAAAGGAGGTAGATGGAAGAATACATTTTCCATTAATGTGCAACTTTCAAGTGTTGTTTGATACTATTGAATTTGCACTTAAATTCTAATTAAATCAATTGTGCATTTTATTAGGTATATTTCACTCCGACTTGTAACTTTCAATTTTATAAATTAAAATTCTAATTGTAACTCCATAAGACAAATATTTTAATATTACTAAATATAAATTTAAAATATTTTGATGACTAAATAAGATTAAAATATTTGTTATGTATTTACAAAAATTAAAATTCACTGCTATAATAATGAATAAGACTATAATTAATAGGTAGACAATTGAGACAGGCAAGAGCTATCGAATAGACATATTGATATCAGCGGTTTAAACAATTTCTAATTCATCTTTAAAAGTATTTATTAGAAGTAATTTACTTGTCTTGAAAATAATCATCACCAATAATTGTCCTAACAAAGAAATCAACAACAGAGCTCCACAACATTTATGTGATTAATTTTAGAAAGAACATTCACTCCATTGACGAATAATGCAAATACAAAAACATCATTAACAATTAAAGCAAAAAAATAAAAAATAAAAAAAGCAAAACAGGTTAAATCAAATAATAAGATTTACAAATCCTCAAAAAAATACATAACAAAATCAACATAAATTCACCTTTAATAGAGAAATTTAAGTAATTGACCTGCAGCACACGCAAATTTGATATATAACCTCCTTTGTTTTAAATAGTTTAATTTACAATTTTATACCTTATTTAATAAATGAAATAGACATTTGTATCCCAAGTTTCATGAATATTTCCTTATTTGCTCAATTTCATCTCCCTTGATAATCCCGAGGTTAAGGATGTTGGGAATGACGTGCTCTACTTCTCACTTCTTCAATGTTCATATCGTCACTAGTGAAAAAGAAGAGAGTGGTGTGGTGGAGGGCGACAAGTTGAGGAAATAGAGGAAGGAGGGAGAGTAGTGGTCGATGGTGACTTTGACACTGGACAATAATGAAAAATTGGGTTGTCATTAAGGAAGTGTAATATTGGATACAACAACGACAACAAATAAAAATTGAGGAAATTTCTAAAATGAGGGTTAAGTTACAAATTAAAGTCAAAAAGGTTAAAATCAAAATATTTAGTGAATATGGGTTATATATCTAACATCGCCCTTTAGTATCACAAATATACTGCAAGGACAATTCTCGTTAAATAGTGACGGTATATGTCAACACCTGACAAGTAGAGAAGTGGACGTAAGTGCAATATTAAAACCATATCATTATATATAAAAAAAACTTATTTCATATATTCTCATAAAATATAACCATTTCAATGATTTCAGTATAAATCAATTAATTCATATTATGAATATCTTAAAAAATTTAAATATGATTGAAATAAATATAAGCACCAAATTATTCTATTTGCATTTTTTTAAAATTCAAAATTTGCAACTATTTATTATGTAGCAACAATTCACACGTCCGATAGAAAAAATAATAATAATTCGCACTACTTATCTACTTATTTGAAAACAAAAAAGACACTAAGATTATATACTCTAACCATAAATAAGTACAAACAGACACCAATATTATATATTCTATCCAAATTATTATAGGGGTTTATTTCAAAATAAAATAAACTTTACAAATTCTATTTCGGGAAAAAAATCCCATACATTTCCACAAGTAAAGTCGCATTTGATCAAGCCCATTTAAACCAAATTCTATTATAATTTTCAATATTTTATACATTTTTTTATAATATTAATTTAAAATTAAGAAAACGCAAGTATAATTAATCATGCTCATTAGATATCTTACAACTAGAATCCATCCCCTAAAGGCAAGTGCATAGGCTATGGAATCAGAAGCTCCGAAAATTCTATTGGAAAAATGATGCATATTGAATTACAATTAAGCATCGGAGACCAAACGATACGAATCCGTATATCGGAGTAATCTGGAGGCCGAGATCCATCATCGTATGTTGGGCGATCGATCGCGACTCAATGAAAACAACTCATTGAAATTTTCTGCATCACCCGATCGATCGCCTCCAATGGCGTGATCGATCGTGCGATGCAGGGTGTTGAAAATTAAGGGGTGCAATCGCAGATTTTTGTGTTGGGTGTGTCCCTTCGCGTATTAATTCGTTTTTTTCTTGAATTGTTGCCTTCAATTGATGTCATAAGGTGACATTACTTGGTCTGATATATAATGAACAACCCCTTGACAGATTTGTATCAGATTTTTGAAAATAACATCACATTCAAGAGCAAAATTTGTGCATCTTGTTCATCCTACTTCTTGTCAAGTTTGAGTGCTTTCAAACATTTGTGTTTGAGGACTTGTGATTTGGCGTGCTCCTATCACAAGTCATGAGTAATTGTATCTTGGGAGACAAATTGCCAATTGAACCGTTAGCACCATAGCGGGGCAATATTGTCTTAAGGACGAAGATTCTAAATCTCGCACATCTGTTCTAAAAAAGCCATTGTTATTATTGCTTGCTACATTCCTAAGATACACACCCTTAAAGTTTTATACTACAATCTTAAGACAATATTAGCAACAAATGGCTTCTTCGAGTGCAACAACGACTCATGTTCATCATGGTGAAATGCCTGAAAAGTTCAATGTGAACGACTTTAAAAGGTGGCAACAAAAGATGCTCTTTTACTTGACCAAATTGATTTTGGCAATGTTCTTAACCGAGGATGCTTCTATGGTTGAAGAAGGAGAGATTGACACCCAAAAGAGTGCGGCTCTTGATGCATGGAATCAAAGCGACTACCTCTGCAGGTACTACATCCTAAACGGATTAGACAATAAATTAAACAATGTTTATTATCTTGTGAAAGCAGCAAATGAACTTTGGGTATTGCTGGAAAAGAAATACAAGTCCGAGGATGCCGGCATGAAGAAATTCGTAGTTGGACAATTCCTGGATTTCAAGATGACACCAAGCCTGTGTTGGCGCAAGTGCAAGATCTACAAGTGATTTTTCATGACATTCATGCAGAGGGAATTAGTCTAAGTGATTCATTCCAAGTCGCCGCAATGATTGAAAAATTGCATCCTATGTGGAAAGACTTCAAGAACTATCTCAAACACAAACGAAAGTAGATGAGTCTTGAAGATCTTATGGTTCGGCTACGAATTGAGGAGGATAACAAGGTTTCCGAGAGGAAGGCGGGTAGGTTTCAAATAGAACCACGAGCTAACCTAGTTGAACAAACAACCGGATTAAAGCAAAAATTTGACAGCATGGCCTCCAAAAATGGCAAGGCGAAGAAGTTCAAAGGTAAATGCTACAAGTGTGGAAAAACCAATCATATGGCAAAGGATTGTCGTAACAAAGACATTCGAGGGAAAGCAAAGGATCAAGTCAATGTGACTGAACATATCGGATCTAGGATGACTTGAATGATCTAATGCTAACCCATGTGATCTTTGAAGCAAACTTGGTAGACAATCCTATGGAACGGTTCGATTCCGGTGCCACCCGACATGTGTGTTCGGTCAAAGTCATGTTCTACACATACACACCAATAAGTGGTCGCCAACTCTACATGGGAAATTCAACAACATCCACGGTCGTTGGATTGAGGAAGGTGGTTCTAAAGATGACTTCCGAAAAGGAATTGACTTTCATTGACGTCTTACATGTTCATGACATCCGTAAGAACTTGATATTCGGATCGGTTCTAGTTAAGGCGGGTTTTATACTAGTTTTAGAATCTTATTCTCCAAAAATGGTGTTTTTGTAGGAAAAAGGCTATATGGAGAAAAGTCTTTCCAAAATAAATGTAATGACGGTTATCCGTCAGTTTGAAAGTAATAAAGTTAATGTTTCTACTTATTTGATTGAGTCATTTGATTTATGGCATGATCGTTTGGGTCATGTAAATTATAATTTACTTAACAATTTATTAAAGTTAACTTATTATCTTCAATGAATGTTAACTTAAAACATAAGTGTGAGACTTGTGTAGAGGCTAATTTAACGGAACCGCCATTTCATTCAATCGAAAGAACAACAACTCCTCTTGAATTAATTCATACGGATATATGTGATCTAAATTTTGTGCAAACAAGATGTGGGAAAAAGTACTTCATTACTTTCATAGATGATTGTACAAGATATTGTTATGTCTATTTGCTACGTAGCAAAGACGGGCCTTGGAAGTGTTTAAACACTACAAGGATGAAGTTGAAAATCAAATAAGCAAAAAGATAACGAATGTTAAAAGTGATAGATGTGGAGAATATGGAGCACCATTTGACAAATTTTGATCTGAGTATTGCATAATTCACCAAACCACAGCCCCATATTCACCACAATCAAATGGTATCGCCGAATGTAAAAATCGTATATTGAAAGAGATGATGAATGCTATGTTGATAAGTTTAAATTACCTCAAAACTTGTGGGGGGGGGGAGCAATCATGTCGGCCAATTACATTCTAAACAAATACCACACAAGAGTAAGGACGAAACTCCTTATGAGTTATGGAAATGCCACAAACCTTCCTACAAATACTTAAAAGTGTGGGGTGCTTGGCTAAGGTAGAAATACCAAAACAAAGCAAGTAAAAATTGGGCCTAAAACAATAGATTATGTATTTATTGGTATGCTAACAATAGTAGTGCATATCGATTCTTAGCACATAAATCTGAAATAAATGATGTGCATGAAGGTACAATCATGGAATCAAGAAATGTGATATTTTTTGAAATATTTTCTTACAAAACAAACAATTCTAAGAAAAGGATGATTGAAATAGCTAACGATGACTCAAAAGAAACTGAAGAGCCACGACGTAGCAAGAGGACCAAAGTGGCAAAGACTTATGGTCTGACTTCCTGACATTTGTGTTAGAGAATGAACTAAGATTGGTTAGTGACGCATTATCTAGCCCTGATGCACTATGTGGAATGAGGCTATTAATGGCGAAAATGGAATTCATAATGCAAAACTATAAGTGGGAGTTGGTTGAACTTCCAGACGGAAGTAAACCATTAGAATGCAAATGGATTCTGAAAAAGAAATATAAAACTGGTGGTTCAATTGATAAGTACAAGGCAAGACTTGTGGAGAAAGGATTTAGACAAAAAGAAGGTCTTAATTACTTTGACACATATTCGTCAGTCACAAGAATAACATCCATAAGTTTGATAGTAGCTATCGTTGTTCTAAACAATTTAGAGATACATCAAATGGATTTTAAGACGACATTCTGCAATGAGGAACTTGAGGAAGAAATATTTATGAAACAACCTGAAGGGTTTGTAGTTCCCGAGCAAGAGAAGAAGGTGTGTAGATCGTTAAGTCATTGTATGAGCTTAAGCAAGCGCCAAAACAATGGCATGAAAAATTTGACAAAACTATTTTGTCAAATGGTTTCAAAATCAACGAGTGTGATAAATGTGTATATATGAAAAACACACCTAAACCATATGTGATAATATGCTTGTATGTTGATGATATGCTCATCGTTGGAAGCAATTTAGAAATCATCAATACAACAAAGAAATTGTGACAAAACATTTCGAACTGAAGGACATGGGTGAAGTAAGTGTAATGCTTGGAATTAAAATTTCCAAGACATCTGAAGGATAAGTGTTGACGCAATCTCATTATGTTGCGAAAATGCTAGAGAAATTTCTTAGCAAATGACACATCGTCAGTGAAAACACTCTATGATCTAAACATGCACGTGGTTAAAAACAATAGTGACCCTTCATGCAATTGGAATACACAAGGATAATTGGCAGTCTAATGTATCTCATGAACTGCACACGTCCTGACATTGCATATGTGGTTGGTAAACTAAGTAGGTTCACTAGCAATCCAAGTAATGACCATTAGAAGGCATTAACATGGGTACTTAAATATTTAAGGTATACCTTAAGTTATGGATTGCATTATACAAGATATCATACTGTGTTAGAAGGATAGACGATGCTAATGGGATATTGGACACAAAAGATTCTAAGTCCACAAGTTGTTATGTGTTCAACATTGGAGGGGCTGTTGTGCCATGAAAATCTTCCAAACAAACTTGTATTGCTAGATCCACTATGGAATCAGAATTCATAGCCTTGGATAAAGCTAGTGAAAAAGCCGAATGTCTTAGAAGTTTTTTGGAAGAAATTTCTTGTTGGAAAAACATGTTGTAAGGACCCTAGTTCCTTAAGTGTGGATTTAGGTACAGTAAGAACTAAGCATGCATAATCAGAGTATAAAAATTTCATGTTGATGCCCGAGCTATTAAGATTACAGTGCCAAAATAAAATTCCAAAAGGATTAATTACATTCCCAAACAATGAATGTTAATCCTATAGCTTTACACTACTCTTAGAATAGAGATTATACAAAAGAATCATATCCTGCTATACCAAAAGCACTCCTCACTAGCTCACGCATAAACTCGTCCTTAGCCCTTCCTGCCAAAATGTACCTACATGAACAACCCCATACCCATGAGCATGTAACAAACCATATTCACAATAATATGATTGTAATATAAAAATGCATAAGCCATAATTATAAATCACTTCCTGTATTTAATACATTTAATGCTCCCATTGGTTGTCCCCGTACCACAATCATCATCAATAGATTATAACACCAATAATGCATGTCATGACATGCACCAATTTTCATCAATACCAATATCCAATTTCCAAGTCTTATTATATTAGTGGCATAATACCCCTCGCGTTAACATGACAGCGGAAATACCCCTCGCTTAGACAATACCAGCGACAATAATATCCCTCGCTATAATATGACAGCGGTCGTGTTCTTCGCTTCATATTAGCGACAAATATTCTGTCATCGCTACGGTATGACAGCGGCAAGTATTCACATCGCTACGCCACTGGCGGCAAGTATTCTTCATCACTGGAATATAATCTCGACTTACAATCACATGCACCAATTCATCCAATGAGTGTATGCAACCACATAACCAAATTCATGTATGCAACCCCAATGCATAACCAATGTATGTATGGAACCATAATGCATAGCCCAATAAATATATGCAACCAAAATGCATAATCCAATACGTAAAAATACGTTTTACCGTCCGATGCCCGTACGTCTCACTACGTACCTTTGTACCAAAATGTGGTGTGTCATGGGACTTTATCTTCTAGGCTGTGTGGCCACCTGGGATGGTTCTACACATTCACACAAACCAATATTAGAAGCCAATAATTGTCCGATACCAAAAATCCCACAAAATAACAAAAAACACATAATTTGGCTTCTCGCAATCGATCGACAATAGGCCCCGATCGATCGCAAGATGCTACTGCCTCGATACCCAAAATTTACCATTCCGTGATCGATCGTTGAAAACATGCCGATCGATTGCGGACTTTGCCGATCGATCGCGCGAACTCGCGATCGATCGCGGAAAGCCTCTGCCGTGCACCCTGGTGCTCGCGATCGATCGGGAGAATGCCCCGATCTATTATACATGCTTAGTTCTTATTGTACCTAAATCCACACTTAAGGAACTAGGGTCCTTACACATGTGCCTGTAATTAAAATACATTGTGATAGCCAATCTGCTATAGGAAGGGCACAGAGTAGCATGTATATAAGTCTAGACATATACGTCGTAGCACAATACCATTAAACGGTTGATCTCAAATGGCATTATGTCCATTGACTACGTGAAGTCAGAGGAAAATATTGTGGATCCGCTCACGAAATGTTTGCCTAGAGATCAAGTATATAGTTTATCGAGAGAGATGAGGTTAAAACCCTATAATCAAAATCTCATATTGGATACCCAACCTTGTTGACAGGAGATCCTAAGATCTAGGTTCAAAATGGACAACTAAACTATGAGATTGTATAAACACCTGGAGATCAATCTCCAACCCATTCCTAGGATAACAGGTGTAGCTTGTAAAAAGGTACGAGGATAGACAAAATGCCTTAAATGATTCCTCAGACATATAAGAATATGTTGGAGTATAACGGGATACTCTTATAGGAGATCACCTACGTGAGTGCGAAGTGTGGCCGCTGATCGCTTTTATTCTAAACAGTTATTTCTCAGTGTGGCGATTCTCTACTGCAAGTGCACGGTGTCAAGTTTTAGTATAATGGTTTAAAAGGAAGGATTGTCGTACCCACAGGACTAGTAGTAATTACCAAATTTGACTAGCGTTCTATATTTAACCTACGAAATTGTTTGAAAGATTAACTAATTTACTCAACTCCAAGATTCAACCACACCAAAAAGAATTAAGATATTAAACAGTAGAGATAAATATCAAGACGTCGGTTCACCCATGTAATTCTCCAAAAGTTGTCTATTAATTAAGATTCAAAATTCTATGTTCTAGGGTGACGAGTTTTCCTATTTCATTCGTTATACCTTGATCCGGTTATAACAAGTCTAGCATTAATCTACAATAAACCACTTCCGCGTCTTTATTGAATGATTAGTACAGAAAAACGCTTTGTGAAAACTACTAGCCTTCGATTTTGGTAAATCTATTGCTATCACACGTGTGCTAGATTTTACTTGGTCCGTCTCAACCTAAAACCCACGGCCTAATTTACTACGTCGTATCGTAATCTCCTATGGTCAATTCAATTACGATTACCAATATCATGCAAAAGGTAGCTAATCTTTTACAAGCATTAAAAACATAAATTATGCGCAAAGATCATAGAAATCAAATCAAAACCGTTCATTAACTCAAGGGTTCAAACATGGGATCCCCTATGTCTTGATAAACAAACTTAGCCTAGCATATTAACGGAAAAACAATGTTTTATAACATCTAACAACATTATAAACGTTGGAATTCGAAAATAAATCTAAACAAAGGTTCATAAATACTAATAAACACTCGATGTGAAATCGTGCGTCGATCCGATGTTTCCGTCTCTAGCTGCGTTGCTTAGAATCGTCTTGAAGGTGATTTCTCTTCCAATGGTAGGCTGCCTCTTCAGAGCTGAAAGAACCCCTCCTTTTAACCTAAAAACTCCAATTTATATGCTCCTTCACGAGCCCAAGAAGTATGGTACCAAAAATAGCCCAAAACTTAATTAAGGAATTTTTTAAGTTTGGGACTCTGCGTGCGATCGATCTCTTCGTTTGTGGCGATCGATCGCCTTCAGCTTTTTCTCCTCGGCGATCGGTCTCTTGTGATAGGCGATCAATCGCCTATATGTTCTGCCCCGAGGCGATCGATCGCTTGGTTTGTTGCGATCGATTGCCTATCGCTTCAAATTTCCTTCATCATTCTGGCTTTAGGCGATCGATCTCCTGGTGCATGCGATCGATCGCCTGTTGCTTTTATCATCTTTTTAATCTTTTTCACTTCTTTTCCCATGGCTTGCCTCGTATTGTCGCAGTTCCACCTTCTAGTCCATAAAACGGGGTTTTTCCAGTATTTCTTGCACTTCTACTGGATTCCTGGAAATATAACAAAACACAACCAAAAGTATAAAATCTTCCAAGAATCACTATAAAAATCGCAAGAAATATATGAAAATATAAGTGTAAATGACACTTATCAACTCCCCTAAACTTAACTCTTGATTTTCCTCGACCAAGAATGGAATTAAAAACAGTGAATTCACAACAGAGAAGTGACAAGGATCATTTCGTGCTCATATATTTATTTCAGAACTTTTACTCATACCACAACAAAGAATCCTTCAAATCGTTGGACACAAAGTGTTTTCTTTTTAGTCAAATAACAGTCTCAAATTCGGAACGTGTGTGTGTACTGTTGTCAATCCCAAGTATCATACAATCATCATAGATCAAAACACTGTTAATCACTAACAACCAAGATTTTCATCGAGTATCTCATATACCTAGTTTTCAAGCACTTCTCCACTAATGTAATCAATTCCTAGACTTGGATCAAAAGGATTTTTAAAGCTTATAATGTTAGGCCTTTTGGTGTCGGTTACAAAGAAAAGATTAGTTAAGCACAAAGAAGAGAGTATATCATGTAAAGTTCATTTTTATGCAACACATATCGGATTTCTCTTACTTTTCTTTTAGCCTTGCCCGCTTTGGGTCTTATTTAATCATTTTTTTTCAAGGCTTTCTCTATCCTTTCCTTTTTATCATTCACAAATTCTTTTCACAATAAGCTCATCAAAAATAGCCATTTATGTGCATATAATGAGATTCATTATACTCCATTGGGTGAAGATACAATTTTTCATTTTTTTGGCTGAACAAGGTAGGTATAATGAGTTTATCAACAAAAGTCGAATGGTGGCTAACTTCCATTCTTATTCAATCAAGCTCAAAGTTGGACACTAGAGATAAATGTAGACAAGGTAAGCTTGAAAGGCTCAAACGTTCCAAAGAACGCCTAAATCATATCCAAGTCTAGTTCATAATTATAAAAATTTCACCTCAAAGTGCCATCATCAAATAGGTTCTATGATTACTCTAAGATGCTCAAGACATGTCATCAAGTTCACATATCGTCACTACTTTAAAAGTAATCAACAAGTTCATGACTCAATGTGCTCAAATTATTCCTCATTTTCAACATGTCAACTCAACTCAAAATATTCACAACATGTTTACAATCATCAAGATTCAAGTCAAAAGTAGAGTAAAACTAATATCATCATAGCATGGAGTTACTACTTTAATCCAATTACACCAGTGCAAAATTTCCATGCTCTTCGTCGGACAATAACAAGTTAATCATAAATTCCACAGCAGTAGACATGTTCAGACGCACAATTAAACATATTACGACTCAGTATCAACACCATTCACACCTCAAACATAAACAAAAACACAATTCCCATCTCCACAATATCAAATGACAGTTCAACAATTACTCCCCCGAGCTTAAGTAATACATTGTCCTCAATGTAGTGAACATGAATAAATAATAGGACAATGGTAGCGTTTATCGCGTACGCCCAAATTAACCCTCTCAAGTTAATAGCATTAAATATGTAGTAGCGTGAGTAGGGATCGATCCCACATGGAAGTGAATACTTTTATGCTAACAAGTGTCAAAATAGGGGGTTTTCGAATTTGTTTAACTATAACTAAATCAAACGAAAGCAAATAAAAATTCTAGTTTATCAAGATTAAAAAGCGATTCTTGGTTTTCGGTCAACTTTACCTTTGGAAATCATTCACTTGATCATCAAATTACTAAACTTACGAATTCATTCAATTATTCATCAATTGAAAACTTAATTCCTTACTTACCTTAATCGTGGTAAAAAAGAAAACAGCATTCAATTCAACTCTTATCAAATCTTTAACCAAAACTACAGCCGTTAAGATTTAATCAATGATCGTTTCAAAACTAGTAAGTTTGATGAATCTAATCAATAGAAACTACAGCCGTTAGAATTAATTATCCAATCGTTTTTCCTAAGAATATAATAACACCAACAGCATGTAATTATCAATCTTAGTTGCTTCTCAATTAGCATTAGAAAGTGTAAGTGATTACTAGGTGATCAATCTACCAATCAAACACAACAATCATAAGAATCATAATCTGAAAAACAAATTGAAATCGAATTAAAAATTCAACAATCAAACCAAAATTTTCACAAGTTTTTCTATTCCAAAGGCAAGTATCCCCCAACCAAGAATCAAGGTGTTTAGCCTTGCATAATTAAATCTAAAACTAACAAAAATTGTATTAAAAACATCCAACAATCAAAAGAAAAGAAAGTTACTAAGCGAAGCACGATTCCGGCTTGTTGATTCCGTCTTCGTTCTTCGAGCGTCTTTACAAAAATCGGAAGACAAATTATTCTAAAAATTGAAAAATCTGTTCTAAGCTCTCAATTATCTCCTAAATTTGATAATTTTCGAGTATCAAGAAGTATGGTGGCTGATGGGGTAGGTTAGAATCTATGTAGGAAGGAAAGAAATCAAGTTCCCAATCTTTCCAAAACACCGATGGCGATTGATCACCATAAGGTGGCGATCGATCGCTAGCTCTTTTTTTTCGGCGAAATTACTTAGGCGATCGATCACCACTTTTCTCGCGATCGATCGCTTGGCTCTAGTGGACTTTGGCGATCGATCGCCTAATCCTCGCGATCGATCGCTGCGTCGTGAATTTTGTTGCTCAACTTTCTGTCCATAGGCGATCGATTGCCTCCTCCATGCGGTCGATCGCCTTCACTAAAATTACATTTTTAGCCTTTTTCTTGATCTACATTGAGTCCTTATTAGCTCCAAAGCTTTTCTTGACCTTTATTCACCTTAGTCAGCTCGATTTCTTCGATTCCACCTACAATTATACAAATATACGATTAGGTAGCATATATATCAAATTAACCATCAAAACATACCAAATCGTAAACAGTTAAACTCAATAGATGTGTCTATTTCTAGTCACATCATACTCCCCCATACTTACTCTTTACTCGACCTCGAGTAAATCAGATAAAACTACAATATTTTTTCTTGGCTCATAGCATCATAACAAACTAACTTGTTCTCACTTTAATGCCTCAATAATTTTAAACATGCATAGTAATGAAAGGCGGTGAAAAGTTAATAATGGAACAAGTTCAATCCCTAAACATTTCGTACCAACAAAGTAGCGAACGTGTGTGTGTGGTCATAAACAAGTGTCATGTACGAATTATAGATCCAATAGATGCAAACTCACAATAATTCAAGTTATACACTAACACAAGTATAAGCTCACTTGCACACTCTTCTCCACTATCTTAGCCACTTTGCAAACACAAATCAAGTAGGTCTTTATTAGCTTGTAGTGTGGCCTAGGTATTGGCTTGTGAAAGAAAGGTAAGGATATATCAAGTAAGAGAGTATGATAATATGCACACTAAAAGCTTCTCTTCTCGCTTGAATTTTTCAACTTTTATCTCAACATTTTTTTCTACTTTTGTGCCTTGGCTCCCATTGGAGTCATATTTTTATCTATTTTCTCAAGGCATTCCTTTTCTTTCATGCATTCCATTCTTTTGACAATAAAGTTCACAAAACATTTGAATCATTGATAACATAAGTGCATGTGAATGAAACACATCATACTCCCTTCAAAGGTTTGGATAGAATTCATATTTAGGCTCATTAGGGAAGGATGATAAGCTAGTCAAAGAATGTCGAATGGTGATCGTTTTTATGCTTAGCATACAACCATTCTTTTGCATTAAGGCTCAAAAATGGTACTAATGATTGATTTTCTTTACATGGTAGGCTTGAAAGGCTCAAACGCATCAAAGATTGCCTATATCACTTTCATGTTTGCAAGTAGTCTAGACATACGCCTCAAAGAGCATGTAGTTAAGTTCTAGCATGTAGTAGAGACTTCTTAAGACTATCACAAAGTTCACACAATCTTCACTAAGCTATGCACACTTCACAAGTCATGACAATAATGTGCTCAAAATATTCAACTACTATGTCAAAGAAAAATTTGCATTAGAGTTCAAAGTGTTCCAAGGTTCACAAGTCACCTATTTTCAAAAGCATGCATGATATCAATTAGGTTTCATCATGGGCTAGTGACTCTAAGCATGTGTTCATTACTAACTATGAGCTCAAAATTTTCAAATTTTAGATTTTTTTGTATTTTTGTAATAGGAAAGAAATAACACACCACTAATCCCTCCCCATACTTGAATCTTACATTGTCCCCAATGTAAGGCAAAAATACAAGAAAAGAGAAAAGTCTAACTACTAAAGCAAAAAAATTAAATAAAAGGGAGAAAGGAAACTAACTCCCATTGGGTTGCCTCCCAAGCAGCGCCTCTGTTTAACGTCGGTGGCCTGACGCCAGTCCTCTATCAAGGTGGGTGATGCGATGTCGCTCTATCTTTCCTCTTCCACCTCAATATCTTCTTAACTCCTCTAAATTTTGGTTTGTTCGCCTTTGAGTGGGCGTCTTCAGTCTTTGTTCCTCATCCATACTTTGTTGATTGCTGTGGTCGATCCGGAGGGTGTGTCTTTTTAATGGTATGATCCTGCAAGTGAGAAGTGAGAAGGTCATCAGTTGCATGAGTAGATAAAGCAGCAATAGTATGAACAGTATGCACAGGGCTCGAATCTATACCTCCTTTGTTATCAAAGCCATCAGTAGCCTTTCCCATCTCCCACAATTCATCATCATCAAAATCAGAATCATATGCATCATTTATATCAATAGCGTAACTAGCATGCTCATGAGTTTTAATGGGTTCATAGATATTAAATTTTGCACTTTCACCATTAAACTCCATTGTTAATAGGCCACTATTCACGTCGATCACATATTTTGATGTTTTCAAGAATGGTCTCCCTAAAAGAATGGGGCTAGATGGATCACCATTTTCCATGTCTAAGACATAGAAATCGGCGGGGAAAACCAAATTCTCTACATGCATAAGTACGTCCTATACTACCCCCTAGGTATAACCGTGGACCTATCAGCTAATTGAATCACAGTATGGTCTTGTTTCAAAAGTCCAGGTTTTAGTTTAGTGTAGATTGAGTAAGGCATGACATTAATGGAAGATCCTAAATCTAGCATTGCCTTCTCAACTCTAGTGGTTCCTATCACACAAGGAATAGAGAACATACCAGGGTCCTTACACTTTGTGGGGATGCTTCTTTGGATATCCGCGGAAACATTCTTACCTAACTCAATCTTGGGACACCCTTTGCCTTCCTTGTTCTTACCCACTTTCCATACCTCCTTCAAAAATCTAGCATATCGAGGCACTTTCATCACGGCATCTTGTAGTGTGGCATTTTCCTCGCAGCGTCGGAAAGTGTCATAGAGTCTCTTAAGTCCAGCTTCAATCCTATTATCCTCCAATGAAAGGGGGAATGGAGGTTCAATTTTATATTCACGGAATGGAGGGGACTTACCTCGTGGTTCCTCGTCTTGCATGGGATCTTCAACGTCCTTCTCTTCCTTCATCTCTCCGTTCTTTGGTGGCGTCAGTACCACCTTTTCCTTATCTTCACCTTCCCTTATCTTCAAAGTGATGGCGCTCACATTCTCCCTTGGGTTCATAATTGGCTGTGACGGTAGTCCATTTGACATGCCCGTTTCAAGCTTGTTGAGCGAAGTCGCCAATTGTCCCATTTGCGTAGTCAAACTCTGGATGCTCGCCCTTGTCTCCTGTTGAAATTGTAAGCTATTTTCAGCAATAACTTTAATAATATTTTCTAACCTGTCAGAAGGAGGGTGCACTGGAGGTGGTGGAGGTCTCTGATATGGCGGTCTATAGGGTGGAGGTTGGTGCATCTGTGGGTTCCCATATCCTTGGTTCGGATGGTCCCTCCACCCTTGATTGTAATTGTTCGAGGGATTGTCATAGCCCCTTTGTGGTGGCCCTGGGAATCCTCCCGCTGCATTCACGTGCTCAGTGGCTATCTCTTGTAGTGATGGACATGTATCAGTGGGATGGTTCACAGCTAGACAGATTCCACATGGCTTCATCTTCCACACGTTGCCTCCTGCAAGATTACGCACAAGAAAAGTTAGATCAATCAGTTGTTGTTCCAAATTGGATACATTTACCTCTTTTCTTGGTGGTTGTACATGGCGAACATGTCCAAATTGTTGGGAGTTGGCCGCCATGTTAGCTATTAAGTTCCTTGCCTCCTCCGCTGTCTTGTCAATGAAAGCTCCTCCGTTTGCCGCATCCACTAAGTTCCTGTAACCAGAAAGCAAACTTTTGTAGAAATATTGAATTAACAAGTGTTCACTTATCTGATGTTTGTGGGCAGCTTGCACACAACTTCTTAAACCGTTCCGAGTACTCATGCAATGACTCCTCTTGGTATTGCTTCACACTGTAGATTTTTTTTTCTTAAGTTAGTCGCCCTTGAAGCTGGAAAGTACTTCTCAAGGAAGCCTCTTTGTAAATCAGTCCACGTGATGATTGATCTGGAGGGTAAGTAGAATAGCCAATCTTTAGCAGCATCCTTTAGAAAGAATGGAAAGGCTCACAGTTTGATTTGCTCTTCCGTTACTCCACTCGGCTTCATCGTAGTGCATACCACGTGGAATTCCATCAAGTTTTTTGTGTGGGTTCTCACCTGCAAGACCATGGAAAGATGCCAATAAGTGAACTAGTCCAGATTTAAGTTCAAAACATACGTTATTCGCGAGAGCAGGGAAAGTGATGCAGAGAGGTTGTTGATCCAAGTTAGGATTCGCCAACTGCCTCAAACTTTGATTCACAGTCATCATGTTCCTCTCTTCTTCTTCCTCAAGTAACCTAGCTTCTCTTCTTCTCCGATGTAGTGTCCTCTCGATCTCAGGATCGTAGTAAAAATTCTCTTCGTGATCAGAGGGTTCACCTGTACTCATCAACAAACCACAGTAGTATAAAACGAAATAAATAAAACGGCGTTAACACAAAAGTAATTGCCTTCCCCGGTAACGAAGCCAAAATTTGGTAGTGTTTATCGCGTACGCCCAAATTAACCCTCTCAAGTTAATAGCAGTAATATGTAGTAGCGTGAGTAGGGATCGATCCCACAGGGAAGTGAATACTTTTATGCTAACAAGTGTCAAAATAGGGGTTTTCGAATTTATTTAACTATAACTAAATCAAACGAAAGCAAATAAAAATTCTAGTTTATCAAGATTAAAAAGCGATTCTTGGTTTTCGGTCAACTTTACCTTTGGAAATCATTCACTTGATCATCAAAATTACTAAACTTACGAATTCATTCAATTATTCTTCAATTGAAAACTTAATTCCTTACTTACCTTAATTGTGGTAAAAAAGAAAACAACATTCAATTCAACTCTTATCAAATCTTTAACCAAAACTACAGCCGTTAAGATTTAATCAATGATCGTTTCAAAACTAGTAAGCTTGATGAATCTAATCAATAGAAACTACAGCCGTTAGAATTAATTATCCAATCGTTTTTCCTAAGAATTTAATAACACCAACAGCAGGTAATTATCAATCTTAGTTGCTTCTCAATTAGCATTAGAAAGTGTAAGTGATTACTAGGTGATCAGTCTACCAATCAAACACAACAATCATAAGAATCATAATCTGAAAAACAAATTGAAATCGAATTAAAAATTCAACAATCAAACCAAAATTTTCACAAGTTTTTCTATTCCAAAGGCAAGTATCCCTCAACCAAGAATCAAGGTGTTTAGCCTTGCATAATTAAATCTAAAACTAACAAAAATTGTATTAAAAACATCAAACAATCAAAAGAAAAGAAAGTTACTAAGCGAAGCACGATTCCGGCTTGTTGATTCCGTCTTCGTTCTTCGAGCGTCTTTAAAAAAATCGGAAGACAAATTATTCTAAAAATTGAAAAATCTGTTCTAAGCTCTCAATTATCTCCTAAAGTTGATAATTTTCGAGTATCAAGAGGTATGGTGGCTGATGGGGTAGGTTAGAATCTATGTAGGAAGGAAAGAAATCAAGTTCCCAATCTTTCCAAAACACCGATGGCGATTGATCACCATAAGGTGGCGATCGATCGCTAACTCTTTTTTTTCGGCGAAATTACTTAGGCGATTGATCACCACTTTTCTCGCGATCGATCGCTTGGCTCCAGTGGACTTTGGCGATCGATCGCCTAATCCTCGCGATCGATCACCTGTTTCGTGAATTTTGTTGCTCAACTTTCTGTCCATAAGCGATCGATTGCCTCCTCCATGCGGTCGTTCGCCTTCACTAAAATTACATTTTTAGCCTTTTTCTTGATCTACATTGAGTCCTTATTAGCTCCAAAGCTTTTCCTGACCTTTATTCACCTTAGTCAGCTCGATTTCTTCGATTCCACCTACAATTACACTAATATACGATTAGGTAGCATATGTATCAAATTAACCATCAAAACATACCAAATCGTAAACAATTAAACTCAATAGATGTGTCTATTTCTAGTCACATCAGATAACGTAATACCTAGTGGTGACAACAGTCAGTGGTCATCACCCTCATCCGCATCGGCATTGCCATCATCATCATCATCATCATCATCGGTGGGTGGCGGGTATGGCTGGAGAGTGGGTGGCTGTGGAAACGCCAAGTCTGGATGGGCATGTGCTGCGACTGTGTGCCAGTCGTATGAAAAACGCATAAACTCACGAAGCTCAAGGCGCATGTCATCTTGATTGTGTAAGATCTCCTCTTGATTGCGCCGGAGCTCTCGTTGCCCATCGCGCACCAATCGCTGTTGCAATTTAAGTGCCCTAAGCTCCTCCTCTAAAGATTGAAATCTTTGAGCATTTGTGGTAGGATTAGCTATTGTAGAATAGCCATGAGGAGCTCGTCGGTGTGAAGACTGGGATTGTTCCGGATCATTTGATGGCCCTGGTGCAGACTCGGGCTCCGACGGTGGTCTAGGAAGGCGAAGGGGAATAAATGGCATACTTGTTTCCTCATAAGACTCCCACGGTACCTGTTCCTGGCGGCACAGCTCAGTGACTAAAGAAGGAAGGGGATACCAATCGTGGTAGAGCCTTCCACAGCTAATTTCATCGAGGAGTAGATGATGCTCCCAATATCCACCAAGCGGCGCGTCAGAAAACCAACACCGCTCTCTCCTTGGTAACCACGGCAGTGTGAGTAGATGGAAGGACTCGATGAGAAATAAATGTAAACCAGATGTCTGCCTCTGGTTTCAACTGAGTCTTCTTGCAATGTCTGATCTGCCCCTCCGAATTCAGAATCCATTCCGCCCCTTCCCCACATATTGTCTCAAATGACTTCATTGTAGTCAATGTGGTGATGCACATAAGCAGAGTACGCATCGTCACCGATATTCGGCATCTCATATATGCGATTGATTCGTTCGCTATCGAAAAGAAACTTCTTCCGCCGAATCGTTAGATACGGTCCGTTCACCGCGACCTTAAAGTTTGCATAGAATTCTTTGACTACGGGGATGACTGCATGGAAAGGGGGTGTCACAAAGCGCAACCAACCAAGGCGTTCCGCTTCTCGGAGGATGGCTGAATCTGGTGTGTCCATGTCCATTCTCCTCTCTCTTACCAAGGGCCTAGCATGCCATTTTTCATAGAATTCAGATGAGGCATGGTTAGCAAAGCGGGTCGTGTCATATGTCGGGGTGGAGGATGAAGAGGAAGCCCCTCCTCTTGGCTTCTTTCTCGGTGCCATGATATGATATGTATGGAAACGACAATCACTCCTCAATAATTTCCAACGTCCAACTTGTCTCACACCACTTTCAAGAATTCACTTAGCACCACCAAGCCTCAACAACATCAATAATAGCAAGGTTCTTACACCAATATAAAAAATTAACTTTCCTACCAACAAAGAATTTAAATCCTTTCCAACATTCCCCAAATATTTAGCAATTAAGCATGACCGTGAAATCTCTAGCCAATTACCTCTAAATTTCGAAACTTTGATGGTGTGTGGTCCTTGGCTTGGAGTAATCTCCACTTTGTGCTTGAATGTCCACCTTAGCTTGTAATCTGTAGAAAAGAATTTGCACAACTTAGCTAATTGTAGTAGAGAGGAGAGGAATTTACTCTTGTATGAAGATTTGAGGAGAGATTTCGAAGGAAATTGGGGATTTGGGGATTTAGGGATGAGAGATTAGGGATTTGAGAAGAGAATGTGTGGTGAAGTTGTGCAGAGTGAGTGAATCGAGTCTTTTAAAAACAAAAAATTGTGACAGGCGATCGATCGCCTCATATGATGCGATCGATCGCCTGTGTCCAGTAGCCAACTTTTAAAATTTTTTTGTTGAGGCGATCGATCGCCTAATATTAAGCGATCGACTGCCTACCTCCAGTGGCTTTTTTTAAAAAATGTGTCGCCATAGCGATGAGGTTACGCGCCGCTATGAACGATGTGATTGATGAACACTATTACGGATTGTCTTAATAGTAAGAGTTGGAAATGAAATATCATGGTTTAGATGAATTATAGAGATGAGATATGTATATTGTTATGTTATAGTCTGAGTAATGAGATTGGTTTTGTGATATCCCTGAAATAATCATGTGCATTATGGTTTTAATGTTGATTATGGGGTTAATATGGTGTTATTATTGTTGTGTGGTTGGGAAATGTATTGCGGTGAGCATGAACTGGTTATATATTTCCGGGTGCATGTGATGCATTGTGTGAATTGGTGAATTTAGCATGGTTCAATTGGAATTGGTTCTAGTTAATCTAGAAAAGCATGTCTAATTGATATTGGTGATGCATTTTATTGATTTAAATGCTTTAAATTATCAGATGATGATAATTACTACCACATGCTAAATACTTGGACATCATGATTAAATGTTAGGACATACTTTTGCATTGCTTGCACACTCCCCTTACCTACTTCACTTCTCCACCACACACTTCATATCACACAACTTCTCTCTCCCCATTTCCCTAAAAAAAATCGCCCAACAAGAGAGAAGAAGGAGAAGGAATTTAACTTTGTTTTGCTTGAAACTTGCAAGGATTTGAAGCTAAGTGGTAAGGGAATCCTTCCTTGTAATGTTTGAGCATGTATTGCTGAGTTTTGGGTTTGTGTATTTGGGGAAAAATTGAGTTTGTTTTGGGTTGTGATGTTTATGTGTGGGTTTATTGTTGTTATTTGTGTGTAAGGTGTTGGATAGAAGGGATGTGTACGATGGATTGGTATGCTTTTAAGGTGCAAAAAATGGTGGATTTTCGGAATTGGTGGGCTCGCTGATCGCTCGGGATAAACTCTCGATCGATCGCGCGCTGAAGGAGCCAAGTATGGGCAAAGATGCTCTGCTCGATCGATTGGTTGGAATTCCCGATCGGCTTAACGACTCTTCGGCTTAAGGAGGAAATTTTGAATCATCTCGATCGATCGAGAATGGCAGGAATTCGATGCCGATAATGGTTGCCTCGCGATCGATCGAGCGCTAGGGCCGATCGATCGCGAGGGTGTGAATAGTGAAAATGTGGAATTTTTGATATTTTGTTGGGATTTTGTGATGAGATATTATATGGCTTCTAATATTTGATTGTGCAATTGTGTAAAGCCTTCCCAGGTGGCGGCACAACGCAGGGGACAAATTCTGTAAACACCCCACATTTTGGAAGAAAGATACGTAGAGAGACGTATGGGGGCATCGACGGTAAATTATATTTTTACATATTGAGTTATGCATTGTGGTTGAATGAGTTGGATGTTTGGTGCATATTATTGTGAGTCGTTGTTGTATTCGAGTGATGATTATAATGCTTGCCGATGTCATTTCGAAGCGAGAAATAGAATACTTGCCGCTGTCGTATCGTAGCGATGGAATAGAATATTAGCGAGGATAATGTCGCTGTCATATTGAAGCGAGGGTTATTATAATGCCGCTGATACGTCGAAGCGAGTGGTATTATAAATGCCGTTGTTATGTCGAAGCGAGGGGCATTAGATTGCCACTGTTATAACAAGACTGTGATTTGGTTATTGGTATTGATGGAATGGATATATGTCATGACATAATTAAACTGTATTATAATCTGATGATTATGAATATGAGTTGTGGAACAAGGACAACCATGGAGAGCATTTAAATGCATTGAATATAGGAAGTATTTCGTATTGATGGTTTATGCATTTTTTCATTATGTCATATTGTTGTTGATATGATTTATTATATGCTCATGTTTTGGGGTTGTTCCTGTAGGAGCTTTTATAATGGAGGGCTAAGGCAAGGGTTGATGCGGTGAGCTGTGTGATGGCTAGTGCTACAGGTATAGAAGAACATAGAATTCTTTTGTATAGTCTCTACTCAGGAGTAGTGTAAATCTATAGCATATACATTCATTTTGTTGGGAATGTAACTAACTCTTTTTGGAATTTATTTTTGGCACCCTAGCCTCAAGCTCATTATATCAACATGAACCCTTATACTCTGATGGTTGTATGATTAGCTCCTTTTATACCCCTAAATCATGATTAAGGTAGCGAGGCCTTACATTAGTGGTATCAGAGCAGTGGTTAGAGAACCAGGGTTGAGCGAAGGGTAGAGTTAGTGAACAAGTGGGATAGGTGTTCACTTATGAGAATGCTCATGCATGTTGTGCATACTTGAGTATATATGTGTTATACTAACATGCTTTAGGTATTATTATTCATGTTTAAATGGGAATTGTATTACAAGAATTGGTTCTGGTTTATTATTGTTGACCCCTGTATTACAGCATGGCAGCCAGAAACTATGAGCACCTCAATGAAGAGGTGGGGGATGCGATAAGTGTGAATGCTGGTATTGCTCAGACTAACCCTCTACCGCCACAAGCTGTGGGCCTGGGACATATTGCACAAAAGTTATTGCCTGGGGACTGAGTTTGACGTAGTTCTTGACCTTCCATTCGCCTCGTTTCAAGGGGATTGAGTATTGGGAAGAAGCTGAGGAGTGGCTTGAGAGGATTGAGCAGATATTCGTGTCAGCACCATGTGCCAAGACTGCCTGGCTAAGGTTGGCCGAGTTTCAGTTGGCCAAGAAATCTTCTATCTGGTGGAAGACATCGGTTATGGAGATGAGAACCCAGGGAATGCTAGTGGACTGGAGTGTATTCAGGACCCAGTTTTTGAGCCAATACTTTTTGGCTGCGGCTAGACAGATGAAGGAGGATGAGTTCACCAACTTGAAGTAGGGCAACATGACAATTTCGGATTATGCCCTGCAGTACTCATCACTATTGAGGTATGTACATCATATTGCCACAAACGGTCATGCAAAGATGATGCACTTTCTGAAGGGCTTGAGGTAGGGTTCTTTCTAATAACCCCAGTTCTTTTGATGATGCACTTACAAGAGCGGAACTAGCGGAGATCAGAGTAGGTGCTTATAAGGATGTGGTAACCCCACAAGTGCCACCACATAGACAAGTGTATGATAATCTGAGACCACAAGGGGAACAATTTAAATCTCGTGGAGCTTCATCATCTTCCCGATTTAGTGGGAAGCAATCTGATAACCAAAGAATGGGGGACAGTAGGAGCAATGCACCGACCAACAGGGGACCAACACAAGCAAGTAGGACTAGAGAGGTAAGATGTTATTACTGTGGAGGAACGCACTTGATGCGATATTGCTGCTTGTTATAGTTGATGGCAAGATGTGCCACATTGCTCAGAATTGTCCTAATCGTGGAGGACAGCCAGGCCTCAGGGAGAACAGAGGAAGATTTGCTGACAAGGCGGTACAGCAGAGGCAACCAGTTGTGCCTCGACAGTTGGGAGTGTAAGATACCATCATGCAAGTACGCAGCGGAAATAAAAATTTGGATTCCCTAACCATGGACCTATACAGAGTATTCATATCGGAATGATAAAAGAGTCTCACCCTTGTAGCGTGTTTGAAGCAGATTCCACGTTGTAGCACCTCGAGTCACAAACAAAAGTTTGCACCTTTGTCTCTACGGTATCAACACGATCAAATCGAACAAGGGACGTTCAAGAACAAGTTGCTAGACTTATTCTTGAACCAAAACCGAACTCACGGTTCGAAACCGATGAACGGCGGCCGTTCCAATCACCACTATTCACGTCGGCCGTGAAGATTGAGGAAGAAAGGAGGCGGCGGCCGAGAGGGTTATGATGGCTAGTTTATGTGATTATGAATTGTATTATCAACCATTAATCATAACCGTGTATTTATATTATAAGATTTAATTAAGGTTCAAGACTTTCTCAAAGTCTCATGGGCCCAAACCCATTATTTAATTAAATCCTTATAATCATTTAATTAAGACTCTTCTTAATTATTTAATTCATCCTATGCATTTAATTCCCTTTAGCGATTTAATCTTTTGTGCGACCCGATAGCATCTTGTAATGTTGGCAGTGACATAAAATCTCATTTTATGTCACAAGCAATGAGCGGTATCTAGCAACACATCAAGGCTACCCAAATTACAAGAATTTCATAGACTCGACATAACCTTAGAACTTGTGATAATATTAACCATGTAACTTAATCCCTTTGTCCAATGTGTTTAGATTGAACACGAGTCATGGAATAGTCATACTCGTATATTCAATCTCTATTTCTTGATCCCCAAGTAGAACTAGAATAAACGAATAAGCTCGATATCACATATAGACTCATTCGAGCACGGCCATGCATTTTAGTCTTACTTGATCAAGGGCCCAAACACTTCTCCTGTTATATAGGAGGGACAAATCCTATCTTGATCAATCACATCCCTCTACATAATTCGTAGTGTATCCAATAGCTGCCTTTATAGTTTACCCTGTTACAGGTAACGTTTGACAATATCAAGATACATAACTCCTTATGTTGGGATCTCTGATGATCTCAATTCGTAAGGATTACATACATTATTATCACTATGAGAATTGCTTATGACACTCATATAACTATTCCATGTAGCATTCTCATGGTGGGTCTGTCCAGTACATTGTTCTCTAACATGTACCCATGTGTTGATTTGATATCTCATATCCATGAATTAATTCATCAATCAAAACATACTAGTCTCAATGTATTATCATTATCCTTATTTATGATAATACTTGACTAGGGACAATCTTTAAGAATAATACAATATTATTCTAAGGACATTAACTTATATATCAATTCATATTGCACAGATATTCGAATAATATATAATAATGACTTGTCATTTATAAAAATCATAATACATTGTATGTCATAAACAATCATCTAATGACTTGTCTTAGGGCATATCCCAATAGGGAGGTCAGACAGTGGGACCACCTCAGGGGCAAGTTTATGCACTGACGAGGGAGCAGGCTAAGGCAGCCCCGTAGGAGGTGATTGCGGGTAAGTATTATTTATTTACCTAACCCACTTTTATTTTGATAGATACATGTGCCTCACATTCTTTTGTATTTGTTGGATTTGTGGAGAGATATCATATGTGCCCGTCTCCATTGCCCAAGCCTCTTCTGGTCTCAACACCCAGTAGGACAAATGTGATTGCTGAGCGGGAATTATCTGACTGCCTCATTTATTTTGAGGGCAATGATCTAAAGGCAGACTTGATTGTGTTGAGCATGACATACTTTGGTTGCATTGTGGGCATTGATCTGTTGAACATATATCAGGCAGTGGTTGATTGCCGGCAGAGAACGGTTCGCTTTATGACCATGGGATTCAGTGGATGTTTTATGGAAGTGGTTCTCATCCAAAAATCCATTGATTTCTGCTATTAGAATGCCACGGTTATTGGAACGTGGACATATGAGTTATCTTATCTATGCCGTGGATGTTGCGGAAAAGAGGAAAGAGGTGAGAATTGATGAGATACCCGTGGTTGCGGAATTTGCCGATGTGTTTCCGGAAGAAATTCCATGTTTTACGTCGAGTCGGGAGGTTGAATTTGGGATTGAGCTCCTACCAGGCACGTCCGCTATTTCTCGTGTCCCTTATAGAATGGCATCGGTGGAGTTGAGAGAACTGAAGGTTTAGTTGCAGGACTTCTTGACAAGGGATACATACACCCCAGTGTCGCCTTGGGGGTGCACCAGTCTTGTTTGTGAAGAAAAAGGATGGTTTGATGCGCTTGTGCATCGATTACTGGCAGTTGAACAAGGTGACGGTAAAGAACAAGTACCATCTTCCACGTTTTGATGATCTGTTTGATCAGTTGAAGGGTACAAATATTTATTCAAAGGTTAATTTGAGATCAGGTTATCATCACATACGGGTTAGAGAGGATGATGTTCAGAAGACAGCGTTTCGGACTCGGTATGAGCACTATGAGTTCTTGGTCATGCCGTTCGGAGTGACGAACGTTCCGGCTGTCTTTATGAGTTTGATGAATCGGGTGTTCCAACCGTATCTTGATCAGTTTGTCATAGTCTTTATTGATGACATCCTTATCTATTCTATAAGTGAATAGGAGCACATGAGACGTGCGTATAGTGCTTCAAATTCTCCGAGATAACTAGTTGTTTGCCAAGCTCAGTAAGTGTGAACTCTGGTGGACAGCGTGGTGTTTCTGGGTCATGTGATCTCCAGGAATGGGATAGCAGTTGATCCCAGGAAAGTAGAAGCAGTGATGGAATGGTCTGCGCCTACCTCTGTGCCCGAGGTTCGGAGTTTTCTTGGTTTGGCTGGGTATTATCGACGCTTCGTCGAGGGATTCTCAAATATTGCTAAGCCGTTGTCGCAGTTGACTCAGAAAGGAGTGCCGTTTTATTGGTCTGAGGCTTGTGAGCAGAGTTTCCAAGAACTGAAGCATCAGTTGACTACCGCACCTATGCTAGTGGTTCCCACAGAGAACGAGAGGTTCATTCTTTATACAGATGCGTCATTGCAGGGCTTGGGTTGTGTGTTGATGCAAGATAAGCATGTGGTGGCCTATGCTTTAAGACAACTGAAATCGCATGAGACCAGATATCCAGTTCACTACTTGGAGTTGGCGGCTATTATATTTGCCTTGAAGATTTGGTGGCATTTCTTGTATGGTACCTCATTTACCATATTTACCGACCACAAGAGCCTAAAGATTTTATTTATTCAGGCGAAACTGAACATGAGGCAGAGGAGATGGATGGACTTGCTGAAGGACTATGATTGCGAGATAGAGTACCATCCAGGCAGGGCTAACATGACGGCTGATGCCTTAAGTCAGAAGGTGAAATATACTGCGGAGGACGTCATTCGTTTGTCGACTTTGTTGACTTCCTACTGTCAGTTGGGTTATGATTTTGATGTGTCTGCATCGCTGGTACATGTGTCAACATTGTTAGCAGAGCCGGATATTTCTGAAAATATCAGGAGAGCTTAAAAGCCAGACGATAAGATTCGGAGATGGATAGAATTGGTCGTTCAAGTGCAGCCATCGAAATTCAGGATGGCTGAGGATGGTACATTGAGGCTTGGTAACCGTTGGGTGGTCCCTAGTACGCCTGAATTACGCCAAGAAATCTTACAGCGATCTCACAGTAGCAGATTTAGTATCCATCCGGGCGGGAGGAAGATGTATAAAGACATGTGTGACAAGTTCTGGTGGAAGCGGATGAAATGAGATCTTATAGCATTCGTTAAGAGGTGTTTGGTTTGTCAGCAGGTGAAAGCGGAGAGCAAAGGTCCTGTGGTGAGTTGAAAATCTTGGAGGTACCTAAATGGAAGTGGGAGCACATATCCATGGACTTTTTAACCCGTTTGCCGAGGACTGGTTCGGTATTTGATGCTATTTGGGTGGTCGTGGACAGGCTGACTAAGGTGGCTCACTTTATACCTTACAGTATGACCTTCATATACTTGAGGATTGCCCAGTTGTACATCCATGATGTGGTGAGATTGCACAGGGTCCCAGTTTCTATTGTGTCTGATCGAGACCCGCGTTTTACTTCTCACTTTTGGGAAAGTCTTCAGTCGGCTTTGGGAACTGAAGTGAGGTTGAGCATGACATAACATCCCCAAACAGATGGCCAAACTGAGTGTATGATACAGACGCTCAAAGATATGTTGCGGGCTTGTGTGCTAGAGTTTGACTCTACATGGCAGGATTCAGTGGATTTGATGGAGTTCTCGTACAACAATAGCAACCAGGCAAGCATTCATATGGCTCCATTTGAAGCCTTATACGGCCGATGTTGTAGATCACCACTTTACTGGGATGATTTGGATCGTAAATCGGTGGGAGGACCGGAGTTGACCCGGGAGATGGAAGAGAAAGTGAAAGTGATCCAGCAGAAAATGAAAGCAGCTCAAGATAGGTAGGCAGCCTATGCTAATAAACGGTGACCACCATTGGAGTTTCAGTTAGAAAATCTCGCCTATAGGGGTGTTGTACGGTTTGGAATGTGTGAGAAATTGTCACCGAGGTATGTCGGTCCATATGAGATCTTGCAACGCATTGGTACCTTGGCTTACCGTCTGGCTTTGTCACCATCGTTATCTGACATTCATGACGTGTTTCTTGTGTCAATGTTGAGGAAGTATGAGCCGATCCGTCTCATGTGTTGCAGCCTTCAAAAGTACAGTTAGACTCTGATGTGTCGTATGTTGAATGGCCGGTCAAAATTCAGGATCGAGCTGATCGCATACTTCGGAACAAGGTGATGCCGATGGTTACAGTTTAGTGGGATCGTAAGGGTGTCGAGGAGGCCACATGGGAGACGGAGCGACATTTGATGCTGCAGTATCCGGAACTGCTTTCTAGTATGTGAATTTATGTTTTTGATTGGTATTGGTAAGTGTATGCAAATTTCGAGGTCGAAATTTTCTAAGTAGGGGAGTTTTGTGATATCCCTGAAATAATGTGCATTATGTTTTAATGTTGATTATGGGGTTAATATGATGTTGTTAGGATCGATTCCGGGGGTGGGTTGCCATTCCACACCCGAGTTCAACCAACTTGAGCTTCAATAGCTCGTGTTCTTGAAATAATTGCACCGAGAGATTATATCGAGTTCGGTTACAAAACCGAGCGGAAGACACTCGACATAACCCACTCTAAAATCGATTACTCATTTGAAAGTCATTTTAAAGATATGCATAAAAGTATGTAAAAGCAGTAAGGTAAATAACACAAGCATTTGTTTCTGGAAGTTCGAAGCACAACGCTTCTACCTCTCCCCTTTTTCCATCTCATGGAAGGATACACTAGAAGACTTTGATTTATACAACTCTTTGTACAAACCCGGTCCAGTTGGGCATTCCCCATCCAACTAGAACTCCTAGCAACTCAACTATGTATGTTCTTTAATGTCTCACATACAAAGACCTCTCAATCGGTTGTGATGAATCATCAACCGTTACAATGGTATTCACTCTTCTATTTTAGCTCACAAATACAATGAACAGAGTGAATACAAAGGCACAAATGATTCCATAATGAATCTGATACAACAAGGTAAGAGGTGCCAAAGGTTTGAGGAGTGCTCTTCATTTAGCAGCTTTTGTCTTTGAAGTTCCTCAATTGAATCCCAAGTGGGTTTGCTTTGGAAGGCTTGGATTGATCTTCAATCAGCTGTTATTGAGCTTCCAAATCATGTATATATAGCCCCAAGTAATGATATATACGTTAGATACAAGAATATAACCGTTGAGACAATTTTGGCAAGCTTTCAAACATTGCAACGGTCATATTCTGCTTCTGGGCTATTTTTGGAAGTCTGCTGGTCTGGTCAACTGGTCTGGTCAGCTGGTATGTTCAGCTGGTCTGAGGTCTGCTGGTTCAACATCAGCTGGCCTGGGGTCTGCTGGTACCAGTTGGTCTGAGGTCTGCTGGTACAGCATCAGCTGGCCAAGGTCTGCTGGTACAGCATCAGCTGGCCAAGGTCTGCTGGTACCAGTTGGTCTGAGGTCTGCTGGTACAGCATCAGCTGGCCAAGGTCTGCTAGTACCAGTTGGACTGAGGTCTGCTGGTACCAGTTGGTCTGAGGTCTGCTGGTACCAGTTGGTCTGAGGCTACTGATACCAGTTGGTCTGAGGTCTGCTGGTACAGCATCAGCTGGCAAAGGTCTGCTGGTACCAGTTGGTCTGAGGTATGCTGGTACCAGTTGGTCTGAGGTCTGCTGGTACAACATCAGCTGGCCAAGGTCTGCTGGTACCAGTTGGTTTGAGGTCTGCTGGTACCAGTTGGTCTGAGGTCTGCTGGTACCAGTTGGTCTGAGGTCTGCTGGTACAGCATCAGCTGGCCAAGGTCTGCTGGTACCAGTTGGTCTGAGGTCTGCTGGTACCCTGTTGCCCAACATCTGATGTTCTGTTCTCTTGGTTATATCTCTTGATTCGTTGATTTCTGGGCAAAGTGATCTTCATGAAAGTTGTAGCCCTTTCTCTTAGCTTTCAACGGAATCAATAATCGCTCAATTTAGAGTTCGTATGAGAGAGTTATACTCGAAATACGAGGTGATGGTCTTGCTGTATGTTTGCTGGATGCAGCAGCACATGGCATGACTTGCAGAAGCTTTTTGGCCATCTTAACGTCCGGTTCAGTCTTTCACTTCCGAAGATGACTTGTATATCTTTGTCTTAGCTTTCCAACCTATACTGAATCATCTCGTTTCGATAAGCGATCTGAGAGTTATGGCCTATATACCACAGCTGCTACAATCTATCCGCTGCTGTTTCAGCTTTGTACCAGCAAGCTCTTGCATACTTGATTTCGTCATGTAAACCTTCGAATCTAGTCTGTTGCCATGAAATACGACTTGTAGAGAATTGAGTTGGCTATCCAACCCCTATGGAATCAGGTCGTTTTGATATCCGAGCTATGAGATATGAGCAATTTAGTCAGCCGCGCTCGGGGTCTACTGGATGCTGAATTCTCATTTCAGCAACCAAACTCAAGGCCATTTCTTAGCAGATCATCAAGCTGTAAAATATCATCTATGAACTGCACACTTGATGAAATATGTTAGCAACACAATAACAAGTTTTGTTAACATCAAAACCAAGATTATTCGGGTTTCCAAAACCCAACAGATGTTATTATTATTGCGTGGTTGGGAAATGTATGATTATGCAGTGAGCATGAACTGGTTATACATTTCAGGGTACATGTGATGCAATGTGTGGAATTGGTGAATTTGGCATGGTTCAATTGGAATTGGTTCTAGTTAATCTAGAAAAGCATGTCTAATTGATATTGGTGATGCATTTTATTGATTTAAATGGTTTAAATTATCAGATGATGATAATTACTACTACATGCTAAATACTTAGAAATCATGATTAAATGTTAGGACATACTTTTGCATTGCTTGCACACTCTTACCTCACCCTCCCGTTACCTACTTCACTTCCCCACCACACACTTCATATCACACAACTTCCCTCTCCCCATTTCCCTAAAAAAAATCACCCAACAAGAAAGAAGAAGGAGAAGTAATTTCAAACTTTGTTTTGCTTGAAACTTGCAAGGTTTTGAAGCTAAGTGGTAAGGGAATCCTTCCTTGTAATGTTTGAGAATGTATTGATGAGTTTTGGGTTTGTGTATTTGGGGAAAAAATGGGTTTTTTTGGGTTGTGATATTTATGTGTGGCTTGATGGCATTTTTGTGGTTATTATGTGTTATATATGTGGTATTTGTGATGTTGGATAGAAGGTATGTGTTGTAGGATGGATTGGTATGGTTTTAGGGTGCAAAAATTGTGGATTTTCAGAATTGCATCGATCGGGATAAACTCTCGATTGATTGCTTGGTGAAGGAGCCAAGGGCGAAGATGCTCTGCTCGATCGATCGGTGGAAATTTCCGATCGATCGATGAGGCTCGGCGATCGATCGGTGGAAATTTCCGATCGATCGATGAGGCTCGGCGATCGATCGAGAACACCATCTTGATCGATCGAGAAAGACAAGAATTTGGTCCAATAATGGTTGCCTAGCGATCGATCGAGCGCTAGGGCCGATCGATCGCGAGGGAGTGAATAGTGAAAATGTGGAATTTTTTATATTTTTTGGGATTTTGTGATGAGATATTATATGGCTTCTAATATTTGATTGTGCAATTGTGTAGAGCCTTCCTAGGTGGCGGCACAACGCATGGGATAAAATTCTGTAAACACCCCACATTTTGGAAGAAAGGTACGTAAAGAGACGTACTGGCATTGACAACAAAATGTATTTCATATTGAGTTATGCATTGTGGTTGCATGAGTTGGATGCTTGGTGCATATTATTGTGAGTCGTTGTTATATTCGAGTGATGATTATAATGCTTGCCGCTGTCATGTCGAAGCGATAAATATACTAATTGCAGCTATCGTATCATAGTGATGGAATATAATATTTGCCACTAATATATCGAAGCGAGGATAATGCCGCTGTCATATTGAAGCGAGGGATATTACAATGCCGCTGATACGTCGAAGCGAGTGGTATTATAAATGTCGTTGTTATGTCGAAGCGAGGGGCATTAGAATGCCACTATTATAAAAAGACTGTGATTTGGTTATTGGTATTGATGGAATGGATATATGTCATGACATAATTAAACTGTATTATAATCTGATGATTATGAATATTAGTTGTGGAACAGGGACAACCATGGAGAGCATTTAAATGCATTGAATACATGAAGTATTTCGTATTGATGGTTTAAACATTTTTTCATTATGATCATATCGTTGTAGATATGATTTATTATATTCTCATATTTTGGGGGTGTTCCTGTAGAAGCTTTTGGCATTGAGGGCTAAGGCAAGGGTTGATGCGGTGAGCTGTGAGAGGGCTAGTGCTACTGGTATAGAAGAACATAGAATTCTTTTGTATTGTCTCTACTCAGGAGTTGTGTAAATCTATTGCCTTTACATTCATTTTGTTGGGAATGCAACTAATTCTTTTGGAACTTTATTTTTGGCACGCTAGCCTCAAGCTCATTATATCAACATAAACCCTTATACTCTGATGGTTGTATGATTAGCTCCCTTTGTGCCCCTAAATCACGGTTAAGGTAGCGAAGCCTTATAGATGTATTGCTATATTAGCGATGGGACTACGTGCAACAATTAGCAATGGGATTGTGTATTGCCATATAACAAGCGATGTGATTTTGTGCCACTGTTATAACGAGTGTGGATTGTTATGCTTATGGCTTATGAGATATCATTTTAGTTATTGAGGTGCTCATTAAGAGGAGCGTATGATGATACGAGTGGTGTCTATATATAGCTAGATTGATGTGACTATCAAATCAATATTATATTATTGCATATTATACAAAATAGTGTTGTTACGGCGGCTGTCGTGTTGTAATGATGAGATTTACGAGAGTGAAATGAAGTGGTACCGTTGTTAGGATATTATATGGTGTTGTGATATTAGGGTGCCACTGTTATGGCAATTATGGGGTATAATATATGTCGCTGGTATGTCTAGACGATGGTATACGCCGCTGTCATACCAAAGCGATGAAAATATTATATGTTTATATTAATCATGTTAAGCAATGTATATTGATCGTAAAGCTCGTTATATATATATATCTATATATATACACACGGTTGTTGAACAGGTGGACATCAAAGAGCAGTTTGTAGTAGCTGGTATTTACTGTAGATCATAACATTCAGGGAGTAATTATTTCAATTATAACTGTGATTTGTGCAAATTATATATTTTATTTTATATCTGTGTTTCGGTATGCTCACCCTATGTGGGGCTGTTCTCATGGAACAGGTGTCAGGTTAGCTTTTGAGGAGTTCGAGGTGATAGAGTTGCTGAGCTCGGGGCTTAGCAGGATTAAGTTAAGTCAGACTACTTGTCATAGTGTTTTAGAATATTACTTTCGTATGAGATTGTAATTTGTCAGTCTTGTAATCGTTTGATGTCTCTCTTTCTGTCGAGTGTCGTTGTTGATTACACTTAGTTGTTGGATTTTTTATTTCAAGGAATTGTTTTATCGTTGCGTAACTTGAATGGCAAAATTACGTCGAGATTATTGTGAAAAAAATTTAAAAAATACTTGTTTTAGTCGATGTATGTTGTTTAGCTTATAAGAGGCCTTACATTAGTGGTATCAGAGCACATGTTAGTTGTCTGGGCCAGTGTGAGTCTAGTATGTTTGAACACTGCCTCCTTGATTTGGATAGTTATGTCTAGCGTGTATTGAGAATAGTTGTCTATGTTGAGCTAGCTCGAGGTCTAACGAGAGTTGTTGTGACAGATTAAGAGTTGTTACATGGTTGTCCAGGTATAGAGGGACGTACCATGAGTTCTATTGCGGTCAAGTGGTTCTAGTTACATATGCATTGAGGGGTATGCTATGTATAGAAAATATTGTGTTGAGATACCCGGCTTGGGTACGTATTGTGGTAGAGGAGAAGTGTCCTATACACTTTAAAAACCCTCAATTGTGTTTTAGATTGCATTGTTGGATGCAACGTCTTTTTGTATTCTTGGAACACAATATTATTTTAAATGTATGATTATTGAGTATGTGGTGCTTGCCAGGGGATGACATGAGATTGTCGTGCATGTCAAGGGCTGACATGGGATTGCGGCGCATGTCACTGGTTGACATGAGATTGTCGTGTATGTCATGGATGCCACGAGAGTACCTTATTGTTTATAGTACTATAAATACTTGATGATGAAATGAATTCAAGTATAATTATGATTGTTCCACCGTGAGCGATGGGTATTATTATTGTGCCGCCACGAGCGATGAGTATTATTATTGAGCCACCACAAGCGATGGGTATTATTATTGTACCGCCACGTGCGATGAATATTATTATTGTGCCGCCGCGAGCGATGGGTATTATTATTGTGCCGTCGCGTGCGATGGGTATTATTATTGTGCCGCCACGAGCGATGGGTATTACTATGCCGCCACGAGCAACGTGTATTATTGTGACATGGTAATAACATGCGAGTGATAAATTGTACAGCCGTTGTATCGAGTTTTATATATGTATGTAATTTGAGGGCCACTGGTTGGTGTGAGATTGTTTGTGTCGTAGGTTGACACAGGATTATTATGCCGAATGAATTTGATTGATGATTAAGTGAACGTGTTATGCAGTTGTGTGAATTGCACAGTGTAATAATTCTAACTACTTGAATATTAAGATCATGATATGATAAGTTGTATATGTTGAGAAAATAATTAATCCTTCACTTCATGGATACATTCGTATTTAACGATTGTAGTTTTGAGTACTTGGTAAGTGATCACCAATGATTATTATACCTATATCTGTGATGAGGTGGATATGACATGGGTAGTCGGCACCACGTATGTGTGTGACGATGTGAATAAATCATGAATACTAGTGTTGCGTTGATGTGTGATATATATATGCTACGAGTTGTCTATACTACATTTACATGTAAGTATGTATATATGTCATGTGTAGTTTATACTATGTTTATGTATGAACATGTGAATGTGCTAAGAGTGGTTGTACCTATGTATATACTCGTTGAGTTGACTTTGGCCAAACAATTCGTAGTTTGTATGTTTGTCGAGGAATCTACATACTTATACTAATGTTGGGTATAGTTGATTTAATCGTATTATATACATGTGAATGTATGTAAATCCTAATGAGTTAGGATTGAGATGAGGTTGGTTGAGGACACTGAGACGTCCAACTGTTTAGTTTTTGTTGGAGAAATGTTAGATAATGATCCACTATCTCTAATGGATTGTACTACGATGACTACTTCATAATGAGATTCATGAATTGTGATAGAAATAGTACGAGACTAGTACTGTATTTTATACCGGGTACAACAGGTGGTATGTTGGTGGTGTCATGTATAACTCTGATAAGATGGTGGTTTGCTAACCTGGTATGAGGATTTAAATTGCAAGATAATAGTGAGCATGTTGTAACCACTATGATTGTTAGTATTGTGTAAGGTGCATCGTATGACGATACGATGTGAGATTATAGTGCGTTGTAGTAACTATAATGATATTTTAACTTGATGTGAAATAAACCCAAGAGTTTCATATGTGTAAATGCATTGGGAAATTGTGTACTTGGCACTCCAGTTTTGATGGAGGTACCGACGTGTGAATCATTGAGGGTGAACTCGATTGATAAATAACATGATCTGAATGAGACGTATATTAGTGGTTACGGATGGAATTGGTGATGATACCAATTGTCGTATTTTTGTTGGGTTGTTCTTGCATTGAAGATGCAATGGTGGACCGTAACAAGATGTATGGAATATAGTTGGTCTGATAACACGACTATATTAGTCGTATCTCCTTGGGAGATATTGTGATACGATGATTATGTATCTTCGTTGACGTATTAACTGTTTTTAAGCATTATTGGTGATGGCTCGAGTAATTGTTTCGAGTTAATTGTGAGACGTACAATGAGACGTACGAGGAGATGTCTTAAGAGGCAGATGCTTGATAGTATTTGAGTTTGTATGGAGCATCGGTAGAAATCGTATACGTTACGCATACGGAGTCGAGAATGTTTTATGATAAGCGTGTTGATGCATTACCCTAAGTGAGTTAGGCGTATATTGGTTTAGGGATGCATTTGGATAGAATGTGTTTTGATTGTTTGAGCGATGGTTCAAGTTTGAGAGTCATTTATGCATGATGATTCCCTTATGAGGAAAGAGGTGTTGATATACCTATTTGGAATCTTGGAAAGATTCAATGAGTTTGACTGTGTGGTGTTGATTGTAGATTCACACCATTAGTCATTGATTTATCAGTTAGTAGTCTCTAATGTGTGAGAATAATTAAGTGTCTGACAATCATGTCTGAGACATGTGGTTATTGTTGGAAATACCACAAGTCGAGTTTTGCATTAGATATGCATGTGGCATAGTTGATGTTGAGGCATACATATTAATGCGTAAATATGTTAGCATTTTATGCTCGTTGACCAGGTGGAAAATATAATCTGGTTGGTAGACATGTTGTAAGAGAATGTTTATCCTTGAAATGGGTGGTCACGTTGGAACGATTTATTCAGAGGATAAATTGTGAGGTATTGGATGAATCTCTACTTAGAATAGATTGTCGTGTTCTAGTTTAAGAAGTGTCTAGCAATTCAGAAGTTGAATTGATTGTTGTCGTATCAATGATGGACACTGCTTGTCTATTTATCTTAATTCCTTACATGAATTGCTTGCATTATGTTAAGGAAGTACGTTGAATTGAGTAATTCGATAGTTATCCTTGTATTAGAATTGTTGATTTAAGGGCAAACAAAGGATGACCGGATTTGAATTCGTTTGGATTCGTTGTCGGCACATGTTTTGAGAATGCAATTGGTTCTTTGCATGTTCTCTGAGTAATCATGAGACTTGTGGAGTTTTCGATAGTGTGTTGGGGCCAAGATATGATTTCTTGGAACACACTGATGTTGACATCTGTGAAGATGTGTTTTGGTGTTTATTGGTGGCCGTGGATTGCCCGATTCGAGTTACAAATGGTGCAACTTTTTCTTTGTTAAATAAGGTTCCATATATGTGATAGAAATGGAGAGGCGGAAACCGAATTAGTATGAGTATACGGTTGTGTACTGTGGGTTTCCTTGATAGCGATGTGTTTTGCATCGTAGATCAAGTTATAGAGTTGTCATAAAGGTGATATCTATGTTAGAATCAGGAATGATTCGAGTAGATAGCAGTTAAGATTAATCGACTATTTTTGGTTAGTTAACATTGAGGTATGCTAACATCTTTTTGAAGATTGTATTGATTTGGGAGGATATCTCCATTCTAGAGTTTGGTGCGAGGTCAGTTTGCTATCAGTTGGTGTTTCGTTCATGATGAAATCGTAAATCGATGTTGTGTATCTGAGTTGAGTTGCGTGGTTTGTGTGGTACGTTCGGTACGTGTGTACAAATTTCGAGGATGAAATTTGAATAGTGGGGGATAAATGTGATACCCGGAAATTAATTATAGAAATTCCAGATTTAACCATAATCATTAGTTGATTTTAATTATGGTAATTATGAGATAATTAACAAATTGAGATATTAGAGGACTATTATCCGGTATCGGGGTTGTTGGATTTAAGGTTCGAGTTTTATGGTTGTTGGTATTTGGAACCTTGGAATCTTGTTTATAGTGAGATTTTGAGCCGAGGAGGTTTGGATTGAGGTTTGGGATGTTCTGAACGAGTAGATAAATTATTGGACACTTATTTTATTTAAAAGTTTTAGAGCGAGTATTTAAAACTCGGGTTTTTTGAGCTTTGGCACTATATATACCAAGTGACCCTGGTGTTCACTCATTTTTCTCTCCCCTCTCCCTCCTGCCTCTCTCCTTCCCCAAACCCTTACCCCTTTTCTCCTTCTCTCTTTTCATGGACATCGATGGAAGGCTCGATTCTTGTTGGATTTTTGAACAAATCGATAGGTAATCATCTTCATCTCTTGATTGTAGTTGTTTTGAATATGATTTTGATGGTTTTGATTATGGTTTAGTATTGGGTTAGGTTTTGCAGAGTTATTGTTGATTTTCTTTGAAAGAAAACATGTTGTGATCCTTACTTAGTGATCAAGGATTTTGACTGTGGTTAGATTCGAGTTGGTTGAGGTTTTAGGGTCAAAATCGATGGATTGCGAAATAATTTTTTAGAAAATCGTGATCGACGATCGATCGCATGTGAAGCAGTGATCGATCACCGAGGGCAATGTCTTTGGGCAATGAAGATTGCCGATGGTAGAATTTGAATTTTTGTGTAGTAAATCATCATGATTGGATGATATATTGTGATCTTGAGTACGTGCTTGAGAAACACATTGGTTGCACGTAATTTATCATGAACTATTGATGTGTGTAGCGTGTGAATTCATCGCATCTCGGGGCAAAGGCAAGGAGTAGCTCTTATAATTGGACTACAATGTACGTTTTGAGCATTTTAGTTGACATTATGATCTATACCATAGTAGGGTTATTTGTTATTTGATGAAATATGTGATGAAATTGATAAGTGTATTGATTTATAAAATGTTATTGTGAAAGCGATGAGATTATGTGTCACCATAGCGATGAGGTTACGTGCCTCTATGAGCGATGTGATTGATGAACACTATTATGGATTGTCTTAATAGTAAGAGTTGGAAATGAAATATCATGGTTTATATGAATTATAGAGATGAGATATGTATATTGTTATGTTATGGTTTGAGTAATGAGATTGATGTATTGCTATATTAACGATGGGACTACGTGCCGCTATTAGCAATGTGATTGTGTATTGCCGTTATAACAATCGATAGGATTTTGTCCCGCTGTTATAAAGAGAGTTGATTGTTATGCTTATGGCCTATGAGATATCATTTTAATTATTGAGGTGCTCATTGAGAGAAGCGTATGATGATACGAGTGGTGTCTATATATAGCTAGACTGATGTGACTAATCAAATTAATATTATATTGTTGCATATTATACGAAATTGTGTTGTTACTGCCGCTGCCGTGTTGTAATGATGGGATTGACGAAATTGAAATGAAGTAATACCGTTGTTAGGATATTATATGGTGTTGTGATATTAGGGTGCCACTGTTATGGCAATTGTGGTGTATAATATGTCGCTGATATGTCTAGGCGATGGTACATGCCGCTATCATACCAAAGCGATGAAAATAGTATATGTTTCATATTAATCATGTTAAACAATGTATATTGATCGTGAAGCTCGTTGAAGAAAGAGAATATGGTTTGGGGTTGGTATATATATATATACGGTTATCGATCAATGGAGTCAATGTTATACTATTGTTGTTGAGCATTTATATATAGGGATTGGTTGCTACTAAAGGCGTACATGAGAACATTGTATCAGAGGAAGATGCATTATTGTGGAACAGGTGGACATCGAAGAGCTGTTTGTAGTAGATGGTATATACTGCAGATCATAACTCAGGGAGTATTTATTGTCAATTATAACTGTGATTTGTGCAAATTATATATTGTATTTTATATCTGTGTTTATATATGCTCACCCTATGTGGGGTTGTTCTCATGGAACATGTGTCAGATTAGCTTTTGAGGAGTTCGAGGTGATAGAGTTGCTGAGCTCGGGGCTTAGCAAGATTAAGTTAAGTCAGACTACTTGTCATAGTATTTAGAATATTACTTATGAGATTGTAATATGTCAGTCTTGTAATCGTTCGATGTCTATCTTTCAGTAGAGTGTCGTTGATTACACTTAGTTGTTGGATGTTTTATTCGAGGAATTGTTTTATTGTTGCGTAATTTGATTGGCCAAATTACGTCGAGATTATTGTGATGTCCCCGAAATGATTAATTGCAATTAAGGCATTAATTATGTTTATATGATGAATTATGTGGATAATTGGTTTATGTGTTAAGATTAATTATCATGTTGAAATGCTTAGTCACATGGTAGACGTGACCGAGGGTCGCATTTCAGGATACGGGTTATGCATGTTGGGTAATGAAGTGTTAACATGATTTATTTGTTTTGGATGTTAATTATAAGGAAAACATGATTTAAGTTGAATGCATTTTTGTAAATGCTTTTAAAATACCATGTTGGGGTATTTTATACATCATGTTAATTGTTGTGGTACAAATTTAACTTTAAAACCCATACCCCACTATACCCTTTATCTCACTTTACCCTTTCCCCTCTAAAATCCCCAAATCCACTCTCAAAACCCTACCCATTCCCCATTTTCGAAATCCTCCAAGGAAGGAGAAGGAAAGTTCCACAAAACCTGTGTTTGTGTGATTTTTGTTAAGACTTGGAGTCTTCAAGAGGTATGGAACCCTTCCTAAAGTATTTATGAAGTTTGGATTTGAAATGGGATGATTTTGAAGTGATTTAGATGGGTTTATTTTGTGTATGTGTTGTATGTTGTTGGGGTATAATTTTTGAAGTGTTTTATGTGGGTTTTAGTGGGTTATGATGATGTTGATGTTGTAGGAAAGTTTGGGTTTGAATGGTATGAGATGGAGCTTTGAAAAATGCACAAAAATGGTGAGAAATCGCGCACCAACAGGTGGCGATCGATCGCCCTGAATCAGGCGATCGATCACCGAAGGCCAGTAGCCATTTTACGCAGTAGGCGATCGATCGCCTCATATGAAGCGATCGATCGCCGCAAGGCAAAAAAGTGAGGCGATCGATCGCCTCGTGCAGCGATCAATCGCCGCTGTTTAAAACATGACAAATGATGTTTTTTGTTGAATTTTTGGTATTTGGCTATTGTTTAGCTTCTAATATTGATTTGTGTGGTTGTGTAGAACCACCCCAGGTGCCAACAACATCGAGGAGATAAAGTTCTCCAACTTCTCCACTTTTGGGAATTAAGGTACGTAAGAAGCGTACGGGCATCGGACGGTAAACCATACTTCTATACTATGATTATACAATGATTATATAAGTGCATATGATGTTTATGATGATGATTATGATAAGTAAGTTTATGATGATGATGTTTATGATGAGTGAAGAGGATATGATGTTTATGATGATGATTATGATAAGTAAGTTTATGATGATGATGTTTATGATGAGTGAAGAGGATATGATGTTTATGAGGACGATTATGATAAGTAACGATGATGTTTATATGATGTCTATATAATGATACGATGTTATGATATGGTAAGAGACCATACGATTGGGTAAGATGCCCACGTGGTAAGATGCCACACGATGTTATGATATGGTAAGATGCCATACGATAGGGTAAGATGCCCACGTGGTAAGATGCCACACGATGTTATGATATGGTAAGATGACATACGATAGGGTAAGATGCCCACGTGGTAAGATGCCACACGATGGTTATGATATGGTAAGATGTCATACGATGGGGTAAGATGCCCATATGCACGAATGTGAATCAGGGTCAACAAAAAGAAGTTGACGAATAACCAGCAAGTTTACTTAACTAAGATTTCGTACATTTACTGTTATATTTTGTTATGATATTTATAAGATAATGATGCTATAAAATGATGATGCTTATATGATGATGATGTTATAACATGATGATGCTATAAGATGATGATGCTATAAGATGATGATGTTTATATGATGATGATGTTATAAGATGATGATATTTATAAGATGATGATTTTTTACAAGATAATGATTTTAATCATTCATGTCAAGAATTAATGATTATATGCATGGCTATGAAACAGGGACAACCAAAGAGGGTTAATGCGATTAACCAGGAAGTATACGTTACCATTTACTTTCATGCATTTGTTTATATGCCATTACCCTATGATGTTAAGTAATGATGTACATGGTCATGATGGGTTGTTCCTGTAGGTACACTTTTGGACAGAAGGCTCAGGGTCGGGTTGAGACAGTGAGCTATTAGGAGCATGAAAGAAATTAGAATACATGATTTTTGGGATAGTCTCTACTCTAGGAGTAGTATAATTCTATCGCTTTAACATTCATTTTGAGAATGTAACTAATTAAGTTTTTTTTGAAACTTCATTTTTGCCTGTAATCTTATTAGCTACAAAGCTACAACCGGAACCCTAAGACGTTATTAATGCATGTTTAGTCCATTATATGTGTCCTTGATGATGTTAAGGTAGGAAGACCCTACAATTATTGTCAAAAAAAAATTTAAAAAAAATCCTTGTTTTAGTCGATGTATGTTGTTTAGCGTAAGCGGGGTCTTCCATAATTGCTTATTCTAATTTGTCCAACGAAGCCATTCCTCTTCTACCGTAGCTTTATTTAACATTAGAAAACCACGATCCCATCATGGATCGATTGATACATGTTTGCTCAGATGATTTCCATGACACGACATCCACACCAATGGTAAACACATAACCATTTGTGGATTTCAAATCTTTTGTATCATATATCCAATATGCGTCATTGTTTCCTTCTAATACAATAGGATACCCCAAGTTTCAAATTTTAAGCGTTGCAAACTTACAAATCCAAATTCAAGGTTTAACTTCTCGTAAACTTGGATTTAAGTGTTACTTTTTACAAAATTTGAAACAATTAGAAATTCCCAATTTAAATACACGATTCAAATTTCAAGCGCAATGATTCTTAGAAAATTCAATTTCATGATTTTTATTTCTTGTAAACTTGAATTTTAAGTGCAAAACTAAAATTTTTTAAACTATAATTAATTATGAGAATTTGTCATTCATATATCTTGGAAACTTTAATTCCAATTATGACATTTGTTGTGCTAATATTCATCACGTCAAAATGTTGCGTCAACATTTTATTTGTCATTTGTTGATCTTATATTGCTTATCATAATGAGCATTCCATGTCTTTATTCTGCCGGTGTTATGTGTGATGACATTTTCCTAATCAAGTGTTTAATTATCACACAATGATTATTTATTTGTAAACAGCAGAAGATTGTTTAAATTTTACCAACAGTTGGCCTTAAAAAAAATTCCGGCATTACCTCATCACTCGAGAGACATACCAAAAATAATAAAATAGACATAGCAATATCCCCAGTGTTGAAAGTAAATACATAATACCATACCATGCATAATAGGCATCAACACATAATCCATACTAAAAATATTTACATCGTACCATAGCACGCACAAGGAGCCTCCAACACACATTTCATACTCAAAATTTTTACATAATACCATCAGCGGTAAATAAACACTGAATAAACAAATATTCAAGACTGAACTGAAATAAACATTATTTACATAGTTATACGATCCAGGACACACCCTAGCATAAACTAACTATCCTACAACTGGGATGGACAGAAAAACAACCTCAGGATGACTTCCATTGAGCATTCCCTCTTTGGGATCCTGGTTAACTGTACTACCTGTCATTGCCCACACACAAAGACAACAACAGCCCTCTTGGAGGGTGAGCCAAAGCCCAATTTGGAACTATCAAGTAATAACTACATGTATCTACAAAATGTGATAGATGATGCAATGCAATGCATGTAAGGCGATGCAATGCATGTAAGGTACAAATCATCTCAAGATACCAAATATCGGAGTCCAAAGAAAGGTATCATCAATCAACATCAAGCTCGAGCTAGGGCATCGACACACTCGTCGCAACGACGTCTCTCTCAGTCGAGCCATCGGCGGTCCATCATCCCTCGTGTCTTGGTGACGTCGGCACACTCGTCGCTACAACATATCTCAACTAACTCTCTCCGGCGAGCCATAGGGGTGCCCGTCATCCCCAGACACTATAGATCTCACATAATCAAATGGTATCAAATGATTGTCCAATATGTATGTCATGTATCGATGTATATTTATCAAAATGATGTGTGTTAACAAAACATTTTTTTTCATACATTGATATGCCAATTATGAATGCTATGAATGCTCCATAATTCAACCAATCACATAGCCAAGTAATTTCATGTAATCCACATAAGTTCGGCAAATCATGTATCAAATAATACAGATACATGTCGAATGTTACCGATTGCAACATACTTATTTCTTGTCGCGCATTCTTGAGGTATTTGATCACTTTAATGCAACTCCGGTGTAATAAATTAGTGTACTCTACACAATTTAGGTAATACATCATTCACTCTATCATTCCATGTATCAATACACGGCAAGCAACATCATCCTAACTGTTGTTCATTTATTTATATTGAAGATTCATCTCAATCTAGCATGGTTAGATTTTCATGCAATTCTAAATGTACATATTTCAACATTTTATTCAACAAAACACATTCTTAATAATTCTGTATTACTTATCATCATTGTAGGATCTAGCGCTTACCGCTTTACCAATAACTATAGTTAAGGGTAATGGCGCAATATCAATCTTTTCAACCATACACTGACACAAGTCCCACGTGTTCGACCGATCACAAAGCAGAGGCAATTGTTGAACCCCAACAATCCCTCCCCCAATAATTGCACTCTCTGCAACTCATGGGAATCGAACACGCGACCTTGGCTCTGTACCAATTATTGGATCGAGCGCTTACCGCTTTACCAATAACTATAGTTAAGGGTAATGGTGCAACATCAATCTTTTCAACCATACACTGACACAAGCGCCACGTGTTCGACCGATCACAAAGCAGAGGCAATTGTTGAACCCCAACAATCATCTTATTTAATAATTTATATTCTTCATTATTTTCTCATCAAATCATAAAACATGATATAACTAATGTCTGAGACTCCTTAGATTATACATAGCTTATCAAATGAGTATTCTCATAATTTCAGACAACATAAATCTGGATTCATATTCTCTTGTTCCAAATTCCCGTTTATTCTTTTTCAGCAATTTATGTTAATTATATCGTTATTAAAATGCTTAACTATCATTAATATCCTTGTAACTCATCATATTTTAATGCCATATCGAAACTCCAACTTGTATTCAGACTAACAAAATCGATTCAACAATAAGATTTGTGAAATGCATGGCAGCAGGGTGATTTCAATCAAAACAAGAACAAGGTGCTACACTGAACTCGCTTATGAGCAGGGACCCAAAATTCCAAAAAACATCTTCCCAAAACTGAACCAGGAATATCGAAATGACATTTAAATTACATGCAATCTAAGAACTAAAATCAACATTTAAATTAAAGCCCAAAATTTCAAATATTCACCCTCAAAACCTGAAAATCGATTGGCATTTCCTAACACGCATGAACTTCAATCGGTACAGCAGCACAAAATTTACCAAACTTACAAAATAATTCAAGAAAAGGATGATTATGGAACACGAAAGGATTACCTAAACAAACCTTGAAGAATTGCACCTAAAAATCGGATCAATCTTAGCGCTCAAGCTTCGCGCTTTCCACACAAACCGACGCCAATCGGTGAATAAATGGCCTGAGAAGATGCGCTATTGAGCGAGGAGTACGGTGGTGGGTCATGTTTGCCGGGGCTGTGGCTGACGGCGGAGGGCGCAAGGGAATTTTGGGCGGAGAAGAAGAACGCGAGGAAGAGAAGCTGGAACAGGGTCAGATGTTTTAGTAGGTGTAAATGTATTTTTGCGTGTGTAAATGTGTCTTAACACGTTAATATTGGGAATTATGTACATCGGAGTGTCACCGGTGTACTGATACACTAAATGTACAGTCGACACCTGTGATTTATAACCCCTACTATACCACAAAATTAATTCTTCATTTACACAAATATTTTTAAAATATTATCGGAGTTTATTCGATCATTTCAAAACTATATCACGTTCCGATTTAACTGTCAATTGACATTCATATAGTCAATTTCACATCTAATTAATTAATTCCAAATTAATTATTAATTAATTCATAAATTATATTTAATTAACATTAATCAAATATCGGGCCTTACATTTCTCCCCCACTTAAACAGATTTCATCCTCGAAATCTCAAACATAGATACATATCAACGTTGAAAATAGCATATGGATCAGAATACACGACATGATATATTGAATACAATGGAACATGTATATATCCTTACGATCCAAAATGCAAACAAGATGTTTAACACAAATGATCAAGTCCAATCTCATCAGGCTGAAATACATGATAGATCCGATTAATATATTCGCAACATAGAAACATGAAGAAAAACAATACATCGCGATTGACCGATACAACTGATGGCAATGTTAATCTATAGATAAGATTTTCAACTCGATCAAGGATCTTGCACGAGCAAATGTAACAAGGTGATAGTTTGCCTTGCATGCCAAAACGATTAGTGTCTCTAACGGAGAAATTTTCAGAAGTCCACGATCTCCTATCTGAATTCTATGGGTTGTTTTCGCCAGAAACATAACTTGTTTGGTGATTCTGTGCGACCATCATCCGCTATCTGAACAATTGAATCTTATCATTCATTTCTCTTATTATATCAGGTCCAGTCAACTGATTTTCACAAATTTCTTTCTAGACTAGAGGCGATCTACATTTTCTCTTCTGTGAGGCTTCAAAAGGTGGCAAACCTATGCTCATTTGGTAGATAATTCGATTAACGGCAAAGCTTCCTGCCCTCCAAAATTAAAATCATTCGCCACAGTATGTAACATATCCTCGATAAACAACAAAGTCATATTCGTATAAGGATAAGTCCGCTCGTACAGAAAGAAAAAATACAGACTTAGGAAGTAGATCAATAATGTTCAAAACAACATCACAGTCTTTGGGTGATCAAGGAATACAGGTCACAAAATCCATAGTAATATGTTCTCAATCCCATTGGGACTTTCAAGGTCATGAAGTAACCCTCCAAGTTTCATTCATTTGGTTTAAACCTGCTGACAACCTCAACATTTGAAATTAAATTCAGCAACGCGTCATCTCATACATCTCCATCAGAAATGAAGTATTAGAGTAATATACATCTTTCATCTTCAGGGTAGATACTGTCTTTACAGTAATGAACATCGCGAATATTTACAGAGGTCAAATCAGAATTATCAGAAACAACTTATCAACTATTAAGTCGTAAAAACTATCAGAAGATATTTGAAAGCGAGATGGATGTCCTATAGATACACATTCTTAAGATTTCTGAGTTCAAAAACATTTCGTGAGGCTTCTCTGGTTTTATAGATTAATTCCGGCTCAACTTAAAATACTGAGACAATGATAGAATTTCTGGTATGAGTGACAAATTCAGTTAGAAGTATAGATATTAGCATGTACTTAGTGCTACAAACATAAGCTAGAATAGACTTGTGGACTTTACGACTGAGGGAAGCCGTAGCGACATTTGAGTTCCACCATCGAATCCTTCAAAAGATTCATCAACCTGCGTTGCCTCGTATTTTGATCGGATTGAAAGAATAGATATTGTAAGTTGTTGTGGTCCGAATAAAAACAAATTTTTCCCCCGTATAAATAATAACGTCAAATTTTTAAAACAAAACATTTATTACCAGTTCAAAACTATATACACGGTCTCAAGAAAAAACTAATTTCATACTCATCTGACCAAGTACATTTTCAATTTTTTTTTTCTGTGTCAGTTGAGTAATAGGTTTAGCCATTTTTTTTTTAAAAAGAAAGTCTTTCAATAAAACGACATTCGAAATCCTGCTAAACCATGAAACATCGGAAATTATGAACATTGGTAGGTCTTAGCCAATTTAGCACTATTTCGACCTTGGTTGAATAAACAGAAATGCTAGTTCAAGAAATGAAGTGGCCCAAGAGTATCACTTCGATCATCAAAAATTCTAATTGGATAGATTGGCATACATAAACATTTCCTAATAAGAAACTGAGATATCGATTTCAGATGAGTTCTATGTCAGAAAGAATGAAAAGTAGATTAAAACTTACGCTCGTCTGATCAAGAAATATCTTACTCACTTGAGTTATTCGCATAAGAGAGGTGATATTTTCATATTCTTCGCTATAGATGAGAAAAGGACAATAGAATTATCCCTCTAAAATAACCTGATAGAAAGATTACCATCATGTGCAATCCACATTCAGGCTGGATGGAATTACCATAATTATTCATACGGAATCTAAGATCACTGTTTCGGATATTCAACACATCCTATTTTCATCATGAAAGACCAAGATAAAACTCATAGGTGTAATTACAATTCGATTAAAATTTGTCAAAATATTTTGGATTGACACCTGATACGATTCAGAGTGTAGATCTTTTAGTTGACGTACATAATTGTCCTAAAATAATGAATCAGATAAATCCTTAACATAAGATAATCATTTCAATTGTCTAAAATCAATACCGAAATCAAGGTCTCTATATCGATATGTTACAAATCTCATTGGAAGTATCTTCGAAAGTTTACTAGTTTTAAAATTTTCTCAAAATTTTACCACAAATGCACGGAACCTATACATACTCAGGTCCATGCAAATTATATTCTTAAATATACCAAAAATTATCACTCCAGTTAACCTGAGATCCATAATAGCTCCGAGCACAGGTTCATGTCCAACACTACTGTCGTGCGACCTCCAGGTCTGGATCGTACCACTTCTAAATTTTCAGAAAATTAAGTTTTACTTGAAAACGGATTTTATGGTACATTTATGCAAGGTCCATATTTAATCATTTCATTAATGCTTTTAAAATATATTGAACCATTTTTAGCATTTATTTAATTCTTTTGGCACATGGTTCGAATCATGTCCAGATGTACATTGTATTATTATAAAAGTTGATGAGTCCTAACATCTGTGCTACTTCTGTATTACTAACAACTTGTCCCTTTTTGTATATAAGTTAAAATTTTAGTTAATCATGAATTAGGTCATAACTCATTATCAATCAATACCGAACTACTCAATGCAAATGATAACCAATAGGTTCGATCATACATCATATAATCATATCATCATTCTCATCGTAAGATATGTCCAATCTATACTTCTGCAGTTACTATCCTTGTGATACCCGGGAATTATTAGTGTCAACCCCGGTGTAGTGATAATCCTTAATGGATTTTAATTGTGGCAATTGTGTATTAATTGCGGTTTTGGGTCTCCCGAGGTTGTAAAATCTGGCATTTGGGATCGTTGGATCCAAAGGTTGAGATTATATTCTCATTTTGGTGGAAAACCTATGAGTTGGGTTTTCGGTGCCACTTGGAGTCCGGGGTGCTTTATGTTGGGGCTGGTATGGGGATTTGATGTTGGAGAGAGAGTTTTTGAAAATAGATGATTTTTAATGAATCATGATGTATTTGTGGAGGCATTGGTATTTTGGAGCATTATTGCTATATATACCAGATGGACTCGGGATTCTGTCATTTTCTTCTTGAATCATCTCTCTCTCATCGCTCTCTCCCCTTTACCCCCAAAACCCTTCCCCTCTTTCCCTTTCAATGGAAATCGTTGGGAACACGATTTAGGGGCCGGATTTCTTGAAGAAAAGCATGTAATCTCTTTCTCCTCTCTTGTAGCTTTGTTTTGATTGTAATTTTGTTGGATTTGGTTGAGTTTTGGGTTTGAGTTGGTTTGGGTGATTTTGGTGAAAATCATAAAATCTTTTGGGTTTGTTTAGTTTGAGTTTAACACCCTTGTTGGAGGTCCTTGTGTGTGGATTTGTTGTGGTTTTGAGTTGGGAGGAGTTGGGGTATGATTTGTGGAGGTTTCAAGCTTTTAAAAATGGAGGATTTCGAGTTTCAGGGCATGGCAATCGATCGCCCTGTAATAGGCGATCGATCGCATGCAAGCAGTAGGCTTTTCTTCGAAGCAGCGATCGATCGCCACTTTTGAGCGATCGATCGCCTCGCGCCAGTAAGGTTTGGCGATCGATCGCTATATCGAGCGATTGATCACCAAGGGGCTAGCGATCGAACGCCCGGTATAGCGATCGATCGCCAGCGGGGGTTTTGTGGTTTTCTTGACTTTTTCATGGGATTTTGGATTTACGACTTAAATGGTCGGCTTCCGGGGCAATGTTCACATTCCAATGGGAATGCTAGGCTTTTAAAATGGTTTGGTTGGAGCCAAGTTAAATTAAACGGAACTCCCGGTTGAGTTTTTGGGCTATCTTTTAAACGTTTTAAAAGGAATATTTTGGGTATTATGCATGCTTAGCCGGAGGGCTTTTGTTTTGGTAATCGTCATGGATTGACGATAGGTTTTGAGGTTTGCTAACGTGCGTGGGCACGTGAATGCATGCTTTTACTTGATTTTGAGTTGTTTATGTGTTTTAGCACATATTTCTCGAGGCATGGAACTCAAGCAAGGCTTGGCTTGGACTACGGAAACTTAAGGTACATATGACGTACGAGCATAGCCCTTTTATTATAATTGCAATTTGTGAATGCATGGTACGCTATAATTGCAATAAATGTATATTGAACTGCATGGTTTATGGTAACCACTATGAATGGACATATATACATTGGGAATTATATGGTGCCGCTTTTGAGCGAGTAATGATTGGGATGTTGTCGCCTTTGAGCGAACATCAGTTATGACGCCACTGCTGTTGAGCATGCGTGAGAATGAAATGCCGCTATTGTAGAGCGAGCAATGAGATAGAACTATGGAACCATAAATGAGATAAATGGGATAATTGTAATCATTGTTTAATGATTTGATATGATATCGATATATAGCATATGGATTCGTTAATCAATGTAATGATTAACTGGCATTTGGGAATTTGATGATTTCAGTTGTTTTGAAACAGGGACAGTATAGAGAATCTCGGATGAGGATGATACCATCCAGGGAGTACATTTTGTATTTAATGGCATTTACATTGTTGTAAATTATGAATTGTATTATTATGATTGTTGGATTTGGGATATTGGTATGCTCACCCCGTGTGGGGGCTGTCTCTGTTGGGCAGGTGATTAGGTACATCGATGGCTTGGAGTTGAGCTCAAGCTTTGGATTTGAGGTGAATCCAGAGATCTGAGTACCAGAGACGGTATTGAGCATGACGTTTTAGACACTTGGTACACATAGACTTATTCGATGCTCGCATGTGAGCAATATTATGTGTACATGATATGTATAAAAAGGCAAGGGCCTTTCTCTCTTCATTTATGAGCAACATGCAATTATCTATTGAATTGCTAAATGAACTGAGAGCATGTTAGTGTATTATATTGGTGCATGATGTATGTAGACTTGGTTGAAGGGAAACTAGACATTATATGGAATAATGTAAAGAAATTTTATATGTGGCATGATTGGCTATAATGACAAGTGGTTTTTCCCTACATGAACGATTGTATGCACTAATGGCATGGATTAATACACTAATAATGGGTTAAGGGTACGGGGGTCCTTACATTAGTGGTATCAGAGCAGTGGTTAGCTCTTTGGGGCTGTTGAGGGCCTGGAACATGCTGATAGGAATGGGTATCACATATCTATGCATGACAGTAGTTGATGTTGTGTGACACAACTATTTTTCCTATGTGAATTTATGATATGCGATCATAGTAGAACGATTATATGTCATGACATCTATGGAATCATAATATAACCTGTTGATTATGATTGTGAGTTGTGGCACAGGAACAACCAAAGGGAGCATTTTTGAAATGCATTGGGATACAGGAAGTACTTTGTACTCATAGTTTATGCATTTACTCGTTATAATCATATTGTGGTGAATATGGATTATTATATGCTCATGGTTTGAGATTGTTCCTGTAGGGACACTATGACACGAAGGGCTAATGCCAGGATTGAAAGACACGAAACGGTAACCTGCCTTTTATATACATCATGGATTATGCGTTAATGTGCACAATGGAGTGATGATTTTAATGCTTTGCCGCCAAATGTTGAAGCGAGGGTGTTGCCGCATGTCGCATTTGAGCGAGGTGCTTTAAAATACACTCATTGTGGTTGTATATATATTGGAGTGATGATTTTAATGCTTTGCCGCCAAATGTTGAAGCGAGGGTGTTGCCGCATGTCGCATTTGAGCGAGGTGCATTAAAATACACTCATGGTGATGTATATTGGATATGGTATATGCATTGTATTGCAGGTATAGATGGAATGCTTGGTGAATATCCCATGAGTCGTTGTTACGGATGAGTGATGATTTTAAATGCTTGCCGCTATTTATTTTGTGCCGCTAAATGTGAAGCGATGGGTGGGAGTACCGCATGTCACATTGAAGTGAGGTTATCATATGAAGCGAGGAAAGAATATTTGCCGCTACAATGTGAGGCGAGGGGTAGGAGTACCGCATGTCCATTGAAGCGAGGTTATTCTATGCCGCTTATATGTGAAGCGAGGGGTGGGAGTACCGCATGTCCATTGAAGCGAGGTGCATTAAAATACACTACCGTAACAAGACTAGGGATCCGCTATTCTATTGTCGATGGTTCATGCCGCCGGGTATTCATAGCGATGGTTCATTCCGCTATTCTATTGGCGATGGTTCATGCCGTTGGGTATCTATATAGCGATGGTTCATTCCGCTATTCTATTGGCGATGGTTCATGCCGCCGGGTATTCATAGCAATGGTTCATTCCGCTATTCTATTGGCGATGGTTCATGCCGCCGGGTATCTATATAGCGATGGTTCATTTCGCTATTCTATTGGCGATGGTTCATGCCGCCGGGTATCTATATAGCGATGGTTCATTCCGCTATTCTATTGGCGATGGTTCATGCCGCCGGGTATTCATAGCGATGGTTCATCCCGCTATTCTATTGGCGATGGTTCATTCCGCCAGGTATTCTATTGGCGATGGTTCATGCCGCTGGGTATTCTATGGCCATGGTTTATGCGGCGAGGTATCATACAGCGATGGTACATTCCGCTACATCTATGGCGATGGTTCATACCGCCGGATATCTATAGCGATGTTTTTATGCCGATGATTCTATAGCGATGGGTTATATCGCCATGTGCGTAGCACTAGATTATGCCACCTACGAGCGATGGGTGCTGCTTGTGTACCGCTGGGGGACGACGGATACAGGTATTCCGCAATCTTGGTAGCGATGAGGTATGGCATATTACTTTTGTCATCATTATTGTGAATACTATGTGTTGTATTATACCGTCATATGTTTGACGATGTTATTTGGGATGTCTATGTTGACGCGTGGCGTCGTTTTGATGAATAATACATTCATGTTTATGTATTTGGTTGTAAGGTTTGAGTGCCGATTGTGAGCACATGGTAGAGTTTGGGTCACTAGTTGACGAGACCCTTTTTGCCGAGCATGTTTGCTCGATGGAGCATGGGATGCATTGTACCGGTGAGCGTACCGCATCATGTTATAGAGGTAAATATTTTCGAGTTATGATATCCTTTGGGTATACTCGATGGATTGGCTAAGGCCAAGCGATTGGTGGTAAGAGTAGTCATTGAGGAAACTATTCACTTGTTGTTGTGATGTGTGTTAAGCATGGATACACACACCTGAGGGTGTGTAATAAGTCTTAATGGGTTAGGATTGCATCATAGTTGAGCAAGGACACTGGGTTGTCCATTGTGCTTCGGTGTTTTAGAGATATGGTGGGCGATGACCCACAACTCTAATGGTTTGTGCGGTATGGTATACCGGGATGGAACGTGTGTCACTTTGATAGGTTGGTATGAGCCTATGGGCCAACGAACCGTTAGCCAGGTATTGTTGCAGTACTTTAGTGTGCTTGTGTTAGCCTTTACGCTGCTCGTTGGATTCGAGCTGGGCGAATCGTGTGGTGATACGATGAGGGTTATGATAGACTCTTGTAGTCTCTATGTGGTGTGGTGATTGAGGTAGGGAATACCTCACGGGGACGTTTATACGTCAAATGTTTCGAGTGACTTGTACTGGGACAACTCGATTTTGTTGGGAATACAAACGTGAGTGTCAACAAGTCGTTGTTAGCCCTGGTTGAGCATCCTTGCATATGGAATACAACGGGAGTCACGATTGGATTTGTAGGATATAGCTAGTGGGGTAACACTACTATACTGATTTTATCTCTTGGAGAAATTTGGATGGCACTGTCATGGAGACAGCTGGTATCGATTCTAGGTTGATTGTAAATCAGCCATGGTAAACATTACTGGTGTTGGACTTAGTAATGGATTTCTTACCTTTCGGCGAGACGTTCGGGGAGACGTCTCCGGGGAAAAGCTCGAGATTGTGGAGTACAATAGCATCAGTACACAGCATCTTTAGTTTGAGTATACATGGCGTATACGGGTTTCGTTTTGGTAATAGTTGCTTTGATGCACTATTTGAACCAATTACGTACTTTTGGTTCCGTGTTATGTTTTGGTAGATATATCCAGGTTTCCAAACGGGGTTCGATGATTGGAGAATCATGGATTCATGACATTTTTCCTTGAGAGGAATGCGGTATTATTATACCTACCGGTTGAATCTTTTGGGGATATTCGTTGTTTTGGTTCGTGTGGTGTTGATGTTGAAATCACACCCTTTGGTTTTGGTTTGTCAACCATCATTCTCCGTGGGGTGAGAATAATCGAGGTTTGACAGTTGGTTTTGGGATTTGGGTATGATTGGAGATACCCGAGTCTATTGCATTGAGTATGCATGTTGTGCTGGTGTATGGGCATGTATGCCGTGTGTGTATACGAATGCCAACTTTATTTTGTTCCTTGTTGGACGTCGGATTTATATGCTTTGATGAATGAATCTCCGGTGAGATTGAGGCGCCCTGAGATTGGTAATCCCGAGGGCACGATATATTCCGAGGAAAAATCGTGAGGTCCAATTGACTTCCCCTGAGGAAGGATTGTCGTATTTTGGGACCATGGTAATTCTTGTTAGATGATTCGATAGCCTCCCTGTTTTAGGATTGTTGAATCCCAGGATAAACGAGGGATGGCCAAGATTCGGATTTGTTTAGTGTCATGATTGACACGGGTGGCGGAAATGCAATCGATTGTTCTTGCATGTCATTTGGAGAGCTTGAGACTTTGTGGAGTCTTGATGGTGTGTCGAGATCGAGATATGATTTCTTGGAACACATCGGTGTAAACATCTTCTGAGATGTGCTTTGTGTGGATCGATGACCGTGGGTTGCCCGATCCGTGTTACAAATGGTGCAACTACTCCCTTGGAGGAGATGGGGGTGGAAAGCAGGAACCGAGTTTACTGTGAGTATACTGTCGTATACTAGTAGTCCTCAGCATAACGATGCGTGTTAAGCATCGTGGGCAAGTGATGGAGATATCATGGGGAGATATCTATGTCAGGACCAAGGAAGATTTGGTTGATTTACAGTCGTGGTAGACTTACTTCTGGGATGATTCGCATCGAGGTATGTTATTATCCTTTGGATTTTGTGTTGGTTTTGGCATTTGCTTTATTTTAAAGCTTGGCGCGAGGTTGGTGTCCTCGCGGTTGTTAATTCGATTCTGATGTGGTCCAGAATCGGGGTTGTGGTTTTGTTTCGTTGTGTAGTCCTAGTGTTATGTGGGTACACTGGTGCAAATTTTGAGGACGAAATTTTATTAGTGGGGGATAATTGTGATACCCGGAAATTATTAGTGTTAACCCCGGTGTAGTGATAATCCTTAATGGAGTTTAATTGTGGCAATTGTGTATTAATTGCGGTTTTGGGTCTCCCGAGGTTGTAAAAATCGGGCATTTGGGATCGTTGGATCCAAAGGTTGAGATTGTATTCTCATTTTGGTGGAAAACCTATGAGTTGGGTTTTCGGTGGGACTTGGAGTCCGGGGTGCTTTATGTTGGGGCTGGTATGGGGATTTGATGTTGGAGAGAGAGTTTTTGAAAACAGATGATTTTTAATGAATCATGACGTATTTGTGGAGGTATTGGTATTTTGGAGCATTTTGCTATATATACCAGATGAACTCGGGATTCCGTCATTTTCTTCCTGAATCATCTCTCTCTCATCGCTCTCTCCCCTTTACCCCCAAAACCCTTCCCCTCTTTCCCTTTCAATGGAAATCGCTGGGAACAAGATTTAGGGGCCGGATTTCTTGAAGAAAAGCTGGTAATCTCTTTCTCCTCTCTTGTAGCTTTGTTTTGATTGTAATTTTGTTGGATTTGGTTGAGTTTTGGGAGTTGGTTTGGGTGATTTTGGTGAAAATCATAAAATCTTTTGGGTTTGTTTAATTTGAGTTTAACACCCTTGTTGGAGGTCCTTGTGTGTGGATTTGTTGTGGTTTTGAGTTGGGAGGAGTTGGGGTATGATTTGTGGAGGTTTCAAGCTTTTAAAAATGGAGGATTTCGAGTTTCAGGGCATGACGATCGATCGCCCGTAATAGGCGATCGATCGCATGCAAGCAGTAGGCTTTTCTTCGAAGCAGCGATCGATCGCCACTTTTGAGCGATCGATCGCCTCGCGCCAGTAAGGTCTGGCGATCGATCGCTATATCGAGCGATCGATCGCCCGGTATAGCGATCGCCAGCGGGGATTTTGTGGTTTTCTTGACTTTTTCGTGGGATTTTGGATTTGCGACTTAAATGGTCGGCTTCCGGGGCAATGTTCACATTCCAATGGGAATGCTAGGCTTTTAAAATGGTTTGGTTGGAGCCAAGTTAAATTAAACGGAACTCCCGGTTGAGTTTTTGGGCTATCTTTTAAACGTTTCAAAATGAATATTTTGGGTATTATGCATGCTTAGCCGGAGGGCTTTTGTTTTGGTAATCGTCATGGATTGACGATCGGTTTTGAGGTTTGCTAACGTGCGTGGGCACGTGAATGCATGCTTTTACTTGATTTTGAGTTGTTTATGTGTTTTAGGACATATTTCTCGAGGCATGGAACTCAAGCAAGGCTTGGCTTGGACTACGGAAACTTAAGGTACATATGACGTACGAGCATAGCCCTTTTATTATAATTGCAAAATTTGTGAATGCATGGTACGCTATAATTGCAATAAATGTATATTGAACTGCATGGTTTATGGTAACCACTATGAATGGACATATATACATTGGGAATTATATGGTGCCGCTTTTGAGCGAGCAATGATTGGGATGTTGTCGCCTTTGAGCGAACATCAGTTATGACGCTACTGCTGTTGAGCATGCGTGAGAATGAAATGCCGCCATTGTAGAGCGAGCAATGAGATAGAACTATGGAACCATAAATGAGATAAATGGGATAATTGTTGTGATGACCTGGGATTGGAGATGTTAATCCCGGAGTGTTAATAACCCCTAAAGATGTTTTACGTAGCGATTTGGAGTTTAATCGCGATGTTGGGCCTTCTGGGCTCGTTTATTTGGGTAGTTGGGATCGTTGGATCCCGAGGATGAGATTGTATTCACATTACGGTGTAAAACCTAAGAGTTGAGTTTTTAATGTGTCTCGGAATCTCGGGTGCTGTGTGAGCACCGGTAGAGGGTTTTGGAGTTAGAGAGAGAGTTTTTGAAAACAGATGATTTTTAAGGAATCACGATGTATTTGTGGGGCTATTAGTTTTTTCGGGGTATTTTGCTATAAATACAAGTTGAACCCGAGATTTTTATGAAAATATCATTTCAGCCCAATTTTCTTTCTCTCTCCCCGCCATTCCCGAAACCCGCTACTACAGTACCCCCGCGCACGAAAACGCCGCGCCCGCCGCCGTCCGGCCGCCGTTCGGCGCGTGCGACCTATCACCGGCTTCGTCTCGACGAGACGCACCTTTCCCCTCCGTCAATTCGAAGTTTCATCGCGGTTTGAGTTCGGATTTTACAGAAGAGCGGCGATCCCCAAATTCTAGGGTTTGTCGATTTTAGTCGATTTTCCTTCCGATTTTCGATTGGGTAACGTTCTTTACCTCTTTTTCGTCCCTCTCATGTAATTCCCTGCTTTATTTGGTGGATTTATGTTCGAATTTAAAGAACTTTAAGGGTTCGAATTTTAAAGGCTTGTTTGGTTCGAATTTATGCTTTTTTCGTGGGTTAAGGTTCGAAAATTGTGATTTTTGGCAGGGGTGTGGCGATTCTTGTTATGGGTCGTTTATTACATGTTTTAGATGTATAAGGATGTTTAATTGTGTTCGAATTTATGGCGTTGAATTCGAATTTTGGGGATTTTTGGCAAGGGTGATGATTCTTGCTATTAATGGTTTAATTCACTTTTTAGATGAATTATGATGTTTAATTTGGGTTCGATTTGTGAGATAAGGGTTCGAAAATTTGTAGGGTATCCTTGAACAATTTTCGTTGTTGTCTCATTCGTTCCCCTCCCTGCATGTACCCTGCCCCGGGTCTTTTAAATGATTTATTGTCGTGTGTTGACAATATTTTGAGGGTGATGGGTGTGCTTGAGCATTGGTTGCATGTTCATAAATAATCGTGAATTATTTATCGTGTTAGCACATCATTCCTCGGGGCATGGAACTCGAGCAAGGTTTGGCTCAGACTTCGAGGATTTAAGGTACGTTTAGCGTACGAGCATAACTTAAATGATGTTTTACAAGTATGATGCATGATTTAAAATACATGAAATGCTTTACTATGATGGCACCGTGACTTGGTTACGTTATGTTGAATCACATGGTGAAATGCTTGGTGCCGCTATGAAGCGAGCAAATGATGGGTGTGGTCGCTACGGAGCGAACACCAGTAGTATGACGCTACTTTGAAGTAAGAAATGAAAATGTGGTGTTGATTAGATATCTATGATATCTGTATTTTATTCCCTATTGGTAATGAATAGGAACAGAGACGTAGTTAATCAGAGAAGTGATTAACCAGTATCGGAAGTTAAGGAAGTCTCCATATGATATCTAGAATTATGATAATTGCTAGATAAAGAAAGATGTTATGAAATGTTGTTAATTCGAAACTGGTTAGGGTTAACCAATATGATGATTAACTGCATATTCAAGATTTGATGATTTATCTGTTTTGAGAACAGGGTCATTACAGGGGTACGCTAGGATGAGGATGATACCATCCAGGAAGTGTCACATATGTTCCACAATATTTACATTTCTGTAAATTATGTATTATGTCATTATGATTATGAAATTGTGGAATTGGTATGCTCACCCCGTTGGGGGCTGTCTCTGTTGGGGCAGGTGAACAGGTACATCGATGGCTTTGGAGATGAGCTCGAGCTGTTGATTGGATGTACTCCCAGGATCGTGGTACCAGGGCTTGATGGAGCACGGTATCGTATAGAGTACCTATATACCCATGATGATTATATACATGTTCATGATGCTCGCATGTGAGCACGATTATACTTGTATATGGGTTGTATGTAAAGGCATGAGCCTTTCTCTCTTTCATTCTATGTTGCATGCAATTAGAGGTAGAATTGCTAAATGATAAGAGAGTCATTGGTGTATTATGTGGGTGTTGAAACCCACTTTTGTTGCCATATGTGTGGTGTCTTCCCTGGCTGGGAATTTACTTGTATTACTGCTTTCTGATGAGTATTATGTGTTCCCTGGCCGGGAATTATGTTATATGCTGTGCTCTTTTTTTATGGGATAGCTCTATTTATGGGGAGACTCTGCCCAAATTTTTATAAAAGTTCACAGTGTGAAAAATGGCACCAAGAGGTTGGTAAAGGGCAATCATATGAGTCTTTTTTGTTAGGATGATGATCTTACAACATTGAGTATTAAAGGAAGTTTTGTAATTGACATTCAATGGTAAAGTATCATCTGAGCTTCCCGTTTGGCTTTTTATAGAAAGCATGTACCACACATAGTGGTTAATACACTAATCAAGGGTTAAGTATACGGGGTCCTTACATTAGTGGTATCAGAGCAGTGGTTGCTCATTGGGGCTGTTGAGGGCCTAGGAAGTTATTGATAGCACATATTTATGCATGATGGCATTAATGTTATACGACATGACTAATTGTTTATGTGCTTAAATGATATGAAAAGTAGTATTGCTAACCATTGTGGTTGCAGGAATCGTGTGGAACACGATAGGATGGCATTAATAGCGATGTCTAACACTCTATATGCTACGTGCCAAGGAACCTGATTTTGGAAGAAAATCAGGGAAAAGAAAGATATGATGTATTGTCTGAGGACAGACTGGGTAGACAACCGACAGTGGAATACTTCGGTATGGTCTCAATTATTAATTGAATATGCTAATGCGTTTGTTTATGTAATGCTCAAGCAAGGAAGGTACGTAAGAAACGTACGAGCATCAAACGGTAACATATTCCTAAACTATGACCTTGCATTAATTGCATGAGTATTTATGATGATGATTATGATGATGTTTATGATAATGTTTACGATGATGATGATTATGATGATGTTTATGATGATGTTTACGATGATGTTTACGATGATGATGATTATGATGATGTTTATGATGATGTTTACGATGATGATGATTATGATGATGTTTATGATGATGTTTACGATGATGTTTACGATGATGATGATCATGATGATGTTTATGATGACGTATACGAGAGTGGGTAAGATGCCCCTGTGGTAAGATGCCACACAATGTTTATGATATGGCAAGACGCCATATGATTGGGTGAGATGCCCCTGTGGTAAGATGCCACACAGTGTTTATGATATGGTAAGACGCCATATGATTGGGTAAGATGCCCATGTGGTAAGATGCCACACGATGATTATGTTATGGAAAGATGTCGTATAACAGGGTAAGATGCCCATATGGTAAGAGACCATACGATGTTATTATGTGGTAAGACGCCACAGGGTAAGATGCCCATATGGTAAGAGACCATACAATGTTATTATGTGGTAAGACGCCACAGGGTAAGATGCCCATATGGTAAGAGACCATGCAATGTTATTATGTGGTAAGACGCCACAGGGTAAGATGCCCATATGGTAAATGTGGTAAGACGCCACAGGGTAAGATGCCCATATGGTAAGAGACCATACAATGTTATTATGTGGTAAGACGCCACAGGATGGGATGCCCATATGGTAAGAGACCATACAATGTTATTATGTGGTAAGACGCCACAGGGTAAGATGCCCATATGGTAAATGTGGTAAGACGCCACAGGGTAAGATGCCCATATGGTAAGAGACCATACAATGTTATTATGTGGTAAGACGCCACAGGATGGGATGCCCATATGGTAAGAGACCATACAATGTTATTATGTGGTAAGACGCCACAGGGTAAGATGCCCATATGGTAAATGTGGTAAGACGCCACAGGGTAAGATGCCCATATGGTAAGAGACCATACAATGTTATTATGTGGTAAGACGCCACAGGATGGGATGCCCATATGGTAAGAGGCCATACAATGTTATTACGTGGTAAGACGCCACGGGTAGGATGCCCATAAGGTAAGAGGCCATACAATGTTATTACGTGGTAAGACGCCACGGGGTAAGATGCCCATATGGTAAGAGGCCATACAATGTTATTACGTGGTAAGACGCCACGGGGTAAGATGCCCATATGGTAAAATGCCATACAATGTTATCACGTGGTAAGATGCCACACGATGTTATGATATGGTAAGATGCCATACGATTGGGTAAGACGCCCACGTGGTAAGATGCCACACGATGTTATGATATGGTAAGATGCCATACGATTGGGTAAGACGCCCACGTGGTAAGATGTCACACGAGGTTATGATATGGTAAGATGACATACGATGGGGTATGATACCCATATGTACGAATGTGAATCAGGGTCAACAAAAAGAAGCTGACGAGTACCCAGCATGTTTACTTAACTATGATTTCGTACATTTACCGTTATGCTTATATGATGATGATGTATAAGATGACGATGCTTATATGATGATGATGTATAAGATGACGATGCTTATAAGATGATGATATATAAGATGATGATGCGTATATGATGATGATGTATAAGATGATGATGTATAAGATGATGACGCTTATATGATGATGATGTATAAGATGATGATGTATAAGATGATGATGCTATAAGATGATGATGCTTATAAGATGATGATGTATAAGATGATGATGTATGAGATGATGATGTATGAGATGATGATGCTTATATGATGATGATGTATAAGATGATGATGCCTATATGATGATGATGTATAAGATGATGATGTATAAGATGGTGATGCTATAAGATGATGATGCTTATAAGATGATGATGTATAAGATGATGATGTATGAGATGATGATGTATGAGATGATGATGCTTATATGATGATGATGTATAAGATGATGATGCCTATAAGATGATGATGTATATGATGATGATGTATAAGATGATGATGCTATAAGATGATGATGCTTATGTGATGATGATGTTATAAGATGATGATATTTATGAAATGATGATGCTCATATGATGAAGATGTTATAAGATGGTGATAATTATAAGATGATGATTTTAATCATTCGTGTCAAGAATTAATGACTATATGCATGGCTATGAAACAGGGACATTGGAGTGTCCTGGGTGTATAGACATTAGAGGAATGTTGGGTAAAGACCCACTACTCTATTGATTTTCTTCCCACAGTATGGTATGCCGTGCGGAAACGTCCATCTTATTGGTAGGTTTGGGGTGAACCTAGAGAGGCAGCGACTAGTTTGTCTGCCGTGTGTATGCAGCACCAAGAGGGGCTTGTTAGAGCCGTTATACTGCTCGTAGGAACCAAGTGTGGCAAATCGTAAGGTGATACGATGTGGATTGTGGTGGACTCTAGTAGTCACCATGTCATCGAGGTTGAGGTTGTGCATGCCTCACTGAAACGTGTATACGTTATGTTTAATCTTGGTGAGACTTGTCTGTGACAGCTCATGATGTTGGAGTACCAACAAGAGAGTCATCAAGTCGTCGTTGATTCGATCTGGGAATCCATGTATTTGGGATGCAATGGGTTTATTGCATGTCCTTTCAAGTTTGAAACTCTGAGGAGTCTCGATTGTTTGTTTATGACCAGGATGTGGTTCTTGGGATATCCAGAGGTGGACATCTTATGAGATATCCTTTGTGTGAATCTGTGGCCGTGAGTTGCCCAATTTGAGTTGCAATGATGCGACTGCTCCTTCGACAGAGGAGGTTTGAAAGTGGAAACCAGGTTTGGTGTGTGTACACCGTGGGATACTAGTGTTTCCCTCGTAACGATGTATGTTAGACATCGTGAGTCATGATAAGAGATGTCATTGAATGATATCCACGATGGAATCGGGAGCGATTCGGATCCTCGCAGTTTCAGTTGACTAACTGCTTTTGGATTGTTAGCGTGGGTTGCGCTGACGCTTTTTGACGTTATGATGGATTTGGAAGTCTATTCCACTTCAGGGTTGACACGAGGTCAACATTCCCACGGTTGAGGTGTCATTCAGGATACGTTCTTACTGGTTGTATTAGAACGAAGGATGATTGTCCGATCTACAGTAGTAAGTATCGGTTGTTTTGCAGTCATGAGGGACTGACTTTTGGGATGACCCGCATCAAGGTACGTTGCCTCTTGGGTGATTTATTGGTTTTGGGTAAGTCGCCCTGTTTCAGAGTTTGATGAGAAGTAAGTATCCTCGCGTTTATTAATACGATTCTGTTATGATCAAGAATCGAGGTTATGGCTCCATATTGTGGTGTACCCCGGGTGTTACGGGATACACCGGTGCTAATTTCGAGGACGAAATTCTTTTAGTGGGGGATATTGTGATGACCTGGGATTGGAGATGTTAATCCCGGAGTGTTAATAACCCCTAAAGATGTTTTACGTAGCGATTTGGAGTTTAATCGCGATGTTGGGCCTTCTGGGCTCGTTTATTTGGGTAGTTGGGATCGTTGGATCCCGAGGATGAGATTGTATTCACATTACGGTGTAAAACCTAAGAGTTGAGTTTTTAATGTGTCTCGGAATCTCGGGTGCTGTGTGAGCACCGGTAGAGGGTTTTGGAGTTAGAGAGAGAGTTTTTGAAAACAGATGATTTTTAAGGAATCACGATGTATTTGTGGGGCTATTAGTTTTTCGGGGTATTTTGCTATAAATACAAGTTGAACCCGAGATTTTTATGAAAATATCATTTCAGCCCAATTTTCTTTCTCTCTCCCCGCCATTCCCGAAACCCGCTACTACAGTACCCCCGCGCACGAAAACGCCGCGCCCGCCGCCGTCCGGCCGCCGTTCGGCGCGTGCGACCTATCACCGGCTTCGTCTCGACGAGACGCACCTTTCCCCTCCGTCAATTCGAAGTTTCATCGCGGTTTGAGTTCGGATTTTACAGAAGAGCGGCGATCCCCAAATTCTAGGGTTTGTCGATTTTAGTCGATTTTCCTTCCGATTTTCGATTGGGTAACGTTCTTTACCTCTTTTTCGTCCCTCTCATGTAATTCCCTGCTTTATTTGGTGGATTTATGTTCGAATTTAAAGAACTTTAAGGGTTCGAATTTTAAAGGCTTGTTTGGTTCGAATTTATGCTTTTTTCGTGGGTTAAGGTTCGAAAATTGTGATTTTTGGCAGGGGTGTGGCGATTCTTGTTATGGGTCGTTTATTACATGTTTTAGATGTATAAGGATGTTTAATTGTGTTCGAATTTATGGCGTTGAATTCGAATTTTGGGGATTTTTGGCAAGGGTGATGATTCTTGCTATTAATGGTTTAATTCACTTTTTAGATGAATTATGATGTTTAATTTGGGTTCGATTTGTGAGATAAGGGTTCGAAAATTTGTAGGGTATCCTTGAACAATTTTCGTTGTTGTCTCATTCGTTCCCCTCCCTGCATGTACCCTGCCCCGGGTCTTTTAAATGATTTATTGTCGTGTGTTGACAATATTTTGAGGGTGATGGGTGTGCTTGAGCATTGGTTGCATGTTCATAAATAATCGTGAATTATTTATCGTGTTAGCACATCATTCCTCGGGGCATGGAACTCGAGCAAGGTTTGGCTCGGACTTCGAGGATTTAAGGTACGTTTAGCGTACGAGCATAACTTAAATGATGTTTTACAAGTATGATGCATGATTTAAAATACATGAAATGCTTTACTATGATGGCACCGTGACTTGGTTACGTTATGTTGAATCACATGGTGAAATGCTTGGTGCCGCTATGAAGCGAGCAAATGATGGGTGTGGTCGCTACGGAGCGAACACCAGTAGTATGACGCTACTTTGAAGTAAGAAATGAAAATGTGGTGTTGATTAGATATCTATGATATCTGTATTTTATTCCCTATTGGTAATGAATAGGAACAGAGACGTAGTTAATCAGAGAAGTGATTAACCAGTATCGGAAGTTAAGGAAGTCTCCATATGATATCTAGAATTATGATAATTGCTAGATAAAGAAAGATGTTATGAAATGTTGTTAATTCGAAACTGGTTAGGGTTAACCAATATGATGATTAACTGCATATTCAAGATTTGATGATTTATCTGTTTTGAGAACAGGGTCATTACAGGGGTACGCTAGGATGAGGATGATACCATCCAGGAAGTGTCACATATGTTCCACAATATTTACATTTCTGTAAATTATGTATTATGTCATTATGATTATGAAATTGTGGAATTGGTATGCTCACCCCGTTGGGGGCTGTCTCTGTTGGGGCAGGTGAACAGGTACATCGATGGCTTTGGAGATGAGCTCGAGCTGTTGATTGGATGTACTCCCAGGATCGTGGTACCAGGGCTTGATGGAGCACGGTATCGTATAGAGTACCTATATACCCATGATGATTATATACATGTTCATGATGCTCGCATGTGAGCACGATTATACTTGTATATGGGTTGTATGTAAAGGCATGAGCCTTTCTCTCTTTCATTCTATGTTGCATGCAATTAGAGGTAGAATTGCTAAATGATAAGAGAGTCATTGGTGTATTATGTGGGTGTTGAAACCCACTTTTGTTGCCATATGTGTGGTGTCTTCCCTGGCTGGGAATTTACTTGTATTACTGCTTTCTGATGAGTATTATGTGTTCCCTGGCCGGGAATTATGTTATATGCTGTGCTCTTTTTTTATGGGATAGCTCTATTTATGGGGAGACTCTGCCCAAATTTTTATAAAAGTTCACAGTGTGAAAAATGGCACCAGAGGTTGGTAAAGGGCAATCATATGAGTCTTTTTTGTTAGGATGATGATCTTACAACATTGAGTATTAAAGGAAGTTTTGTAATTGACATTCAATGGTAAAGTATCATCTGAGCTTCCCGTTTGGCTTTTTATAGAAAGCATGTACCACACATAGTGGTTAATACACTAATCAAGGGTTAAGTATACGGGGTCCTTACAATTGTAATCATTGTTTAATGATTTGATATGATATCGATATATAGCATATGGATTCGTTAATCAATGTAATGATTAACTGGCATTTGAGAATTTGATGATTTCAGTTGTTTTGAGAACAGGGACAGTACAGAGAATCCCGGATGAGGATGATACCATCCAGGGAGTACATTTTGTATTTAATGGCATTTACATTGTTGTAAATTATGAATTGTATTATTATGATTGTTGGATTTGGGATATTGGTATGCTCACCCCGTGTGGGGGCTGTCTCTGTTGGGCAGGTGATTAGGTACATCGATGGCTTGGAGTTGAGCTTAAGCTTTGGATTTGAGGTGAATCCAGAGATCGGAGTACCAGAGACGGTATTAAGCATGGCGTTTTAGACACTTGGTACACATAGACTTATTCGATGCTCGCATGTGAGCACTATTATGTGTACATGATATGTATAAAAAGGCAAGGGCCTTTCTCTCTTCATTTATGAGCAGCGTGCAATTATCTATTGAATTGCTAAATCAACTGAGAGCATGTTAGTGTATTATATTGGTGCATGATGTATGTAGACTTGGTTGAAGGGAAACTTGACATTATATGGAATAATGTAAAGAAATTTTATATGTGGCATGAGTGGCTATAACGACAAGTGGTTTTTCTCTACATGAACGATTGTATGCACTAATGGCATGGATTAATACACTAATAACGGGTTAAGGGTACGGGGGTCCTTACAATCTTATTTAATAAAATAACCTCCTAAACTTAAAATAATATTGTGGGTGGTCATTTAAAAGCTGGATATATAAAACAAATTATGACAAGGAAAGCTATTCATCATTATTAAGAAATATGTTGAAGGGTACTACCTCAAGTGTATTTCCAAAAGTTCTCGATCTATACATCATATTTTCCCAACATCTAATATTCGTATACGATTTATTCTTGGTGACAATATCACAACTATAGTCCATGTTATCAAAACCATGTTTCTGCAGCATTTTACTATGTTTTCATACAACATATTCATCAGTTCATTCTTTTTACTTTTGTTAAAAAAATCATACTCAAGTCTCGTTTCGATATAGCCATATTTCATTCTTTTCCAGCATCTCAACACCGTTAAATGGCTCCATGTCCTGGAGATATCTCAATCACATCCAAAGACTTTCATTTCAATTATCTCATACCTCATTCGACAATGTTATTCTCAACAGGTTCTAGAGCAATGTCATTGCTCAATGCCTCATACTAATTATCATTTCATAAAAGAGTTTTAATGTCTTCTTTAATATGTATACTCTTCATTTATTCAATCTGATGCATTATTCGTTTAATAATGACACGTTTTGTAGGTGTTCAAGTGTAAACTCTTTCCCTACTCTGTTCTTTCACAAACACATGTACAATATAGTTTCAATATCGTGGACAATATCAATACTACACAACTCAGCATACCTAAATACAAATCACATTATCGACATCAACTATTTCATTCCAAATCATGTAATAGCAATTAGGTCAAATCAGTTTCAAACACAAAGGCACATATTCATCCGTGCCTATTCAAGTGTACTCAGGACTCAACACTAGAGCATTCCTAGTTTAGGCTCTGATACCAACTGTGATGATCCGTTCCAAATCAAGTGTTTAATTATCACACAATGATTATTTATTTGTAAACATAGGAAGATTATTTAAATTTTACCAACAGTTGGCCCTAAAAAAATTTCGGCATGACCTCCCGCTCGAGGGACATACCAAAAATCATAAAATACACATAGCGGTATCCTCAGTGTTGAAAATAAATACATAATATGATATCATGCATAATAGGCATCCAGCACATTATCCATACTAAAAATATTTACATCATACGGTAGCATGTACAATAAGTCTTCAGCACACATTTCATACTCAAAATTACATAATACCATCAGCGGTAATAAACACTGAATATAAACAATATTCAAGACTGAACTGAAATAAACATTATTTACATAGTTATACGATCCAGGACACACTCTGGCATTAACTAACTATCATATGATTGAGATAGACAAAGAAACAACCTCAGGATGGTTTCCATCGAGCATTTCCTCTTTGGGATCCTGGTTACCTGTACTGCCTGCCATTGTCCACACACAAAGACAACAACAACCCCCTTGGGGTGAGCCAAAGCCCAATATAGAACTATCAAGTAATTACAACATGCATCTATAAAATGTGATAGATGATGCAATGCATGTAAGGTACAAATTATCAAGGTACCAAATATCGGAGTCCAAAGAAATGTAACATCAATCAACATCAAGCTAGAGCTAGGGCGTCGACACGCTCGTCGCTACGACATCTCTCTCAGTCGAGCCATCGACGGTCCATCATGGGTGACGTCGGCACACTCGTCGGTATGACATCTCTCTACTCACTCTCTCCGCCGAGCCATCAGCGTGCCCATCATCCCCAGACACTATAGATCTCATCATAATCAAATGGTATCAAAGGATTGGTAAGATCAAAATGAAATGTCCAATATGTATATCATGTATCGATGCATATTTACCAAAATGATGTGTGTTAACAAAATATTATTTTCATACATCGATATGTCAATTATGAATGCTATGAATGCTCCATAATTCAACGAAAATCACATAGAAAAGTAATTTCACGTAATTCTAAAAAGTTTGCAAATCATGTATCAAATAATTCAGATACCTGTCGTATGTTACCGATCGCAACATACCTATTTCTTGTTGCGCATTCTTGAGGTAATTGATCACTTTAATGCAACTCATGTGTAATAAATTAGTGTAATATACACAATTTAGGCAGTACATCATCCACTCTATCATTCCATTTAACTTATCAATACACGTCAAGCAACATCATCCTAACTGTTGTTCATTTATTTATATTGAAGATTCATCTCAATCTAACATAGTTAGATTTTCATGCAATTCCAAATGTACCTATTTCAATATTTTATTCAACAAAACGCATTCTTAATAATTCTGTATTATTTATCATCATCTTACTTAATCATTTATATTCTTCATTATTTTCTCATCAAATCGTATAAACATGATATAACTAATGTCTGAGACTCCGTAAATTATACATAGCTTATCAATGAGTATTCTCATAATTTCAGACAACATAAATCTGGATTCATATTATCTTGTTCCAAATTCCCGTTTATTCTTTTTTAAGTAAATTATATCATTATTAAAATACTTAACTATCATTAATATTCTTGTAAATTCATATTTTAATGCCATATCAAAATTCCAACTTGTATTTAGACTAACAAAATTGATTCAACAAAGAGATTTGTGAAATGCATGGCAGCAGGGTGATTTCAATCAAAACGGGAACAAGGTGCTACACTGAACTCGCTTTTGAGCAGGGACCCAAAATTCCAACAACATCTTCCCAAAACACAATAAGGAAGATCAACTCAATCCAAAAATGGCATTTACATTATATGCAATCTAAGAACTAAAATCAACATTTAAATTAAAGCCCAAAAATTCGAATATTCACTTTCAAAACCTGAAAATCAATTGGCATTTCCTAACATGCATGAACTTCAATCGGTACAACAACACAATTTACCAAACTTACAAAATAATTCAAGAAAAGGATGATTATGGAACAAGAAAGAATTACCTAAACAAATCTTGAAGAAATTGCATCTAAAAATCGGATCAATCTTAGCGCTCAAGCTTCGCGCTTTCCGCACAAACCGACGCCAACCGGTGAAAAAATGGCCTCAGCTTCGCGCTTTCCGCACAAAACGACGCCAACCGGTGAAAAAATGGCCTGAGAAGATGCGCCAGTGAGTGAGGAGTACGGTGGTGGGTTGTGTTCGTCGGGGCGGTGGCTGACGGTGGCGGGCGCAGGGGATTTCCAGGCGGAGAAGAAGAACGCGAGGAAGAGAAGCGGGAACTGTAGGGCCTCGCTACCTTAAGTGTGGATTAAGTGCATTAATAGAGCTAAACATACATTCATCAGAGTATAAGGGTTCATGTTGATGCATCGAGCTTAAGGAAACCATGAGCATATAATAAACCATATTCACCACAATATGATTATAATGTATAAATGCATAAACCGTAACACAAAGCAATTCCAGTATCCCATGCATTTAAAACGCTCCATTTTGGTTGTCCCTGTACCACAACTTATATTCATAATCATCAGATTATAATACAATTCCGTAAATGTCATGACATATATCCATTCCATCAATACCAATAATCAATCATAGTCTTGTTATAACAGTGTATTTTAATGTACATTGCTTTGTCATGACCGCGGCACTAATACCCCACGCTTTGACATATCAGCGACATCGAATAACCTCACTTTAATGTGACAACGGCATTTACCCTCGCTTCAACATATTAGCGGCAAATATTCTTTCCTCGCTACGATATGACAGCGGCAAGTATTCTATCATCTCTTCAAATGACAGTGGCAAAGCATTAAAATCATCACTCGAATATAACAAAGACTATAAATGATATGCACCAAGCATCCAATATATATATATGCAACCACAATGCATAATCCAAAATGTACAAATACATTTTACCGTTAGGTGCCCGTACGTCTATCTACGTACCTTTCCAAGATATGGGATGTTGCAGGACTTTATCCCCTGCGTTGTGTTGCCACCTGGGAAGGCTCTACACAATTGCACAACTCAATATTAGAAGCCAAATCATAATCCCTTACCAAAAATCCAACAACATATCCAAAAATCCCATATTTCGTGTCTCGCGATCGGTCGCCCAAACGCGCCGATCGATCGCGAGACTCCCCTGCCTCAATGCCCAAAAATTACCACTCCGCGAACGATCGTTGAATACTTGTCGATCGATCGCGGACTTCGCCAATCGATCGTCCACGATCGATCGCGGAAAGTTTCTGCCCACGCACCATGATGCTCGCGATCGATCAGTAAAATGCACCGATCGATCGTGGATGCCTGTAAGCGTGATTTTCGCCATTTTCATACATTCCATCCCTTCCAACTCATACAAACTCAAACCCCAACCATCCAACATAACCAAAATTTCAATATACAACACAAAATACATCAATATCAACAATACTCAAACATCAACACATAAAACACCATATATCAAAATCAATCCCCTTTTTCCCCCAAATAATCAAACCCAAAACTCTTCCAAACATGAGTAAACATTAAAGGGGAGGGTTCATTACTACTAAAGCTTCAAATCCTTAGCAAGACACAAGCAAAACCAAGTTTGGAACTCTTCTCCTCCCCTCCTCCTTGCAAAATCGATCTTTTGGGTTTTGGGGAAGGGTTGAATGATAAAAAAATGGAGAGTGGTGGGGAATGAGAGTAAATAAGGGTGGGGTGTAGGATTTTATTAGAAGGGATTAAATTCAAATGATGCTCATGTATTTAGCATGATGTATTAAAATACCCCTGCTTGATATTTTAAAGCATTTACTCATAAAATGCACCATAACCACAATTTACATGCTTTCCAGATTAATGAGAACCAATCTTAAATAAATCATGCCAAATCATCAATTTCCCCAACATGTATCACATGCACCCTGAAATATATTACCAGTTCATGCCCACCACATAATTGTATATTTCCCAATCATAATAATAATCATAACACCATAAATATTATTAAAAGCCATAAACACTGGATTAATTTTAGGGATATCACAATACTCCCATATTTAAAAAATTCCGTCCTCGAAATTCGCATGCACTTACCAATGCCAAATAGAATATAAATTCAAATACCAGAAAATAGTTTCGGGTACTGCTGCACCATATGCCACTCCGTCTCCCACGTGGCCTCCTCGACACCCCTGTGATCCCAATGAACTTTGACCATCGGTATCACCTTGCTCCGAAGTCTGCGATCCGCTCGATCCAGAATTCTAACCAGCCATTCAGCATAGAACACATCAGAATCCAACTGAACTTCTGAAGGTTGCAACACATGAGACAGATCCGGCTCATACTTTCTCAACATAGACACATGAAACACGTCACGAATCCCAGATAACGACGGTGGCAATGCCAAGCGGTAAGCCAAAGTACCAATGCGCTGCAAGATCTCATATGGTCCAATATACCTCGGAGATAGTTTCCCGCGCATTCCAAACCACACAACACCTCTGAAAGGTAAGATCTTCAAAAAGACCTTACCTCCCAATTGAAATTCCAACGATCGCCGCCATTTATTAGCATAGGCTGCCTGCCTATCCTGTGTTGCTTTCATTTTCTGTCTGATCACTTTCCCCTTTTCTTCCATCTCCCGGATCAGTTCCAATCCTCCGACCGATTTATGATCCAAATTATTGGTAGTGCTTATCGTGTACGCCCAAATTAACCCTTCTTCAGTTAATAGCAAAAATATGTAGTAGCAGAAGTAGGGATCGATCCCACAGGGAAGGTAAATTTATTTCGTGCCAAAAAAGAATAGTAACAAGGGGGTTTTAGGATGAATGATTACTACTAAGCAAATTCTATAATTAAACTAATTAACGAGATTACTAAGATGATTTAAACTTATGAGAGTGAAGCGATTCTTGGTTTCCAGGTAACCGTACTTTTGGAAAATTATCTTTTAGTCATCAAATCAAAACATTCGAATTCTTTCAATTATCTATCGATTGGAAATTCAATTCCTACTCATCTTATTCGTAGTCAAAGAGAAAACAGCATTCAATTCAACCCTTACCAAATCTTTAATCACCACTACAGCCGTTAATGATTAAATCAATGATAGTTCTAATGAGTTTGATACATCTAATCAATGAAAACTACAGCCGTTAAAATTGATTACTCAACCGTTTCTCCTAAGAATTCAATAACACCTACAGCCAGTTAATTATTGATCTTAGTTGTTTCTTAACAAACTATCGATTATGTAATTGAATATTAGGTGATCGGTCTAATACACAAACACAACAATCATGGAATTCGAAATCTGAGAAACAAATTGAAATCGAAATCTAATTCAACAATCAAACCAAATTCTCATAAAAGATTTAAATCCAAAAGTAGGTATCCCTTCAACCAAGAATCAAAGGGTTTAGCCTAACATAATTAAATCTAAAAACAATAAAAATTCGATGGAAAACATTAAATAAATAAAGGAAAAGAAATTACTAATATAAATCACGATTCCGGCTTGTCGATTCCGGTTCCGTTCTTCGTTGTTCTTGAAGAAAACTTGAAAGAAAATTAATCTAAATCTCAAATTATTCTAAGAGTATGAAAAACTATCAAAAACTGCTGCTAATGAGGCTTAGTCTCGAGTTTTAGGGTATGGGAGTGATAAAAATGGGATACAATCTTTTAAACATGGTAAAAGACTCAATTTCCTAATTTCCGGAGTCTTCGGCGATCGATCGCCTGATGTGTGGCGATCGATCGCTAGTTATATTTTTTTTCAGCGAATTTCTTGAGGTGATCGATCGCCACTTTATTGCGATCGATCGCCGAGCTCCAGTAGACTTTGGCGATCGATCGCCACTTCTTCGCGTTCGATCGCTGGCTCGTGAATTTTGTTGATTAAGTTTCTGTCCATAGGCGATCGATCTCCTCTTTGTGGCAATCGATCTCCTCCTTCAAAATTACATTTTTGCCCTTTTCTTGATCAACTTTTAGTCCTTGTCATGTCCATGTCTCTTCTTGGTCTTTACACATCGTTTTTAGCTCGTTTTCTTCGATTGTACCTACAATTACACAAATATACGATTAGGTAGCATATGTATCAAATTATCTATCAAAACCTACCAAATCGTAGACAATTAAGCACTCAAGATGTGTCTATTTCTAGTCACATCAAACTCCCCCATACTTACTCTTTACTTGACCTCGAGTAAGCAAATAAAACTACAATATTTTTGGTTGGCTCATAGGTTCATAACAAAGCAACTTGTCCTCACTTTAATGCCTCAACAATTTTAACATGCATAATAATGAACGGCGGTGAAAAGTTAACAGTGGAACAAGTTCAATCCCTAAACATTTTGTACCCAACGAAGTAGTGAACGTGTGTGTGTGGTCATAAACAAGTGTTGTGTACAAATTATAGATCCAAAATATGCAAAGCCATAATAGTTCAAGTCATACACTAACACAAGTATAAGCTCACTTGCACACTCTTCTCCACTATCTTAGCTACTTTGCAAACATAAATCAAGTAGGTCTTTATTAGCTTGTAGCTTGGCCTAGGTATTGGCTTATGAAAGAAAGGGTAAGGATATTCAAACAAGAGAGTATGATGAAATGCACACTAAAAGCTTCTCTTCTTGTATGAATTTTTCAACTTCGTTCTTTTTCACAAGGTTTATTTCAACACTTTTCTTCTTTTGTGTCTTGGCTCCCCTTGGAGTCATATTTTATCTATTTTTTCAAGGCATCCCTTTTTCTTTCATGCATTCCATTCTTTTGACAATTAAGCTCACAAATATACTTCAATGATTCCCACGTGCATTTGAATGAAATACATCATACTCCCTTAAAAGGTATGGATTAAAATCACATTTAGGCTTAAAGGGTAGGATGATAAGCTAGTCAAGAAATGTTGAATGGGGGTCTTTAGTATGCTTAGCATACTACCATTCTTTTACATTTAAGGCTCAAAATAGGTACTAGAGAATGATTTTGTTTACATGGTAGGCTTGAAAGGCTCAAACGCATCAAAGATTGTCTATATCACTTTCATGTTTGCAAGTAGTCTAGACATACACCTCAAAGAGCATGTAGTTAAGTTCTAGCATGTATTAGAGACTTCTTAAGACTATTACAAAGTTCACACAATCTTCACTAAGCTATGCACACTTCACAAGTCATGACAATAATGTGCTCAAAATATTCAACTACTATGTTAAAGTACACTTTGCATTAGAGTTCAAAGTGTTCCAAGGTTAACAATTCACCTATGTTCAAAAACATGCATGCCATTAATTAGGTTTCATCATGGGCTAGTGATTCTAAGCATGTGTTCATTACTAGCTATGAGCTCAAAATTTTCAAATTTTTTGATTTTTTTGTATTTTTTGCAATAAGAAAAACAATAACACACTACTAATCCCTCCCCCATACTTAAATCTTACATTGTCCCCAATGTAAGGCAAAAAGACAAGAGAAAAGAAAATTTCAACTAAAAAACAATAAAAATAAAAGGGTAAAAGGGAAACTAACTCCCCTTGGGTTGCCTCCCAAGCAACGCCTCTGTTTAACGTCGGTGGCCCGACGCTATCCTCTATCAAGGTGGTTGATGCAGTGTTGCTCTATCCTTCCTTAACCACCTCAATATCTTCTTCACTCCTCGGTATTTCGGCTTGTTGCCCTTTAAGTGGTCGTCCTCAGTCCTTACTCCTTCAGCATGTGATTGACATGGTCGATCCGGAGGGTGCTTCTTTCCAACGGTACGATCCTGCAAGTGAGACATAAGAGGATCAGAAGTATCGTGAGTAGACAGAGTAGCAATCATATGAACAGTAGGAAAAGAGCTCGAATCTATACCTCTCTTATCGTTAAGGCCATCAGTAGCCTTTCCCATCTCCCACAACTCATCATTATCAAAATCAGAATCATAATTATCATGTACATCAATAGCGTAACTAGAATGCTCAGGAAGTTTAATGGGTTCATACATGTTGAATTTTGCAACTTTACCATTAGACTCCAATGTGATCATACCGCTATTCATATTGATTACTGATTTTGATGTTTTCAAGAATGGTCTTCCTAAGATAATTAGACTAGAAGGATCACCATTTCCCATGTCTAAGACATAGAAATCGGCTGTGAAGACCAAGTTCCTTACATGCACAACTACGTCCTCTACTATCCCCTTGGGTTTGACCGTGGATTTATCCGCTAAGTGAATAACTGCGCTATTTCTTTTTAAAGGTCCCATTTTCAGTTGAGAGTACATTGAGTAAGGCATGACATTTATGGACGATCCTAAATCGAGCATAGCCTTCTCAATCCTAATACCTCTAATCTCACATGGGATAAAGAACATACCTGGGTCCTTGCATTTAATGGGGATGCTTCTTTGGTTGTCCGCCGAAACATTGTCATTGAGCTCGACCTTGGGCTGCCCTTTGTGTTCCTTGCTTTGATCCTCTTTCACGGTCTCATGCAATGAGGCTTGCTCTTTGCAGCGTGTACTCATCTTGTAGAGCCCTTTGAGTCCGGCACCTTTCCTATTGTCCTTCAATGCTTGGGGGAAAGGGGGTGGTAATTTATATTCAGAAAGTTTAGGGAACTCAGCTCGTGGTTCCTCCCCTTGCATTGGCTCTTCAACGTCTGTCTATGTCTCCGTCATCTCTTCTTTCTGAAGTGGCATCAGTACCACCTTCTCTTCAGCTGCATCTTCATTCACATTCACTGTGATAGCACTCACATTTTCTCGGGGGTTCATCTCTGGTTGTGACGGCAGTCCATTTGAAATCCTTGCTTCGATCTTGCTGATTGAAGTTGCCAATTGTCCCATCTGCGTCGTCAAGCTCTGGATGCTTGCCCTCGTCTCCTGTTGAAATTGTAAGCTATTTTCAGCAATAATTTTAATGCTATGTTCTAACCTGTCAGAAGAAGGGTGCACTGGCGGTGGTGGAGGTCTCTGATATGGCGGTCTGTAAGGTGGAGGTTGGTTCATCTGTTGTTTACCATAGCTTTGGTTCGGATGATCTCTCCACCCTTGATTGTAGTTGTTTGGTGGATGGTCATAACTTCTTTGTGGGGGCCTGGGAATCCTCCTGCAGCATTCACATTCTCTGTGGTTGTCTCTTGTAGTGAGGGGCATGCGTCTGTGGAATGGTTCGCAGCCAAACAGATTCCACACGGCTTTGTCTTTCCTACATTTCCACCTGCCATACCACGCACAAGAAAAGTGAGTTCTATCAGTTGTTGTTCTAAGTTTGATACGTTTACCTCTTTTCTATGCGGTTGTCCATGGCGCACAGATCCGAATTGTTGGGAGTTGGCCGCCATGTTAGCTATCAACCTTCTAGCTTCCTCCGCGGTTTTATCTATAAATGCTCCTCCGCTTGCCGCATCCACTAAGTTCCTGTCAGAAGAAAGTAAACCTTCATAAAAGTATTGGATGAGAAGGTGTTCACTTATCTGGTGTTGTGGACAACTTGCGCACAACTTCTTGAATCTCTCCCAGTACTCGTGTAGTGATTCCTCGTAGAGCTGCTTCACACCATATATCTCTTTCCTCAAGTTCGTTGCCCTTGAAGCTGGGAAGTACTTTTCTAGGAATACTCTTTGTAAGTCAGTCCATGTGGTGATCGATCCGGATGGTAAGTAGAAGAGCCAGTCTTTTGCAGCGTCCTTTAGAGAAAACGGGAACGCTCTTAGCTTTATTTGATCCTCAGTGATCCTGGTCGGCTTCATGGTAGTGCACACCACGTGGAACTCCATCAGATGCTTATGTGGGTTTTCTCCTGCAAGACCATGAAAAGTTGGCAATAAGTGAATTAAACCAGATTTAAGTTCGAAGTTTACGTTATTGGCCAGAGCAGGGAAACTGATGCAGAGCGGTTGTTGATCCAAGTTAGGATTCGCCAACTGCCTCAAGCTTTGATTTGCAGCCATCATGGATCTCTCTTCTTCTTCAAGCAGCCTTGCTTCTCTCCTTCTCTGATGTAACGTCCTCTCAATCTCAGGATCGTAGTGAAAGTTATCCTCGTGATTAAACGATCCACTGTACTCATTAACAAACCAAAGTAGTAATGCGGGATAACAATAAAAAAAATCGACACAAATAAATGTTGCCTTCCCCGGCAACGGCGCCAAAATTTGGTAGCGCTTATCGTGTACGCTCAAATTAGCCCTTCTTCAGTTAATAGCAAAAATATGTAGTAGCAGAAGTAGGGATCGATCCCACAGGAAAGGTAAATTTATTTCGTACCAAAAAACGAATAATAACAAGGGGGTTTTAGGATGAATGATTACTACTAAGCAAATTCTATAATTAAACTAATTAACGAGATTACTTAGATGATTTAAACTTATGAGAGTGAAGCGATTCTTGGTTTCCAGGTAACCGTACTTTTGGAAAATTATCTTTTAGTCATCAAATCAAAACATTCGAATTCTTTCAATTATCTATCGATTGGAAATTCAATTCCTACTCATCTTATTCGTAGTCAAAGAGAAAACAACATTCAATTCAACCCTTACCAAATCTTTAATCACCACTACAGCCGTTAATGATTAAATCAATGATAGTTTCAAAACTAATGAGTTCGATAAATCTAATCAATGAAAACTACAGCCGTTAAAATTGATTACTCAACCGTTTCTCCTAAGAATTCAATAACACCTACAGCCGGTTAATTATTGATCTTAGTTGTTTCTTAACAAACTATCGATTATGTAATTGAATATTAGGTGATCGGTCTAATACACAAACACAACAATCATGGAATTCGAAATCTGAGAAACAAATTGAAATCGAAATCGAAATCTAATTCAACAATCAAACCAAATTCTCATAAAAGATTTAAATCCAAAAGTAGGTATCCCTTCAACCAAGAATCAAAGGGTTTAGCCTAACATAATTAAATCTAAAAACAATAAAAATTCGATGGAAAACATTAAATAAATAAAGTAAAAGAAATTACTAATATAAATCATGATTCCGGCTTGTCGATTCCGGTTCCGTTCTTCGTTGTTCTTGAAGAAAACTTGAAAGAAAATTAATCTAAATCTCAAATTATTCTAAGAGTATGAAAAACTATCAAAAACTGCTGCTAATGAGGCTTAGTCTCGAGTTTTAGGGTATGGGAGTGATAAAAATGGGATACAATCTTTTAAACATGGTAAAAGACTCAATTTCCTAATTTCCGGACTCTTCGGCGATCGATCGCCTGATGTGTGGCGATCGATCGCTAGTTATATTTTTTTTCAGCGAATTTCTTGAGGCGATCGATCGCCACTTTATTGCGATCGATCGCCGAGCTCCAGTAGACTTTGGCGATCGATCGCCACTTCTTCGCGATCGATCGCTGGCTCGTGAATTTTGTTGATTAAGTTTCTGTCCATAGGCGATCGATCTCCTCTTTGTGGCAATCGATCTCCTCCTTCAAAATTACATTTTTGCCCTTTTCTTGATCAACTTTTAGTCCTTGTCATGTCCATGTCTCTTCTTGGTCTTTACACATCGTTTTTAGCTCGTTTTCTTCGATTGTACCTACAATTACACAAATATACGATTAGGTAGCATACGTATCAAATTATCTATCAAAACCTACCAAATCGTAGACAATTAAGCACTCAAGATGTGTCTATTTCTAGTCACATCAATTATCCCAGTACAATGGTGATCGACAACGCCGACCATACAAGGCCTCAAATGGAGCCATCTGAATGCTCGTCTGATAGCTATTGTTGTATGAGAATTCCACCAGCCACCGAATCTTGCCATGTTGTATCAAACTCTAGCACGCAAGCCCTCAACATATCCTCAAGCGTTTGTATAGTACGCTCAGTCTGACCATCTATTTATGGATGGTATCTCGTGCTCAACCTCACCTCAGTTCCCAAAGCCGACTGAAGACCTTCCCAAAAATGAGACGTAAACCGCTGGTCTCGATCAGACACAATAGAAACTGGGATCCCGTGCAATCTCACAACATCCCGAATGTACAATTGGGTCATCCTCAAGTATGTGAAGGTCATACTGTATGGAATAATGTGAGGCATCTTTTTCAGCCTGTCCACAATCACCCAAATGGCGTCAAATCCCGAAGCCGTCCTCGACAAATAAGTCACAAAGCCCATGGATATGTGCTTCCACTTCCATTTAGGTACTTCCAAGCTCTTCAACTCACCACCAGGCCTCTGCCTCTCTGCCTTCACTTGTTGACAGATCAAACACCTCTTAACGAATGTTATAACATCTTATTTCATCCGCTTCCACCAGAATTGGTCACACATATCCTTATACATTTTCCTCCGCATGGGTGGATACTAAATCTGTTGTTGTGAGCTCGCTACAAGATTCCTTGGCACATCTTCGGCACACTTGGGACCATCCAACGGTTACCGACCCTCAACATACCGTCCTCTGTAATCCTGAATTTTGATGGTTGTCCTTGAAGGACCAATGCTATCCACCTCTGTATCTCATCATCTGACTTCTGAGCCTTTCTGATATTCTCGAAAATGTATGGCTCAGCTAATAATGTTGATACACGTACCGATGATGCAGATACATCAATGCCATAACCCAACTGACAGTAGGAAGTCAACAAAGCTGACAAATGAATGATATCCTCCGCTGTACACTTCACTTTCCGACTCAAAGCGTCAGCTATCAAGTTAGCCTTTCCGGGATGGTACTCTATCTCGCAATCATAGTCCTTTAGCAAGTCCATCCATCTCCTCTGCCTCATGTTCAGCTCCGCCAGAGTAAATAAGAACTTTAGGCTCTTGTGGTCCGTGTAGATGGTAAATAACGTACCATACAAATAATGCCACCAAATCTTCAAGACAAATAAAATAGCCGCCAATTCCAAATCATGAACTGGATACCTAGCCTCATGCGGCTTCAGTTGCCTCGAAGCATAAGCCAGCACATGCTTATCTTGCATCAACACGCATCTCAAGCCCTGTAGCGATGCATCTATATAAAGAATGGAACTTTTATTCTACATGGGAATCACCAACACGGTTGCAGTCGTCAACCGATGCTTCAACTTTTGAAAGCTCTACTCACAAGCCTCAGACCAATAAAATGGCACTCCCTTCTGAGTCAACTGTGTCAATGGCTTGGCAATCTTAGAATATCCCTAGACGAAGCGTTGATAGTACCCAGCCAACAAGAAAACTCCGAATCTTGGGCACAGAGGTCGGTGCAGACCATTCCATCACTGCCTCTACCTTCCTAGGATCCACTAATATCACATCTCTGGAGATGACATGACCCAGAAATACCATACTGTCCAACCAGAATTCACACTTACTGAGCTTGGCAAATAATTCACCTCTTCGTTCAGATTCCCCGCATTCATAGCAGCCATGCTGTAACACAAAGGTTAACAACAATTCCAAAACAAATATACATGTTATGTCGTTAGATAACAGGAATGATAATAAGCATGTTAGTATAACAGGATATACATCAATATGCACCACATGCATAAACATGGTTCAAATGTAAGCACCTAGCCAATCATGCTAAGGCTACCCTTCACTCGTTCCCGGGTTCTCTAACCACTGCTCTGATACCACTAATGTAAGGACCCTAATCCTTAAGTGCGGAATCAAGGCATAATAGAGCTATCATAATAATCAGAGTGTAAAAGAACGTGTTGAGTTTATGAGCTTAAGCATTACATGCCAAAAATAAGGACTACTAAAATGGATTAATTACATTCCAATCAAAAGAATGTGTTTAACTATAGTTCAAGCTACTCCTAGAGTAGACACTATAGGAAGCAATCCCGTCCTTCAAGTCCCAAAAGCATCCTCAACAAGCTCACCATCTCAACCCGTCTAGCCCTTCTATCATGCCAAACGTGTACCTACAAGGACAACCCCCAAACATGAGCAATAATATCATTCATATTCAACACAATATGAATATAAAGCGTAAATGCATAAAACACAATTAAAACACTTCCTGTTTTCCCATGCATTTCAAAACGCTTCCAGTTTGGTTGTCCCTGTACCATAACTCATGCGTATAATCAATAGATTTTTTTTTTAATGGTCTAGACATGTCATGACATAACACCAGCTCATCAATACCAAATATCAGTCACCAATCCCTAGTCTGTCCATCACAATGTATTTTAATGCCCATCGCTTATTTACATATAGGCGGCATAGAATAACCTCGCTTCAATGGACATGCGGTACTCCCACCCCTCGCCTCACATTGAGCGGCAAATATCCTTTCCTCGCCCTATATGATAACCACACTCAAATGTGACATGCGGCGCTCCCACCCCTCGCTTCACATTTAGCGGAACCAAACAAATAGCGGCAAGCATTAAAATCATCAAGGGATGACCACGACTCATGGGATGTGCACCAATAATCATCATATGCATCTATAAATATCATGCATAACATGTATTTGCATCACAATGCAATACCACATATATACTCGCATCCACAATGCATAAACAATGAGTATATAAGATACATGTACCGTTGGGTGCCCGTACGTCCTCTACGTACCTTTCCAAAAAGTAGGTGTGGTAGGACTTCAATTCATTGGCTGTGTCGCCACCTGGGATGGTTCTACATATTCACACAATTCAATATTAGAACCCAATAATAGTCCAATACCAAAAATCCTACAATAAAATCCAAAAACACAATATTTTGACCTTCGCGATCGATCGCCCATCACGGCGATCGATCGCCAAACCACACTGTCCGAGAACCAAAAATTTTCACCCTTCGGCGATCGATCGCCACACTTGGCGCGATCGATCGCCAGCCCCGCCGATCGATCACCCAAGAGTGGCGATCGATCGCCAAACGCTTGAAAAGCCTACTGCCTGGGATCTAACATGCATCACATGCACCCTGAAATGCAACCCGATCACATCTACCATGTTACTAAACATTTCAACATAATAATTCCAACACATAATTAATTACCACCATAATTAATCATATAAGCACAATTAATGCCCAAATGCAAATAACCATTTCGGGGATATCACAATACTCCGCTACTTATAAGATTTCGTCCTCGAAATCACATGCACTTACCCCAAAAGAAACTAAACATAAACACATACCAGAGAATAGTTCCGGGTAGTGCTGCACCATATGCCGCTCCGTCTCCCACGTAGCCTCCTCGACAACCCTGCGATCCCACTGAACCTTGATCATAGGTATCACTTTGTTCCGAAGTCTACGGTCTGCTCGATCCAGAATTCTGACAGGCCGTTCCACATAAGACACATCGGATTCCAACTGAACTTCGGAAGGCTGTAACACATGAGATGGGTCCGGCTCATACTTCCGCAGCATTGATACATGAAACGCATCATGTATACCAGATAAAGAAGGCGGCAAGGCCAGTCGGTAAGCTAAGGTGCCAATGCGCTGCAAATCTCGTACGGTCCAACATACCTCGGAGACAGTTTCCCGCGCATCCCAAATCGCACAACGCCTCTGAAAGGCGAGATCTTCAAAAAGACCTTATCTCCCAACTGAAATTCCAACGGTCTCCGCCGTTTATTTGCATAAGCTGCCTGTCTGTCATGGGCCGCTTTCATTTTCTGCCTTATCGTCTTTATCTTTTCTTCCATCTCCCGAATCAACTCCGGTCCTCCGACCGATCTGCGGTCCAAATCATCCCAACACAAGGGTGATGTACACCGTCTGCCATAAAGAGCTTCAAACGGAGCCATCTGAATACTCGCCTGGTAGCTATTGTTATAAGAAAACTCTACCAAAGGCACTGAATCCTGCCAAGAGGCATCGAACTCCAAAACACAAGCTCTCAGCATGTCCTCGAGCATCTGAATAGTGCGCTCGGTCTGGCCATCCGTCTGAGGATGATAAGCAGTGCTCAATCTGACTTCAGTTCCCAAGGCTGACTGAAGGCCTTCCCAGAAATGAGATGTAAAACGCGGATCTCGATCCGACACTATGGAAATGGTGATCCCATGCAATCTCACCACATCTCGAATGTACAACTGCGCCATCCTCAAAAAGGTGAAAGTCATGCTATAGGGGATGAAATGAGCTACCTTAGTCAATCGATCCACAATCACCCAAATAGCATCAAAGCCTGAAGCACTCCTCGGCAGGTGAGTCACGAAGTCCATGGAAATGTGTTCCCACTTCCACTTCGGTATCTCCAAGCTTTTCAACTCGCCGCCAGGTCTCTGTCTCTCTGCCTTAACCTGCTGGCAGATCAAACACCTCTTAACAAAAGTGACGCAATCAGATTTCATTCTCTTCCACCAAAACTGACCACGTAGATCTTTATACATCTTCTTCCCGCCTGGGTGGATGCTAAGTCTGCTACTATGAGCTCGCTCCAAGATCCCTCTACGCAACTCCGGCGTACCCGGAATCACCCAACGGTCACCCAATCTCAAAGACCCGTCATCGGCCACTATGAATTTCGTTGGCTGACCAAGATGTACTAAAGATAACCACCTCTGAACCTCATCGTCTGACCTCTGAGCTCTCCTGATGTTCTCATAGATATCTGGCTCAGCTAACAAGGTCGATACATACACAGGTGATGCATCAACGTCAAAATCATAGCCCAAATGGCAATAGGAGGTCATCATGGCTGACAAATGGATGACGTCCTCAGCAGAACTCCTCACTTTCCGGCTCAAAGCATCTGCTGTCAAATTAGCTTTTCCGGGATCGTACTCGATCTCACAATCATAGTCCTTGAGTAGGTCCATCCACCTCCTCTGCCTCATGTTCAGCTCTGCCTGAGTGAATAAAAACTTGAGGCTCTTGTGATCCGTGTAAATGGTAAACGAAGTACCATATAAGTAATGCCTCCAAATCTTCAGGGCGAAGATGATAGCCGCCAGTTCCAAGTCATGGACTGGGTATCTCGTCTCATGCGGCTTCAACTGCCTCGATGCATAAGCTACCACATGCTTATCTTGCATCAGTACACACCCAAGGCCCTGGAGTGATGCATCGGTATACAAAACAAATCTGGAGTTCTCTGTAGGGATCACTAACACTGGCGCCGTCGTCAAACGATGCTTCAACTCCTGGAAGCTCTCCTCACAAGCTTCTGACCAAAAGAAAGGTACTCCCTTCTGGGTCAACTGTGTCAACGGCTTGGCAATCTTCGAAAAGCCCTCGACGAAGCGTCGATAATATCCGGCCAAACCAAGGAAGCTTCGAATCTCAGGCACAGAAGTGGGGGCAGCCCACTCCATCACAGCTTCAATCTTCTTGGGATCCACAGATATCCCGCTGCTCGATATGACATGCCCCAGAAATACTACGCTGTTCAACCAGAACTCACACTTACTGAGCTTGGCATACAATTGGTGATCTCTGAGGATCTGGAGCACTGTCCTCAAGTGTCTCACATGTTCCTCCTCGCTCCGGGAGTAGATGAGAATGTCGTCAATAAATACAATGACGAACTGATCAAGATACGGCTGAAACACCCTGTTCATCAGACTCATAAAGACTGCTGGAGCATTCGTCACGCCGAACGGCATCACTAGGAACTCATAATGTCCATATCGGGTCCGGAATGCTGTCTTCTGCACATCTTCCTCTCTGACTCGAATCTGATGATATCCGGATCTCAAATCAATCTTGCTATACACCCTGGTACCTTGCAACTGATCAAACAGATCATCGATCCTTGGAAGAGGATACTTGTTCTTCACTGTAGCCTTATTCAGTTGCCGGTAATCGATGCACAACAGCATCGAGCCGTCCTTCTTCTTCACAAAGAGAACTGGTGCGCCCCAAGGCGATACGCTCGGGCGTATATATCCCTTGTCAAGGAGATCCTGCAACTGTTCTTTCAACTCTCTCAACTCAGCCGGTGCCATCCTATAAGGTGCACGAGAGATAGCGGATGTCCCTGGCAACAGCTCGATCCCAAACTCAACTTCCCTAGCCGGTGGGAATCCTGGGATCTCTTCTGGGAATACATCAGCAAACTCTGCCACTACTGGCACATCCTCAACTCTCAATTCTTTACTCTTCCCCGACGTGTCCACGGCATAAATGAGATAGCCCGTGTGGCCGCGTTCCAACAACTGAGTCATCTTGATCGCTGAAATCAACGGAATCTTCGCACGAGAACCGTTGCCATAGAAGGTCCACTGACTGTCCAACTCAGGTCTGAACTTCATTGTCCTCTGCCGGCAATCTACCACTGCCTGATATCTGTTCAGAACATCAATGCCCAAGATGCAGTCGAAGTCCGACATACCCAACACAATCAAGTCTGCCTTCAAATCGTTGCCCTCAAAATAAATGAGGCTATCTGCCATGAACTGATCAGCAACGACATTTCTTCTAGTGGGTGTCGAGACAAGGAGAGGCGTGGGTAAAGAAGACGTGCGCATATGGTGTCTTTCCACAAAACCCACCGATACAAAAGAGTGGGAGGCACCTGTATTCGATCAAAATAAAAGCAGGGTACGTAAATAAATGACACGTACCGGCGATCACCTCCTCTGGGGCTGCCTGGGCCTGCTCTCTAGTCAGCGCATACACCTGTCCCTGGGGCGGTCCCACTGTCTGACCTCCCGATGGTCGAGGCCCAAACTGCTGCCTCTGCTGCACTGTCCTATCCTCAAATCTCGGCCGGTTGCCCTGAAACTCTGACTGTCCTCCCCGGGTGGGGTAATACCGAGCGATGTGGCCCATCTTGCCACAGCTATAACAGACAGGGCACTTGCTTGAAGAATGTGGCCCTCCACAATTGTCGCACCTCGGCTCTCCCGGCCTATTCCCTTGTGAAGACCCTCGATTGGCCGACCAATTCTTCTTGTTATCCTGTTTCTGACCAAAGTACTTCTTTCCACCAAACCGTGAAGATGAAGAGGCACCACAAGGTTTAAATGGCTCTCCTCGGGACCTCAAGCTGTCATTTGATTGCCTTTGCTGTGGTACTTGTGGTGGCACAGCACTAGGATAAGCTCCCACTCCAAGCTCGGCAAGCTCCGCTCTTGTGAGAGCATCATCAAAAGAAGTTGGGTTATTGGTGATAATCCGGTCATAGAGCTCCGGTCGCAACCCCTTCATAAAACTCCTCATCTTTGCGTGCCCATTGGTGGCAATGTGGGGAACATACCTCAGCAACGAAGAGTACCGCGTGGCATAGTCTGACACTGTCATGTTCCCCTGTTTCAAACTTGTAAACTCGTCCTCCTTTGTCTGTCTCGCCGCTGCGGAGAAATACCGGTTCAGAAACCGGGTCCTGAAGAGTGTCCAATCAATCACAGCACCCAGTGCTCTTAGTTCCAGTACAGTGCCCCTCCACCACATTAGAGGTTTCTTTGCCAACTGGAACTCTGACAGCCTCAGCCACGCTGTAACAGCACAAGGAGCCGACACAAATATCTGCTCAAGTCTCTCCAGCCACTCCTCAGCTTCCTCCCCTGATTCTGTTCCCTCAAACCGGGGCGGGTGGTAAGACAGAAACTGAGTCAAGTTAATCTCACCGGGTAGCAATAACTGAGCTACTGGTTCCAAGCCTACTGCTGGTGGAGGTAGAGGGTTCACTTGACCAATACTAGTGTTAACACTGCCCACATCACCGACCTCTTCGTTCAGATTCCCCGCATTCATAGCAGACATGCTGTAACACAAAGGTTAACAACAATTCCAAAACAAATATACATGTTATGTCGTTAGATAACAGGAATGATAATAAGCATGTTAGTATAACAGGATATACATCAATATGCACCACATGCATAAACATGCTTCAAATGTAAGCACCTAGCCAATCATGCTAAGGCTACCCTTCACTCGTTCCCGGGTTCTCTAACCACTGCTCTGATACCACTAATGTAAGGACCCTAATCCTTAAGTGCGGAATCAAGGCATAATAGAGCTATCATAATAATCAGAGTGTAAAAGAACGTGTTGAGTTTATGAGCTTAAGCATTACATGCCAAAAATAAGGACTACTAAAATGGATTAATTACATTCCAATCAAAAGAATGTGTTTAACTATAGTTCAAGCTACTCCTAGAGTAGACACTATAGGAAGCAATCCCGTCCTTCAAGTCCCAAAAGCATCCTCAACAAGCTCACCATCTCAACCCGTCTAGCCCTTCTATCATGCCAAACGTGTATACAAGGACAACCCCCAAACATGAGCAATAATATCATTCATATTCAACACAATATGAATATAAAGCGTAAATGCATAAAACACAATTAAAACACTTCCTGTTTTCCCATGCATTTCAAAACGCTTCCAGTTTGGTTGTCCCTGTACCATAACTCATGAGTATAATCAATAGATTATTTTTTTTTAATGGTCTAGACATGTCATGACATAACACCAGCTCATCAATACCAAATATCAGTCACCAATCCCTAGTCTGTCCATCACAATGTATTTTAATGCCCCTCGCTTATTTACATATAGGCGGCATAGAATAACCTCGCTTCAATGGACATGCGGTACTCCCACCCCTCGCCTCACATTGAGCGGCAAATATCCTTTCCTCGCCCTATATGATAACCACGCTCAAATGTGACATGCGGCGCTCCCACCCCTCGCTTCACATTTAGCGGAACCAAACAAATAGCGGCAAGCATTAAAATCATCAAGGGATGACCACGACTCATGGGATGTGCACCAATAATCATCATATGCATCTATAAATATCATGCATAACATGTATTTGCATCACAATGCAATACCACATATATACTCGCATCCACAATGCATAAACAATGAGTATATAAGATACATGTACCGTTGGGTGCCCGTACGTCCTCTACGTACCTTTCCAAAAAGTAGGTGTGGTAGGACTTCAATTCCTTGGCTGTGTCGCCACCTGGGATGTTCTACATATTCACACAATTCAATATTAGAACCCAATAATAGTCCAATACCAAAAATCCTACAATAAAATCCAAAAACACAATATTTTGACCTTCGCGATCGATCGCCCATCACGGCGATCGATCGCCAAACCACACTGTCCGAGAACCAAAATTTTTCACCCTTCGGCGATCGATCGCCACACTTGGCGCGATCGATCGCCAGCCCCGCCGATCGATCGCCCAAGAGTGGCGATCGATCGCCAAACGCTTGAAAAGCCTACTGCCTGGGATCTAACATGCATCACATGCACCCTGAAATGCAACCCGATCACATCTACCATGTGACTAAACATTTCAACATAATAATTCCAACACATAATTAATTACCACCATAATTAATCATATAAGCACAATTAATGCCCAAATGCAAATAACCATTTCGGGGATATCACGGCATCTTACCATATGAGCATCTTACCCCGTGGCATCTTACCACATTATGACATTGTATGGCATCTTACCATATGGGCATCTTACCCCGTGGCATCTTACCACACGATAACATCGTATGGCATCTTACCATATGGGCATCTTACCCCGTGGCATCTTACCACACAATAACATCGTATGGCATCTTACCATATGGGCATCTTACCCCTTTTATAAACATCGTATATCATTATTGTAAATTTACTTATCACAATCATCGTCATAAACATCATCATCATATACATCATCATCATAAACTTACTTATCATAATCATCATCGTAAACATCATCAACATAAACATCATCATCATAATCATCATCGTAAGCATCATCATCATAAACATCATCATCATAATCATCATCGTAAGCATCATCATCATAAACATCATCATCATAATCATCATCATCATAAACTTACTTATCATAATCATCATCGTAAGCATCATCATCATAAACATCATCATCATAATCATCATAAACATCATCATCATAATCATCATCGTAAGCATCATCATCATAAACATCATCATCATAATCATCATCATCATAAACTTACTTATCATAGTCATCATCGTAAATACTCATGAAATTAATGCATGGTCAGAGTTAGGAGTGCGTTACCGTCCGATGCCCGTACGCTTCTTACGTACCTTAATTCCAAAAGTGGAGAAATTGAAGAACTCTATCTTCTCGATGTTGTTGGCACCTGGGATGGTTCCACACAACCATACAAATCGATATTAGAAGCTAAACAATAGCCAAATACCAAAAATTCAACAAAAATCATCATTTTCCATGTTTTACACAGTGGCGATCGATCGCTTGGCTGAGGCGATCGATCGCCTCAAAATTTTCTTCGCGGCGATCGATCGCGCCAAACATGGCGATCGATCGCCTAACCCTTGGATTGGCTACTGCCTCTCGGCGATCGGTCGCCTCATTTTAGGCGATCGATCGCCTGCCCTGCGATTTGCCTACTGCCCTTAGGCGATCGGTCGCCTCTTTTCAGGCGGTCGATCGCCTCGCACAGACTCGCGATTTTTCACCATTTTTGTACATTTTTCAAGCTCATCCTCATACCTTACAAAACCAAACTTTCCTACAACATCAATAACATCATAGCTCACTAAAACCCACATAAAACACTTCAAAAATCATACCCCAACAACATAAAACACATACCCAACCAAACCCACATAAATCACTTCAAAATCATCCCATTTCAAAACCAAACATCATAAAAACTTTAGGATTGGTTCCATACCTCTTGAGGATCCAAAATCTTACTAAGATTTTCAACAAATGGAGAGTGTGCAAGGATTTCTCCTCCTCCTCCTTGGCTTGGACGAAAATGGGATGAAAATGATAGGGTTGGGATGAATTTGGGGATTTAAGAGTGAAAAGGGTAAAGTGAGGGGGAGAGGGTATAGTGGGGTATATGGGTTAATTGATTTGTACCCAAAAATTAACATGATGTATACCCCAACATGGTATTTTAAAAGTATTTTACAAAAATGCAATCAACTTCATTAAATCCATACTTTCCTCATAATTAACAATCAACACAATTAAATCATGTTAACACCCCATTTTCTATCATGCATAACATGCACCTTGAAACGTAACCCCCCCGGGTCATGCCTATCATGTGACTAAGCATTTTATCGTGATAATTAATTTCAACACGTAAATCAATTATCCACATAATTAATCACATAAACATAATTAGTGCCTTAATTGCAATTAATCATTTCGGGGACATCACAGTACTCCCCTACTTATAAGATTTCGTCCTCGAAATCGCATGCACTTACCCCAAAAGAAACTAAACATAAATCACATACCAGAGAATAGTTCCTGGTAGTGTTGTACCATAAGCCGCTCCGTCTCCCACGTGGCCTCCTCGACACCCCGACGATCCCACTGAACTTTGAACATCGGTATAACTTGACTTCGTAATCTGCGATCCTCACGATCCCGAATTCTGACCGGTCGTTCAACGTAGGATACATCTGAATCCAACTGCACTTCAGTAGGCTGTAAAACATGCGACGGGTCTGGCTCATATTTCCGCAACATAGAAACATGAAAACATCATGAATCCCAAATAAAGACGGCGATAGAACCAAACGGTAGGCCAAAGTACCGATACGCTGCAATACTTCATATGACCAACATACCTCGGGGATAACTTCCCCCGCATACCAAGACGAACTACACCCCTGAAGGGTGAGATTTTCAAGAAGACCCTGTCTCCTACTTGGAATTCCAGCGGTCGTCGCCGCTTATTGGCATAGGCCGCTTGCCTATCCTGGGCCGCTTTCATCTTTTGGCGTATCAACTTTATCTTGTCTTACATATCCTTAATCATATCCGGTCCTCCGACCGCTTTACTAGTCAAGTCCTCCCAATACAGCGGTGACCTACATCGTCGTCCGTAAAGAGCTTCAAAAGGAGTTATTTGAATGCTCGTCTGATAGCTGCTAATATAGGAGAACTCCATCATTGGCACTGAATCTTGCCACGAAGTATCAAACTCCTAAACACATGCCCTCGACATGTCCTCGAGCGTCTGAAGGGTACGCTCTGTCTGGCCGTCTGACTGAGGGTGATAAGCTGTACTCAGCATCACTTCTGTGACCAAAGCTGTCTGAAGACCCTCCCAGAAATGTGGAGTAAACCTTGGGTCTCTGTCAGACACAATCGAGACTGGAACCCCATGCAACCTCACCACATCCCGCACATATAATTGGGTCATCTTTAGGTACGCAAAAGTCATACAGTAGGGGATGAAGTGAGCTACCTTCGTTAGCCTATCCACGATCACCCAGATCGCATCAAATCCAGAGGCCGTCCTTGGTAAGTGGGTCACAAAGTCCATAATGATATGCCTCCACTTCCACTTGGGTACCTTCAAGCTCTTCAGCTCGCCACCAGGCCTCTGCCTTTCTGCCTTTACCTGTTGGCAGATCAAACATCTTTTAACGAAAGCGATCACATCGTGCTTCATGCGTCTCCACCAGAACAGACCACTTAGGTCCTTATACATTTTCCTTCCTCCTGGGTGGATATTGAACCGACTACTATGAGCCCGTTCCGATATTCCTTTAAGCAACTCCGGCGTATCTGGGACTACCCATCGGTTGCCCAGCCTCAAGGAATCATTTTCTGCCATTCTGAACTTTGGTGGCTGTCCTCGAAGTACTAAAAACGACCACCTCTGAACCTCATCATCTGACCTCTGGGCTTTCCTAATAGCCTCAAATAAGTCTGGCTCAGCCAACAAGGTCGACACTCGCACCGGCGACGTGTCTACATCAAAATCATAGCCCAAATGGCAACAAGAGGTCATCATAGCTGATAAATTCATGACATCCATCTTCTTTGTCGCATATTCATCTCAGCCTGTGTGAACAAAACTCCAGGCTCTTATGGTCCGTGTAGATGGTAAACGACGTACCATGCAAGTAATGCCTCCAAATCTTCAAGGCAAATATAACGGCTGCCAGCTCCAAATCATGGACTGGGTACCTATCCTCATGTGGTTGTAACCGCCTCCATGCATAAGCCACCACATGCTTATCTTGCATCAACACACAGTCCAAACCCTGCAGTGATGCATTCGTGTACAAGGCAACCCTCTTATTCTCAGAAGGAATCACCAACATAGGTGTCGTAATCAAACGACGCTTCAATTCTTGGAAGCTTTCCTCACAAGCTTCGGACCATTAGAACGACACTCCTTTCTGAGTCAGCTGTGCCAGGGGTCTGGCAATCCCTAAGGATCTGGAGTACTGTTCTCAAGTGCTTCACGTGTCCCTCTTCAGTTCGAGAGCAAATAAGCATATCGTCAATGAAAACTATGACGAACTGATCCAAACATGGTTGGGGCACTCTGTTCATCAGGCTCATAAAACAGCTAGGGCAATCGTCACCCCAAAAGGCATGACTAAGAATCCGTAGTGTCCATATCTAGTCCTGGAAGCTGTCTTCTGTACATCATCCTCTCGAGCTCGAATCTGATGATACTCCGACCTCAGATCGATCTTACTGTAGAGCCTCGTACTCTGCAGCTGATCAAACAAATCATCCATCCCCGGAAGCGGATACTTATTCTTCATCATGGCTTTGTTCAGTTGTCTGAAATCGATGCACAACCGCATTGAACCATCTTTCTTCTTAACAAATAAAACTGGTGCACCCCAGGGCGATACGCTAAGACGTATATAGCCCTTGTCAAGGAGCTCCTGCAACTGAACATTTAACTCCTTTAGCTCCGTTGGTGCCATCCTATACGGGGCACAAGAAATGGCAGACGTCCCCGGTAATAACTCAATCCCAAACTCGACCTCTCTCGTCGGTGGGAATCCGGGAATCTCCTCCGGAAAGACATTAGGGAACTCCGCCACTACGGGCACATCCTCAACTTTTACTTCTTCTTTCTTTTCCGTAACATCAACGGCATAAATGAGGTATCCTGTATGGCCTCGTTCCAACAACTGCGCCATCTTGACAGCAGATATCAACGGAATCTTAGAGCGAGAACCATCCCCATAAAACGTCCATGGAACTCCCATATCAGATTTGAACCGTACAGTCCTCTGCCTGCAGTTCACAACTGCCTTAGTTCTTTATCCTCAAAATAAATGAGGCCATCGTAGACGATCCGATCAGTCATCAAACTTCTTCATGCGGGTGTCGAGACTACAAGAGGCATGGGCGACGGAGAAGTGCATATGAAATCGCATCACTTACTTCAGCATTTTCTGTCATACTGCAAGACAAGGGTTAACAACAATACCCAAAAGCAGTTCATATAATACCTCGTTAGATAAATAAAACATGTTAGCATAGCATCCTATACTTCTTATGTAACATATGCACACAACATGTTTACAAGTAAGCACCTAGCCAACTTATTGCTAAGGCTACCCTTCACTCATTCCCGGGTTATCTAACCACTGCTCTGATACCACTAATGTAGGGTCTTCCTACCTTAACCTCATCTTAATACACAATTTATGGACTAGACAAGCATTAATAACGTCTTAGGGTTCCGATTCTAGCTTTGAGCTAAAAAGATTTTAGGCCAACAATGAAATTGCAACCTTAATTAATTACATTCTCAATACGAATGTTAAAGCGATAGAATTATACTACTACTAGAGTAGAGACTATCCAGAAATCCTGAATCCTAACATCTTTCATGCTCCTCATAGCTCACTGCCTCAACCCGGCCCTTAGTCCTTTAGTCCAAAAGTGTACCTACAGGAACAACCCATCATGAGCATGTATATCGTTACTTAACATCATAAGACAATGGCATATAAATAAATGCATGAAAATAATTGGTAACGTATACTTCCTGGTTAATTGCATTAACCCTCTTTGGTTGTCCCTGTTTCATAGCCATGCATATAATCATTAATTCTTGACATGAATGATTAAAATCGTCGTCTTATAAATATCGTCATCTTACAACATCATCAGCATATAAGCATTATCATCTTATACACATCATCATTTATAACATCATCATCATATAAGCATCATCATCCTATATCATCATCTTATAGCATCATCATCTTATAACTTCATCATCTTATAACGTCATCATCTTATAACATCATCATCATTTAAGCATCATAACAAAATACAACAAGAAATGTACGAAGTCTTGGTTAAGTAACTTGCTGGTTATTCGTTAACTTCTTCTTGTTAACCCTGATTTACCTTCGTGCATATGGGCATCTTACCCCGTGGTATCTTACCACACAATAACATCGTATGGCATCTTACCATATGGGCATCTTACCCCGTGGCATCTTACCACATTATGACATTGTATGGCATCTTACCATATGGGCATCTTACCCCGTGGCATCTTACCACACGATAACATCGTATGGCATCTTACCATATGGGCATCTTACCCCGTGGCATCTTACCACACAATAACATCGTATGGCATCTTACCATATGGGCATCTTACCCCTTTTATAAACATCGTATATCATTATTGTAAATTTACTTATCACAATCATCGTCATAAACATCATCATCATATACATCATCATCATAAACTTACTTATCATAATCATCATCGTAAACATCATCATCATAAACATCATCATCATAATCATCATCGTAAGCATCATCATCATAAACATCATCATCATAATCATCATCGTAAGCATCATCATCATAAACATCATCATCATAAAACATCATCATCATAATCATCATCATCATAAACTTACTTATCATAATCATCATCGTAAACATCATCATCATAAACATCATCATCATAATCATCATAAACATCATCATCATAATCATCATCGTAAGCATCATCATCATAAACATCATCATCATAATCATCATCATCATAATCATCATCATCATAAACTTACTTATCATAGTCATCATCGTAAATACTCATGAAATTAATGCATGGTCAGAGTTAGGAGTGCGTTACCGTCCGATGCCCGTACGCTTCTTACGTACCTTAATTCCAAAAGTGGAGAAATTGAAGAACTCTATCTTCTCGATGTTGTTGGCACCTGGGATGGTTCCACACAACCATACAAATCGATATTAGAAGCTAAACAATAGCCAAATACCAAAAATTCAACAAAAATCATCATTTTCCATGTTTTACACAGTGGCGATCGATCGCTTGGCTGAGGCGATCGATCGCCTCAAATTTTTCTTCGCGGCGATCGATCGCGCCAAACATGGCGATCGATCGCCTAACCCTTGGATTGGCTACTGCCTCTCGGCGATCGGTTGCCTCATTTTAGGCGATCGATCGCCTGCCCTGCGATTTGCCTACTGCCCTTAGGTGATCGGTCGCCTCTTTTCAGGCGGTCGATCGCCTCGCACAGACTCGCGATTTTTCACCATTTTTGTACATTTTTCAAGCTCATCCTCATACCTTACAAAACCAAACTTTCCTACAACATCAATAACATCATAGCTCACTAAAACCCACATAAAACACTTCAAAAATCATACCCCAACAACATAAAACACATACCCAACCAAACCCACATAAATCACTTCAAAATCATCCCATTTCAAAACCAAACATCATAAAAACTTTAGGATTGGTTCCATACCTCTTGAGGATCCAAAATCTTACTAAGATTTCAACAAATGGAGAGTGTGCAAGGATTTCTCCTCCTCCTCCTTGGCTTGGACGAAAATGGGATGAAAATGATAGGGTTGGGATCAATTTGGGGATTTAAGAGTGAAAAGGGTAAAGTGAGGGGGAGAGGGTATAGTGGGGTATATGGGTTAATTGATTTGTACCCAAAAATTAACATGATGTATACCCCAACATGGTATTTTAAAAGTATTTTACAAAAATGCAATCAACTTCATTAAATCCATACTTTCCTCATAATTAACAATCAACACAATTAAATCATGTTAACACCCCATTTTCTATCATGCATAACATGCACCTTGAAACGTAACCCCCCCGGGTCATGCCTATCATGTGACTAAGCATTTTATCGTGATAATTAATTTCAACGCGTAAATCAATTATCCACATAATTAATCACATAAACATAATTAGTGCCTTAATTGCAATTAATCATTTCGGGGACATCACATGATGGTAGTCTGACCTCAAGTCAATCTTTGAATAAAGCTCCGTGCCATGCAACTGATCAAACAGATCATCTATCCGTGAAAGATGGTACTTGTTCTTTACCTTCGCTTTATTCAACTGCCGGTAATCGATGCACAAGCGCATCGAACCATCCTTCTTCCTTACAACTAAGACCGGTGCACCCCAAGGTGATACACTAGGACGTATGCATCCCTTGTCAAGAAGTTCCTGCAACTGCACATTCAGTTCCCTCAACTCCGCTGGTGCCATTCTATAAGGGGCACGAGAAATAGCGGATGTACCTGGTAGTAGCTCAATCCCAAACTCAACTTCTCTACCCGGTGGATAAACCTGGAATCTCTTCCATAAATACATCGGAAAAATTCCACAACCACGGGTATCTCCTCGATTTTCAGCTTTTTCCTCTTTCCGCAACTTCAATGGCATAGATGAGATAGCCTGTATGTCTACGTTCCAATAGCCGTGACATTTTTATAGACGATACCAACGGAATCTTCGGACGAGAACCACTGATCAGATCGGAAGCGAACTATTCTCTGTCGGCAATTAACCACTGCCTGATATCTGTTCAGTACATCGATGCCCACAATGCAATCGAAGTCCGTCATTCCCAGTACAATCAAATCAGCCTTCAGATCATTGCCCTCAAAATAAATGAGGTAGTCAGATAATATCTGACAGCAATCACATACTTCCCGGTGGATGTCGAGACCATAAGAGGCGTGGGCAATGGAGACGGGCACATATGATGTCTTTCCACAAAATTCGCAGACACAAAGGAATGGGAGGCACCTGTATCTATCAAAATAAAGGCAGGGTAGGTAAATAAATAACACTTACCCGCAATCACTTCCTCTGGGGCTACCTCGGCCTGCTCCCTCGTCAGTGTGTATACATGTCCCTGAGGTGGTCCCGCTGTCTGGCCTCCCAATGGTCGAGGCACAACCGGTTGCCTCCGCTGTACTGCCCTGTCATCAAATCTTGCCTTGTTCACCCTGAAATCTGACTGTCCTCCACGGGTAGGACAATACCGCGCAATGTGGCCCGTCTTGTCACAACTATAACATGCCGAGCAGTCACGCATCAAGTGTGGTCCTCCACAATAATCGCATCTCGTTCCCCCGTCATACTCGCTTGTGTTGGCCCCCGGTTGGTCTGCCCCTTCGATCTCCCGACCTTCGGTCATTAGGTCGCTTTCCACTAAATCGGGAAGATGAAGAAGCCCCACGAGGTTTTAAACTGTTCCCCTCGTGGTCTCAAACTGTCAGACGTCGGCCTCTGAGATGGCACATATGGGGGTACAACATCCTTGTAAACACTCACTCCAATTTCCGCTAGTTCTGCTCTTATAAGTGCATCATCAAAAGAACTAGGGTTATTAGAGAGTACCCTATCAAACAGCTCCGGCCTCAAGCCCTTTAGAAAGTGCCTCACCTTGGCATGCCCATTTGTAGCAATATGAGGGACATACCTCAAGAGATAGCAAGTAAAATCCTGTAGAAAAGATAAAAAAGCTAGTTTGAAAGCAAGAGTCTTTATCCGGAGGGCTGTACAAAAAGCTGCTAGAATTAGCCTTGAAAGCGCAGGAAGGCTTCTTTCAAATGGAAATGAAGAGTATTCAAAGCCTACTAGAGCGTTAGCCGAAGTGTCTTGAAAGGGATGCTTGAAGCAAGTCTTCCCGCTGGGGACAATTCCGTTCTTTTAGCTGCTTCTGGTTCCCATGAAACCGGTCCATCTGATTCAAACGCTCATGTCTTGGCGGAGGCACGGTATGAATACTGTAGAGCATAGTCAGAAACGGTCATGTTGCCCTGCTTCAATTTAGTGAATTCGTCTTCCTTCAGTTGTCTCGCCGCCGCCGAAAAATATCGACTCAAAAATCGAGTCCGGACAAACTCCAGTCTACGAATATCCCTTGAGCTCTCAACTCCATAACAGTTGTCTTCCACCACATGGGAGATTTCTTAGCCAATTGGAACTTTGCCAGTCTCAACCAAGCAGTCTTGGCACATGGGGCGGATACAAATATCTGTTGAATTCTCTCAAACCCATTCTTCTGCTTCTTCCCAAGTTTCAGTTCCCTCGAATCGAAGTGGATGGAAGGTTAAGAACTGCGTCAAACTCAGTTCCCCGGGCAGTAACAACTGTGCAATAGGTTCCACTCCCACGGCTGGTGGCGGTATAGGATTAGTCTGTGCAATACTCGCATTTATACTCATTTCATCTCCCACCCTTTCATTGAGGTGTTCCAAGTTCATGGCTGCCATGCTGAAATACAGGGGTTAACGATAAAAGATACCATAAAAATTCATGTAATACACCGTTAGTTAACATGAATAACAATTCTCCTAGCATGTTAGTATAATACATATATACTCAAATATGCACCACATGCGTGAACATGCTCATAAGTGAACACCTATTCAACTTGTTCACTAAGTCTACCCTTCGCACATCTCTAGTTCTCTAACCACTGCTCTGATACCACTAATGTAGGGCTCGCTACCTTAAGTGTGGATTAAGTGCATTAAGAGAGCTAAACATACATTCATTAGAGTATAAGGGTTCATGTTGATGCATCGAGCTTAAGGAATTACAGTGCCAAAAATAAAACTTCCAAAAAGGAATTAGTTACATTCCCTCAAAATGAATGTAAAGGCTGTAGATTTACTCTACTCTGTGTAGAAACTATTCAAAAGAATGTCATGTTGTACCAATAGCACTCCTCACACAGCTCAGTGCATCAACCATGTCCTTAGGCCTCCATGTCAAAAGCTCCTACAGGAACAACCCCAAACCATGAGCATATAATAAACCATATTCACCATAATATGATTATAATGTATAAATGCATGAACCGTAATACAAAGCACTTCCTGTAGCCCATGCATTTAAAACGCTCCATTTTGGTTGTCCTTGTACCACAACTTATATTCATAATCATCAGATTATAATACAATTCCATAAATGTTATGACATATATCCATTCCATCAATACCAATAATCAATCATAGTCTTGTTATAACAGTGTATTTTAATGCACATCGCTTTGTCATGACCGCGGCACTAATACCCCTCGCTTCGACATATCAGTGGCATCGACTAACCTCACTTTAATGTGACAACGGCATTTACCCTCGCTTCAACTTATTAGCGGAAAATATTCTTTCCTCGCTACGATATGACAGCGGCAAGTATTCTATCATCTCTTCAAATGACAGCGGCAAAGCATTAAAATCATCACTCGAATATAACAACGACTATCCATGATATGCACCAAGCATCCAATATATATATGCAACCACAATGCATAATCCAAAATCTACAAATAATTTTACTGTTTGGTGCCCGTACGTCTCTCTACGTACCTTTCCAAGATATGGGATGTTGCAAGACTTTATCTCCTGCGTTGTGTTGCCACCTGGGAAGGCTCTACACAATTGCACAACTCAATATTAGAAGTCAAATCATAATCCCTTACCAAAAATCCAACAAAATATCAAAAAATTCCACATTTCGTGTCTCGCGATCGCCCAAACGCGCCGATCGATCGCCAGACTCCCGTACCTCAATGCCCAAAAATTGCCACTTCGCGATCGATCGTTGAATACTTGCCGATAGACGCGGACTTCGTTGATGATCAATCGCGCAAACTCGCGATCGATCGTGGAAAGTTTCTGCCCGCGCACCATGATGCTCGCGATCGATCGGTAAAACGCACCGATCCATCGCGGATGCCTGTAAGCACGATTTCGCCATTTTCATACATTTCATCCCTTCAAACTCATACAACCTCAAACCCCAACCATCCAACATAACCAAAACTTCAATATACAACACAAAATACATCAATATCAACAAAACTCAAACATCAACACATAAAACACCATATATCAAAATCAATCACCTTTTCCCCCCAAATAATCAAACCCAACATGTATCATCAATTTCCCCAACATGTATCACATGCACCCTGAAATATATTACCAGTTCATGCCCACCACATAATTGTATATTTCCCAATCATAATAATAATCATAACACCATAAATATTATTAATAGCCATAAATCACAGGATTAATTTTAGGGATATCACAGGAACAGGGTCAGACGTTTTAGTAGGTGTAAATGTGTTTTTGTGTGTGTAAATGTGTGTTAACACGTTAATATTGAGAATTATGTACATCGGAGTGTCACCGGTATACTGATACACTAAATGTACAGTCGACAACTCAGATTTATATCCACTACTATAACACAAAATTTAATTCTTCATTTACATGAAATATTTTTAAAATATTATCGGAGTTTATTCGACCATTTCAAGAATATATCACGTTCCGATCAATTGACATTCATATTGTTAATTTCACATCTAATTAATTAATTCCAAATTAATTATTAATTAATTCATAAATTATATTTAATTAACATTAATCAAATCTCGGGGCCTTACATTATGACTTGCTTAGTCGCGCACCCCCACACTTTTAAGTATTTGTAGGAAGACTTTGATCATTTCCACAATCCACAAGGATTTTCATTGTTGCCAGAGTGTGGCACTCAGAATGTCGTTGACTAATATTCCTTCCCCCCACAATTTTAGGGGATATTTCGAACTTATCAAGATTTCATTGGTATTCAAACTTTCAAGTTTCAAAATCTAAGCGTTATTAACTTAGAAATAAAATTCAAGAGTTTATGTCTTGCAAATTTTGATTTAAGCGCTCTTGCTTACAAAATTTGAAACTTGAAAAAAAAAATCTCGTATTTGATTCACAATTTGCATTTTAAGCATACAAACTTAGAAGACTTCAATTCAAGATTTAATTCTCTTGCAAATTCAAACCTTGAGCGTAAAATGCTTAGACAACTCAAATAGAATCAAATCAGAACACCTCATAGTCTGAGCAATTGTGGTATTTGATTCATCTTTTTCATTTTAAGTATACAAACTTTGAAAACTCGAATTCAAGATTTAATTTCTTGCAGATTCGAGTATTAAGAGCAAAATACTTAGAAAACTCAAATAGAATAAACCCACAATTTCTCCATTGTAAATTCAATTGCATAATTGGTTTTCAACCTCATTCTTGTAGTTTTAAACACTTATATGATCTCGTTTTTGCTTCGTAGCAAAGCAATAACAATATCTTATGCAACTATCGATAAAGTAACAGATTACTTTTCACCACCTCTAGTTTGCACAAACTTTGATTCACAAGCATCAATATGAATTAATTCTAGAGGTGTGTTTTCCAAGTATCTTCGACATATCCAGACATATACCCAGATTAAAAATAAATTTCCAGATACGCCTTATGATGTAACCATTAAGTTTGAGTCAGACGTATTTGGACCGAATCCAGACAATCCGAAATAAAAATATTTTTAATTCAGATACGTCATGTGGCGTATCCGATATCGGTGCAGTATCCGTGAGTATCGATATCCAAAAAGTATGTGATACGTGACCACAAAAATTTTAGGAGTAGCACACCCATATTATTCCGCTCCTATTTCTATATACTTGATTTTATAAACGTCAATTCACATAAAATTATATACATTATTTTTTTTTTCTGGGTAAAATATATACATACATATTTATATATATTTGTTTTTATGAACAACCTGCGCATATTTATATTCATTCCTTGCTTTTCCTTCAAGAAAAGAATCGATCTTCTCAACTGAATAAATCGATCATTATTTATTTATTTATTGGTGAGATAAGACTGCAAGTTAGACCACAAATATTGTTTTCGTTGTGAATTCAATCCGAAAATTTTATCAGAAACTTTATATTCATTTTCAGGGACTGATTTTGGACTCTCAGTGACTATGGCGCAGTTGAAGGCGACGATTGGTGTCCTATTTTGCGTGATTTGTCTACTTGTACCTTTGACTTCCGCAGCGAACAAAGATGTCAACTACTGTAGTATGATTTCTTGTTTTTCTGTCTTAATTTTGCTTTCGGTTGTGATTTTGATGAAAAGGATCTACTCTATATATTCCCTTATGGAGGAGTTGACCTAATTTCCTTGTTCTCGTGATTCTTTTGAAATCGGTTGAAAATATTGTCTGAGAATAGTTACATCCTTGTAGTTGATCTAGATTTCTGGTTTGTTTTTGCTGAATTAAAATTTCCTGGAATTTGAAATTGTAATTAAATTGGATAGTTTTGTATTGTCATGCTTAATTAAGTTTTTATCGGAAATAATATTTATGAGTGGTGAGCATTCACTCCTGATCTAATTTTTTTAAAGCTGGTGCGTGTAGATACTTTTGATCATTTCCTGAAAAATTGAAATATGTTCTCTTTCATAGCGCCTGGATTTTCTTTAGAATATGATGGTTTTGTGCAATTTCTTGATATATGATTAGAGAGCAATTTTATGTCATGTAGAACAGGGTTGGATCAATAATTCATGGTTCACCGAAACCGCCGCCCAGCCTACTAGTCCATTTCCATCCACGTTAAGAATTTCTTAAACAAATTTTAAAAAATTAGAAACTTCTGGAAAAATCTTTCAAAAATTGTTCATAAATTGTTCCACAACGGCTGCAACAGCCGAAAAATCGGCAATATTCCATCCAAAAACAATGTTATAGTATTTCAACCATTTCACTCCGTTCCAGTCCCGAATGACCGCTCCGCAGCATGATGGTGAAGCCATGGATCTCTTTGGACATGCAGGTTCTAAAATATAATAATTCAATTGTTATTTGTAATTTGTCAGAAACCGAGCATTTGAACCCAAGAATAAGTAATAAACCCCTGTTCTAAATTCTTGATCTTCCATGTTTTAAGCTTATGCCATCTTGTTTCATTTCCTGCTCTCTGAAGTAAAGAAAAATTTGAGTTGTCAATTGTTTGCGTACAACATGCCATCTCGCCTTAGAATTGAATGGCTCTGTAATTTGCATAACATCTATACTCAGAAGGATGTGCTGTAATTTTGCATTATATTTTTTGGTTTATGGTGTTGTCTAATTACACGGCAGATAAAAAGGCCAACTATGCTGTCAAAGTCAGTGGAGTTGATATATCCCCTTTTCCTATTTCCAGAGGCGTGCAGACCACCTTTGCAATTAACGCCTCTACAGGTAATTTCTCGATAGCTGCTTCAATCTTTTATGGTCCTATAATTGGTGCATTGATTGTAAATGAAAGTAAAGCAACAGTCCCTGTATTTTGTCTCGATTCTTTGTGGTGGAACATTGGAGGATGGAGTTCGTACTGTTTTTTATTTTGGAAGTATTGAGTACGAAAATTTAGATGCCTTCCTGACCAAATCTTCCCTTTGTTTTATTATGTTTTCAGGAGCATATTGTAAAACCTTGAACACCTTCATTTTTTTTCCATTTAATAGGCTTTTCAACTGACGGTCATTATGCTCGGAATTCTGTGTTCTATATGCTGAAGTCTTACCTAAGGTATCCATGCAGATGAAGCAATTTCTGGTGGAACACTGAAAATTGATGTTGCATACTTCGGATTTTACATCCACAGTGAGAGTCATGACCTTTGTAAAGAGACGACTTGCCCCATTTCCGATGGCAATTTTATAATCTCTCACTCCCAAGCATTGCCTGGAATCACACCTCCTGTAAGCCATTTATTTTGGTCGTGTTTCAGGACCCTTTTTTGTAACAAATATCTGATCTTTAATCTATAGCATAATCCCACTTGTGGTGGTAGCATAAGACATCAGCAAGTGTGGATCAACTGGAGCGAGGAGAGATGATCACCCCCAGACTAGAAGACTTAAAATTTAACAGAACAAATAGCTTGATAGTCATGCATAAGTTTGAGATTTTAATTAGATGTATCTTCGGGCACATGCAGGGCTCGTACACGCTTAAAATGACATTGGTTGGTGCAAACAAGAAGCAATTGACGTGCATTACTTTTGACTTCAGCATGAGTTTTATTGCAGCAGAAGGCTTAGCTGAAGCTTAGATTTTTGAGGAATTTCTTGTGGTTTCTTTGTCCCGGTCTTTACATATTTCTAGTTGTATTTCTACTTCAAGTACTCAGGTATCGTGTACCTGTTTCTACTTATTTTATCTGTATGCATGTATATGGTGATCTACTGATCTAGACTTGCAACCGCTTTTCAGACCCAACCAAGGTTGCGATTCTGTCTTGCTTGACTCGTTTACTTGAATAAATTTCGTAGACCTTTTTCCCTTTCAAAATTATTATTCAATAGTAGCCCTCTCAAATAAAAGCATGATTTAGTTTATGTGAAACTGTGAGGTGATTGTCGTTTTTGACACTTTTGAAGATTTTCAGTCAAATATAAGTGTTCAGTGCATAAGCTCTATCCAGCCTATAAACGAACACGTTAATCGATATTGATAATAATCCAATCGTCGTATTTTGTCTAGGTTGCTTTCTTAGTTAAAACGACTATTATTAAGGTCTTAATCCGGACGTGATAGCTCTAACTCAAAACATTCATTTATTAGATAAAAGTGTCGTTCGAATTTAGACACTGCTTTATATTTTTTTGTTCTCTAAAGTCGATGTGAGGTTCGTAATAGGTTGAAAATTGAAATATGGGAGAAAAGAAGATGGGGGAAAGAAGGTGATGCTTTTGTTCAGACTAAATGATAGACTAATGGAAGCACTGGGGGTAGAGCAAATCCATATTTCCCATGACAAGGATAAACAACCAACAATGGCATACTAGACCACTTTCCAACCACTGGCTGGTGATGAAAAACCAAGGAAAAAAACATCTCCGTCATACTTGTTTCTTTCTCCCCATGTATTCTCACTCGTCCATTTCTCTTACCAATCCTCGAGAAGACAACGTCGTCATTTGCATTCAATCTATAATATGATCTTGGTGAAACTTTATCGACATTATATGACAATAACCCTTTCAAGGGTTGTCTACTGACAATAAGATAATTGGCGGATGAGTCCAAACCAGAAAACTGATTTGTCGAGTGAGAGAATCTCTCTGACTTTTCTCTACTTTCTTTTGAAACATTCTCAGCCAACTGTTATCCTTGTTCACTACTATTTAGTTAGCTGCCAGCACATAAATTTCAAAAAGCTGATGTAAAGTATGAAAGCATTAAGTCTCAAGAAACTGAATTCTATTATAACTTACAATTGGAGACCATTCCAAGTTTTCCAACCACACCCCCCAATTCAAGTCTTCAAGACTCTGCCGAATCACTGCCTTCTCATGTTAAAACCGAGACAACCTTAGCCTATCTGAACTTGTCAAAAATGTAACTGAGGAAGATACGTTTCCATGTCATAAATTGGAAATCCAAGAAATGCTAGACCCGGTGCACGAAAAGTCTGGCCAGGCTATTGAACTACAAGCAAGATCAAAATTCGACATAATCTGATAATTCAATCAAGATTGGAACAGCAGAAATGGAGAGCTCTTCTGCTAATTCCACTCCACAACCTCGCCCGACCAAGGAAAATCACAAAAACCAAGATATATATAGGAAAAGATTGTCGAATTCTCATTAACACCAGAAAAAAAAATTGTCCATTCCTGGGACAAGAATCAGTCATACTATACACAACCAGCCTCAGAGCAGAGTTATCGGAAAAACATTCCAGGATTGCAACACAATTCGGTTTCTACTACTAAGTTTTTGAATACTTTACTACGAAGGAGATGTTCGATGCACTTAGAATACAGAGATGAGCTCTGGGACATTCTTACTTTCCCACAAAGACTTCTCATCAGAGGACGATACATCGGAGGGGAAATGAAGTTATGGGATTACACGAGAAGGGATACTGAAAATTTTGATAAGTGGGATACCGTGTGTGATTGGAATGAGATTTGTGCTGTGTTGTTGCTGGAATAGAAGCAGGAAAGTGATGCCGCAGGGACAGAATGATGAATTACAAACCAAGTGTCCGAATTGTAATGAGAATGGATTGGTTAAGTGCTCGGCTTTGTAGCTAGAAGCAGCATTCAATGTCGGATTTCTGGTTATTTCCTTTGACCCTGTTTAGTCTCCATGTTATTTCGGAACTTCTGTGAATAGAGATTAAATAGTCAAAAGTTTTTATAAGGCCTTAAGATTTGATTACTGTTAATTAAATATAATTTGGAAATTATTTAATAATTAATTTGGAAATTAATTAATTAGAAGTCAAATTGACCAGGTAAAGGTCAACTTACAATTTAATCGGAACATGATATATTTTTGACTTAGTAAAATAACTTCGATAATATTTTTCAAATATTTGATTAAAATGAAGAATTTAATTTTGTGTTTTAGTATCGGTTATAAATCCCGGGTATCAACTGTAAATTTTATATTGTACACCGGCGACACCCGATGTAAATAACTGGACTGAAAATGCATATATTAACATGCACTCAGCACATTTTTTCACACACTAAAACGTAAAAATGCACACACACCATTCCCGTCACTCTGCCTCGCCCTTTTTCTCTCCCGCTCGCGTCCGACGTCTTCCCACTAAAAGATGTGTGTTCGTCGCCGTCCGGCCGCCATTCGCCGAGCTCGACCCACCACCACCTTCCTCACTCAATGGCGCAACTTTCCACACCAAGAATCGATAGTGAAAGCTTCGAGATTCGTCGGATTTCGCCCAAGAACGGTGAGTTTGCGATTTTAGGGTTCGTCGCGTTTTCGTTCGATTTCGGTTTTATGACTTTAGTTTGGTTTGAATGTTGTGCAAAATCTTCCCCTCACCATGACCGACGTTTCCCACCAGTAGCCGCCCCTCCCACCGCCGTGGTCGCCGGAAATCGTGCATGCAAGGCTCGGTTACTGTTCACGAAACAAAAAGGGGTAAATTTGAGTTCGATTTTCCAGTTATTAATTCGAAATTGTTTCAGATTTCAATTGTTTGGATGATTTAGTATATCCCCTGAGGTTTTGTGGAGTCTGGGTTCAAATTTTCGATGCATGTTGAGGGAATAGCGATCAATATTCTTGCATGTTAGATTATGCCTATCGATTTTCAGGTTTTGAGGGTAAATGATGGGTTAGTTATTTGTTAACTAACTGAAATCGTGTTTAGATTGATTTAAGCTAGGATAGAAATTTTCAGTATAATTATGGTTCAATGTTTGGAGCTGCTGTTGGGTTTTGGTCGATGTGGTCGATGTATTTCAGTGTTTGAGGATGATACATGTGTAAATCCAGTTCTTGATAGAATTAACCCATTTAAATAATGTTGAGGGGATTGCATGTAGATTTCAATAGCATTTTTGGTTGAGTTGTAGCTGTTGGCTCGATCGAATTGTGCATGTGCTGTTAATTTGGGGAATGCGATTGATTCATGGTTTTAGGGTCCAAGTTCTAAACTCCCATGCCTTTGTCGTTTTTGATTCACTTAAATCATGTTTTAGCTGGATTAATCATATAGGAGAGGATTGTATTTAATTGCAATATCATTGTTGATTGAGTTTATAAATCTCATTACATGTTTGGAAATCTGCTGAGATATTGGTGCAAAGATCCTGCTTAATGGTTCGATTTAGTCATTATGTGGGGGATATAATAAATTCTTATTCTGGATAAATACTTGAACATAAAATGGTTAGCTGTTAAGATTTACACTAGAACTGGATATGTATGGGTGTTGTAGATGTAACTGTAGGAATCATTAAAGGTTTGCATAAACTTGAGAAACTAGAATAACAACTAAATATTGAGGCCATATATTTTTTTGAATTGTATGATTGAATTGCTTAAAGTTTATCACTGCACCATACTACTATCAAATTGAAGAAAAGTTTAGCACATAGATGATTATAAATGATGCTCTTGCTTGGATTTTATATTCACATATAACACTGGAGCTCCACGAGCTACAAGGACGATATTCATACTTTAGAAAAGAAAGAAATAGGTATGTTGCGATCGGTAACATACGACAGGTATCTGTATTAATTGATATATGAATTGTTGAACTTACGTGAATTACGTGAAACTACCTGGCTATGTGAAACTACTTGGCTATGTGATTTTAATTGAATTACAAGCATTCACAGCATTCATGATTGGCATATCGATGTATGCAAATAAATGTTTTGTTAACACACATCATTTTGATAAATATACATCGATGTATGACATACATGTTGGACATATCATGTTGATCTATCCATTTCCTTGATATCCTTGATGATGATTGAGTTGATTTACTCTGAGTGTCGGGGACGACGAGCACGACGACGACAGGCAATATAGGTAGCGACTGTAGTCATGCGCGCACAACACATAGGATGATTCTCCTAGCCCAATGTGCGTGTGTTGTCACCCTCTGCTCGAGCTTGATATTGATTGTTGATACCTTTCTTTGGACTCCGACTTGGTATCTTGAGATTCGATCCATTGTACCTTACATTCATTGCATTACATCATATGTCACATTTTATAGATGCACGTTGTATTTACTTGATAGTTTCATATTGGGCTTTGGCTCACCCCGTAGGGGGCTGTTGTTGTCTTTGTGTGTGGACAATGACATGTATTACGGGTAACCAGGACCCCAAAGAGGGTGTAAGGACCCTAATCCTTAAATGCGGAATCAAGGCATAATAGAGCTAATATAATGATCAGAGTGAGAAATAACGTGTTGAGTGTATGAGCTTAAGCATTACATGCCAAAAATAAGGACTACAAAAGAATGGATTAATTACATTCCCCGTCTAATGAATGTTATCCACTAGTTTTACACTACTCCTAGAGTAGACACTAGGCAAAATAATCCTGTCCTTCAATTTCCAAAAGCATCCTCAAGCTCACTGTCTCAACCCGTCTAGCCCTCCTATCATGCCAAACGTGTACCTACAAGGACAACCCCCAAACATGAGCAATAATAATCATTCATATTCAACACAATATGAAGATAAAGCGTAATGCATAATCAATATAAAACACTTCCTGTTTTCCCATGCATTTCAAACGCTTCCCGTTTGGTTGTCCCTGTACCATAACTCATGAGTATAATCAATAGATTATTTTTCAATGGTCTAAACATGTCATGACATCATACCATCTCAACAAAACCAAATATCGGTCACCATTCCCTAGTCTGTCCATCACAGTGTATTTTAATGCCCCTCGCTTATTTTCATATGGGCGGCATAGGATAACCTCGCTTCAATGGACATGCGGTACTCCCACCCCTCGCCTCACAGAGAGCGGCAAATACCCTTTCCTCGCCCCATATGACAACCACGCTCAAATGTGACATGCGGCGCTCCCACCCCTCGCTTCACATTTAGCAGAACCAAAACAAATAGCGGCAAGCATTAAAATCATCAAAGGATGACCACGACTCATGGGATGTGCATCCAATAATCATCATATGCATCTATCATCAATATGCATAAATCAACATGTATATGCATCCACAATGCAATACCACATATATACTCGCATCCACAATGCATAAACAATGAGTATATAAAATACATGTTACCGTTGGGTGCCCGTACGTCCACTACGTACCTTTCCAAAAGTGGAATATGGTAGGACTTCAATTCCTCGGCTGTGTTGCCACCTGGGTTGGTTCTACATATTCACAAATACCAATATTAGAATCCAATAATAGTCCAATACCAAAAATTCCACAAAAATAACCAAAAACATCATCTTTGGTGTCTCGCGATCGATCGCCATCAAGCCCCGATCGATCGCGAGACCTCACTGCCTCGGGCAACAAAATCCAACAATCCGCGATCGATCGCGGAGCTAGCGCCGATCGATCGCGGCCTCGCCGATCGATCGCGCCCATCTCGCGATCGATCGCTGAAGCTCTCTGCCTCAGCTCTGTGGCTCGCGATCGATCGCGAGAAAAACGCCGATCGATCGCCGAGCTCTGGGCAAGCGAGAATCGGGCACTATTCACCCTTCTCCTTCCCAAACTCAAACAAACCCACATAACTCAACAACAACCACACCCAACTACTCAAAACCAACAATAAACATCTATAAAAACTCAAATATGCAACATCCAACTAAATTAACACCAAAGCCACAACAACCCAACACAACCCATTTTAAAACCCTTCAAAATCAACCCAAACTTAAACAAAACCTTACAAAATTTACAATGAGGTATCCATACCTCTTGGGGACCTCAAATCACCCAATAATCTCCACAAAAACAAGATTTTGCAAGAACTTCTTTTCACCCTTGAGCTCAAACTCGAAAATGTGAAGGGGAAGGGTTTGGGTGTTGTTTTTGGTAAAGTGAAATGAATTGGATGGTAAAGGTGGGTTTGGGTATAAAGAGTGAGTTATTTAATTAAAATGCATACCAACAATTCCATGGTGTATAAAACACCCCAATATGATATTTTTCAAAGCATTTACTCATAATGCACCAAATATCAATTAAACACATGATTTCTAATCAATTGCTACCAATGGCAAATAAATCATGCTTCCAATAATATTTACCCAACATGCACCACATGCATCCCGAAATGCAACCCCGGGTCACCCTATCCACATGACCATGCATTTCCACATAATAAATAAATCCAATGCATAATTAATTACCACATAATTAATCATATAAGCACAATTATTGCCCAAATGCAATTAACTATTTCAGGGATATCACAATACTCCCCTACTTATAAGATTTCGTCCTCGAAATCACATGCACTTACCCCAAAAGGAAACTAAACATAAACACATACCAGATAATAGTTCCGGGTAGTGCTGCACCATATGCCGCTCCGTCTCCCACGTAGCCTCCTCGACACCCCTGCGATCCCACTGAACCTTGATCATAGGTATCACCTTGTTCCGAAGTCTACGGTCTGCTCGATCCAGAATTCTGGCAGGCCGTTCCACATAAGATACATCTGATTCTAACTGAACTTCGGAAGGCTGTAACACATGCGACGGATCCGGCTCATACTTCCGCAGCATAGACACATGAAACACATCATGTATACCAGATAAAGAAGGCGGCAAAGCCAGTCGGTAAGCTAAGGTGCCAATGCGCTGTAAGATCTCGTACGGTCCAACATACCTCGGAGACAGTTTCCCGCGCATCCCAAATCGCACAACGCCCCTGAAAGGCGAGATCTTCAAAAAGACCTTATCTCCCAATTGAAATTCCAACGGTCTCCGCCGTTTATTTGCATAAGCTGCCTGTCTGTCCTGGGCCGCTTTCATTTTCTGCCTTATTGTCTTTATCTTTTCTTCCATCTCTCGAATCAACTCCGGTCCTCCGACCGATCTGCGGTCCAAATCATCCCAACACAAGGGTGATCTACACCGTCTGCCATAAAGAGCTTCAAACGGAGCCATCTGAATACTCGCCTGGTAGCTATTGTTATACGAAAACTCTACCAAAGGCACTGAATCCTGCCAAGAGGCATCGAACTCCAAAACACAAGCTCTTAACATGTCCTCGAGAGTCTGAATAGTGCGCTCGGTCTGGCCATCCGTCTGAGGATGATAAGCAGTGCTCAATCTGACTTCAGTTCCCAAAGCTGACTGAAGGCCTTCCCAGAAATGAGATGCGAATCGCGGATCTCGATCTGACACTATGGAAACGGGGATCCCATGCAATCTCACCACATCTCTAATATACAACTGCGCCATCCTCAAAAATGTGAAAGTCATGCTATAGGGAATAAAGTGGGCTACCTTAGTCAATCTGTCCACAATCACCCAAATAGCATCGAAGCCTGAAGCACTCCTCGGCAAATGAGTTACGAAGTCCATGGAAATGTGCTCCCACTTCCACTTCGGTATCTCCAAGCTTCTCAACTCGCCGCCAGGTCTCTGTCTCTCTGCCTTAACCTGCTGGCAGATCAAACACCTCTTCACAAAAGCGACGACGTCTGACTTCATCCTTTTCCACCAAAACTGAACACGCAAATCTCTGTACATCTTCTTCCCGCCTGGGTGGATGCTCAGTCTGCTACTGTGAGCTCGCTCCAAGATCCCTTTACGCAACTCCGGCGTACTTGGAACCACCCAACGGTCACCCAATCTCAAAGACCCGTCATCGGCCACTCTGAACTTCGTTGGCTGACCAAGATGTACTAAAGATAACCACCTCTGAACCTCATCATCTGATCTCTGAGCTCTCCTGATGTTCTCATAGATGTCTGGCTCGGCTAACAGAGTCGATACATACACAGACGATGCATCTATGTCAAAATCATAGCCCAGATGGCAATAGGAGGTCACCATGGCTGACAAATGAATGACGTCCTCAGCAGAACTCCTCACTTTCCGGCTCAAAGCGTCTGCTGTCAAATTGGCTTTCCCCGGATGGTACTCTATCTCGCAATCATAGTCCTTGAGTAGGTCCATCCACCTCCTCTGCCTCATGTTTAGCTCTGCCTGAGTGAATAAAAATTTGAGGCTCTTGTGATCCGTGTAAATGGTAAACGAAGTACCATACAAATAATGCCTCCAGATCTTCAGAGCAAAGATGATAGCCGCCAATTCCAAGTCATGAACTGGATATCTGGTCTCATGCGGCTTCAACTGCCTCGATGCATAAGCTACCACATGCTTATCTTGCATCAGAACACACCCAAGGCCCTGCAATGATGCATCAGTATACAGAACAAATCTGGAGTTCTCCGTAGGGATCACTAACACTAGCGCCGTCGTTAACCGGTGCTTCAACTCCTGGAAGCTCTCCTCACAAGCTTCTGACCAAAAGAAAGGCACTCCCTTCTGGGTCAACTGAGTCAGCGGCTTGGCAATCTTCGAAAAGCCCTCGACAAAGCGCCGATAATACCCGGCCAAACCAAGAAAACTCCGGATCTCAGGCACAGAAGTGGGGGCAGCCCACTCCATCACAGCCTCAATCTTCTTGGGATCTACAGATATCCCGCTGCTCGATATGACATGCCCCAGAAACACTACACTGCTCAGCCAAAATTCACACTTACTGAGCTTAGCATATAACTGATGCTCTCTGAGAATCTGAAGCACTGTCCTCAAGTGTTTCACATGCTCCTCCTCGCTCCGGGAGTAGATAAGAATATCGTCAATAAACACAATGACGAACTGATCAAGATACTGCTGAAACACCCTGTTCATCAGACTCATGAAGACTGCTGGAGCATTCGTCACGCCGAACGGCATCACTAGGAACTCATAATGTCCATATCGGGTCCGGAACGCTGTCTTCTGCACATCTTCCTCTCTGACCCGAATCTGATGATACCCGGATCTCAAATCAATCTTGCTATACACCCTGGTACCTTGCAACTGATCAAACAGATCGTCGATCCTTGGGAGAGGATACTTGTTCTTCACTGTAGCCTTATTCAGTTGCCGGTAATCGATACACAACCGCATCAAACCGTCCTTCTTTTTCACAAAGAGAACTGGTGCGCCCCATGGCGACACGCTCGGGCGGATATATCCCTTGTCCAAGAGATCCTGCAACTGCTCTTTCAACTCTCTCAACTCAGCCTGTGCCATCCTATAAGGTGCACGAGAAATAGCGGATGTCCCTGGCAACAGCTCGATCCCAAACTCAACTTCCCTAGCCGGTGGGAATCCTGGGATCTCTTCTGGGAATACATCAGCAAACTCTGCCACTACTGGCACATCCCCAACTCTTAGTTCCTTATCCTTTCCACACGTGTCCACGGCATAGATAAGATAGCCCGTGTGACCACGTTCCAATAGATGAGTCATCTTGATTGCTGAAATCAACGGAATCTTCGCACGAGAACCGTTGCCATAGAAAGTCCACTGACTGCCCAACTCAGGTCTGAACTTCACTGTTCTCTGCCGGCAATCTACCACTGCCTGATATCTGTTCAGAACATCAATACCCAAGATGCAGTCGAAGTCTGACATACCCAGCACAATCAAGTCTGATCTCAATTCGTTGCCCTCAAAATAAATGAGGCAGTCTGCCATAAACTGATCAGCAACGACATTTCTTCCAGTGGGTGTCGAGGCAAGGAGAGGCGTGGGTAAAGAAGACGTGCGCATATGGTGTCTTTCCACAAAACCCACTGATACAAAAGAATGGGAGGCACCTGTATCGATCAAAATAAAAGCAGGGTACGTAAATAAATGACACGTACCGGCAATCACCTCCTCTGGGGCTGCCTGGGCCTGCTCCCTGGTCAGTGCATACACCTGCCCCTGGGGTGGTCCTACTGTCTGACCTCCCGATGGTCGAGGCCCAAACTGCTGCCTCTGCTGCACTGTCCTATCCTCAAACCTCGGCCTGCTGCCCTGATACTCTGACTGTCCTCCCCGTGAGGGGCAATACCGAGCGATGTGGCCCATCTTGCCACATATATAACATGCAGGACACTTGTTTGAAGAATGTGGCCCTCCACAATTGTTGCACCTCGGCTCTCCCGGCCTATCCCCTTGTGAAAATCCTCTATTGGCCGACCAATTACCCTTCTTGCCATCCTGCTTCTGACCAAAATGTTTCTTTCCACCATACCGTGAAGATGAAGAGGCACCACGGGGTTTAAATGGCTCACCCCGAGGCCTCAAGCTGTCGCTAGTCTGCCTCTGTTGCGGTACCGGTGGTGGCATAGCGTAAGCTCCCACTCCTAGCTCGGCAAGCTCCGCTATTGTGAGAGCATCATCAAAAGAAGTTGGGTTATTAGTAATAACCCGGTCATAGAGCTCCGGTCGCAATCCTTTCATAAAGTTCCTCATCTTAGCGTGCCCACTAGTGGCAATGTGGGGAACGTACCTCAGCAATGAAGAGTACCGTGTGGCATAGTCTGCCACTGTCATGTTCCCTTGCCTCAGACTTGTAAATTCATCATCCTTTGTCTGTCTTGCTGCTGCGGAGAAGTACCGATTCAAAAACCTAGTCCTGAAGAGTGTCCAGTCAATCACAGCACCCAGTGCTCTCATTTCCATTACTGTGCTCCTCCACCACATCAGAGGTTTCTTGGCTAATTGAAACTCCGCCAGTCGCAGCCAAGCTGTCACAGCACAAGGAGCCGATACAAAGATCTGCTCAAGTCTTTCCAACCACTCTTCAGCCTCTTCTCCGGACTCTGTCCCCTCAAACCGGGGCGGATGATAAGATAGAAATTGCGTCAAGCTAATCTCACCCGGTAGCAATAACTGAACCACTGGTTCCATGCCTACGGCCGGTGGAGGTAGAGGGTTCACTTGACTGACGCTTGCATTCACACTGCCAACATCTCCAACCTCCTCATTAGCAGCCATGCTGTAATACAAATGTTAACAACAATTCCCAAAGCAGTATATATGTTATGCCGTTAGATAACAGGAATGAGAATAAGCACGTTAGTATAACAGGATATACATTAATATGCACCACATGCATAAACATGCTTCAAATGTAAGCACCTAGCCTATCATGCTAAGGCTACCCTTCACTCGTTCCCGGGTTCTCTAACCACTGCTCTGATACCACTAATGTAAGGACCCTAATCCTTAAATGCGGAATCAAGGCATAATAGAGCTAATATAATGATCAGAGTGAGAAATAACGTGTTGAGTGTATGAGCTTAAGCATTACATGCCAAAAATAAGGACTACAAAAGAATGGATTAATTACATTCCCCGTCTAATGAATGTTATCCACTAGTTTTACACTACTCCTAGAGTAGACACTAGGCAAAATAATCCTGTCCTTCAATTTCCAAAAGCATCCTCAAGCTCACTGTCTCAACCCGTCTAGCCCTCCTATCATGCCAAACGTGTACCTACAAGGACAACCCCCAAACATGAGCAATAATAATCATTCATATTCAACACAATATGAAGATAAAGCGTAATGCATAATCAATATAAAACACTTCCTGTTTTCCCATGCATTTCAAACGCTTCCCGTTTGGTTGTCCCTGTACCATAACTCATGAGTATAATCAATAGATTATTTTTCAATGGTCTAAACATGTCATGACATCATACCATCTCAACAAAACCAAATATCGGTCACCATTCCCTAGTCTGTCCATCACAGTGTATTTTAATGCCCCTCGCTTATTTTCATATGGGCGGCATAGGATAACCTCGCTTCAATGGACATGCGGTACTCCCACCCCTCGCCTCACAGAGAGCGGCAAATACCCTTTCCTCGCCCCATATGACAACCACGCTCAAATGTGACATGCGGCGCTCCCACCCCTCGCTTCACATTTAGCAGAACCAAAACAAATAGCGGCAAGCATTAAAATCATCAAAGGATGACCACGACTCATGGGATGTGCATCCAATAATCATCATATGCATCTATCATCAATATGCATAAATCAACATGTATATGCATCCACAATGCAATACCACATATATACTCGCATCCACAATGCATAAACAATGAGTATATAAAATACATGTTACCGTTGGGTGCCCGTACGTCCACTACGTACCTTTCCAAAAGTGGAATATGGTAGGACTTCAATTCCTCGGCTGTGTTGCCACCTGGGTTGGTTCTACATATTCACAAATACCAATATTAGAATCCAATAATAGTCCAATACCAAAAATTCCACAAAAATAACCAAAAACATCATCTTTGGTGTCTCGCGATCGATCGCCATCAAGCCCCGATCGATCGCGAGACCTCACTGCCTCGGGCAACAAAATCCAACAATCCGCGATCGATCGCGGAGCTAGCGCCGATCGATCGCGGCCTCGCCGATCGATCGCGCCCATCTCGCGATCGATCGCTGAAGCTCTCTGCCTCAGCTCTGTGGCTCGCGATCGATCGCGAGAAAAACGCCGATCGATCGCCGAGCTCTGGGCAAGCGAGAATCGGGCACTATTCACCCTTCTCCTTCCCAAACTCAAACAAACCCACATAACTCAACAACAACCACACCCAACTACTCAAAACCAACAATAAACATCTATAAAAACTCAAATATGCAACATCCAACTAAATTAATACCAAAGCCACAACAACCCAACACAAACCCATTTTAAAACCCTTCAAAATCAACCGAAACTCAAACAAAACCTTACAAAATTTACAATGAGGTATCCATACCTCTTGGGACCTCAAATCACCCAATAATCTCCACAAAAACAAGATTTTGCAAGAACTTCTTTTCACCCTTGAGCTCAAACTCGAAAATGTGAAGGGGGAAGGGTTGGGTGTTGTTTTTGGTAAAGTGAAATGAATTGGATGGTAAAGGTGGGTTTGGGTATAAAGAGTGAGTTATTTAATTAAAATGCATACCAACAATTCCATGGTGTATAAAACACCCCAATATGATATTTTTCAAAGCATTTACTCATAATGCACCAAATATCAATTAAACACATGATTTCTAATCAATTGCTACCAATGGCAAATAAATCATGCTTCCAATAATATTTACCCAACATACACCACATGCATCCCGAAATGCAACCCCAGGTCACCCTATCCACATGACCATGCATTTCCACATAATAAATAAATCCAATGCATAATTAATTACCACATAATTAATCATATAAGCACAATTATTGCCCAAATGCAATTAACCATTTCGGGGATATCACAGAGGGAATACTCGTTGAAGCCTTACTTGAGGTTGTTTCTTTTGTCTCTTTCCCAGTCGTATGATAGCTAAATTATACCAGGGTGTGTCCTGGATCATATAATTATGTAATTTGAGTTTATTTTAAGTTCAATCTCGAGTAATTATGAACATTTGCTGTCTCTTTACTGCTGATGGTATTATGTAAATATTTTGAATATAAAATGTGTGCTGGAGACTTATTGTGCATGCTATGGTATTATGTAAATATTTTGAGTATGGATTATGTGTTGGATGCCTATGATGCATGCTATGTTATTATGTACTGCACTGGGATACTATTTTATGCTTTTCCTTTTTTCTGGTCTGTCCCTCGTGCGCCGAGGTCATGCCGAAATTTTGAGAGTCACTTGTTGGCACGACTTTAAAAAAAAAAACTTCCGCTGTTTACACATAAATAATCATTGTGTAATAATTAAACACTTGATTAGGAACGGGTCCTCACAGTATGGTATCATAGCATAAACTGTGAATGCTCTATTTTTGAGTCTTGTGTACACTTTGAATAGGCACGGATAAACATGTGCATATGTGTTTGAAACTTATTTGACTTATTTGCTCTTACATGATTTGGGGTTAAATAGTTGATTTCGATATGTGGTTTATATTTGAGTACGCTGTGTCGTGTCGTTTTGATATTGACCACGATATCGATACATGTGTTTGATAAAACTTAGTAGGGAAAGAGTTTACACTCGAACACCTACGAAACCTGTTATTATTGAACAAATGCTGCATTAGGTTAAATAAATGACGATTATGCATATCATGAGACATTCAAACTGTTTTATGAAATATTAATAAGTAAATGTCTTTGAACAATGAAATATTAATGAGTATGAGGTCATTGAGCATGAAGTTGCTCTGGAACCTATTGAGAATAACATTATCTATTTAATTATGAGATAGCTGAAATGAGAGTCCTTGAATGTAATTGAGATATCTCCAGGACATAGAGCCATTTCGATTTCGGTATTGTAATGCTGAAAAAGAATGATATATGGCTATAACAAATGAGGTAAAAATTTGATAGTTTTACAAAAAGTAAAAAGAATAAACTAACGAATATGTTGTATGAAAACATAGTTAGATGCTAGCTTTGATGAACTGTGATATAGATTTGACGGTGTAATCAAGATTGAGTTGAATAAAACATCATGAGATGTTGAGAAATACAAAATATGAGATATAGATCGAGAATTTTTGGGAAGTTTTATCCTTAGGATGAATTCCATGTATCTCAAAAATTTTGAAAGGAAATTTAATATTGAGATAGCTAATTTGAAATATGATCGAACCTACAGAATTATTTTCAATAAATAGTTTGATGTTAATGGATTTATATGAGTAGATGGAATTTTAGGGCAGGATGTCTAAGCCGACATTCCTTCTGTGTTGCGGTACTTCATAATTTGACTGAGATGGAGTAATAAATTAAGAGTAATGAATTAACTTGTAAGTTATTCGAATTTAATCCTGAGAAAAAGATTTGAGCCTTTAAGTGGTTATGTGTTAATAACATAGATGAAGCACAAATACTGTGACTCATCAGCATACAAAATAAGAGAATGTACAGATGTACATCCGAACATGAATTGAACGATGCTCGAAAATAATTAAATAAATGCTAAAAATGGTTCAATAGATTTGAAAACCATTAATGAAAGATTATATACAAACTTTGCATATATGTACCATAAAATCTGTTTCAAGCAAAGTTAAATTTTCTGAAAATGTAGAATTGGTACGAACCCAGATCTGGAGATCGCACAACAGTAGTGTTGAACACGAACTTGTGCTCGGAACTTTTATGGATCTCAGGTTAACTGAAGTGATTAATTTTGGGTATATTAGAATATAGAAGTTGCATGGACCCGCATATTAACTCGGTATAGACTCCGTGCATTTGTGGTACAGTTTTGAGAAAAGTTTAATACTGGTAAAACTTTCGAAGATACTTCCAATGTTGAATTTAGATAACTGAAATGATTGTCTTATGTTAAGGATTTATCTGAATCATTATCTTAGGACGATTTTGTACGTCTACTAAAAGATCCACATTCTGAATCGTATTAGTTGTCAATCCAAAGCCACGAGCTGCTTATAATCTATCTTGTTTGCTCGACATACGATTATGTCATACGAGTTTTCAAATTCTTGATATTTTTTCGAACTCGATGAGTCGAATCTTTTGACAAGTTCTAATCGAATGGTAATTACTCCTATTCGTTTTCTCTTGGTCTTTCACGATGAAAATAGACTGTGTTGAATATCTGAAATAGATCTTAGATTCCGCATGTGATATAATTTTGATCAATCCATACAACCTGAATGTGGATTGCACAGGGTGATAATCTTTCTATAATGTTATTTAGCGGGATTGACTTTTCCCATCGATAGTGAAAAATATGAAAATCTCACATATCTTATGCGATTAACTCAAACTGAGTCAGATATTTCTCTGATCAGACGAGCGTAACTTTGGTTCTTTGATTAACCACCTAATCTGTTTTTGTCATTTATTCTGACACCAAAGAAATTAGGACATATCTGAATCGATCTTTCAGTTTCCTATTAGGAAATGATTCTGTAGCCAAGCTATCCAAATGGAAGTTTTGGATGATCAAAGTGATACTCTTGAGCCACGTCGTTTCTTGACGTAGCATTTCTGTTGATTCAACTAAGGTCGAAGTAGCGTTAAACGGGCTAAGACCTACAAATGTTCATGAGGTCCGATGTTTTATGGTTTAGCGGAATTCCAAAAGTCAATTTATTCAAAGGATTTGTTTTTGAAAAATGGCTAAACCTATTACTCAACTGACACAGAAAAGTTGAAAACATATTTCGTCAGACGAGTATGAAAATTGTTTTCTTGAGACCCTGTATATGGTTTTGAACTGATAACAAATGTTTTGTTTTAAAAATTTGACGTCATTATTATACGGGGGGAAATTTGTTTTATTCGGACCACAAGAACTTAGAATATCTATTCTTTCACTCCGATCTAAATACGAGGCAATGCAGGTTGATGAACCTTTTGAAGGATCGCGATGGTGAAGCTCGATATCATCCTAGACGAATGACTGTAGCTACGACTGTCCTCAGTCGTAAAGTCCACGAGTCTATTCTAGTTTGTGATCGTAGCACCAAGCACATGCTGATATCTGTACTTTTGACTGAGCTGTTCACTCATACCAGAAATTTTATCAATGTCTCAGCATTTCAAGTTGAGTCGAAATTTATTTTAACCACCACAAAAGCCCAACGAATTGATATTCAAACTCAGAAATCTTAAGAGCTGGTATCTTCATAACATTCATCTTGCTTTCAGATATCTACTGATAATTTCTACGACTTAATGATTCATAAGTTGTTCCTGATAATTATGATTTGACCTCTGAAATTATTCGAGGAGTTCATAATTGTGACGGCCCGCCCAGACGGGTCGCCCGCCGTGTTCAATTGCTTGAACACAAGGCTACACTCAATTCAAAAACTCAATATCACTTTGAATTTATGTTTAGCGGAAATTCTTTATTCTTATCGGATGTTTGACTTAATAACTTTTTACCCGTGACTTTATCTTAGAAAAATTTGGGCAGAGTCTCCTCTTAAAAACTGTGCTCTGTGATCTACCAGATCACTACAACCACAATAACAAAACCATAAAAATTCCAAATAAAGCAAAATCAGTCTTAAATACCAAAATCAAACTAAAAACAAAATATAATAATTCATGTCTTCAAACATAACTTAAATTATCTACATAATTAAACTTGCATTTCATATCTAAATATCCTTCGCATCATCTAAGTCTTCAACTCCATCTGTAATATGTCACATTACAGGTAAAGGTAAGTTGCAGCATTTTATAGTAAGCATAATAAACATTTGATAAAAAGTATCAAAACATCATTTTTCATAATGTGACGAAAAATAATATACTTTCATATCAAAATAACTTTCACACATATATGGTTTAATCCGAGCAGTTAACGGAATCAAAATTTCACAAAACGGAATCATAACGGAAATAACTGCACAGATAACCAACGAAACGTAACGGAAACGAATAACAATATCATAATCATATAATGTCTTAACATTAGCCATGTAGTAGTAACCATTAACAATAGCCATGCTGTAATGAAACAAATGCATACTTAAATACGGATGTGACACAATGATATCATTCCAGACTATACCCGCTGGAAGGGTATCGACAGATATTATACCCCCTCTGTCTTCGGGCAAAACGAAATGCGTTTCTTTATTCTCGTCGTCAACGAGCCGAAAGTATGCACGTTTTTATCCTCGTCGCAATGCGAGACACAACGAACGAAAATGTCCACAGTTCACAAACCTCAAATCATATTCATTGAATCAAAACAAACATGGCCTTTCAAAATAGTTTTTCACACACAATAAAATATTACTCAAAATTCTATTTTTCAACAAAATACATTTCTTATCAAAAATCATATTTCAAAAACAATTCTTGCATGCTTACTATTAAAAACATTTCAAAAATAAACAACGTAAAATACTCAAAGTAATTTGTGAAAATGCAACCTCCTTTACGTACCTCCAAGCTTCTTAACAATGTTCAAGCTACAAACCTTCCCAAAATCTCCGATATGTCAAGTATTTCCTATTATCCATTTCAACATTATCAAAACCATATTCATTTAACTTGATTCTATAATAACCTAACATAATCCTAACTTATGTTATTTCAATATGCTTAAGGTAAGAATATCAATTTGTTTTCGAAAAACCATTCACCATCTTCGAAAATAACAGTATACCATTCGAACTCATCATAACCTTCGAACAAAATTTATGAAATCCATTAACCATTTTTGAACTAAAATTTCAGAAACATTTTCGAACCCAATTCCTGTCTTCGAACAAAGTCTTCGAATTCCAGAAAAATTTCAGTAAATTTTCGAACTAAATTCCAGAAATATCTTCAAACAAAATTCCATTTCCGAAAAATCCCCAACCTTCGAATTTCTTCAAAATTCATCAACATATTCGAATAAAATTCTAAAATAACCTTCGAATTCCATACTCATCCATCCTCAAATTTCAGAAATATTTTCGAAACACAATCTCAGATTTCTTCAAAATTCCAGATACATTTTCGATCTTAATTTCCAGAAATTTTTGAACCAATAAAACTTCAATTTAAATCCAACTAACCTAACCATAACAATTAAAAATCGAAACAGCAAATAAAATCGAAAACAGAAAATAATTTCGAAACTTAAAAATCAAATTTTCATACCAATTCTTTATGATTTCTGCTCCAAATTCCGATTTCCTTTTGATTGCTTGCTACTACTCGGATTTGGAAGTGATTTCCGAAGCTAAAAATCGAAATTTTCGAATCTTAAATCTTTTCTTTGTTTGAAGCTCGACGGAAATGGTTTGGTTTTCTGTTGATAGAGATTTAAATAACTAACCTGATACCATCCAGAGTAGATGAAAGGGTTGACAGTTATTGGCGTTGTTTGGGAGAAGAAGAGGCGAGTGAAATGAAGAAGGCGAAGTGAAGGAAACTGAAGCGAAGGAATGGAGGCTGAGCGGGAGAGACGAAATGAAGTTGAGAAAAAAAATAAAAAAAATCGTGTCCAGCTTTACACTCTTTCTATTTATTTATTTTTTTAAAATATTTATTATAATAATTATTATTATTATTTACAAACTTTTCTAAAAAAATTCGGGCCAATAAATTTCTTTAAAATTGGGCTATTACAATCTCCATACCTTCTAAAAACTTCCGTCCTCGAAACTTGCATCGCATTTTACATCTGGATATTTAGCATATAGTTCTTCTTCTTTTTCCGATGTTGCTTCATCAGGTGAATGATTGCTCCATTGAACCTTTACAAAGGGAATTGTCTTAGTTCGTAGAATTCTTTCTTGACGGTCGAGTTTCTTGATAGGATATTCTGAATATGTGCATTCTTTGGATATCTCAATCTCTGTTGCCTTAAGCACATGACTTTCATCTGGAACATACTTCCTGGGCATCGACACATTAAATACATTATGTACTCGATCTAGTTCCGGAGGTAGATCAAGTCGATAAGCCAAAGTTCCTATTCTTTCCAGAATTTCATATGGTCCAATGAATCTCGGACTTAACTTCCCATGCTTACCGAACGTCATTACTCCTCTGAATGGTGATACTTTCAAGTATACCTTATCCCCTTGCTGGAATTCTAAATCTCGTCTGCGAACATCAGCCCAACTTTTCTGTCGACTCTGAGCTGTAAGTAATCTCTGTTTGATAATGGACACATTCTCATTCGTGAGTTTGATCAACTCTGGTCCTTCCAATACCTTATCTCCAGCATCAAACCAACACTGTGGTGTTCGACATTTCCTCCCATACAAAGCTTCGAATGGTGCCATTTGAATACTGGATTGATAACTGTTATTGTATACAAACTCTGCCAGTTTCAGATGACGATCCCACTGTCCTTGAAAATCCAAGATACACGTTCTAAGTAAATCCTCAAGAATTTGAATCGTTCTCTCAGACTGTCCGTCCGTCTGTGGATGGAAAGTTGTGCTGTATTTCAAATTTGTTCCCAACACAGATTGTAAACTCTTCCAGAATTGTGAGGTGAATCGAGCATCTCGATCTGATATGATACTAACTGGTATCCCATGCAAACACACCACTTGATCAATGTAAAGCCGTGCTAAATCGTTCATTGATGTAGTCTTCTTCATCGGTATAAAGTGAGCACACTTAGTAAGTCGATCAACAATAACCCAAACTGAATCTTTTTGTGTCGTAGTCTTGGGTAATCCGGTCACAAAGTCCATAGTAATATGCTCCCATTTCCAGTTTGGTATATCCAAGTTTCTCAGTGTCCCTACTGGCTTTTGTCTTCCAACTTTCACTTGTTGACACACTAAACACTTGGACACAAACTTCACAACATCTTGCTTCATTCCTGGCCACCAAAATAAATGCTTCATATCTTGATACATTTTATTCTGTCATGGATGCATGGCCAATATTGTCTGATGTGAATCTTGTAAGACTTCGCCCCTGAGTGTTGATACAGCTGGAACGAATAGTCTATCATTGAATCTCAAAGTCCCATCTTCATGCATTCTAAAACTTTCTTGGTTTGATTGAGCTCTTTGTAAGAAAGTCTGCCACATAGGATCCTTTGATTGTGATGCTTTAATCCTGAGAATAAGATCAGGTTGTACCATGAGATTACACAATATCGTCGTCCCATTTTGGTCGTCTCTTGATTCGACATTCAGATTTAACTTTGACATCTCGTCAATGAGTTTATGTTGTGTAGTCAATAGCATTGATCCATAACTCTTCCTGCTTAATGCATCTGCTACCGCATTACTCTTTCCAGGATGATAGTGCAATTTCACATCATAGTCCTTGATCAGCTCTAACCATCTTCTCTGTCTCATATTCAACTCCTTTTGAGTAAAAATATACTTTAAGCTCTTGTGATCAGTGTAGATATCACATGTGGTTCCGTACAAGTAGTGTCGCCATAATTTCAGTGCAAAAACAACTGCTGCCAGTTCCAGATCATGAGTGGGGTACCTTATTTCATGTTCTTTCAACTATCGTGAAGCATATGCAATCACCTTTCCATGTTGCATAAGCACACAACCTAACCCTTCTTTTGATGCATCACTGTAGATACAAAATCCTTCATGTCCATCAGGAATTGTAAGAATTGGTGCCGACACAAGTAAATCTTTCAACTTCTCAAAACTTGCCTGACACTTAGAATCTCATTCAAACTTTACTCCCTTTCTAGTTAACTTTGTAAGGGGTAATGCAACTCGAGAAAATCATTCCACAAATTTTCGGTAATATCCAGCCAATCCTAGAAAACTTCGAATTTCTGTTACTGATGTCGGAACTTTCCAATTGGTAATGGCTTGAATCTTTGCTGAGTCTACTCGGATTCCTTGAGTATCAATTATGTGTCCAAGAAATGATACATAATCCAACCAGAAGTCACATTTCTCGAACTTTGCAAATAATTGCTGTTGTCGTAGCCTCTCCAATGTCATCTTCAAATGTTCTTCATGTTCTTCATTTGATTTGGAATAGATCAATATATCATCAATGAATACTATGATGAATTTGTCGAGCCATTCTCGGAATACGTGATTCATTAATGCCATAAATGCTGCAGGTGCATTCGTAAGTCCTGAAAGGCATCACTAGGAATTCATAATGTCCATATCTGGTTCGAAATGCAGTTTTGTGAATATCCTGCTCTTTGATTCTGAGTTGATGATACCCAGATCTCAAGTCAATCTTCGAGAATATTTGTGCACCTTGTAATTGATCGAACAAATCGTCAATCCTTGGTAGCGGATATTTATTCTTCACAGTGATTCGATTCAACTCCCTGTAGTCAATGCACATTCTCATGATGCCGTCCTTTTTCTTTACAAACAGTACCGGTGCTCCCCAAGGTGACACACTAGGCCTTATGAAACCTTTATCTTGTAGTTCCTTCAATTGTCCTTTCAATTCTTTTAGCTCTGCTGGTGCCATCTTGTAAGGTGCTTTGGATATCGGTTCTGATCCCGGAATAATATCAATAGAAAATTCCGTGCTTTGAATTGGTGGCAGTCCTGGCAAATCCTCTGGGAAAACATCTGAGAATTCTTTCACCGTGCAAATCTTATTTATTTTTGCTTCCTCTTTAGAGACATTGCCACAAAATCGTTCATGCAAGTTCACACCTTCATAACAGATCTCTTTACCCGAATTCATTTGTAGGGTTATGATCTTTCGATAACAGTCAATGCAAGCCTTTGCACTACTCAACCAATCCATTCCAAGAATTATGTCAAATTCTTTCATGTTGATGATGAGCAGGTTGGCTTTGAATTCTTCGCTTTCCACAATCAGTGTTACATCATTGCATACATATTTAATTGTGACTGTCTTTCCTAATGGACTCAATACTTGCATTAAATATAACAGTGGACTGAAGTGCAAATCAAGTTTCTCCACAAAAGATTCAGAGATAAAGGAATTTGAAGCGCCAGAATCAAATAACAGGTAAACATCTTGATTCAAGAATATAAATTTACCTCCGATCAACTCATGATCCTCTTCAACACGGACAACATACAATCTAGTTGGATTGCGCTGTTGTTGTCCACGTGGTTGATTTGTTCCTGAGGTTTGTTTCAGACTAGGACAATCTCTAATCCGATGATCTTTAGATCCACATTTAAAGCAACCTCCAGAGTTCCAGTAACATTCCCCAATATGACTCCGATTACACTTGGGACAAACTTCATTCTTCTTAGTTTCAACGATCATCTGTCTGCGAGCTGGCGGTCTCTGATCTCTGTTTCTGAATTCAGGCTTTCTCTTTCGATTTTGAGGAGTCTCTAGATTCCTCAGTTCAGATTCCACGAACAATGCCCTCTCCATGAGTATATCAAATTTGGTATCCATGAGAGGTGCTACTTTGAGCCTGATGCCAGTGCGAAGAGCTTGTCTGAACCTTGTAATCTTGCTGTTCTCAGACTGCAAATACAAAGGATAGAATCTGCCCAGCTCTTGGAACTTCCTCAGATATTCCAGCACAGTCATATTCTCGATTTGCCTCAGCCTCAAAAATTCATCTTCTTTAGCCATTCGGACAGCGTCAGGAAAATACTGTTGCAGAAATTTATCTCTAAAATTCGTCCAGGTAATAGAACTTTGTCCCATACTTACTTCCACTGAGGTCCACCAATGCTTTGCATTTCCTTCCAGAAATGGAGTCACTACTGTAACTTTTTCTCCATCGGCAATGTTTATAGCCTTCAGTAATTCTTCAATCTTAGTCAGCCATTCCTCAGCTTTCATTGGATCAGTCTCGTTTCCAAAGTACGGTGGTCGGAGTGCCCGGAATCTCTCAAATTCGGTCCTTCTCTGTTGTTCTGGCTGAGGTGGTGCTGCAACAACATTTTGTTGCAAAACTCCAGCTATAATGCGGCATATGTTTGTGATGTCCACCTCATTCATTGTTCCCAAATTCATATTTGGGTTTCCACCTTCATTTTGGTTCAAATCCTGATTTTGTTCCTTCTTCTGAGTCATGATTTGAGCCCTGCTCTTGGCTACCACTCCGATTGCTACTGGTTCTCCCTCTAGCCATTTGAAATCTTAAAACGAAAGTGAAATTATCGTAAGATTCGTAAACAAGAAGATAGATAGTCAAAACTAAATAATTCCATTCTTAAGTCCAAAAGTCTAATCCCAAACATATAACAAAGATCTAATCCAAACAAATAACAAATGTCTAATCCAAACTTATAAACTAAGGCTCTGATACCAACTGTGACGGCCCGCCCAGACGGATCACCCGCCGTGTTCAATTGCTTGAACACAAGGCTACACTCAATTCAAAAACTTAATAATACTTTGAATTTATGTTTAACGGAAACGTTCTTTATTCTTATCGGATGTTTGACTTAATGACTTTTTACCCGTGACTTTATCTTAGAAAAATTTGGGCAGAGTCTCCTCTTAAAAATTGTGCCATGTGATCTACCAGATCACTACAACCACAATAACAAAACTATAAAAATTCCAAATAAAGCAAAATCAGTCTTAAATACCAAAATCAAACTAAAAACATAATATAATAATTCATGTCTTCAAACATAACTTAAATTCTAAACATAATTAAACTAGCATTTCATATCTAAATATCCTCCGCATAATCTAAGTCTTCAACTCCATCTGTAATATGTCACATTACAGGTAAAGGTAAGTTGCAGCATTTTATAGTAAGCATAATAAACATTTGATAAAAAGTATCAAAACATCAATTTTCATAATAGTGACGAAAAATAATATACTTTCATATCAAAATAACTTTCACACATATATGGTTTAATCTGAGCAGTTAACGGAATCAAAATTTCACAAAACGGAATCATAACGGAAATAACTGCACAGATAACCAACGAAACGTAACGGAAACGAATAACAATATCATAATCATATAATGTCTTAACATTAGCCATGTAGTAGTAACCATTAACAATAGCCATGCTGTAATGAAACAAATGCATACTCAAATACGGATGTGACACAATGATATCATTCCAGACTATACCCGCTGGAAGGGTATCGACAGATATTATTGATGCGTGTGAAACGTACCGCAAGTGTACGGTGTCAAGTTTTAGTATAGAATTTTAAAATACGGATGTCGAACCCACAGGGATTGAAAATTAGGTTACACCAAGTACTGTAATTAGAATAGTCTCGACTTTATTTAGATAACCGATAGCATAATTATTATATTAATCTACTAAAATAAGATAAATTAGCAAGATGAAGAATTTAAGTGGAGAAAATCAATGAGAACGGATTCTAGAGGTTCGACTTCACTCAACTATCCACTATGTCGTGTTTTCCTAGTTTACTAGCCGAGAATTCTTATTTGTTTCTACTCCCCCTCCCGGGTGTTAAGCAGAAGTAATTATCTAACATTAATCTTGATATCCCGATCTAAGATTAATTATCAAACAATTGTAAAAGCGCAGTAATTCCTTTGACGACTTCTATGGAGTTATAGGCCTTCCGAACAATATAACTACCACGATACGAATTCCTTCTTTCCTATTCACAACCCCCTCTCCCGAGTGATAGATCACGAATATGGAATCATTCAATCCATGGCCAGTAGATTAAAAGCATTAAGAACAGGAAAACATAAATAAACCATATGAAAAACCAATGACATAGTTTCAAGTCAAGATCCGTCTAACCCTAGAATAATAAATTAGTTCATGAATACATTAAATAAACACATAGACATGTTCTTAATCATCATAAACATAAAGGAAGAGATAATCAAACGAATTGGATGATGGCCCTCCGTCCCCGGTAGTCGCCGTCGTCTTCTCCGTCGTCAAAATCTATGCCCTTCGGTGTAAGCACGCCGCCTCGAATGATCTCCTCCCCTTCTCTTTAGCTCTCGGTCTTCTGCCTGTCTGTTTCCTCCTCTTCTCACGTCTTTTTTCGTAAATCAATCTCCTCCCTCTACGTGAATTGTGCGTCCCCTTCTTACGTGAATTATCACTCGCCTCATTCTCTTTAATATCCGAGAAGATCCTCCCCCCTTTCCTTTTTACGTCCTGCTCCCTTTTTATGTACGTGATTTTCCCTTTAATATATCATCACCAAATCCCCAATCCAATCTCCCCTTTTATTTCCTTCCTTCTCGTGTATATATATTCTACTATATTATAATATAATATAATATAACCTTGCCATTTGACATGTCCCGGTGCATGATTATTTCACCGTTGAATCCCAATTTGAATTAGTGTCACATTTATGTATTTTTCACCATCTTTTAATAATAAAATGCTTAATTCCTTGGATTCCTGCAAAACAACACAGAACAAGACCAAAAGTGTAATTCTGATCGAAAACTAACACTAAACCATGCAAAATAAGAGGAAATATAAGTGTATAAAATACACTTATCAAACCCCCTAAACTTAAACTTTTGCTAGTCCCGAGCAAAATAGAAATGGAAAAAGACTAAGAAATAAAAGAGAAAAAGAAAACACACTACTAACGCAAGTCATGAAATGTTATAATTGCAAATTGGCCTCGAAGATCAATTGTCTAAATTTTTAAGTCAAGTATGCATATCAGTCTACTCAAGAGTTCTCAAGTGTGTGTGTGCTACCACTTCCATTTAACCATTAAAGCAATCTTTACTCACACAAATCAATAGGACTTTGCAAAGATGTGGGTTCATTTGCATTGTTCATAAAAAGGAGTATAACTTTGACAAACAATGAACAATGCATAAAATCAAAGTAATGAGATGTACGTATGTGAATGTCAAAATCATATTCTTACAAGTGTTTCTCGAGGGTCCATAAGCTTACTATTCATAACCTTCTCCACTAGTATATTAGACGAATGTGGCTCGGTCAGTAGGTCTTAATAGGCTTGTAACGTTAAGCTTCGGCTCATGGCTTCAATAAAATGGATATTCAAAGCAAGAGAGTAAGTCATATATAACCATGTTGCGCACTCTCATCTCAATTTCGATTCCTTCTATTGATGATTCATCATTTTTTTTTCTTTTCAATTCACCCTCTTTTCTCATCCGCCTCATCATTCACCTCATTAATTTTTTTATTTTTTTTTCATTCTTTCAATCACTTATTTTCTTCACCTCTTCAACATTTTTCTATGCATCCATGCCCTTTTTTTCATTATTATCCCCTTTCTATTTTTTCAATGAGGAACATGGGGGATATTTGAAATTTTAAAGTGCAATACGGGTCTTACTCACTTGAGGGTAGGAAATAGTGTATAAGCTTTCAACAAGGTGGTCGATGTGGGATTTTGAAATGATGCCGAATGGGGGTTATTATGTGCCTAAGCACATGCCATTCGATTTTCAATAAGCTCAAAAGGGTAGCTAGGGATAAAAAATGATGTCATTTGGTGGCTTCAAAGGCTCAAACGAATCAAAAATTGCCTAAATCATTCCTAAGCCACATATGTCTGTATTTCGCCTCAAAGGGTACTAAAGCAAGTTCTAGACTACTCTCAATTCACAAATAACTTATATGGTATGACCAATGTGCTCAAATAGTATCTCAAAACCAAGGTGATATAAGAAACAAATTTGAATGAGATTATAAAATATATTGCAACAATTCAATCCTCATTCTTTTACGTTTAAGCTCAAAGGGGCTACTATGGCAAATTTCTATCAATGAATAAAGGCCCAAAATATTGTCAAGAATCGCCTATATCATATTTGTGTTCGTTCAAATCAACTTTAAATAGTCAAATGGTCATGGTCTCTAGTGCATGAATGTGAGAAACTCAAGAGCAAAGTGAACAAAATTTTTTAAAATTTTTACATATTAGCTCAATTCTTCATCATCGGCCTTCACAATTACTTCAATTCACGACTTATGACACAAAAAGAAAAAAAAAGAAAAAGACTAAAAAAAAACACAAAACACAACACACATAGGAATCCAGGAAACAAAACATCTTCAATGTTTAAACACCCCCCCAAACTTAAAATCGTGCATTGTCCTCAATGTACCATACAACGTATAAAATAAGGGACAACACACCAACCTGCGACGACGATCGTCAGTAATCGTCACCCATCTCATGCTCATGGGTATGGTGAGAAGATGATGATAGGGACCTCCACATCAGTATAGACCCAACCCTTAGATGAAGAATTTTCGATTTGGTTGGCTAAGCGAGACCACTTTGTTGCAACCCCCCTAAACTTGCTTCCTTGCACCAATAGACTCCAAAAACCTGCAATTAATCGATAAAAATATGGACTTTAGAGGTGGGATAGCATAATTAAGAGAGATTGAGGAGAAAAAATCGAAATTGAAAAATTGAGGGTAAGAGGCGTAAAAATACGCGAGGCGTAATTACGCCGCTGGAGAGGCGTAATTACGCCTCGCCTACGGCTTTGAATTTTTTTTTAAAAAAATGGTAGGCGTAACTACGCCGAAAACAGGCGTAGTTACGCCTACGCTAAAATTTTCTGAAATTTGACAGGCGTAATTACGCCACAAAGGGGCGTAGTTACGCCTGTCCTACGGCATCTCAATTTTTTTTTTTTAAATAAAATAAAATAAGGATACAGGATTCGGGTTGCCTCCCGAAAAAGCGCTTTGTTTAAAGTCGTCAGCCAGACTATGCGAAGCAACCATCAAATAGCGGCTTCCGCCCATAGTATCATATGACACTACATGTGGGTCTTGGTTGTGTATGCCCTCAAGCTTGGCAAGATAGTGGCAGTTAACGCTCGTCGCTCCAACAACGTCCTTCGAAAATTGATAAGCATGGGAGAAAGATTCTAAGCTTGGCTTCATCTCGTGGAGGACGTAATATAGTGAAGTTGGCATCAATGGGAAGAACGGATCCACATATGGCATATAGGACATCACCATCGATGAGTGCTCCTCACTATTTCCAAAAATATGCTCATCTTCCAACGTCACGCTAGGCTCATCTTGACACGGGAATTCATCAGATAACTCTTCCACAGTAGGCTCAACCACTTGAAAATGCTCATATTCCCTTGAATCTTCCGCATGAGTAGGATCACTCTCCCAAACTTGGTTGGTTGGGTTCACTTCGGTGTTGCTAGGAAATGATCCTCTTTGTTGGTTGTTCATGGCATTAGCAAGATGCCCAATTTGCACCTCAAGAGACTTCATTGTAGCACCCATGTTGTTCATGTGACCCTCAATCTTATCAAGCCTCGACTCATTCTTGTCAAGCCTCAATGTCGAACTTTGAACAAAAGTATTCACCAAATCTTCAAGTGAAGGTTTACCTTCATTCTTTTGAGGGTAATGATTCTCTGGTGGATATTGGTGACTCCATCCCAGCATTGAAGGATCAAAGTTCCACTGATAGTCGAAATTCGCCATATGGTTAAACAGGTGCACCCTGTCATCATCTCTACCATATATGGGACGACCAACTGCCAAAGCTCCATTAAATACTCATTATTGTGTGTCTGCATCCAATCCAATATAGAAAGATGGAAGAGGAGCGTAGTTTGAAAAGTCGTGGTTGAATCTGTCCCAAGCTGCATAGAATGGTTCATACGGTTGTTGGGCAAAGCTTGTGGAAACTTGCTGATGAAACATCTCCAAGTACCTCACAAGAAAAACATCAAAAAAATAAAATTCTAAATTAAAATCAAGACTACTTGGTAACAGTATCAGTAAACAAAATTATATCAATCCCCGGCAACGGCGCCAAAAACTTGATGAGTGTGAAACGTACCGCAAGTGTACGGTGTCAAGTTTTAGTATAGAATTTTAAATACGGATGTCGAACCCACAGGGATTGAAAATTAAGTTACACCAAGTACTGTAATTAGAATAGTCTCGACTTTATTTAGATAACCGATAGCATAATTATTATATTAATCTACTAAAATAAGATAAATTAGCAAGATGAAGAATTTAAGTGGAGAAAATCAATGAGAACGGATTCTAGAGGTTCGACTTCACTCAACTATCCACTATGTCGTGTTTTCCTAGTTTACTAGCCGAGAATTCTTATTTGTTTCTACTCCCCCTCCCGGGTGTTAAGAAGAAGTAATTATCTAACATTAATCTTGATATCCCGATCTAAGATTAATTATCAAACAATTGTAAAAGCGCAGTAATTCCTTTGACGACTTCTATGGAGTTATAGGCCTTCCGAACAATATAACTACCACGATACGAATTCCTTCTTTCCTATTCACAACCCCCTCTCCCGAGTGATAGATCACGAATATGGAATCATTCAATCCATGGCCAGTAGATTAAAAGCATTAAGAACAGGAAAACATAAATAAACCATATGAAAAACCAATGACATAGTTTCAAGTCAAGATCCGTCTAACCCTAGAATAATAAATTAGTTCATGAATACATTAAATAAACACATAGACATGTTCTTAATCATCATAAACATAAAGGAAGAGATAATCAAACGAATTGGATGATGGCCCTCCGTCCCCGGTAGTCGCCGTCGTCTTCTCCGTCGTCAAAATCTATGCCATTCGATGTAAGCACGCCGCCTCGAATGATCTCCTCCCCTTCTCTTTAGCTCTCGGTCTTCTGCCTGTCTGTTTCCTCCTCTTCTCACGTCTTTTTTCATAAATCAATCTCCTCCCTCTACGTGAATTGTGCGTCCCCTTCTTACGTGAATTATCACTCGCCTCCTTCTCTTTAATATCCGAGAAGATCCTCCCCCCTTTCCTTTTTACGTCCTGCTCCCTTTTTATGTACGTGATTTTCCCTTTAATATATCATCACCAAATCCCCAATCCAATCTCCCCTTTTATTTCCTTCCTTCTCGTGTATATATATTCTACTATATTATAATATAATATAATATAACCTTGCCATTTGACATGTCCCGGTGCATGATTATTTCACCGTTGAGTCCCAATTTGAATTATTGTCACATTTATGTACTTTTCACCATCTTTTAATAATAAAATGCTTAATTCCTTGGATTCCTGCAAAACAACACAGAACAAGACCAAAAGTGTAATTCTGATCGAAAACTAACACTAAACCATGCAAAATAAGAGGAAATATAAGTGTCTAAAATACACTTATCAATTATACCCCCTCAGTCTTCGGGCAAAACGAAATGCTTTTCTTTATTCTCGTCGCCAACGAGCCGAAAGTATGCGCGGTTTTATCCTCGTAGCAATGCGAGACACAACGAAACAAAAATGTCCACAGTTCACAAACCTCAAATCATATTCATTGAATCAAAACAAACATGGCCTTTCAAAATAGTTTTTCACACACAATAAAATATTACTCAAAATTCTATTTTTCAACAAAATGCATTTTTTATCAAAATCATATTTCAAAAACAATTCTTGCATGCTTACTATTAAAAACATTTCAAAAATAAACAACGTAAAATACTCAAAGTAATTTGTGAAAATGCAACTTCCTTTACGTACCTCCAAGCTTCTTAACAATGTTCAAGCTACAAACCTTCCCAAAATCTCCGATATGTCAAGTATTTCCTATCATCCATTTCAACATTATCAAAACCATATTCATTTAACTTGATTCTATAATAACCTAACATAATCCTAACTTATGTTATTTCAATATGCTTAAGGTAAGAATATCAATTTGTTTTCCAAAAACCATTCACCATCTTCGAAAATAACAGTATACCATTCGAACTCATCATAACCTTCGAACAAAATTTATGAAATCCATTAACCATTTTTGAACTAAAATTTCAGAAACATTTTCGAACCCAATTCCTGTCTTCGAACAAAGTCTTCGAATTCCAGAAAAATTTCAGTAAATTTTCGAACTAAATTCCAGAAATATCTTCAAACAAAATTCCATTTCCGAAAAATCCCCAACCTTCGAATTTCTTCAAAATCCATCAACATATTCGAATAAAATTCCAAAATAACCTTCGAATTCCATACTCATCCCATCCTCAAATTTCAGAAATATTTTCGAAACACAATCTCAGATTTCTTCAAAATTTCAGATACATTTTCGATCTTAATTTCCAGAAATTTTCGAACCAATTCTTAAAATTGTTTTTCTTGACAATTAAACCACTAAAAATTCAATTTAAATCCAACTAACCTAACCATAACAATTAAAAATCGAAACAGCAAATAAAATCGAAAACAGAAAATAATTTCGAAACTTAAAAATCAAATTTTCATACCAATTCTTTATGATTTCTGCTCCAAATTCCGATTTCCTTTTGATTGCTTGCTACTACTCCGATTTGGAAGTGATTTCCGAAGCTAAAAATCGAAATTTTCGAATCTGAAATCTTTTCTGTGTTTGAAGCTCGACGGAAATGGTTTGGTTTTCTGTTGATAGAGATTTAAATAACTAGATTGATACCATCCAGAGTAGATGAAAGGGTTGACAGTTATTGGCGTTGTTTGGGAGAAGAAGAGGCGAGTGAAATGAAGAAGGCGGAGTGAAGGAAACTGAAGCGAAGGAATGGAGGCTGAGCGGGAGAGACGAAATGAAGTTGAGAAAAAAAAATAAAAAAAATCGTGTCCAGCTTTACACTCTTTCTATTTATTTTTATTTTTAAAATATTTATTATAATAATTATTATTATTATTTACAAACTTTTCTAAAAAAATTCGGGCCAATAATTTTCTTTAAAATTGGGCTATTACAATAATTGTGAATACAGTATCTACCCTGAAGACAAAAAATGCATGGACTCTGAGACCTACATTCTGATGGAAATGTATGAGATGAGGCATTACTGAATTTGTTGTCCAATTTTGAGGTTATCAGCAGGTTTAAAACGATAAAACTAGGAGGGTTGCTTCATGGCTTTAAATGTCCCAATGGGTTTGAGAATATGTGGCTATGGATTTTGTGACCCGTATTCCTCGATCACCCAGAGACCGTGATGTTGTTTTGATCATTATTGACCTGCTTCCTAAGTCTGCACTTTTCTTTCCTTACGAGCGAACTTATCTTTTTACAAATATGACCATTATTTATCGATGATATGTTACGTAATGTGGTGAATGATTTTAACTTTGGAGGGCATGAAGCTTTGTCGTTAATCGAATTTCATATGTTCATAACTACCAAACAAGCAATCGATATTCTTGCATGTTAGATTATGCCTATCGATTTTCAGGTTTTGAGGGTAAATGCTGGGTTAGTTATTTGTTAACTAACTGAAATCGTGTTTTAGATTGATTTAAGCTAGGATAGAAATTTTCAGTATAATTATGGTTGATTTTTGGAGCTGCTGTTGGGTTTTGGTCGATGTGGTCAATGTATTTCAGTGTTTGAGGATGATACATGTGTAAATCCAGTTCTTGATAGAATTAACCCATTTAAATAATGTTGAGGGGATTGCATGTAGATTTCAATAGCATTTTTGGTTGAGTTGTAGCTGTTGGATCGATCGAATTGTGCATGTGCTACTGATTTGGGGAATGCGATTGATTCATGGTTTTAGGGTGCAAGTTCTAAACTCCCATGCCTTTGTCGTTTTTGATTCACTTAAATCATGTTTTAGCTGGATTAATCATATAGGAGAGGATTGTATAAAATTGCAATATCATTGTTGATTGAGTTTATAAATCTCACTACATGTTTGGAAATCTGCTGAGATATTGGTGCAAAGATCCGGCTTAATGGTTCGATTTAGTCATGTGGGGGATATAATAAAATTATTATTCTGGATAAATACTTGAACATAAAATGGTTAGCTGTTAAGATTTACACTAGAACTGGATATGTATGGGCTCTATAGATGTAACTGTAGGAATCATGAAAGGTTTGCATAAACTTTAGAAAATATAAAACAACTAAATATTGAGGCCATATATTTTATTGAATTGGATGATTGGATTTGCTTAAAGTTTATTACTGCACCATACTACTAATTGAAGAAGAGTTTAGCACATAGATGATTATAATGATGCTATTGTTTGGATTTTTAGATTCACATATTGTTGGGATATGCCCTAAGACGACTGATTAGATGATTGATTTGCATACTATGTAATATGATTTTATTAAAGGCAATTCATTATTATATATTATTCAAATGTCTGTGTAATATGAATATATATATATATATATGTTAATGTCCTTAGAATAATATTGTATTATTCTTAAAGATTGTCCCTAGTCAATTATTATCATGAATTAGGATAATGATAATGCATTGAGACTAGTATGCATTGATTGATGAATTGTTAATGGATATGAGATTTCAAATCAACACATGGGTATATGTTAGAGAACAATGTACTGGACAGACCCACCATGAGAATGCTACATGGGTAGTTATATGAATGTCATAAGCAATTCTCATAGTGATAATAATGTATGTAATCCTTACGACTTGAGATCACCAGAGATCCCAACATAAGGAGTCGTGTATCTTGATATTGTCAAACTTTACCTGTAACAGGGTAAACTATAAAGACAATCATTGGATACACCACGAATTATGTAGAGGGGTGTTGAGTGATCAAGATAGGATTTGTCCCTCCTATATAACAGGAGAAGTGTTTGGGCCCTTGATCAAGTAAGACTAAAATGCATGGCCATGCTCGAATGAGTCGATATGTGATATCGAGCTTATTCGTTTATTCTAGTTTACTTGGGGATCAAGAAATAAATGATTGAATTATACGAGTATGACTATTCAATGACTCGTGTTTAATCTAAATACATAGGACAAAGGGATTAAGTTACATGGTTAATATTATCACAGGCCATAGGTTATGTCGAGTCAATGACATTCTTGTAACTTGGGTAGCCTTGATGTCTTGCTAGATACCGCTCTTTGCTTGTGACATAAAATGAGATTTTATTTCACTGCCAACGTTGCAAGATCCTAACGGGTCGCACAAAAGATTAAATTGATAAAGAGAGATATAATTCATTGGATGAATTAAGTTGATGAGGAAGAGTCCTAATCATATAATAATAATATGTTATATTATTATGGGCCGATTATATATATGAAGATATATACTTGTACATGTAATATACAGATAAATAATTATTGGGCTCAAAGGTTTTTTGGAAAACCCTGTTTTTTCAGCCGCCTATTATTTATCTATATATATACAGACATGATTTTGGTTACGGGAGTTGATTTTGAATTAACAAAAGCTTTAACCTAAAGCCGCTCGTTCGAATAGTTCACAAGAGCAGCCGCCATCTCGTATAGGTGTGGCTCATCCCTATCGGTTGAATAACAAGTCTAGCAACTTGTTCTTCAACATCCCTTCATCGATTTTATCGTGTGGATACCGTAGAGGCAAAGTTGCAAAAGCTTTGCTCGTGACTCGTGGACGGTTTCTTCAGTGATTCTGCATCAAACACGCTCCAAAGGTATAACTCTTGACACCCGATATAAACACCCGTATAGGTCCTCGGTTGGGAATCCAATTATTTTTTTTTATTCCGCTGCGTATTTGCTTCTTGGATTCCTTACACATATGTCACTGGAGCTCCACGAGCTACAAGGACGATATTCATACTTTAGAAAAGAAAGAAATAGGTATGTTGCGATCGGTAACATACGACAGATATCTGTATTAATTGATATATGAATTGTTGAACTTACGTGAATTACGTGAAACTACCTGGCTATGTGAAACTACATGGCTATGTGATTTTAATTGAATTATAAGCATTCACAGCATTCATTATTGGCATATTGATGTATGAAATAAATGCTTTGTTAACACACATCATTTTGATAAATATACATTGATGTATGACATACATGTTGGACATATCATGTTGATCTATCCATTTCCTTGATATCCTTGATGATGATTGAGTTGATTTACTCTGAGTGTCGGGGACAACGAGCACGACGATGATAGGCAATATAGGTAGCGACTGTAGTCACGCGCGTGTCACCGGACCAAGACACGAGAGATGGACGAGCACAACACATAGGATGATTCTCCTAGCGCAATGTGAGTGTGTTGTCACCCTCTGCTCGAGCTTGATATTGATTGTTGATACCTTTCTTTGGACTCCGATTTGGTATCTTGAGATTCGATTCATTGTACCTTACATGCATTGCATTACATCATATATCACATTTTATAGATGCACGTTGTATTTACTTGATAGTTTCATATTGGGCTTTGGCTCACCCCGTAGGGGGCTGTTGTTGTCTTTGTGTGTGGACAATGGCAGGTATTACAGGTAACCAGGATCCCAAAGAGGGAATACTCGTTGAAGCCTTACTTGAGGTTGTTTCTTTTGTCTCTTTCCCAGTCGTGGGATAGCTAAATTATACCAGGGTGTGTCCTGGATAGTATAATTATGTAATTTGAGTTTATTTTCAGTTCAGTCTAGAGTAATTGTGGACATTTGCTGTCTCTTTACTGCTGATGGTATTATGTAAATGTTTTGAATATAAAATGTGTGCTGGAGACTTATTGTGCATGCTATGGTGTTATGTAAATATTTTGAGTATGGATTATGTGTTGGATGCCTATGATGCATGCTATGATATTATGTACTGCACTGAGATATTATTTTATGCTTTTCATTTTTCTGGTATGTCCCTCGTGCGTCGAGGTTATGACGAAATTTTGAGAGCCACTTGTTGGCAGGACTTTAAAAAAAAATATATTCCGCTGTTTACACATAAATAATCATTGTGTGATAACTAAACGCTTGATTAGGAACGGGTCCTCACAGTTTTGTTAAGGGTTTATGAATCATTTTTGTTAAAAAATAATTTTTGTAGGATTATATTTAATAAAAAAATTATGTGAGATTATTTTTATTAAAAAATAATTTCTTTGAACTATATTCGATTAGTCCTAAAATTTTTAGACAACTATCACAAATGTCTCTATGGATCTAGTATGTCTCATTGAATCCATCTCATCATTCATGGTATCAAACCACAACTTGGATTCACTACTTTACATCGCTTGTGAAACGTCTCGGGATCATTTTCAGCTCCAAAATTATAGTCAAATTTTGTAATACATAATATAATCACTCGGAATTGCCGATCTTTTCATTCTAGTAGACTTTCTCAATGTTGCATCAACATTTTCATTTAAGACATGATTATGTTGTCATTCTAGTAGACTTTCTCAATGTTGCATCAACATTTTCATTTAAGACATGATTATATTGTTCAACAGGGTTCTCAATAATATTTGGATGTTGATCATCCGGAACTACTAAATCATGATCAACTACATGTGGAATCTCTAAGACTAGTTCATCAACATGCTATGGGCGGTTGTGAACAACAATCAATCTATGACTTGCGGTGGATAGATGAGAATCATAATGATTTTTTTCAGAACTAATATCCTAATATCGACCGCTGCAATTGTGCAAGTCATTATCAAGAAATTGGCATTCCTCGATTCCACAAATTTAGTAATGTGAGATGGACGGTAAAATTTGTATCCCTTAAACCGTGCCGCATATCCAACGAAATACCCACTATTGGTCCTCGGGGCCAACTTCTTTTATTATGGATTATAAACTCTTATCTCAGACGCACATCCCAACATGCGTATATGTTTCAAACTCGGTTTCCAACCTTTCCATAACAAAAATGATATTTGTCAATGTCAGCTCATGGTGTTTGGAAATATTACCAATTCGTTGACAACGAACACACGTTTTCACCAAAATATAACTGTCTCAATGTAGCTCTGGCAATAGAAACCTGGTTGAAGAACTTTTGATGCGGTCCTCGATGCTCCAAAATGTCCCCCATAAGGTGTTGAGTGACATTTTTCTAAAATTTCCCTTGCTTCCTCCTCAGTTACCCATCGTCTGACAATTTGATCTGCATCGCGTCTGAATACATGTGGCTCATCCCAGTAATAATTCTTGGTGTCATGAAATAACTTTTTCCTTTGCTGATAATTGAGGTCTGGAGGAAGTATGCCACATGACAAATAGTTAGCAAAACCAGCAAACCAAGGGGTTTTTGTACTTACCTCAAAGAGATGTTCATCACGGAAATCTTTTTGTATGACTCCATGTTCCACTTTATCCTCTAACTCCAGACGAGATAAGTGATATGCTACTTGGTTCTCACTACCATTCTTATCCAAGATATCAAAATCAAACTCTTGTAGCAATAAAATCCATCGAATCAATCGGGGTTTTGCATCCTTCTTTGCGAATATATAACGAATGGTTGCATGATCTGTGTAAACCACGACCTTCGTCCCAATCAGATATGCTCTAAACTTGTTGAATGTGAACACCACAGCTAACATCTCTTTCTCAGTGGTGGTGTAATTCTGTTGGGCTCCATCAAGAGTTCTGCTTGCATAGTAAATTGCCCTGAATATCTTGTCTTTCTTTTGCCCCAATACTGCTCCAACAGCATAGTCGCTGGCATCACACATTAACCCAAATGGCTCTTTCCAGTCCGATACTATGATAATCGGTGCTGATAAAAGTGCTTTCTTCAACCTATCGAATGCCTGCAAATAAGCATCATCAAAGACAAAATGTGAGTCTTTTTCTAGCAAATTGCATAATAGCTTAGCTATTTTAGAGAAATCCTTAATAAAACGTCGATAAACCCTGGGATGTCCAAGGAAACTCCTAATAGCTTTCTCATTGTTCGGGGGTGGAAGCTTTTCATTTGCAACCACTTTTGCTCGATCCAATTCAAGTCCTTGAGATGCCACTTTATGGCCAAGGACAATACCCTCTTGTACCATAAAATGACATTTCTCCCAATTTAACACCTGATTCGTTTCTTGGCATCGCTTCAACACAAGAGATAAGTTATGCAAACAATGATCAAAAGAAGAACCAAATACCGAAAAGTCGTCTATGAAGACTTCTAGGATCTCCTCCACCATATCTGATAAGATAGCCATCATGCACCGTTGAAAGGTAGCAGGTGCGTTGCATAAACCAAAAGGCATTATTCTACAAGCAAAAGTTCCATATGGACAAGTAAATGTTGTCTACTCTTGATCATCGGGGTCTATCGCAATTAGACTGCACCCTAAATAGCCATCTAAGAAACAGTAATAACAATAACTGGCTACTCTGTCGGGCATCTGATCAATAAATGGGAGAGGAAAATGGTCCTTCCTTGTGGCCTTGTTGAGTTTCCTATAGGCAATGCATACTCGCCACCCCGTCACAATTCAAGTTGAGATTAACTCATTATTTTCATTACTTACCACCATCATTCCTCCTTTCTTTGGCCCAACCTGTACTGGGGAGACCCATGCACTATCCGAAATAGCATAAATAATCCCATCATTTAACAATTTAAGCACTTCTGCTTTTACTACCTCTTTCATTGCCGGATTTAGCCGCCTTTGATGATCAATGGAGGGAGTGAATGCCTCCTCCATAAGTATTTTATGCATGCATAAAGACGGTCTAATCCCCTTTATATCAGAAATCTACCAACACACGTAGTAATTTATCTTTCTCTATAGAACAAAGAGAAGAAGATATAATTAATGGATATGCTGAATTCTCACCCAAAAAAGCATAAATGAGGTGGGCAGGTAGTTCTTTCAATTCCAAGATCGCCTTCGTAACCTCTTCTACTGATGTATGACATCTTCCTTTGATGCAACATTGCCGTTCTCCTTGTGCAAGCTCTTAAGTGCTTCAACTTGCTCAAAAAGATCAGATTCAGTTGAATCCACTTGCAATATGGAGTTAACCATGCAACTCTCCAATGGATCAACAGGTATTGTTCCTACTTCAAAATTATGCTCACATGAGTCAATAACATCTAAAAATTTGCAAGTGCTTACCTCGTCAGGTCCTTTGAGAGCCTTGTAAATATTAACCATGACTTCCTCGCCTCCAACTCTCATGGATCGTTCTCCTCTCTGAACATCGATAAGTGCCCTGCCTGTTGCTAAGAATGGTCTCCCCAAAATCAATGGGACATCTCCATCTTCTTCCATATCCAGTACCACAAAATCTGCAGGGAAGATACATTTGTCCACCTTAACAAGTACATCTTCAATTATCCCTCGAGGATATGTAAGTGACATATCCGCCAATTGCAAGGTAATAGTAGTAGGTTTTACTTCTTCAAGCCCTAAGCTCCTGAAAATAGATAAAGACATTAAATTAATACTTGCACCTAAATCGCATAATGCCTTATTAAATGTAGAACTGCCAATAATACAAGGAAAGTAAAACTCCCTGGATCTTTTAATTTTTGTGGTAGCTTCTTCTGGAGAATAGCACTGCATTCTTTTGTGAGATTCATAGTCTCAAATTCCTCGAGCTTTCTCTTCAGTGCCATTATGTCCTTCATGAACTTTGCCTAATTAGGCATTTGTTGCAATGCATCAGCAAAGGGAATGTTAATGTGGATTTTCTTAAAAATATCCAAGAACTTTGCAAACTGGTCATCTATGGCCTTTTTCTTGAAGCGTTGAGGATATAGAAGTGTAGGCTTGAACATATGAAGCTTTTCAGGTTGAGTGACTTGCTTCTCCTTTTCGAGTTCTTTAGGGATTTCAACCTGGATTTCTGTCTCATCAACTGATGGCTCATCAACATGTGCTGGTTCTATATCCCCAAGTTCCTTGCCATTTCTCAATGTCACGGCCTTGCACTGCTCTTTTGGGTTCACTCCAGTGTTGCTAGTAAATGTTCCTCTTTGTTAATAGTCAATGGCATTAGCAAGCTGCCCAATTTGAACCTCAAGAGACTTCATCGTAGCACCCATGTTATTCAAGTGACCCTCAATCATAACAAGCTTTGACTCGTTCTTCTCAATCCTATGTACCGAGGTTCGAAAAAAGTTACCTACCAAATCTTCAAATGATGGTTTACCTTCATTCTTTTGTGGAGCATATCCAGGTGGTGGAGTCAAGGCGTTATTGTTGTTAGCATATGAAAGTTTATCATTTTTACGGAACCCTTGTTGGTACTGATTGCCTCGGTAGTTGTTATTGTTGTTGGGATACCTATTGTTTATGAAATGAGCTTGTTCTTGGTCTGCTTCCCTTGACAACTCGATTCCAGTAGTAGCTGCAGCTGATTCAATAGTGAGTTGTGCTCCTTGCTTGGTCAGAGCTGCTACCTGCGTGGTTAGGGCAGATCATTGTGCGGAAAGTGTACTACAATGATCAACCTCATACATACATATGGGTTTCCTTACCATTGCTCGCTCACTGGGCCAATGGAAACTGTTGGCTGACATTTCCTCAAGCAAATCAAAAGCAGCATCTGCAGTCATAGCAAATAGTGTTCCTCTTATGGGAACTTTGGCGTATCGATTAGCCTTACCTCCCAATCTATCTGGGATTCATAATGTCTTCCATATATCTCAACTAAGGAAGTACATCCCCAATCCAAGTCACGTACTTGAAGCAGATCATCTAGTGGCTCAAGCAAACTTGAGTGAAAAGCCGAAGTATGAAGAAGTTCCGATTCGAATCGTGGATTCAATGGACCAAGTGCTAAGACGAAGGACTATATCTTATGTTAAAGTCCAATGGTCTAATCACACAGAGAGGGAAGCCACGTGGGAACTCGAAGAGAATATGAGAAAGAAGTATCCTTATCTTTTCCAAAATCAATCTAACTCAAGTTTCAAGGATGAAACTTATAATAATGAGAGAGGGAGGTGAAGACCTGAAATCTGCACTTAAATCAATTCAGCAGACGTTTAAGAACCAGCTCATCAGATGTTTCAAATTGTCGAACCTAGGGAATTTACTCTACTGTACCGAATACTCTAACGATTTGAGTACTCTACTGATCCATATACACTACCGATCCATAGACTCGACTGATCCACAGACTCAACCGATGCTTAAATAAGCTTTACTTACGCAATATACCAGCTCAACATATGAAGATAACCATCAACTCTACTTATCTAAATCAGTCCATGAGACTTAGTCAACCCCACTAACCCCTCATTTACCAAATATGTTAATGGAGGCTACTATTACAGAATTTCAGGGGTTTGGCATTGAAGTGGAATTATAGCAGAGTTAATGTAGATCAAGGATTGTAAACCTGGGCTTTCAACCCTATGCTTTTAACCCTATAAATACCAAAGAATTCCCAAAGTAAGAATTATGCAAAAGTCTTCATATTTTCACACAGTACCAACAACCATTTTCAAGTTTGGAAGAATACCAAATTTCGAAGCTTTTGCATCAATTTCTGAGAGGGTTTTGAAAACTATATATATGTGTTATAAAAGTTCAATCGAATACAAGCTACGAGTTTTCTAAAAAGTTAAGACAACAAGGAAATAAGTGTTTAGGAGCAAAGTGCTATGTGTATGGGGGCCACGTCTTGAATCGACGGAACAAAGTGCCACATATACGGGAGCCACCACTTGAGCCCATATAAACACCTATGAATTCTTGATGTTATTGGATCCATGTTTAAGTTATTTGCTTTTCAAATCTGTTATACATGTTCTGTTATGATCTGAAATCTGTTATGTTATGAAGTTATGATTATATGTATGATTTATGATATTCACTTGGCCCCTACTTGTTGTGTGTTTATCCAAACACTCACCATTTACGCCCCTCCCCATATAAGAATGAGTCAGAGGTAGAAGACGATGAACAATAACTGTTTTGGGGATGTTGATCTACTCCTGCTGACATGAAGTCTACCGCTACTGATGATTAAATTAGTTTTATTAGTTTATGCTTCCGCATCGTTTTATATTTTCATTCAGTTGTAAATCAGTCTTAATTTAATATCAATTCAGTTGTTTTATGGAATGAAAGACTGGTTTATTTGAGATCTGTATCCGAGACTTGTTATTTTCGAATTTTTAATTTGGGAATAACGTCGATGTCATCGGTCCTGGTCTCGGGGCATGACAAATGAGGCCTTCTTCATAGACTTGGGATTCAAAGTCTTGTTGAATTTGGCCAGTTGTGAAGAGGGATTGCAGGTTCTTGAGTTTGATGTTGGTAGCAGTGAGATTAAGGTTACAAAGTGAGAAATTAGACGGACTCTTATACAGGATTAAGATGCCCAAGTAATACACAATTGGATAAATAAAATGTGGGGTGGGGGACCCTCTCTAATCATTTGGTAACAGTACAGTTGAAAGATCAAGAAGTTTGGTGTTAGTATGTGTGATACCATGAGAATTTTGGTGACATACATTTATTATATTTTGAATTTGGTAAGAATATTTTTGGTGTTATATTTTTATTTGGACGTGTTTGTTAAATTTTATGTTAATTGAAGTAATATGTATTTTGTATAAGTGTGACTGAAACTATGATGAATCCAATGACATGCATTTATTTATATGGTTCTTGAATTTGGCAAGAATATTTTTCTTGCTTTACATGGTTTTAAAATTTAAAAAATGTAAATTTTAGTATATTGTAATATAATACAAGTATAATATATAAAAATATAAATATAGAGGCGTGTCAGAGCCGTGTCAGATCCTCAAAATTTTGTAAACCCGTGTCGCCGTGTCCGTGTCGTGTCATAACGTGTCAATGTCGTCGTGTCAGTGTCCGTGCAGTGTCCGTGCATCATATACTAATTTATATAATGTAGTCCACCTCACAACATCCAAATGTTAATGCAATGACTGGTTTTATTTGGCAATTTTGGAACAATTAAATATATGTTTGCTTCTACTTTTAAAATTATTGTTGTATATTCTAAATTATGTCAGAAATAATTGGATATAACTACTTTGTAATCTTAAATAATATCATTTGGATTATTATAAATAAAAAATATCATGATTTAGGAAATTGAATTAAAATCTAGTTAAAATTAATAATTACATTGGGATATAAAGAGCTCTCAAATTGGGTTTTATTCGTCGAACTGACTCACCCACCATATAAAAAAGTGGATTAAGTTAAGATTTTAGCAACCCATTTGGAGTGGGCCAAAATGGATTTGCTTGTTTGGGTTATGAGTTGAACTGGGTTGGGGAGGTTGGGCTTGTGTTAGCTCGCCACTTATTGAAGCTCTAAATTACTAGGGAAAAAATCAAGCTGATACATTTTCATAAAACTTAATTCATCCTAGTCAGGGGAAAAATTCTTCAATCACTTAAGTCCATTTGAAGCTAAAATGACAATAGTACCGTTAATCTGTCACACTCACTCATCTTTCACTATTGTTTCAAAACCCAACAGCCACCAAATCGCATGACCTAGGGTTTCAGACTACCAACGACGAGATGGGCTCTAGTCGGTCTCAAACATTCGACCATAGTGAAGGGAAGCTAACCAGTATATGGGCTCGGACCAATTCATTGATGGATCGAAGAAATCGAACCGAAGAGCTGAAAACCTAGGTCATACGATTTTGCCCCTTCCAGATCAAATTCCGGCAATTCCATGGCGACTCACGGTGGCAATTGAATTGTGAAGATTTTCGTATATTGGGCTCGTTGAACAGAGGTCGGATGGCGACGAACGGAACAATTTTTCTACGCGGTGGTCCAATGCATGTTTTCGCACCATCAATGTGTGTTCAAGATTTTGTGAAAATTTGAAATCAGTAAGTGATGCACGAAAATTGAAAATCAGTAACTTATGCACGAGAAATGAAATCAGTAACCGATGCACCAAAATTAAAATTAGTAACAGATGCACGAAAATTGAAAATCACTAATTGATGCACGAAAATTAAAATTAGTAACTGATGCACGAAACATAGAAAAAGTATGTGATGAACGAACCATAATCGCAAGTGGGTGATGCACAAACCATAGGCACGAACCATAAGCGTAAGTAGGTGATGCACGACCCATACAATTAAGTAAGTGATGCACGAACCATTTAATTTCGTGCACCAGTTATTGTATTTCGTACACCAGTTGCTTGCAAATTTTGTGCATCAGTTAATTAACACAAAGTTCGTGCACCAGTGATGTATTTTCATGCATCAGTGTTATATTTTTGTGCACCAATGTTATATTTTCATGCACTAGTGACTTTTTATAATTTTCATGCACCAGTTACTTATTCTATGAGTCATTTTCTTAGTTGCAATATTTTGTTGTCAGACTAATGAACAAAGAAGTGCGGACACCAATGAATCACAATTAAAAACCCTCAAAAAGCAACAAACATAGTTTATATATATACACATATTTTTATATGTCATTGTAGAAGTGGGATTTGTTGATAGATTAATCTTTATAAAATATTTTATCTTTGATAAATTTAGTAAAAGTTTTTGAAAATTTATGGAATGGTTGGAACTCTTCACCGAGATTTGTTAAATTATTTACAGATACTTATAACATGAAAGTTTTGAGAATTGCCATTCATAAATTGGACCAAAACCCACATAACTATTAATTAAGGAATTTAACAAGAAGAGTTACATTCTTTGGTTACAAAGGAATTGAACCTTGAAAACTAAGGTTATACCAATTACTGTAACTAGAATAGCCCTAAGTTTATCTAGATAATCAATAGCAAAATTATTAACTAAATAACTAAATTAAATCAACGAGAACGGATTCTAGAGGTTCGATTTCACTTAACTATCCACTATGTCTTGTTCTTCTAGTTTATTAACCAAGAATCATATGTTATTCTATTACTTCTCCCGCGTATTAAATAGAAATTATCATTCAACAACAATCTTGGTATGACTATCTAAGACTAGTTATCAAACAATTTAAATCACACACTGATTCCTTGCAAGACTTCAATTGAGTTATACGCCTATCGACTAAAAATATCAATGATGTAAATTCCTACGGTGCTAATCAAAACACTCTCCCTAGTGATAGATTTCAAATAAATATAACTATTCAATAGTGATCAGTTAATTGAAATGTATTCAAATCAGGAATCACAAATAAACCATATGAAAAACCAAATATATTAATCAATCAAACTTGGACAGAGTTTCAAGTCAAGCTACGTCGTTCCTCTAGAATATAAAATTAGTTCATGAATAAAAGTAAATCAAATGAATTAGAAGACGGCTCTCCGTCCCTGGTAGTTGCCATCATCTTCTCCGTCGTCAAAATTTTGCCTTTCGTAGTAAGACCGCTATCTCCAATTGATCTCCTCCCTAAAGTAGGTCTCGGTAGTCTGCCTCCTTTTTTGTTTGTGCGTGAATCCCCTCACGTAAATAATATATGCTGCTCTCCCCAAAGTCACGTGAACAATCCCCTCCTGTAAATTTATATCTGATGATCCATATATTTTGAACAATCTTCCTTTTGATATCCTGTACGTGATCTTCTATATTTTGTTGAAAAATCTCTTCCAAAAATCATGCTGAATCATGTTTCTTTAATTGAGCTGGTATCTCATATAATATCCATGTGGATAATATCGTGTATCTAATATAATAATATATTCCTTTACATGTTATGTAATGTGTTGATACGTGAATCATCCAAAAGAAAGCCTAAGAAATCTCCTTGTCTATTATCTTCAACTCCTATGGACTCACATGAATAATCAATCTGTGTGTAATATACCCCATCTCCCGTGATATGCTCCTATTCTGCTATAGAATATTTCCTTCTGTACGTGCATTTTGAATCTCTTCTTTGTGCAAAATTCATAAAATCCAAGGTGGTCCCTCACCTGAATATCCTGCTGTTGTGCGATCTTCAAATTCAAGTTTTCTGATTTTCTTTGCAGCGCTGGGGCGCAGGTTTGGCAGCGTCCTAGCACTACACATTATGTCCGTGGGTGCATTTTTTCCATTTTGGTGCTGGGGCTGAGTATACTCTGATGAATGAATAACTCTTTTATGCTTATAATCATGTTTAAGGTAGCGAGGTCTTATAAGTATACTCAGCGCTAGAGCGTCTGAATAAGGTTTATGTTGAGGTACTGAGCATTGAGCGCTATCATAATTCCATATACAGAAGATAATTACATTCCCAATAAAATGAATGTAATCACTAATAGATTTATACTACACATGCTTAGAGACTACACAAAATACGCCTTGTTCTTCTAACTTGATAGCTATATTCCTCACAAAGCTCATAACGTCAACCCATGCCTTAACTCTCCTTGCCAAAAGCTCCCACAGGAACAACCTACAACGCATGAGCATATAACAATTCATAGTCATATCAATATGATCATAAGGTAAAATGCATAATCGTTGTTACGAAATACTTCATGTATTCAATGCATTTAACATGCTCTTCTTGGTTGTCCCTGTTCCATAACTCATATTCAGAATCATCAGATTATAACAGTTCCTCAATTACAAATTTCACCAAAAATGTCATGACATAACTCACCATAATCACCATATTCATGGTCCTGTTATAACAATGTCATTTTAATACCCCTCGCTCCGACATAACAATGGCATTTATAATACCTCTCGCTTCGACATATCAGCGGCATTCGTAATACCCCTCGCTTCAATATGACAACGGTATTATCCTTGCTTCGACATATTAGCGGCAATTATCACATTCCATCGCTACGATATGACAGCGGCAAATATTCTATTTCTCACTTCGATATGACAGCAGCAATTATTATAATCATCACTCGATATAATAACGATACACATCATACTCAAAATATATGTTCATGCATCAACATGCATCATTCAATAACAAATATACATTATTTACCGTCAATACTCGTACGTCTCTTTACGTACCGTTTTCTACCAAAAGTGAGGATATGTTAGAAATTATCCTCTTCGATGTCCTGCCACTTGGGAAGGCTCTACACAATTTGCAACAATTTAATATTTGAAGCCATATTGGGTCCATCTCAAAATCCTCAAGAAATAACAAATTTTCAAAAATTTGAGACTCGCGATCGATCGCCTGAACCTCGCGATCGATCGCGAGAATTCACTGTCTCGCCGTGATCGCGATCAACTCGGCGATCGATCGCTGAGCTACCTTTACGCACAAATTGGTGATCGACCACCGAGCCCTGTTCCCTCGAAAAAATTCACATTTTGCTGCACATCAATATCTCAAAACGCCAACACATGTTATGGTTACCAAAGCTCAACTACAATGTACCAAAGTATCATAATACAACTCATTTCTCAACATTAAAGCTCATCTCAAGCTTGAAGTCCAAATACCATTAACAAAAAAAAGAAATAACAATAAACACTAAAGCTCAAACTTTAGTCCCTTACCTCTTGTACTCCTCCAAACCAAGTTCAAGATGCTAGTTCCAAGATAAAACCCAAGCTTTCAAAGAATGGAAGTAGGAAAATGAATGGGAGAGTTGGGACCCTTTTTTGTAGAGAAAAGTGTGTGAAAAAGTATGTAATGTGTGCAAATAATGTTTTGTGGCTCAAATGCTTCCCCTCCTCTTATTTTAAATGTTGCTAGTTAACATTTATTTTGCTTAAAGCCATGATTTAACTCCTTGCTCAAATAAACATGTAAAATTATTTCCATGTTATGCCTTCTTAATCACAAGATTAATTCTCCCATTACACATGAACAAGGACAATGCTTTAATTCATGCCACTACAATCCATTCAAAACGATTCTCCAACAAGTTGCTCAATTTCATTTGAGTAATACCATGATTAATACACAATCATAACCTACTCGGTTTATCTCAAAACCGAGTCCAAACATAAGTTGTAATTACCATTGTCAAGTAGTAATTCACTTAGTCATCTATGAGTATTAGATTTCTCCACTACTAAATGAATTTTGACCTCGAAATTGCATAACTCACCCATACTTCGATCATAAAAACTCAAAATTTACATACCATAAAATAGTTCCGGATAGTGTTGCATCATATGTCGCCCGTCTCCCACATGGCCTCCTTGACACCCCTACAATCCCACTGTACTTTAACCATAGGTATAAATTTGTTCCGGACTCTGCGATCGGCTCAATCCAGAATTCTAACATGCGACTCTACATATGACACATCAGAGTCCAACTGCACTTCTGAAGGCTAATAAAGCATGAGACAGATCCGATTCATGCTTCCTCAACATCGATAGTTGAAACACATCATGAATGCCAGATAACGAAGGTGGCAAAGCTACGCGGTAAGGCAAGGTGCCAATACACTGTAAGATCTCATAAGGGCCAACATATCTCGGTGACAATTTCCCTCGCATCCCAAAAGCACAACACCCCTGAAAGGTGAGATCTTCAAGAATACTTTGTCACTCAACTGAAATTCTAACGGTCGTCGCCGTTAATTAGCATAAGTGTTGGAATCGAAGAGGGGGGGTGAATGAGATTCCTTGGCTACTTTAGCGTTTTAAAATGAGTTTGAAAAATAAAATAATTTTGCGCTTGCGGAAGCCTTTAGTCAATCGATAAATGCAAAGAATAAAATAAATAAATGCGTAAAGAAATAATGCGGTAAATGACAAGGATATTTGTTATAGAAGTTCGGCGATGAATCGCCTACGTCTCCTCTTCCCGGTTAGATAACCTCCAACCGAGGTTCCATTAGAGCAATAGATCTTGGCCTTGAGGGCTCCAAGTTAGCCACACAACAACTCTTCCCGAGTTTACAACGCTCTTCCCGAGCACACTACTCTTCCCGAGTACACAAGCTCTTCCCGAGCACAATACTCTGTTGGGATATGCCCTAAGACAAGTCATTAGATGATTGTTTAAGACATACAATGTTTATGGTTTTATGAATGGCAATTCATTATTATATATTATTCTTTTAACTGTGCATTGTGAATTAATATATATGTTAATGTCCTTAGAATAATATTGTATTATTCTTAAAGATGTCCCTAGTCAAGTATTATCATGAAAGGGATAATGATAATACGTAGAGACTAGTATCTGTTGATCGATGAATTGTTCATTGATATGAGATATCAAATCAACATATGGGTACATGTTAGAGAACGATGTACTGGACAGACCCACCATGAGAATGCGACATGGATAGTTATATGATCGTCATATGCAATTCTCATAGTGATAATAATGTATGTAATCCTTACGACTTGTGATCATCAGAGATCCCAACATAAGGAGTTATGTATCTTGATATCGTCAAACGTTACCCGTAACAGGGTAATCTATAAAAGCGACTATTGGATACACTACGAATTATGTAGAGGGATGTTGACTGATCGAGATAGGATTTGTCCCTCCTATATAACAGGAGATGTGTTTGGCCCTTGATCAATTGAGAACTAAAATGCATGGCCATGCTCGAATGAGTCGATATGAGATATCGAGCTTATTAGTTTATTCTAGTTCTACTTGGGGATCAAGAAATAAAGATTGGATATACGAGTATGACTATTCCATGACTCGTGTTCAATCTAAACACAAAGGACAAAGGGATTAAGTTACATGATTAATATTATCACAAGTTCTAAAGGTTATGTCGAGTCATTGACATTCTTGTAATTTGGGTAGCATTGATGTGTTGCTAGATACCGCTCAATGCTTGAGACGTAAAATGAGATTTTATGTCACTGCCAACATTACAAGATCCTATCGGGTCGCACAAAAGATTAAATCGAGAAGGGAAATTAAATTCATGGGATGAATTAAATAATTAAGAAGAGTCTTAATTAATAATCATAATGATTAATTAAATCATGGGCTTAAGCCCATGAGGCTTTATGAAAGCCTTTAATTAATTATATAAAAGATGATTACAAGGTGTTTAATAGCAAGACAACTTCATAACACAAAACCTAATACCATAGCAAGCTCCACACGGCCGAAAACACTAGAGCTCTCGGCCACCTCAATTGCCGTGTGGTTCTAGGGTGATTTGGTGCCTTTAATCGATTTGGAATCGAGTGTGGTTTTGGTTCCGGTTTAAGAACTCGTCTAGCAACTTGTTCTTAAACCATCCCTTCACCCGATTTGATCGTGTGGATACCGTTGAGGCAAAACTCATTGAGTTTTGCTATTGACTCGGAGAAGGCGTAGGACGTGGTGCTGCTCCGTGGATTCTGCTTCAAACACGCTACAAGGGTGAGACCTTTGTATACCTTAATCCGATATGATAACCTATGTATAGATCCGGTGTTAGTAATCCATAAAAAAATTTATTCCGCTGCGTTGTATGCTCTTGGATTACTTACAGTGGTATCAGAGCCGTATACAAGGCTCATATCGGATCTATATGATTAAATTGTGTTAATCATATTAGAATTAATATTGCATGCTATTAAACCTGTTTAAATTCATATATGATATGAAATTAATTTTAGTTTATGAAAATCATCGTATAATTGTATTTGATATAATTGGCGAATAATTGTATACGATACACGAAAGCGTAAAATCGAGGTGTTAGCCCATGCATGGCTCACGGCAGCCACCACCGGATGGCTAGGGTTTCGAACCCTAGTCACCTTGGCTCACGGTCGCCGCATGAGCTAGGGTTTCGAACCCATAAGCTCGTGCATGGCCATGCAGCCGCCGAATAAGGGCTAGGGTTCGGACCCTGGCTCGTACATGGGTCAAGCCGTCACACTATCTAGGGTTTTGAACTCTATTGGCTCAATAAAGTATTGAGAAGGTGCAAGTTGGTTCGATCATGGTCCACGGAATTATCAGGGTCGACGGCTAAACCACATGAGGGCTAGGGTTTTTTGAACCCTTGGCTCGAGATGGTTAAGCCGTCACCGTCATGAACCGTCCATGGTTGGACCGTAGCTTGTGGCTCATGAATTTCGGTGATTCAAGCAAGTTGGCTTGATGAAAAATAAAGATGGTGCGAGGCGGCTAGGGTTTGGAACCCTAGCGCCGCCGCCGCTCGAGCCATGGCTCGGCCATGGGCTAGGGTTTCGAACCCTAGGCCCACTATTGGTCCAGCCGTGTGCTTCATGGTTCGAACCATGGTGGTTCGTGTTTTAGTCGCTTTAGTTCGTGGCATGTGATGTCCCGAGCGTACGATAATTTTTCAAAAATTATTTTACAGTTTTAATTAGAATTAAATTTAAAATATTTAGAATTTAATTAATTAAATGTTAATGCATACTTTATGTGTTGTTTGAGCATGGTGCGTGGTTATAGCCCTTTTGACCTATTAGATAGGATTTGTGGATGTTTGTAATTTATAATACGACCTGCGTGTCGTGCCTTTCTCTATTTCATTCTAAATGTAATCCCTCCCCTATGTTCCCCTCGAATGTGAATCGAGGAATTCTATATCTTGTAAAAAGTGTAGTTTATTTTATTGATGGTGATCAATGAAGATGGAGCATCGTGCCGGGATGAGGAGGCCATTCACAAATTGGAGCCAAAGGAAGGTGCTTGTGAAGTTACCTTAGGTTGACTCATAGGATTTTCTCATTGGCTTGAGAAAATCATTAGTAGGGGCTATAACCATGTCACGTTTAATTATGTATGTTGATGCATGATTTATCTTATGTTTTAATTTGATAATAGTATTACACATATATGTAGATATGTATACAACTATATGTAGTGGACATATTTTAAATTATCAAATTAATCATGAGATCAATAAATCCCTCTAAAATATTAAGTTTTAGATGCCTTCCAAAATAAAAAGTACTCGTCAATAACTTCGATTGTACATGTGTGGGTTTGCCAAAGCAAAGCACCGTGGCAATCTTAGTAAGGCGCGAAAGGATAAAAGTGATATCCGTTATACTTTAATTGGGTACGACTTAACTATGTTATCTCAATAGGATTGGGAACCTAGAGGCATGGGTTGGATTATAATTCATTTGATGAATTGAACAAAGTATTGTTCGTCCAACTATCCAAGAATTATATGTGATATAATTGACAAAGTGTTGTCTACCTAAATAACCGAGTCTTGGGCGATTAGCCAAAGCTAACTCAAGATTAGGCGAAATATGGATCTTGGCCCACTAAATGTTTCGAGGGTTGATATTTTTCAAACAAAATAGTGGGAGTATCATTTAATATAAGACCATGTTAAATGATTTAAATCATAAACTTATTTTGCATATTTATATTGTAGATATCCATGGCAACTAACAACGTTACTAGCACTTTATCACTGCGATCGGTTCTTGAGAAGGACAAATTAAATGGGACGAATTTCCTAGACTGGCATAGGAACTTGAGGATAGTCCTCAAACAAGAAAAGAAACAATATGTCCTAGAGGAACCCTTGCCCGCTGAGGAACCTCCCCTAACAGCTACAAGAGCTGAAAAAGATGCTTACAAGAAGCATCAGAGTGACGCACTTGATGTTGGGTGCCTCATGCTTGCCACCATGAACTCTGAGCTTCAGAAGCAACATGAGGAAATGGAGGCGTTCGATATGATCGAACACTTAAAGCAGTTGTACCAACAGCAAGCAAGACAAGAGAGGTATGACGTCTCTAAGGCGTTATTTCAGTGCAGGATGGTAGAAGGAAGCTTAGTTGGAACTCATGTGCTCAAGATGATTGGGTACATTGAGAATCTGGACAAGCTAGGTTTTCCATTGGACCAAGAGTTGGCCACCGATGTGATCATGCAATCGTTGCCTGAGAGCTTCAGTCAATTTGTAGTAAATTACAACATGACTGACATGGAAAAGACTCTACCACAATTGCTTGGTATGTTGAGAACATATGAAGCAAATACTAAGAAGACTAAGGCCACAAATGTCCTTATTGTGAATAAGGGTAAAGGAAGGGCCAAAGCTAAAGGCAACAAGAAAGCAAAGAAGGTCTTTGCTAAATCTAAGCCAAAGTCTTATGCACTGAAGCCAAAGGGAGGGATAGCAAAGGAAGGGAACTGTTTCCATTGCGGTGAGACCGGCCATTGGAAAAGAAACTGCAAAGTATATCTGGAGGATCTAAAGAAAGGAAGTGTGACTTCCGCTTCAGGTATTTTTGTTATAGAAGTCAATTTATCTACTTCTTCATCATGGGTATTAGATACTGGATGTGGATCTCACATTTGTGTAAATGTGCAGGATCTCAAAAGGAGTAGGACATTGGCGAAAGGTGAAGTTGATCTCCGAGTTGGAAATGGAGCAAGAGTTGCTGCATTAGCTATAGGAGATTATCATTTAGCTTTACCTTCTGGTTTATCGTTGATTTTAAAAGACTGTTATTTTGTGCCTTCAATTACTAAAAACATAATATCTATTTCTTGTTTGGACAAGTATGGTTTTTCATTTATATAAAGGACAATTGTTGTTCTATTTATTTAAATGATATGTTTTATGCTAGTGCACAAATGGTGAATGGTCTTTATGTATTAAATCTTGATATGCCTATCTATAACATAAATACTAAAAGGATTAAAAATAATGATTGTAATCCGACTTATCTCTGGCACTGTCGCTTGGGCCACATAAACGAGAACCGCATATCTAAACTTCATAAGGATGGAGTATTAGATTCATTTGATTTTGAATCATATGAAACATGCGAATCTTGTTTAATGGGCAAGATGACTAAAGCCCCTTGATCGCTTTTATTTTAAACAATTAATTCCAATCTAGCGATTTTAGACCGCAAGTGCACGGTGTCAAGTTTTAGTATAGATAGGAAGATACGGATTGTCGAACCCACAAGGACTAACAAGCAAGTACCACATAAGATTTCTTTTAACTATATTTAACCTACGATAATCAATTAATAATTAAACTAAACTAAATTAAGCTACTATAATCCAACCAAAATAGTCAACGATCACGAGAAAAATCCACAAGAAAGTATCAAGACAATTATTCACCTAACCCAACTCTTACAATTCTTTTCTTCATACATCTCTAAGGTGACGGGTTTTCCGAATTTATTCAATATACTCTCTCGAGCTATATTAAGTCTAACATCAAATTGCAACTAGTAACTCTCGTTCACGTAATTAACAATTTAATGTTGAATGCGCTTTATGAAAACCACTAACTTTTAGATTAAACAACCCAAAGCTATCACTCGTGTGTGATTTTATCTCTCGATCTCAATCTTTAACACACGGCATGAATTACTATATCGTATTATAATTTCATCTCTCGATCTCAATTATAATAAAATATCATTCAAAGGTGATCAATCCTTCAAAAGCATTAAAAAAAAAACATGCTCATAGAAGATGTATGAAATCAATGAATCAATAATATTAAAGGAAAACAATGTTTAAGATATTTCTCAATCATCCAAAACACATAAAATCCAAAAATAAATCAAAACAAATAATCGAAAAGTAAAAGCAAACTCCCAAGTCGACTCCGTTCGTTGATTCTTGATCCTTCCTCGCTTCTTTCTCGATCGTGCTCTTCGATTATCTTGTTGGCTTGTTCCAATTCCTAGGATGAAGTAGTGATGGTGGATGAAGGTTGAATGGTAGAAGGATGGAGGTTGGATATGAAGTGAAGGAAAGGGGTGATGGACGTGAATTATATAGAAGGAGGCGTGAGATGGTGTTAGTGGAGAGTGATGGTGGTATGATGGAATTGAAGGAAAGGGGGGCTGAGATTTGGATGGTGAATGGGTGTATGGAGGTGTGGAGGCTATTCCTAGGGTTTAAAGTATGATTTGGGTTGAAATTATGGTGTATAATATATAGGGGAAAGAATTATGAACTTTCCTCTTGCATCCAAACTCTACAAGGAAGGTATTTTAATGAAAATTGCTCGTCCAGATCGATCCGAAAGAAGAGCCGATCGATCGAGCCTTCCAGTAAGATTTTCGTGGCTTTTTCTGCCCGTCTCGATCGATCGGAAATTATGCTCGATCGATCGGAAATCACAGTAAGTTTCTTCGCCTTTTTCAGCTTCTGGCGAGTTTCGTATTTTGGCCGTAACTTTCTCATACGAACTCCGAATTTGATGAATCAGCTGTCCACGCGAAGATAAGAGAAAGTTCTACAACTTTTATATGGACCACATTTCCAAAACATGGCTCGAACATATAGTAATTTGAGGAGAAAGGAGCAACATGTGTCTTGGATTCTGGTTTCTTCCTCTTTTCTTCAACTTTATTCATTTTTTCATCATTTTAGCTTGATTTCTTCCCCTTTTATGAATTTCAACATTGATTCCTGAAATATAGAAATATATACCATAAAACGTAAAATAACTCAAGAATCAACACGAAAACATATACATATCAAAGCATAAAAACGCGTAATATTCAACCCTATCAACTCCCCCAAACTTATCACTTAATCGTCCTCGATTAAGCATTAAAATCACAAGGTAGAGTTCATTCTTGATACTTGAAACAATTATTTCATGACTTATTTTATTCTCAGAAATCTCATGCACATATACAAAAGTTGACAAGACATGTTTTCTCCTAATTCAAGCAACATATCTCAAAATCGGAACGTGTGTGTGTGATATAGTCAGTCTCAAGTTTCATGCACATATTAAAGATCAAATCATGTTAATCAACTCAAAGTCGAGATTATTATCAAGCACCCTATAAGCCTATTTTCAAACAACTTCTCCACTAATGATAGTTACTCCCCAGACTTGGATCAAAAGGACTTTTTAAGCTTGTAATGTAAGGCCTTTGGTGTTGGCTTCAAAGAAAAGATAGGATAAGCGCAAAGAAGAGAGTATAATCATTTACAGTTCAAATTTTTCGCACACATCCAGCTTTTCTTCTTTTTCTTTTATAGCCTTGGCCACTTTGGGTCTTATTTAGTCAATCTTTTTCTCAAGGCTTTTTATCTATCTTTTCTTTTCTCATTCATCATTTTTTTCAATAAGCTCATCAAGATATAACAATTCAAGTGCATCGAATGATATTCATTATACTCCCTTAGGGTAAGGATAACTTTTTTTCATTTAGGCTCAAGGGTAAGTATAATGAGTTTGCCAAGAATGTCGAATGGGGTCTAATTATATGCAATGCATATACCATTCTTTTTTCAATAAAGCTCAAATGGGACACTAGGGATTGATATGAATCATGGTAAGCTTGAAAGGCTCAAACGTTTCAAAGATCGCCTAGATCATTTCCAAGTCAAGTTTGTAACTATAAAATTTCGCCTCAAAGTGTCATCATCAAATAAGTTCTAGGATAACTCTAAGATGCTCAAGACAAATCATCAAGTTCAAAACAATTATCACTATTCAACATGCAATCCACAAGATCATGACTCATTGTGCTCAAAGTATTCCTCATTCTTGACATGCTAACTCAAATTGGGATATTCATGTACAAGTCCAATCACAAATCAAGTTCATATGCATAGTGAGATCAAAATCCTCATTGAATAGTCACTACTATAATTCATTCTTTTCTCACGTTTGAACTCATAAAAAAAAAATTTTTAGCTCATAATAATCGGACGATTCAAGTGTCATTTAAGCACACAACATGTGGTTAAAACAAGTAAAACATGCAAGCTACTACTCCCCCAAACTTAAATCAAACATTGCCCTCAATGTTTAAAAGAATCAAAAGGGAAAAAGTGAACTCCCCTGATCAAGACGCTTGCATGAGGGTTGAGGAAGATTTGCTTTTGAAAGCTCCACTGTTGTAGGGGTTCATCGCTCCAACCAAGTACCTAGCAAGAGAAGAATGCAAATGGTAAAATATTCGACTCGAGAGATAAACAAAACTAAAACAAAAACTGAAAATCAAATAACAAAACTAAATAACAAAAGGATACGCTTGGGTTGCCTCCCAAGAAGCGCTGATTTTTGGTCTTCGGCTTGACCATCAGAAGCAACCATCAAAGAGCGGCTGCCGCCCATAGTAAGTATCGTATGATACCACTAATGGGTCTTCATTCAATATACCCTCAAGATTGGCAAGATTGTAACAGTGTACGCTCGTCGCTCCAATAACATTCTTGAATTGGTAGGCATGAGAGAAGGATTCTTGGCTTGGCTTCATATCTTGGAAAATGTAGTGTGGTGAAGTTGGCATCGATGGAAAATATGGATCCACATATGGCATAGAACATGTCTCCATCGATGGGCTCAAATCGGAATCTTCGAAAGTCTCTTCCTCTTCCAATATCACACTCGACTCATCTTCACATGGGAACTCCTCGGATGACATATCTGAAGTAGTCTCAATCTCTTGAAGAGGCTCAAGTTCCCTTGACTTTTCCACACTAGTAGGATCACTCCCCCAAACTTGGTTGGTTGAGTGATCGTCATCATATAACCAAACTCGATTTGTCGCCTCTTGATTTGTAGCCCTCATCTCTTCCGCTTGGCAGCTAGTTGAAATTATTTCAATGAGGACCGCCATTTGCTGCTCCAGGTGACGCATAGAGTTGGTTTGGCACTCCAAACTGTTCTCAGTTGATGCCATGAATCTCACTAAGGTATCCTCTAACTGAGTTGTGACATCTGCAGAACTATCTCTCCTCTCTTCGTGATGTACAAATGGTTGTGGCGTATCAATAGGGTAGTGAGGCTCCGGTGGGTATTGGTGACTCCAACCTTGTAGTGAAGGATCACAATACCAGTGATAATCAAAATCCGCCATATCATTGAACAGGTGTAACACACTGTCCCCGTCTCTATCAACCAGGGGACTCCCAGTCACCAGTGCTCCGCTCAATACCCATTCTTGTGTGTGTGCATCCAACCCGTTGAAGAAATATTGCAAGAGAGTATAGTGTGAAAAGTTGTGATACCGGAATGTGTTGGCCAATTTATTGAATCTCTCCCAAACAGCGTAGAACGGCTCGGAACGTTGTTGGGACAAAGCTTGTGAAGGCATGTTGATGTAGCATCTCCAAGTACCTCACAAGACAAACAAAACAAAAACAAAATAAATATATATAATTTTTTTTTTTTTTTTGAAATAAATAAACAAAAAAAAAATGGTTAATATGACAGTCAAAGAACCTAGTATGATATTACTAAAGTTAGTCCCCGGCAACGGCGCCAACAACTTGATCGCTTTTATTTTAAACAATTAATTCAAATCTAGCGATTTTAGACCGCAAGTGCACGGTGTCAAGTTTTAGTATAGATAGGAAGATACGGATTGTCGAACCCACAAGGACTAACAAGCAAGTACCACATAAGATTTCTTTTAACTATATTTAACCTACGATAATCAATTAATAATTAAACTAAACTAAATTAAGCTACTATAATCCAACCAAAATAGTCAACGATCACGAGAAAAATCCACAAGAAAGTATCAAGACAATTATTCACCTAACCCAACTCTTACAATTCTTTTCTTCATACATCTCTAAGGTGACGGGTTTTCCTAATGCATTCAATATACTCTCTCGAGCTATATTAAGTCTAACATCAAATTGCAACTAGTAACTCTCGTTCACGTAATTAACAATTTAATGTTGAATGCGCTTTATGAAAACCACTAACTTTTAGATTAAACAACCCAAAGCTATCACTCGTGTGTGATTTTATCTCTCGATCTCAATCTTTAACACACGGCATGAATTACTATATCGTATTATAATTTCATCTCTCAATCTCAATTATAATAAAATATCATTCAAAGGTGATCAATCCTTCAAAAGCATTAAAAAAAAAACATGCTCATAGAAGATGTATGAAATCAATGAATCAATAATATTAAAGGAAAACAATGTTTAAGATATTTCTCAATCATCCAAAACACATAAAATCCAATAATAAATCAAAACAAATAATCGAAAAGTAAGGAGCAACATGTGTCTTGGATTCTGGTTTCTTCCTCTTTTCTTCAAATTTATTCATTTTTTCATCATTTTAGCTTGATTTCTTCCCCTTTTATGAATTTCAACATTGATTCCTGAAATATAGAAATATATACCATAAAACGTAAAATAACTCAAGAATCAACACGAAAACATATACATATCAAAGCATAAAAACGCGTAATATTCAACCCTATCAACCCTTTCAAGGGACATGTTGAAAGGGCAAATGTTTTATTGGGACTAATACATAGTGATGTATGTGGACCAATAAGTACACAAGCTAGAGGTGGTTTTCAATACTTCGTTACATTTACTGATGACCTCAGTAGATATGGGTATGTGTACCTAATGAAACATAAGCATGAAACCTTTGAAAAGTTCAAAGATTTCAAGAATGAAGTACAAAACCTACTTGGCAAAAGTATCAAAATCCTTCGATCTGATCGAGGAGGAGAATACTTAAGCCAAGAGTTTCATGACTATCTAAAGGAGTGTGGGATAGTCCCACAACTCACTCCTCCGTATACTCCACAATGGAATGGTGTATCCGAGAGGAGAAATCGAACCTTGTTAGACATGGTTAGATCAATGATGAGTCATGCAGATCTTCCGATATCGTTTTGGGGACACGCTCTAGAAACAGCAATTTTCTTACTGAACCGTGTTCCATCTAAATCAGTAGAAAAGACACCATATGAGATATGGACTGGGAAGCGTCCTAGTATGTCTTTTATGAAGATTTGGGGTTGTGAGGCTTTCGTTAGACGTCACGCCACTAACAAACTTGGACCCAAATCTGATAAGTGTTTAGTTGTGGGGTATCCTAAGGAAACGAAAGGATACTATTTCTATTATCCCACCGAGAACAAAGTAGTTGTTGCTCGGACTGGTGTATTTCTTGAAAGAGAATTTATTTCTAGAAAAACCAGTGGGAGAAAAATAGAACTTAGTGAAGTTCAACCACAAGAAAACACTGAAACTGAGATTGAGATGGAAACAGAGCAGGCACCGCAAGCTGTTGTGGAAGAAACACCTGCTCAAGAGACACAAGCCCAGCGTAGGTCTGTAAGAGTACACCGGGAGCCACAGAGATATGGATTTCTTGTGACTCAACAAGGTGACTTACTACTTATTGATGAGGATGAGCCGTCATCTTATCAACAAGCTATAATGGGCAATGATTCTGAGAAATGGCAAGAGGCCATGAAATCTGAGATGGAATCCATGTATGCAAACCAAGTATGGACTTTGGTTGATCCACCTGAAGGGGTACGGCCCATAGGGTGCAAATGGATTTTCAAGAAAAAGACCGATATGGATGGTAACGTACAAACCTATAAAGGTCGGCTGGTTGCAAAAGGATTCAAACAAATTCATGGTATTGACTATGATGAAACCTTTTCACCAGTGGCCATGGTTAAATCCATAAGGATCTTACTTGCAATAGCTGCATTTCATGATTATGAAATCTGGCAGATGGATGTCAAAACAGCTTTCCTTAATGGAAATCTGCTCGAGGATGTGTACATGACACAGCCCGAGGGTTTTGTCGATCCAAAGGATGCTGGAAAGATATGCAAGCTACAACGATCCATTTATGGATTGAAGCAAGCTTCTCGGAGTTGGAATCTTCGTTTTGATGATGCAATCAAAGAGTTTGGTTTTATCAAAAATGAAGATGAACCTTGTGTCTACAAGAAGGTCAGTGGGAGCGTAATCATTTTCCTAGTGTTGTATGTAGATGACATACTTCTTATTGGAAATGATATCCCTGCCTTGCAATCTGTAAATATTTGGCTAGGGAACTGCTTTTCGATGAAAGACTTAGGAGAAGCCACCTATGTATTAGGAATCAAGATCTATAGAGATAGATCGAGAAGGCTTCTTGGTCTAAGTCAAAGTACATACATAGACAAGGTGCTTAAAAGGTTTAGCATGCAAGAATCCAAGAAATGATTCGTGCCTATGACACATGGTATTTATCTCTCGAAGGAACAGTGTCCTTCAACACCAGATGAGAGACAACGCATGAGTAAGATTCCATACGCGTCAGCTATTGGATCTATCATGTATGCCATGATATGTACTCGTCCCGATGTATCGTATGCTTTGAGCATGACGAGCAGATATCAAGTTGATCCAGGTGAAGGTCACTGGATTGATGTCAAGAATATCCTAAAGTACTTGAGAAGGACTAAGGATACATTCTTGATTTATGGAGGTGAGGAAGAGCTCAATGTAATGGGTTACACTGATGCAAGCTTCCAAACCGACAAAGATGATTTTCGATCGCAATCTGGATATGTGTATTGCCTAAATGGAGGTGCTGTGAGCTGGAAGAGTTCAAAGCAAGAAACAGTAGCCGATTCTACAACGGAAGCTGAGTATATTGCTGCCTCGGATGCAGCAAAGGAAGCTGTTTGGATGAGGAAGTTCATTTCTGAACTTGGAGTGGTGCCTAGCATTAAAGATCCGATAGAACTCTATTGTGACAACAATGGAGCGATCGCATTGGCTAAGGAACCAAGATCTCACCAAAGATCCAAGCACATACTTAGGCGTTTCCATTTCATTCGAGAAATCGTTGAAAGGGGAGATGTTAAAATATGCAAAGTAACCAACAGATGATAATGTATCTGACCCATTGACGAAGCCGCTGTCACAGCAGAAGCATGATCGTCATACTAGATCTCTAGGCATTAGGTATATGTCTGAGTGGTCTTAGTGCAAGTGGGAGATTTGTTGGGATATGCCCTAAGACAAGTCATTAGATGATTGTTTAAGACATACAATGTTTATGGTTTTATGAATGGCAATTCATTATTATATATTATTCTTTTAACTGTGCATTGTGAATTAATATATATGTTAATGTCCTTAGAATAATATTGTATTATTCTTAAAGATGTCCCTAGTCAAGTATTATCATGAAAGGGATAATGATAATACGTAGAGACTAGTATCTGTTGATCGATGAATTGTTCATTGATATGAGATATCAAATCAACATATGGGTACATGTTAGAGAACGATGTACTGGACAGACCCACCATGAGAATGCAACATGGATAGTTATATGATCGTCATATGCAATTCTCATAGTGATAATAATGTATGTAATCCTTACGACTTGTGATCATCAGAGATCCCAACATAAGGAGTTATGTATCTTGATATCGTCAAACGTTACCCGTAACAGGGTAATCTATAAAGGCGACTATTGGATACACTACGAATTATGTAGAGGGATGTTGACTGATCGAGATAGGATTTGTCCCTCCTATATAACAGGAGATGTGTTTGGCCCTTGATCAAGTGAGAACTAAAATGCATGGCCATGCTCGAATGAGTCGATATGAGATATCGAGCTTATTCGTTTATTCTAGTTCTACTTGGGGATCAAGAAATAAAGATTGGATATACGAGTATGACTATTCCATGACTCGTGTTCAATCTAAACACAAAGGACAAAGGGATTAAGTTACATGATTAATATTATCACAAGTTCTAAAGGTTATGTCGAGTCATTGACATTCTTGTAATTTGGGTAGCATTGATGTGTTGCTAGATACCGCTCAATGCTTGAGACGTAAAATGAGATTTTATGTCACTGCCAACATTACAAGATCCTATCGGGTCGCACAAAAGATTAAATCGAGAAGGGAAATTAAATTCATGGGATGAATTAAATAATTAAGAAGAGTCTTAATTAATAATCATAATGATTAATTAAATCATGGGCTTAAGCCCATGAGGCTTTATGAAAGCCTTTAATTAATTATATAAAAGATGATTACAAGGTGTTTAATAGCAAGACAACTTCATAACACAAAACCTAATACCATAGCAAGCTCCACACGGCCGAAAACACTAGAGCTCTCGGCCACCTCAATTGCCGTGTGGTTCTAGGGTGATTTGGTGCCTTTAATCGATTTGGAATCGAGTGTGGTTTTGGTTCCGGTTTAAGAACTCGTCTAGCAACTTGTTCTTAAACCATCCCTTCACCCGATTTGATCGTGTGGATACCGTTGAGGCAAAACTCATTGAGTTTTGCTATTGACTCGGAGAAGGCGTAGGACGTGGTGCTGCTCCGTGGATTCTGCTTCAAACACGCTACAAGGGTGAGACCTTCGTATACCTTAATCCGATATGATAACGTATGTATAGATCCGGTGTTAGTAATCCATAAAAAATTTTATTCCGCTGCGTTGTATGCTCTTGGATTACTTACATACTCTTCCCGAGTATACAAAGCTCTTCCCGAGCTACCAACACTCTTCACGAGTCTTCTTGGCCTTAAGGGCTCCAAGGATAGCCACACACTTGCACCAACTAGACTTGTTGATGACTTTACAATTTTCCAACTTGCTTTGGTGTTGGAGGACCTTTACAATAACTCAACACACACCTTCACGGTGTACAAACACGAAGAGAACAAGACTCACACACAATAAAAGAATTACAAGCTCCAATACAATAACAATGTATGGAGATTGCAAAGCTTAATTCAAATAATAATTATCAAGACTTTGTGGAAGTTTGTAGGCTTCTTCATTGTCTTCAAAATGCTCCAAAGCATCAATATTTATAGTGTAGGAGGCCCCCTAGGCGCCTACTAGCCGTTGCTAAACATAAGGCTGAAATCACTCCTCGATCGCCTTCGGACATCGCCTCGGGCGATCGCCATCGCCGCGTTCCAACGGTCGTCAAATTACACGGATCGCCTCAGGCGATCAACAGCAAAAATCAAGGCCGTAGCATCAGCATGTCCAAAAACTTCATCGCCTCGAACGAACTCCACATCGCCTCAGGCGTTCCAGCCATCGCCTCGGGCGTTCAGCCCATCGCCTCAAACGATCTCCCCTGCGCGCATGCCCGCGCATTGCCTCGGCGTCGCCTCTGTCGATGTGCGGGGCGATGTCGCTCCTGGTTGCCATCGCCTCAGGCGATGGTCATCATCGCCTGGAGCGATCTTCCTGGTGTTGCTCGCCTAGCCATTGCCTCTGTCGATGTGCGTGGCGATGCCTCGCCTGGCCCCATCGCCTGGGGCGATCCAGGCCAGAATATGCACACTTGATTTTCTTCATTCCAATCCATTTTACATCACTTAATCTGCACACTAAGTAGATGTATTAGTACAACAAACACAAGTTTTGTTGATCATCAAAACTCAAAGATTGACCGGGGATAATTTAACGCATTAAACGCAACCATGCGTTTAAGCCTCAACAATCTCCCCCTTTTTGATGATCACAAAACTTGATAAACTTGAATAAGTAATATGCATGAAATGTGAGTAAAAATAACTCCCCCTTAACAATTGCATACACTACAAGATAAACAAGTAAAGCTTTAAACAAATAACTCTCCCCCTCAAACCATGCATACATAAGCTCTCCCCCTTAAACTATGCATGTATTAAGGTTCAAGTTTATCACAAAATTCTCCCCCTTTTTGTGATAATCAAAAAGCATAAAATTCAAATAAACATAGCATAATATAACAATTTTCACATGTCCATCATCAAGCATATAATAGGCATAACAAGCCTAAGATTAAATCATAGAGATGAATCACAACCATGTGTTTAGGGCATTCAACAATTAATTCTAAATATTGCAATGTGTACATATGTTCATGCATTCATGCCCAATAAACAATCAAAGCATTATAACAAATCATTTAATTGCACATTTTCACATAGCATATTCAAATTTGAATGCAAGGCATATCAAGTTACATACTATAAAAAGATAAGCATACATCATGCATTTCAACAATTATGCTAAGGGGTTATGCATTTTACTCCAATGAATATTGAGCTTCAATATTTATTGGTCACAATTACTTTGTGCCAATTAAATTTTGAATTGTTCTTTTAACATGTAAAAAGTAAATTTTACCCTCGATGACAAGAGTTCGTTCTTGTCATTGGTCCAACGCCTCGAGCCTCTTCTATAGTTGTGAATAATACAAACTCCTCCTTTGAGTTGCTTGGTCCTTCATCCTTCATTCCATTGTTGTCCCTACAAAACAAATTTAAAATAGGAGGAACTTTGGTACCCATTTGATTTTTGGGTCCTAGAGGGTTAACTTTCAATGGCACCTTTGGAATCCATTTCCACCTCTTATTAGATTGGTATTGGATTCTAGCAAACCTACATTTATTCTTAGTGTGGCCATTTTTACAACAATATTTACAAGTAGGAGAATCATGCTTTGCTTTGGCCAACAAGCTTGAAAAAGATTTTGATTTGCTTGAAAAGCCTAACCCGGCTTTGTCAAAGCTACAACGTTGCAAGCCAAGCAATTCATTCATCTTTTTACTACTTTCACTAAATTTGCAAAATGGTATCTTTAGAGAATTTAATTCATTTTTCAATGAATTATTTTCTTCATCTTTCTTAGCAATCTCAAGTTTGAGTAATTTGTTACTCATCTTGGTTTTGCCAAGAGCATCAATAAGTTCATTATAAGACTCTAAAATTTCATCAAATGAAGGTACCTCATCGTCACTTTCATCTCCTTCATCTTCAAGAGCCATTAAACAAAGATTGGTGGCTTCTTCTTCATCGGAGTCGCTATCACTCCATGTGGCTATAAACACCTTTTTCTTCCCTTTGTCCTCATTCTTCTTCCTAGGACATTTGTTAGCATAATGGCCTTTTTCTTGACAATTATAACAAGTTACCTCATTTTTGGATTCTTGTTTGGTAGCATTGGAGGTCTTTGACTTGCTATGTTTGTTGAAGAGCTTCTTGAACTTCTTTGTGAACAACATCAACTCTTCGTCATCATCATCTTCTTCATCATCGGAGTGGTCTTTCCTTCCAACCAAGGCAATCCCATTTCTTTTGGATCTATCCTCCTCCTTTACTTCTCTCCTTGTGGCGACTTCAAGCTCATGAGTCACCAATGTGCCATGGAGCTCATCAAGATCATAAGACGCGTTCTCCCCTTTGTTGGACTCGATGATGGCCGTCCTCTTGGCATCCCATTCCTTTGGTAAGGCTCTTAGTGCTCTCCTCCATATTTGCTTTGGAGGGTACTTCTCTCCAAGTTGAGCAAGCTCATTTATGATGAGGGTGAGCCTCCTAAACATGGAATCCACCTCTTCTCCGGACTCCATCTCAAATGTCTCATATTTGAGTTGTAGGAGATCAATCTTGGTCTCCTTCACTTGATTAGTGCCTTCATGACAAATTTGCAATTTGTCCCATATCTCCTTAGCCGTTGAGCACATCGAGATCCGGTTGTACTCCTTCATATCTAAGGCACAATGCAAAATATTAATCGCTTTAGCATTTTGTGAAATTAATATCATATCTGCTCTAGTGAAATCGTCCATTTCTTTGGGAACACTAATTCCCCCAACTTCCTTTAAAGGAATATGTGGACCTTTCACTGTGATTTTCCATAGATCATAATCTACGGATTGGATGTATAGAGAAATTCTATTCTTCCAATAACCGTAGTTATCACCCGTGAAAAGCGGAGGTCTATTTGTCGATTGACCTTGAGCAAACTCATTTGCTAGATTAGCCATATAAAAGATTTGATTTAAAACAAAAATCAAATGGCTCTGATACCACTTGCTGGAATCGAAGAGAGGGGTGAATGAGATTCCTTGGCTACTTTAGCGTTTTAAAATGAGTTTGAAAAATAAAATAATTTTGCGCTTACGGAAGCCTTTAGTCAATCGATAAATGCAAAGAATAAAATAAATAAATGCGTAAAGAAATAATGCGGTAAATGACATGGATATTTGTTATAGAAGTTCGGCGATGAATCGCCTACGTCTCCTCTTCCCGGTTAGATAACCTCCAACCGAGGTTCCACTAGAACAATAGATCTTGGCCTTGAGGGCTCCAAGTTAGCCACACAACAACTCTTCCCGAGTTTACAACGCTCTTCCCGAGCACACTACTCTTCCTGAGTACACAAGCTCTTCCCGAGCACAATACTCTTCCCGAGTATACAAAGCTCTTCCCGAGCTACCAACACTCTTCACGAGTCTTCTTGGCCTTAAGGGCTCCAAGGATAGCCACACATTTGCACCAACTAGGCTTGTTGATGACTTTACAATTTTCCAACTTGCTTTGGTGTTGGAGGACCTTTACAATAACTCAACACACACCTTCACGGTGTACCAACACGAAGAGAACAAGACTCACACACAATAAAAGAATTACAAGCTCCAATACAATAACAATGTATGGAGATTGCAAAGCTTAATTCAAATAATAATTATCAAGACTTTGTGGAAGTTTGTAGGCTTGTTCCTTGTCTTCAAAATGCTCCAAAGCATCAATATTTATAGTGTAGGAGGCCCCCTAGGCTCCTACTAGCCGTTGCTAAACATAAGGCTGAAATCACTCCTCGATCGCCTCGGACATCGCCTCGGGCGATCGCCATCGCCGCGTTCCAACGGTCGTCAAATTACACGGATCGCCTCAGGCGAGCGGTGGATCACCTCAGGCGATCAACAGCAAAAATCAAGGCTGTAGCATCAGCATGTCCGAAAACTTCATCGCCTCAAACGAACTCCACACCGCCTCAGGCGTTCCAGCCATCGCCTCGGGCGTTCAGCCCATCGCCTCAAACGATCTCCCCTGCGCTCATGCCCGCGCATTGCCTCGGCGTCGCCTCTGTCGATGTGCGGGGCGATGTCGCTCCTGGTTGCCATCGCCTCAAGCGATGGTCATCATCGCCTGGAGCGATCTTCCTGGTGTTTCTCGCCTAGCCATCGCCTCTTCGATGTGCGTGGCGATGCCTCGCCTGGCCCCCATCGCCTGGGGCGATGATCATCATCGCCTCTGTCGATGTGCGGGGCGATGTCGCTCCTGGTTGCCATTGCCTCAGGCGATGGTCATCATCGCCTGGAGCAATCTTCCTGGTGTTGCTCGCCTAGCCATCGCCTCTGTCGATGTGCGTGGCGATGCCTCGCCTGGCCCCCATCGCCTGGGACGATGATCATCATCGCCTGGGGCGATCCAGGCCAGAATATGCACACTTGATTTTCTTCATTCCAATCCACTTTACATCACTTAATCTGCACACTAAGTAGATGCATTACTACAACAAACACAAGTTTTGTTGATCATCAAAACTCAAAGATTGACCGGGGATAATTTAACGCATTAAACGCAACCATGCATTTGAGGCTCAACAATAAGCTTTCTGTCTATCTTGAGTTGCTTCCACTCAGTCGACTCACTTTCACTTTTTCTTCCATTTCCATGATCAACTCCGGCCCTATGACTTATTTACGATCTACATCATCCCAGCACAGTGGAATCTACAACGTCGTCCGTATAAGGATTCAAATGGAGGCATTTGAATGCTCGCCTGATAGCTATTATTGTACGAAAACTCTACCAATGCTACTGAATCCTGCCATGTACTGTCAAACTCCAATACACAAGCTCACAACCTTACATCAGTCCCAAAGCTGACTGAAGACCTTCCCAAAAGTGAGAAGTAAATCTCGGATCTCGGTCAGAGACAATGGAAATTAGGATCCCGTGCAATCTCACTACATCACGAATATACAGTTGAGCCATCCTCAAATACGTGAAAGTCATATTGTAAGGTATAAAATGAGCTACCTTAGTCAGTCTATCCACTATCACCCAAATGGCATCAAATCCCGAAACAGTTCTCGACAAATGGGTCACAAAATCCATAGATATGTGTTCCCATTTCCATTTCGGCACTTCTAAACTCTTCAATTCACCTCCTGTCATCTGCCTCTCTGCTTTCACCTGCTGACAGATCAAACACCTTTTTAAAATTGCTAGTACATCTCGCTTCATCCGCTTCCACCAAAATCGGTCACACAGATCTTTATACATCTTCTTACCGCCTGGATGGATACTGAATTTACTGTTATGGGCTCGCAGTAAAATCTCGTGGCGTAATCCGTATGTACCAGGGACTACCCAACGATCACCAAGACTTAAAGTACCATCACCGGTCATCCTGAATTTCAATGGCTGTTCTTGAAGGACTAGTGTTACCCATCTTCGTATTTCGTCGTCTGATATGAGACTTTCTGATGTTCTCAAAGATATTTGGTTCTGCTAATAATGTGGATACAAGTACCGGTGATGCACACACATCAAAATCATACCCCAGTTGGCAGTAGGAAGTCATCAAGGCCGACAGATGAATGACATCTTCAACAGCATACTTCACCTTTCGTCTCAAGGCATCAGCTGTCAAGTTGGCCCGGCCTGGATGGTATTATATCTCACAATCATAGTCTTTCAATAGGTCCATCCATCTCCTCTACCTCATATTCAACTCTGTCAGAGTAAATAAAAACTTCAGGCTCTTATGATCCATAAATATCGTAAATGATGTGCCATAGAAATAATGCCGCCAAATTTTCATGGTAAAGATAATAGCTGCCAATTCGAAATCATGAACTGGATATCTAGTCTCATGTGACTTCACCTGTCTCGAGCATAGGCTACCACATGTTTATTCTGCATTAACACAAATCCCAAGCCTTGTAGTGATGCATCGATATAAAGGATAAACTCTCGTTCTCTGTGGGAATCACTAAGATCGGTGCCATTCTATAAGGGGCACGAGAAATAGGAGATGTGACTGGTAATAATTCCATTCCAAATTCAACTTCTCGACTTGGCGGAAAACCTAGAATTTCTTCCGGAAACACATCAACAAACTCATCGATACTGGTATTTCCTCAATTTTCACCTCATTCTTCTTCTCCGCAACATCAATAGCATATATCAGATAACCCGCGTGTCCACATTCCAATAACCGTGACATTCTAATAGCATATATCAACGAAGTTTTCGGACGAGAGCCTCGCCCATAGAACTGACCACTGATTTCCTCGATCATATCGGAAACGAACTGTCCTCTGACGACAATCCACAACTTCCTGATATTGGTTCAATACATCAAGACCCAGAATATAGTCAAAATACATCATTTCCAACACAATCAGACCCGTTCTCAGGTCTTTGCCATCAAAATAAATGAGGCACTCAGATAATACTCGGGTACTGCTCACATTTCTCTCAGTGGGTGTCGAGACAAGAAGAGGCGTGGGTAGTGGAGACGGGCACATGATATTTCTCAACAAATTTAGCAGAAATAAAAGAGTGGGAGACACCTGTGTCTATCAAAATAAAAGCGGGGTAAGTAAATAAATAACACTTACCCGCAATCACCTCTTCTGGAGCTGCCTCAGCCTGCTCCCTTATCAAAGCATAGGCTTGTTCCTAGGGCGGTCCTAATGTCTGACCTCCCAATTATCGAGGCATGAATTGCTACATCTGATGCACTGCTCTATCTGTAAATCTTCCTCTATTTTCCCTGAGGTTTGGCTGTCCCCCACGATTAGGACAGTTCCGAGCAGTGTGGCCCATTTTTCCACATTCATAACAAGCCGAGCATTAGCGCATCAGGTGCGGTCCTCCACAATGGTAACATTTAATCTCCCCATTCCTACTTGCTTGCGATTGTCCCTTGTTGGATTGAGCATTGCTTTTACGATCTCCCAATGACAATAATCAGACCGTCGACCACTGAATCGAGAAGCTGATGAACCTCCTCGTGACTTAAATTGGTCACCCCTTGGTTTCAAACTCAATCTTTGTAGGCGCCAACCCCAATCTCTGCCAATTCAGCTCGTGTGAGGGCATCATCAAACGAACTGGGGTTGTTTGTTAGAACCCGATCAAACAGTTCCGGTCTCAAACCCTTCACAAAATGCCTCATCTTAGCATGGGCATTTGTGGCAATATGAGGTACATACCTCAGTAACGATGAGTATTGTAGAGCGTAATCAGAGACTGTCATGCTGCCTTGTCTTAGATTGGTAAATTCGTCCTCTTTGCTTTGCCTAGCAGCAGCTGAGAAATATCTGTTCAAAAACTGTGTCCTGAATAGGGTTCAATCTACGATTTGTCCCTGGGCTCTCAATTCCATTACCGTCGTTTTCCACCATGTAGACGACTTCTTAGCCATCTGATACTCAGTTAACCTCAACCATGCAGTCCTGGCACAGGGTGCTGATATGAAGATATGCTCGATCCTTTCAAGCCACTCTTCAGCCTCTTCCCTAGATTCAGTCTTGTCGAAACGTGGCTGTTGAAATGCCAAAAACTGAGCCAGACTCAATTCCCATGGTAATAGTTGTTGTGCAATAGGCTCCAGACCCATAGTTGGTGATGGTAGATGATTAGTCTGTGCAATACTCGCATTAACGTTTATTGCATCTCCCACTTCCTCATTGGGATTCACAGAGTTTCTGGCTGCCATGCTGTAATGCAGTGGTTAACAAAAATAATCCAAAATCAACTCATACAATACAATTTATGTTAACCATCAACACATGTACATCAATTTTATCAAGCATGTCCATATAGTATACTCAAATATGCATAAAATGCATGATCATAAGTGAACGTTTATCTGACCTGTTCACTAATTCTACCCTTCGCTCAACCACGGTATCTAACCACTGGTCTAATACCACAAATGTAAGGCCTCGCTACCTTAAACATGATTATAAGTGATAAGTGTGATTTTTACACTTAATTTGATACATGATTAGGGGTGTTTCTGTAGTGATTCCTAGAAAATATTACACGTTTTGGTATATATTTGTATATGTCAGGAATCTAGGTCCAAATGCATAAAAGTGGATGAAATGGGCTTAAAAATGCTGAAAAGGACCAAACTGAGCAAATCTGGAAAAGGAGGGACCAAATCGCAAGATTGGAGATTTGAGGTCCGCGATCGATCTCCAACTTTCGAAGATCGATCGCCACCATCCAGAATGTTTCCGCGATCGATCGCCAACTGACGAAGATCGATCGCCAAACCCGAAAATTTTGAGATTTTGTTTCCTTCTTGGTTATTTTGTGTCCGAACCTTACCAAACTCCTTCACCATTATATATATTAGGTCTTGGACGAAAATAGGGACTTTTTATCATATTTTACACCCTAGGAATAGCCTCCATCCATCCTCCCATCCTCCATATCACCATCATCCACCTCCATCCATCAACCATCCTAGGATTTTGGAACACCTTCAACAAGACGATTCAAGAGACGATCGAGAAGGAAGCGAGAGATGGAGCAAGGATCTACGAACGAAGTCGACATCGGGAGTTTATTCTTGTCTTTTAATATTAGTTTTGATTTGTTTTGATTTACTATGTTGAACTAATTTATTTATCGAGGCTAGGCGAATCCTTTGTCAAGAACCTATGATTTGATGATTTATTTGATTGAATTCCTTTAATTCTTTGTGTATAATTTATTGATCTTCATGCTTTTGAGGGGTTGATCACCCTTGAATGATTGTTATATTGCGATTGAATTGACCATAGGATATTGCAATACGATAGAGTAAATTATACAGTGGGTTTTAGGTTGAGAAGGACCAAGTAAAATCTAGCACACGTGTGATAGCAATAGATTTACCAAAATCGAAGGCTAGTAGTTTTCATAGATCTTTATTCGATATTAATTGTCCAATAAGGACACGGGAGTGCCTTACCGCAACATTAATATTAGACTTTGTTATAACTGGACCAAAGTATAATGAATGCATTAGGAAAACTCGTCACCTTAGAAATATTTGGAATTCAATCGAGAATTGTAGGGGATTGCATTGGTGAGCCAAAGTCTCGATAATCTTCTCTAGTGGATTTTTCTCGTTTACTTTTATTGACTTGGTTGGATTAGTAGTTAATTTAATTAATTAGTAGTTTAATTATTAATTCAATTTCGTAGGTTAAATATAGTTAAAAGCATCTTATTTGATACTTATAGTTAGTCCCTGTGGGTTCGACAACCTGTTCTTCATTTACTATACTAAAACTTGACAACCGTGCACTTGCGGTATAGAATCGCTACACTGGAAAATACTGTTTAAAATAATAGCGATCAAGTTTTTGGCGCCGTTGCCGGGGACTAACTTTAGTAATATCATAAGAGAAGCTTTGACTGTAATTTAACCATTTTTTTTCTTCTTTGTATATATTTAAAAAAAAAACTATATTTAATTGTTTTATTTGTTTTCCTTGCGAGATACTTGTGATGCTGCATCAACAAGTCTTCACAAGATTTGCCCAACAATATTCAGAGTCTTTTTATGCAGCGTGGGGAAGATTCAATGAATTGGCAGACACATTCCGGTATCACAACTTTTCGAACTATACTCTTCTGCAATATTTCTTCATAGGTTTGGATGCACAGACACGAGAATGGGTATTTAGCGGAGCACTGGTGATTGGGAGTCCCCTGGTTGATAGAGATGAGGATAGTGTGTTACACCTGTTCAATGATATGGCGGACTTCGATTATCACTGGTATTGTGATCCTTCCCTACAAGGTTGGAGTCACCAATACCCACCGGAGCCTCACTACCCTAATGATACGCCCCAACTATTTGAACATCACGAAGAGAGGAGAGATAGTTCTGCATATGTCACGACTCAGTTAGATGATACCTTAATAAGATTCATGGCATCAACTGAGAACAGTTTGGAGTGCCAAACGAACTCTATCCGCAACCTGGAGCAGCAAATGGCGGTCCTTTTGGAAACAATTTCAACTAGCTGCCAGGAGGAAGAGACGAGAGCTACCAATCAAGAGGCGACGAATCGAGTTTGGTTATATGATGATAACCACTCAACCAACCAAGTTTGGGGGAGTGATCCTACTCATGTGGAAAAGTCAAGGGAACTTGAGCCTCTTAAAGAGATTGAGCCTACTTCAGAGATGTTATCCGAGGAGTTCTCATGTGAAGATGAGTCGAGTGTGATGTTGGAAAAGGAAGAGACTTTCAAAGATTATGATTTGAGCCCATCGACGGAGACATGTTCTATGTCATATGTAGATCCGTATTTTCCATCGATGCCAACTTCACTGCACTACATCCTCCAAGATATGAAGCCAACTCAAGAATCATTCTCCCATACCTACCACTTCAAGAAGAATGTTGTTGGAGCAACGAGCTTACACTGTTACAATCATGCCAATCTTGAGGGCATACTAAATGAAGACCCATTTGTTGTATCATATGATACTTACTATGGGCGGCAGCCGCTCTTTGATGGTTGCTTCCAATGGTCAAGCCGATGACTAGAAATCAGCGCTTCTTGGGAGGCAACCCAAGCGTATCCTTTTGCTATTTAGTTTTATTTTATTTTCAGTTTTGCATTTAGTTTGTTTATCTCTCGAGTCGACTATTTTACCATTTGCATTCTTCTCTTGCTAGGTACTCATTTTGAGCGATGAACCCCTACAACAGTGGAGTTTTCAAAAGCCAATCTTCCTCAACCCTCATGCAAGCGTCTTGATCAGGGGAGTTTACTGTTTCCCTTTGATTCATTTCAACATTGAGGACAATGTTTGATTTAAGTTTGGGGGAGTGGCTTGCATGTTTTTTTGTTTTATCCACGTATTGTGTACTTAGTTGACACTTGAATCGTCTATTTATTATGAGCTAAAAAAAAATTTTATGAGTTCAAATTTGAGAAAAAGAATGAATCATAGTAGTGGTCTCTATTCCATGATGATATTAATCTCACTATGCATGTCAACTTGAGTTTCGATGATTGTAAAACTTGTTTGTGAATATCTTGTTTTGAGTTAGCATGTCAAAGATGAGAAATACATTAAGCACATATGAGTCACGATCTTGTTAATTGCATTTGTTGTAGTGAAAATCTTTGTGAACTTGATGAATTGTTTTGAACATCTTAGAGTACCTTAGAAACTATTGGATGATGACACTTTGAGGCGAAATTTTATAGTTATGAACTTGACTTGGAAATGATTTAGGCGATCTTTGGACCGTTTGAGCCTTTCAAGCTTACCATGATATATATCAATCTCTAGTGTCCTATTTTGAGCCTAATTGCAAAAGAATGGAGTATGTTTAACATCCTATTAACCCCCATTCAACAAATTTCATTGGCAACTCATTATACCCACCTTTATGAGCTTAAATTGAAAGAATTCATCCTTACCTAAAGGGAGTATAATGAATCTCATTAGATGCACATAAATTGCTATAATTTGATGAGTTTATTATTGAAAAAAATGATGAATGAGAAAAAAAAAAGATAGATAAAGCCTTGAAAAAAAATATCTAATTAAGACCCAAAGTGGCCAAGGCTAATAGAAAAAAAAGAAGAGAAGCTCAATTTTGTGCTAAAAATATAAACATTACATGCTTATACTCTCTTCTTTGTGCTATCCTATCTTTTCTTTGAAGCCAACACTTAGGCCTAACGTCACAAGCTTAAAAATACCTATTGATCCAAGTCTAGGGAGTGACTACATTAGTGGAGAAGTGTTTGAAAATAGGACCATGTAATGCTCAAAGATAATCTTACTTTTCATTGAATAGCATGATTTGATCTATGAAATTGGCCTGAAACTTGAAAATGACAATAGCACACACGCACATTCTGATTTGGAGACATGTTGCTCGATCTAAAACGCACAACTTGTTGAACATTTTTGATTGACTCCTGTTTGTCTGTAAGTGAGATGTCTGAGCTACATGATTGACTGGGAATTGGTTTATTTGAATTATCAAAATTGAACTCTACATTTTGATCTTATTTCTTGCTCGAGACGATCAAGTTTAAGTTTGGGGGAGTTGATATGTGTGATTTTTACACTTAATTTGATACATGATTAGGGGTGTTTTTGTAGTGATTCCTAGAAAATATTACACGTTTTGGTATATATTTGTATATGTCAGGAATCTAGGTCCAAATGCATAAAAGTGGATGAAATGGGCTTAAAAATGCTGAAAAGGACCAAACTGAGCAAATCTGGAAGAGGAGGGACCAAATCGCAAGATTGGAGATTTGAGGTCCGCGATCGATCGCCAACTTTCGAAGATCGATTGCCACCATCCAGAATGTTTCCGCGATCGATCGCCAACTGACGAAGATCGATCGCCAAACCCGAAAATTTTGAGATTTTGTTTCCTTCTTGGTTATTTTGTGTCCAAACCTTACCAAACTCCTTCACCATTATATATATTAGGTCTTGGACGAAAATAGGGACTTTTTATCATATTTTACACCCTAGGAATAGCCTCCATCCATCCTCCCATCCTCTATATCACCATCATCCACCTCCATCCATCAACCATCCTAGGATTTTGGAACACCTTCAACAAGACGATTCAAGAGACGATCGAGAAGGAAGCGAGAGATGGAGCAAGGATCTACGAACGAAGTCAACATCGGGAGTTTATTCTTGTCTTTTAATATTAGTTTTGATTTGTTTTGATTTACTATGTTGAACTAATTTATTTATCGAGGCTAGGCGAATCCTTTGTCAAGAACCTATGATTTGATGATTTATTTGATTGAATTCCTTTAATTCTTTGTGTATAATTTATTGATCTTCATGCTTTTGAGGGGTTGATCACCCTTGAATGATTGTTATATTGCGATTGAATTGACCATAGGATATTGCAATACGATAGAGTAAATTATACAGTGGGTTTTAGGTTGAGAAGGACCAAGTAAAATCTAGCACACGTGTGATAGCAATAGATTTACCAAAATCGAAGGCTAGTAGTTTTCATAGATCTTTATTCGATATTAATTGTCCAATAAGGACACGGGAGTGCCTTACCGCAACATTAATATTAGACTTTGTTATAACTGGACCAAAGTATAATGAATGCATTAGGAAAACTCGTCACCTTAGAAATATTTGGAATTCAATCGAGAATTGTAGGGGATTGCATTGGTGAGCCAAAGTCTCGATAATCTTCTCTAGTGGATTTTTCTCGTTTACTTTTATTGACTTGGTTGGATTAGTTGTTAATTTAATTAATTAGTAGTTTAATTATTAATTCAATTTCATAGGTTAAATATAGTTAAAATCATCTTATTTGATACTTACAGTTAGTCCATGTGGGTTCGACAACCTGTTCTTCATTTACTATACTAAAACTTGACAACCGTTCACTTGCGGTATAGAATCGCTACACTGGAAAATACTGTTTAAAATAATAGCGATCAATAAGCATAAAAGAGCTATTCATTCATCAGAGTAATAAGGTTTATGTTGAGGTACTGAGTATTGAGGGCTATCATAATTCCATATATAGAAGATAATTACATTCCCAATAAAATGAATGTAATCACTAATAGATTTACACTACGCATGCGTAGAGACTACACAAAATACGCATTGTCATTCTTACTTGATAGCTCTATTCCTCACATAGCCCACAACGTCAACCCATGCCTTAGCTCTCCTTGCCAAAAGCTTCTACAGGAACAACCCACAACACATGAGCATATAACAATCCAGAGTCATATTAATATGATCATAAGGTAAAATGCATAATCGTTGTTACAAAATACTTCCTGTATTCAATGCATTTAACATGCTCTCCTTGGTTGTCCCTGTTCCACAGCTCATATTCATAATCATCAGATTATAATACATTTCCTCAATTACACAGTCCATCAAAATGTCATGACATAACTCAACATAATCACAATAATCACCATATCCACGGTTCTGTTATAACAACGGTATTTTAATACCCCTCGCTTCGACATATCAACAACATTCGTAATACCCCTCGCTTCAATATGACAGGGGCATTATCCTCGCTTTGACATATTAGCGGCAAGTATCACATTCCATCGCTATGATATGACAGCAACAAGTATTCTATTCATTGCTTCGATATGACAGCAACAAGTATTATAATCATCACTCGATATAACAACGACACATATCATACTCAAAATAACAGTCCATGCATCAACATGCATCATTCATTATCAAATATACATTATTTACCGTCGATGCTCGTACGTCTCTACCCTATTTCCACAAAAGTGAGGAATGTTTGAAATTATCCTATTCGTTGTGCTGCCACTTGGGAAGGCTATACACAATTGCAACAATTCAATATTAGAAGCATATTAGGTCCCATCTCAACGTCCTCAAGACATAACAATTTTTCAAAAATTCGAGACTCGCGATCGATCACCTGAACCTCGCGATCGATCGCGAGAATTCATTGTCTCGCCGTGATCGATCGCGACCGGCGGTCGATCGCTGACCTACCTTTCTCCCCAATTATGATTGCCTTCGCGTGATCGATCGATCAATCGCGCACAAATTGGCGATCGATCGCCGAGCCCTGTTCCTTCGAAAAAATTCACATTTTGCTGCACATCATCATCTCAAAACAGCAACACATGTTATGGTTACCAGAACTCAACTACAATGTACCAAAGTATCATAATACAACTCATTTCTCAACATTAAAGCTCATCTCAAGCTTGAAATCCAAATTAACAAAAAAAGAAAAAAAAGAAATTAACAATAAACATTACACATAGCTCAAACTTTAGTCCCTTACCTCTTGTACTCCTCCAAACCAAGTTCAAGATGCTAGTTCCAAGCTAAAACCCAAGCTTTCAATGAATGGAAGATAGGAAATGAATGGGCGAGTTGGGACCCTTTTTTGTAGAGAAAAGTGTGTGAAAAAGTGTGTAATGTGTGCAGATAATGTTTTGTGGCTCAAATACTTCCCATCCTCTTATTTTAAATGTTGCTAGTTAACATGTATTTTGCTTGATATCCCTAGTTCTGGAGGCCCAGTAGGTCTTGAGGATCCGAACTTTATTTGGGCCCGGTCAGTGGGGGTCCCATTTAACCAACAAGGGAAGTCGTTATGGCCGATACCGTGCTGTCCTCATCGAGCTCGCCGCCCGACCCGAGTTTATAGCGGGCATGATCACCTCTGGCTAGCTGCCACTATCGTGTCCGAGCAGGGCCCTATTTAGTGTTCCTGAGCAGCAATCCTCGGAGCGGCCTCCGAGCCGGGGCGGCGAGAAAGTGCATCAAGAGGTCAGGACGGGCAATCATTGGACAGGACAGCCAGGCTGAGGCGAGGTTTCCTCAATAGGTCGGGACGGGCTGTATTTACCAAGATAGCCGGACTGAGGCGAGGTTTCCTCAATAGGTACGGACGGGCTGTATTTACCAAGATAGCCGGACTGAGGCGAGTTTTCCTCAATAGGTAAGGACGGTCCGCCATGGGATAGGACAGCCAAGCTGAGGCGAGTTTTCCTCAATAGGTAAGGACGGTCCGCCATGGGACAGGACAGCCAAGCTGAGGCGAGGTTTCCTCAATAGGTAAGGACGGGCAGTCATTGGACAGGACAGCCAAGCTGAGGCCACCTATGGTGGTCCTGTATACCGGGACTAGGGTTGCAGGAATCGGACACCTATTAAAGTAAAGGCTAGGCCTACTAACCAATCAAAGGGTGGTCAAGTACTGTGGGTAAGAAAAGAATATTCCCGGACGCAAAGAATCACCAGAGTAAAAGGATCGTACGAGGTAGGTAACAGATGTAGATGGTCCCCAGTCTGTGGTCCCCCCCCTCTCAGTTCCAGATATTGTCCCCAGAATCCCCGGCAAGGCGGGACCATTGGCATCCCTTCCCCTATAAAAAGGAGAATGGTTGACAAGAAGAAAGACTCTAAGCCCTCCTCTAAAAAAGAAACCAATATTGATCACCGGAGATCCTAAAAGGGAAAAGGATCCTCCCGGACTCCGGCCAAAACTGTGATTTCACGAAATAGCTCATCCCTTCCCCTATAAATTCATTTGTTATCGAAGCAAACCAAAAAGAGAGGTAACAAATTGGCGCCGTCTGTGGGAAGATTTGAGCAAAAGACGTTGATCCAATGGTAAGAACAAGGAGAACGGAAGTAGGGGAAAGTCGAGAGCACCACGCCTCCACCAATGGATGGGGATTCCAACAGAGCCAGGAAGGCTGCCAGCAGGAGAGAGACCCTGAGTGTAGGAGGGGTTTGCGGTGCTGAGGAGGAGGTGATTATCAGCTTTGGGCCACGAGATCTGGAAAATATTTGCGCAGCCCATAATGATGCCCTGGTTGTACGAGCCACTGTCGCCAATTATGAAGTCGGGAGGGTGTTTGTAGACACCGGGAGTTCGGTGAATGTGCTGTTTGACGAAGCCTTTCGGCAGATGGACTTGGGTGGATATCACCTCGAGCCAATCAACACCCCCTGTTCAGTTTCACGGGGCACACCGTGTACCCGCTCGGTCAGATCTCCCTACCCCTGTCCTTGGGATCTAATGAGGATAGGAAAACGAGGTTGATCACTTTCACCATTGTGGCGGCCTCGTCTTCGTACAACATCATCCTGGGAAGACCAGCTATGAACGAGTTCAGGGCTGTGGCCTCCACCTTCCACCAAAAGATAAAGTTCCCTGTAGGAAAAAGAGTGGGGGAAGTTAGGGGAGACCAGCCCTCATCCAAGAAATGCTACGCGGAAACTGTGAGGGTAGAGGTGAAAAGATCCCGAAGGGGCGGTGATGAAGGACGGGAGGATATGGGAGTACAGATGGTGCAGGAGGTACAGGCGATGCGGGACGGGGAAGAGGAAATTATATTAGTGTGATGACCAGAGATTATGGATGTTAATCCCGGAGTGTTAATAACCCCTAAAGTTGTTTTACGTGGCGATTTGGAGTTTAATCGAGGTGTTGGGCCTTCCGGGCTCATCTATTTGAGTAGTTGGGATTGTTGGATCCCGAGGTTGAGATTGTATTCTCATTACGGTGAAAAATCTAAGAGTTGGGTTGTTGAAGTGTCTCGGAATCTCGGGTGCTTGGTGTGGGCACCGGTAGGGGGTTTTGGAGTTAGAGAGAGAATTTTTGAAAACAGATGATTTTTAATGAATCATGATGTATTTGTGGGGCTATTAGTATTTCGGGGTATTTTTGCTATAAATACCAGTTGAACCCGAAATTTTTATTATTTGGAAGCTTTTTCAGCACCTCACCCGTCTCTCTCTCTTCCATTTCCCGTCAGCCCCGATCCCCTTGACCCCCGCGGCTTCAGGCCGTGCGCCCGCCGCCGTCCGGCCGCCGTTCGGCGCGTGCGACCCGCCACCGGCTTCGTCTCGTCGAGGCGCAGCTATCCCCTCCGGCAATTGAGAGTTTCGTCGCGTTTTGAAGTCGGATTTTGCAGGAAAGCGCCGATCCCCAATTCCTAGGGTTCATTGATTTCGAACGATTTACTTCCGATTTTCGATTGGGTAACCTCCCTTACCCCTTTTTCGTCATTATCGTATATTTCCCTGCTATTTTTGGGTGGATTTGGTTCGAATTTCTTGCTGTTGGGCGTGAGGTTTTGGTTCGAAAATTTGTTGCTTTAATGGTTCGAATTTGAATGCTGTTTGAGGGGTTTATGTTCGAATTTTTGGGGGTTTTTGGCAAGGGGTGATGATTCTTGTTGTTGATCAATTAATTCATGTTTAGATGAATTATGGTGTTTAATTGGGTTCGATTTGTGAGAATAGGGTTCGAAAATTGAATGGTGTTCTTGAGCAATTTTCGATAATGGTTAATTGTCGTGTGTTGACAATATTTTTGAGGGTTATGGGTGTGCTTGAGCATGGGTTGCATGTTCGTAAATAATTGTGAATTATTTATCGTGTTAGCACATCGTTCCTCGGAGCATGGAACTCGAGCAAGGTTTGGCTCGGACTTCGGAGATTAAGGTACGTGCGACGTACGAGCATTACTTTATATAAGAGCACTTGTGAAATGCATAATGTATTTTAATTGCATTAGATGGTTGTGGGTATGGCTATATATATGTGTGTTGATATGACTATGGAACGACCTAGTCTTGACATCGCCGCCACAAGCGTGCGTGATACTAGAGTAGTATGACCTTATAAGGGATAAGGGGTACTGGGTTTATATGACTATTGTAGGGCATTTGAGATGCCTGGGAATGATCGTGGAATCATGTATTCATTATAAGACATGTGAGATGTCTAAGTGAAATGGAGAATTGGTAGAATAAATGCTAGGCATTTGAGCTATCTGTGATTGGTAGCAAAGTTGAAAATCAGTATTAGATATCGAGATATCTATATTTGTATGTATAATGAATTTGGAATCATTAATTATTGATACTTGAGAATCAGGCATGCTATGAGTTAAATCAATGTGTTGATTTACTGATTTTTGAGATTTGATGAGTTTGATGATTGTGAGAACAGGGACAGTACACGGAATCCCGGATGAGGATGTTGCCATCCAGGGAGTATCGTTTAAAATTCATTAGTGTTTACTTTTGTTGTAAATTATGAATTTCATTATTGTGATTATGGGATTTTGTGTATTGGTATGCTCACCCCGTTGGGGGCTGTCTCTGTTGGGGCAGGTGAACAGGTACATCGATGGCTGTGGAGCTGAGCTCGAGCTGTTGATTGGATGTACTCACAGGATCGTGGTACCAGGGCTTGATGGAGCACGATATCGTATAGAGTACTTATATACACCCGAGGTTTATATACACATTTATGATGCTCGTATGTGAGCATGGATATTCTTGTATATGGGTTGTATATAAAGGCATGAGCCTTTCTCTCTTTCATCATATGTTTGCATGCAATTAGTGGTAGAATTGCTAAATGATTTGAGAGCCATTAGTGTATTATGCGGGTGTTGAAAACCCACTTTAGTTGTCTTATCGTGTGGTGTCTTCCCTGGCTGGGAATTTACTTAGTGTTCTGTATTTCTGTTGAGTATTGTGTTTTCCCTGGCCGGGAATTATATTATGTGATGTGCTTTTGTTTTGGGATAGCTCAATTTATGGGGAGACTCTGCCCAGATTTTTATAAAAGTCCACAATGTAAAAAGTGGCAAAAAGGGGATGGTAATGGGCGAACTCGACGAGTCCATATGTTGTTAGGATGATGATCTTATAACATTGAGTATTAAAGAAATTTTGTAGTTGCCATTCAATGGTAAAGTATCATCTGAGTTTCCCGATTGATTTTATTGAAAGCATGTGCCGCACATAATGAATAATACACTAATTCAGGGTTAAGGGCTTGGGGTCCTTACAATTAGTCCCAGGACAGCCTGATAAAACCACAAGAGTAGCGGCTGACCTAGACAACGTCCTGAAGCACGACTTAGTGGAATGCCTGTCCAAGCATGCCGGAATATTTGCCTGGTCTCCCACCGAGCTGTCAGGGGTGTTGCCCGCGGTAGCCCAGCACAGGTTAAATGTCAATCCAGAGGTCAAAGTAACCAGGCAAAAGAAAAGGCATTTTGGACCAGATAAAGACAGAATTATCCGAGCTGAGGTTCAGACCTTGCTGAAGGCTGGACAGATAAGGGAGGTGCAATTCCCCACCTGGTTGTCTAACGTGGTTTTGGTTCCAAAGTCGGCGGGAAAATGGACGATGTGCATCGACTTTCGTAATTTGAACAAAGCCTGTCCCAAGGACTGTTATCCCCTACCCCGGATCGACCAGTTGTTAGACTCCACCTCAGGGTACGAGTTGTTAAGTTTCATGGACGCGTACCAGGGATATCACCAAATACCCTTGGCAAAAGAGGACCAAGATAAGGTCAGTTTTATCACGTCGGATGGAACGTTCTGCTATGTGGTCATGCCTTTTGGCCTCAAGAACGCTGGGGCCACATACCAGAGGTTGATGGACAAAGTGTTTGAAAACCAGGGGGGAAGGAACATTGAGGTTTACGTGAATGACATCTTGGTAAAATCTAAGGGCCGGGCAGACCTGTTGCCCGACTTGGAGGAAACTTTTGCCACACTAAGCAGGTTTGGTCTGAAACTGAATCCGGCTAAGTGCGTATTTGGTGTGAAGAGCGGGAAATTCTTGGGTTTCATGGTAACCGAGAGGGGGATCGAGGTCAAACCGGAGAAGGTCAGAGCAATTCAAGAGATGACTTCACCTCGCAGTATAAAAGAGGTACAGAAACTGACAGGGCGGATTGCGTCCTTAGCTCGTTTTATTTCCAGGTCAGCTCATAGGAGTTACCCTTTCTTCCAAGTACTGAGAAAGGCGAAAAAGTTCGATTGGGACGACGAATGCGAGAGAGCTTTCTCTGACTTGAAGAAGCACCTGGCCGAGCTGCCCGTCCTGGTAAAACCCCAGCCCGGCGAGCGATTATGGATCTATTTGTCCGCTACGGAGAGTGATGTCAGCTCAGTACTGATAAAACAGGACGGCACGGACCAGAGGCTGGTATACTATGTCAGCCATGCACTGAGAAGAGCGGAACTCAGATATCCAGAGGCTGAGAAGTTGGCATTAGCTTTGGTCATAACCGCGAGAAGGCTGAGACCCTACTTCTTGTCACACCCCATCTCAGTACTAACCAACAGCCCCATGGGGAGGATAATGACCCAGCCTGATGTATCAGGGAGATTGGTGAAGTGGACAATCGAGCTCGGCGAGTACGACGTGACCTACCAACTGTTGGGATATGCCCTAAGACAAGTCATTAGATGATTGTTTAAGACATACAATGTTTATGGATTTATGAATGGCAATTCATTATTATATATTATTCTTTTAACTGTGCATTGTGAATTAATATATATGTTAATGTCCTTAGAATAATATTGTATTATTCTTAAAGATGTTCCTAGTCAAGTATTATCATGAATGGGATAATGATAATACGTAGAGACTAGTATATGTTGATCGATGAATTGTTCATTGATATGAGATATCTAATCAGCATATGGGTACATGTTAGAGAACGATGTACTGAACAGACCCACCATGAGAATGCAACATGGATAGTTATATGATCGTCATATGCAATTCTCATAGTGATAATAATGTATATAATCCTTACGACTTGTGATCATCAGAGATCCCAACATAAGGAGTTATGTATCTTGATATCGTCAAACGTTACCCGTAACAGGGTATACTATAAAGGCGACTATTGGATACACTACGAATTATGTGGAGGGATGTTGACTGATCGAGATAGGATTTGTCCCTCCTATATAACAGGAGATGTGTTAGGCCCTTGATCAAGTGAGAACTAAAATGCATGGCCATGCTCGAATGAGTCGATATGAGATATCGAGCTTATTCGTTTATTCTAGTTCTACTTGGGGATCAAGAAATAAAGATTGAATATACGAGTATGACTATTCCATGACTCGTGTTCAATCTAAACACAAAGGACAAAGGGATTAAGTTACATGATTAATATTATCACAAGTTCTAAAGGTTATGTCGAGTCATTGACATTCTCGTAATTTGGGTAGCATCGATGTGTTGCTAGATACCGCTCGATGCTTGCGACATAAAATGAGATTTTTATGTCACTGCCAACATTACGAGATCCTATCGGGTCGCACAAATGATTAAATCGAGAAGGGAAATTAAATTCATGAGATGAATTAAATAATTAAGAGGAGTCTTAATTAATTATCATAATGATTAATTAAATCATGGGCTTAAGCCCATGAAGCTTTGAGAAAGCCTTTAATTAATCATATTTAATATGATAGCAAGGTGTTTAATTGTAAGACAATATCAAAACTTAAAACCTAGCCTCCACTTCAAGCTCTCTCGGCCGAACCCTAGGAGCCGTGAGCTTCACCATCGCCGCCGTCTTGCTTGGTGGTTCGTGGTGGTCGTTGATCGGTTATTGTAACCGTGAGTCTTGTTGGTTCAAGAATAAGTCTAGCAACTTGTTCTTGAACGTCCCTTTCGATTCGATCGTGTGGATACCGTAGAGGCGAAGGCGAAAACTTTCGTTTGTGACTCGGAGTTCGTTGGACGTGCTGCTCCGTGGATTCTGCTTCAAACGCGCTACAAGGGTAAGACTCTTATGTAATTCTCTAATCCGATATGAATCCCTTTGTATAGATCGCTGGTTTGTAATCCCAAATTTTATTCCGCTGCGTTGTATGCTCATGGGGTTACTTACAGTGGTATCAGAGCCGTGTACAAGGCTCATATCGGATTTTATGTGGTTAAATAGTTTAATCATGTTAGAATTAAATATTGCATGCTAATTGAAACTGTTTAAATTCATATATGATATGAAATTAATTTTAGTTTATGAAAATCATCGTAGTAATTGTATTTGATATAATTGGCGAATAAAATTATTTATTGAGCTTTAAATTTCGGCCACCACCATCACAAATGTCACCATGGCTAGCCACATGAGGGCTAGGGTTTTCGAACCCTTGGCTCGAGATGGCTTAGTCGTTGTGGCTAATAATTGTGCATGGAAGTGTCGAAAATTAATTAGGGTTTAGAACCCATTGGACATGACGGCTAGATCATGACGGCTAGGGTTTCGAACCCTAATGGCCGTGCATGGCTCGGCCATAATCGCCCTATTTTCTTAAATTTTGATGCTTGGATGAGTTTTGAACTCCTTGACTCGATAATGGTTTATGCATGCATGGATTAGTAACTTTACCACATGAGAGCAAGGATTTTCGAACCCTTAGCTCGAGATGGTTGAGCGAACCCCGTGCATGGCATGACCGTGACTCGTGGCTAACAAATTCCGGCGTTTAAAACAAGATGGCTCGATAAAAACATCAAAAGGGTGCGAGGCGGCTAGGGTTAGAACCCTAGTGCCGCCGCCGCATGGACCATGGCTCGGCCATGGGCTAGGGTTTCGAACCCTAGGCCCACTATTGGTCCAGCCGTGGGTTTTGGTTCGAACCATGGTGGTTCGTGTTTTAGTCGCTTTAGTTCGTGGCATGTGATGTCCCGAGCGTACGATAATTTTTTCAAAATTATTTTACAGTTTTAATTAGAATTAAATTTAAATTGTTTAGAATTTAATTAATTAAATGTTAATGCATGCTTTATGTGTTGTTTGAGCATGGTGCGTGGTTATAGCCCTTTGACCTATTAGATAGGATTTGTGAATGATTGTAATTTATAATACGACCTGCGTGTCGTGCCTTTCTCTATTTCATTCTAAATGTAATCCCTCCCCTATGTTCCCCTCGAATGTGAATCGAGGAATTCTATATCTTGTAAAATAGTGTAGTTTATTTTATTGATGGTGATCAATGAAGATGGAGCATCGTGCCGGGATGAGGAGGCCATTCACAAATTGGAGCCAAAGGAAGGTGCTTATGAAGTTACCTTAGGTTGACTCATAAGAGTTTCTCATTGGCTTGAGAAACTCATTAGTAGGGGCTATAACCATGTCACGTTTTAATTATGTATGTTGATGCATGATTTATCTTATGTTTTAGTTTGATAATAGTATTACACATATATGTAGATATGTATACAACTATATGTAGTGGACATATTTTAAATTATCAAATTAATCATGAGATCAATAAATCCCTCTAAAATATTAAGTTTTAGATGCCTTCCAAAATAAAAGTACTCGTCAATAACTTCGATTGTACATGTGTGGGTTTGCCAAAGCAAAGCACCGTGGCAATCTTAGTAAGGCGCGAAAGGATAAAAGTGATATCCGTTATACTTTATTTGGGTACGACTTAACTAGGTTATCTCAATAGGATTGGGAACCTAGAGGCATGGGTTGGATTATAATTCATTAGATGAATTGAACAAAGTGTTGTTCGTCCAACTATCCAAGAATTATATGTGATGTAATTGACAAAGTGTTGTCTACCTAAATAACCGAGTCTTGGGCGATTAGCCAAAGCTAACTCAAGATTAGGCGAAATATGGATCTTGGCCCACTAATAGTTTCGAGGGTTGATATTTTTCAAATAAAATAGTGGGAGTATCATTTAATATAAGACCATGTTAAATGATTTAAATCATAAACTTATTTTGCATATTTATATTGTAGATATCCATGGCAACTACAAACGTTACTAGCACTTTATGACTGCGATCGGTCCTTGAGAAGGACAAACTAAATGGGACGAATTTCCTAGACTGGCATAGGAACTTGAGGATAGTCCTCAAACAAGAAAAGAAACAGTATGTTCTAGAGGAACCCTTGCTCGCTGAGGAACCTCCCCTAACAGCTACAAGAGCTGAAAAAGATGCTTACAAGAAGCATCAGAGTGACGCACTTGATGTTGGGTGCCTCATGCTTGCCACTATGAACTCTGAGCTTCAGAAGCAACATGAGGAAATGGAGGCGTTCGATATGATCGAACACTTAAAGCAGTTGTACCAACAGCAAGCTAGACAAGAGAGGTATGACGTCTCTAAAGCGTTGTTCCAGTGCAGGATGGTAGAGGGAAGCTTAGTTGGAACTCATGTGCTCAAGATGATTGGGTACATTGAGAATCTGGATAAGCTAGGTTTTCCATTGGACCAAGAGTTGGCCACCGATGTAATCTTGCAATCGTTGCCGGAGAGCTTCAGTCAATTTGTAGTAAATTACAATATGACTGATATGGAAAAGACTCTGCCCCAGTTGCTTGGTATGTTGAGAACATATGAAGCAAATACTAAGAAGACTAAGGCCACAAATGTCCTTATTGTGAATAAGGGCAAAGGAAGGGCCAAAGCCAAAGGCAACAAGAAAGCAAAGAAGGTCTTTGCTAAATCTAAGCCAAAGTCTTCTGCACTGAAGCCAAAGGGAGGGATAGCAAAGGAAGGGAACTGTTTCCATTGCGGTGAGACCGGCCATTGGAAAAGGAACTGCAAAGTATATCTGGAGGATCTAAAGAAAGGAAGTGTGACTTCCGCTTCAGGTATTTTTGTTATAGAAGTCAATTTATCTACTTCTTCATCATGGGTATTAGATACTGGATGTGGATCTCACATTTGTGTAAATGTGCAGGATCTCAAAAGGAGTAGGACATTGGCAAAAGGTGAAGTTGATCTCCGAGTTGGAAATGGAGCAAGAGTTGCTGCATTAGCTATAGGAGATTATCATTTAGCTTTACCTTCTGGTTTATCATTGATTTTGAAAGACTGTTATTTTGTGCCTTCAATTACTAAAAACATTATTTCTATTTCTTGTTTAGACAAGTATGGTTTTTCATTTATAATAAAGGACAATTGTTGTTCTATTTATTTAAATGATATGTTTTATGCTAGTGCACAAATGGTGAATGGTCTTTATGTATTAAATCTTGATATGCCTATCTATAACATAAATACTAAAAGGATTAAAAATAATGATTGTAATCCGACTTATCTCTGGCACTGTCGCTTGGGCCACATAAACGAGAACCGCATATCTAAACTTCATAAGGATGGAGTATTAGATTCATTTGATTTTGAATCATATGAAACATGCGAATCTTGTTTAATGGGCAAGATGACTAAAACCCCTTTCAAGGGACATGTTGAAAGGGCAAATGTTTTATTGGGACTAATACATAGTGATGTATGTGGACCAATAAGTACACTAGCTAGAGGTGGTTTTCAATACTTCGTTACATTTACTGATGACCTCAGTAGATATGGGTATGTATACCTAATGAAACATAAACATGAAACCTTTGAAAAGTTCAAAGATTTCAAGAATGAAGTACAAAACCAACTTGGCAAAAGTATCAAAATCCTTCGATCAGATCGAGGAGGAGAATACTTAAGCCAAGAGTTTCATGACTATCTAAAGGAGTGTGGAATAGTCCCACAACTCACTCCTCCGTATACTCCACAATGGAATGGTGTATCCGAGAGGAGAAATCGAACCTTGTTAGACATGGTTAGATCAATGATGAGTCATGCAGATCTTCCGATATCATTTTGGGGACACGCTCTAGAAACAGCGATTTTCTTACTGAACCGTGTTCCATCTAAATCAGTGGAAAAGACACCATATGAGATATGGACTGGGAAGCGTCCTAGTATGTCTTTTATGAAGATTTGGGGTTGTGAGGCTTTCGTTAGACGTCACGCCACTAACAAACTTGGACCCAAATCTGATAAGTGTTTATTTGTGGGGTATCCTAAGGAAACGAAAGGATACTATTTCTATTATCCCACCGAGAACAAAATAGTTGTTGCTCGGACTGGTGTATTTCTTGAAAGAGAATTTATTTCTAGAAAAACCAGTGGGAGAAAAATAGAACTTAGTGAAGTTCAACCACAAGAAAACACTGAACCTGAAATTGAGATGGAAACAGAGCAGGCACCACAAACTGTTGTGGAAGAAGCACCTGCTCAAGAGACACAAGCCCAGCGTAGGTCTGTAAGAGAACACCGGGAGCCACAGAGATATGGATTTCTTGTGACTCAACAAGGTGACTTACTACTTATTGATGAGGATGAGCCGTCATCTTATCAACAAGCTATAATGGGTAATGATTCTGAGAAATGGCAAGAAGCCATGAAATCTGAGATGGAATCCATGTATGCAAACCAAGTATGGACTTTGGTTGATCCACCTGAAGGGGTACGACCCATAGGGTGCAAATGGATTTTCAAGAAAAAGACCGATATGGATGGTAACGTACAAACCTATAAAGGTCGGCTGGTTGCAAAAGGATTCAAACAAATTCATGGTATTGACTATGATGAAACCTTTTCACCAGTGGCCATGGTTAAATCCATAAGGATCTTACTTGCAATAGCTGCATTTCATGATTATGAAATCTGGCAGATGGATGTCAAAACAGCTTTCCTTAATGGAAATCTGCTCGAGGATGTGTACATGACACAGCCCGAGGGTTTTGTCGATCCAAAGGATGCTGGAAAGATATGCAAGCTACAACGATCCATTTATGGATTGAAGCAAGCTTCTCGGAGTTGGAATCTTCGTTTTGATGATGCAATCAAAGAGTTTGGTTTTATCAAAAATGAAGATGAACCTTGTGTCTACAAGAAGGTCAGTGGGAGCGTAATCATTTTCCTAGTGTTGTATGTAGATGACATACTTCTTATTGGAAATGATATCCCTGCCTTACAATCTGTAAAGATTTGGCTAGGGAACTGCTTTTCAATGAAAGACTTAGGAGAAGCTACCTATGTGTTAGGAATCAAGATCTATAGAGATAGATCGAGAAGGCTTCTTGGTCTAAGTCAAAGTACATACATAGACAAGGTGCTTAAAAGGTTTAGCATGCAAGAATCCAAGAAAGGATTCGTGCCTATGACACATGGTATTTATCTCTCGAAGGAACAGTGTCCTTCAACACCAGATGAGAGACAACGCATGAGTAAGATTCCATACGCGTCAGCTATTGGATCTATCATGTATGCCATGATATGTACTCGTCCCGATGTATCGTATGCTTTGAGCATGACGAGCAGATATCAAGTTGATCCAGGTGAAGGTCACTGGATTGCTGTCAAGAACATCCTGAAGTACTTGAGAAGGACTAAGGATACATTCTTGATTTATGGAGGTGAGGAAGAGCTCAATGTAATGGGTTACACTGATGCAAGCTTCCAAACCGACAAAGATGATTTTCGATCGCAATCTGGATATGTGTATTGCCTGAATGGAGGTGCTGTGAGCTGGAAGAGTTCAAAGCAAGAAACAGTAGCCGATTCTACAACGGAAGCTGAGTATATTGCTGCCTCGGATGCAGCAAAGGAAGCTGTTTGGATGAGGAAGTTCATTTCTGAACTTGGAGTGGTGCCTAGCATTAAAGATCCGATAGAACTCTATTGTGACAACAATGGAGCGATCGCATTGGCTAAGGAACCAAGATCTCACCAAAGATCCAAGCACATACTTAGGCGTTTCCATTTCATTCGAGAAATCGTTGAAAGGGGAGATGTTAAAATATGCAAAGTACCGACAGATGATAATGTATCTGACCCATTGACGAAGCCGCTGTCACAGCAGAAGCATGATCGTCATACTAGATCTCTAGGCATTAGGTATATGTCTGAGTGGTCTTAGTGCAAGTGGGAGATTTGTTGGGATATGCCCTAAGACAAGTCATTAGATGATTGTTTAAGACATACAATGTTTATGGATTTATGAATGGCAATTCATTATTATATATTATTCTTTTAACTGTGCATTGTGAATTAATATATATGTTAATGTCCTTAGAATAATATTGTATTATTCTTAAAGATGTTCCTAGTCAAGTATTATCATGAATGGGATAATGATAATACGTAGAGACTAGTATATGTTGATCGATGAATTGTTCATTGATATGAGATATCTAATCAGCATATGGGTACATGTTAGAGAACGATGTACTGAACAGACCCACCATGAGAATGCAACATGGATAGTTATATGATCGTCATATGCAATTCTCATAGTGATAATAATGTATATAATCCTTACGACTTGTGATCATCAGAGATCCCAACATAAGGAGTTATGTATCTTGATATCGTCAAACGTTACCCGTAACAGGGTATACTATAAAGGCGACTATTGGATACACTACGAATTATGTGGAGGGATGTTGACTGATCGAGATAGGATTTGTCCCTCCTATATAACAGGAGATGTGTTAGGCCCTTGATCAAGTGAGAACTAAAATGCATGGCCATGCTCGAATGAGTCGATATGAGATATCGAGCTTATTCGTTTATTCTAGTTCTACTTGGGGATCAAGAAATAAAGATTGAATATACGAGTATGACTATTCCATGACTCGTGTTCAATCTAAACACAAAGGACAAAGGGATTAAGTTACATGATTAATATTATCACAAGTTCTAAAGGTTATGTCGAGTCATTGACATTCTCGTAATTTGGGTAGCATCGATGTGTTGCTAGATACCGCTCGATGCTTGCGACATAAAATGAGATTTTTATGTCACTGCCAACATTACGAGATCCTATCGGGTCGCACAAATGATTAAATCGAGAAGGGAAATTAAATTCATGAGATGAATTAAATAATTAAGAGGAGTCTTAATTAATTATCATAATGATTAATTAAATCATGGGCTTAAGCCCATGAAGCTTTGAGAAAGCCTTTAATTAATCATATTTAATATGATAGCAAGGTGTTTAATTGTAAGACAATATCAAAACTTAAAACCTAGCCTCCACTTCAAGCTCTCTCGGCCGAACCCTAGGAGCCGTGAGCTTCACCATCGCCGCCGTCTTGCTTGGTGGTTCGTGGTGGTCGTTGATCGGTTATTGTAACCGTGAGTCTTGTTGGTTCAAGAATAAGTCTAGCAACTTGTTCTTGAACGTCCCTTTCGATTCGATCGTGTGGATACCGTAGAGGCGAAGGCGAAAACTTTCGTTTGTGACTCGGAGTTCGTTGGACGTGCTGCTCCGTGGATTCTGCTTCAAACGCGCTACAAGGGTAAGACTCTTATGTAATTCTCTAATCCGATATGAATCCCTTTGTATAGATCGCTGGTTTGTAATCCCAAATTTTATTCCGCTGCGTTGTATGCTCATGGGGTTACTTACACCAACCACGATCATCCATTAAATCCCAGGCTTTATCAGATTTCCTCGCGGAAATGATAGAGATTGAGGCTGAGGAGCCATGGAAAGTATACGTGGATGGGGCAGCAAACAGTGAAGGCAGTGGAGTGGGGATTGTTCTGATATCCCCCGCGGGTGAAAAGATGAAGGTCATTATCAGATTGGATTTCCGGGCTTCTAACAATGAAGCAGAATACGAGGCCATGCTGATCGGGCTGAGGTTGGCAAAGGAGGTCGGTGTCAGCCGGGTGATCCTTCACTCGGACTCCCAGTTGGCCACTCAGCAGGTGAAAGGGAATTACAAAGCCAAAAGCGAGTAGATGATAGAATACTTGAAGGCTATACAGGAGATGTCAGAAAGTTTCGTGGAGTGGAGCATAGTGCAGATCCCTAGGGAGGATAATCACGAAGCTGATGAGCTCTCCAAGTGGTCAACATCCCTAGTTCCCTTGTCCCAAAGGGAGCTCATATTTCAAACTGAGTTGGTTCCGTCAACTCAGCCCGCCACAGAGTCCCCTGAGGTCCTAGGTTGGATGGCCCCAATTTTGAACTACTTGAGAAAGCTTGAAGTGCCCGCTGACAAGAACCAAGCCCGGCGGTTGAAGAGGTATTCATTCCGTTTTGTTCTGATAGAGGATGTGTTATATAAGAGGTCCTTTGCCGGACCCCTGCTCCGGTGTCTGAGCGCGGAGGAGGCAGAATATGTGCTCAGAGAAATTCACGAGGGATGCTGTGGAGACCATCTCGGGGGGTTGGCTCTGGCCAGAAAGACCCTCCTTGCTGGATATTTCTGGCCGACCCTGAGGAACGACGCGATCAGGACTGTAGTCACTTGTGAGGGTTGTCAGAGGAACAGTAAGTTCCAGTTAAGGCCAGCAAGGCTCATGAAAGCGGTAACATCGTCCTGCCCTTTCGATAAATGGGGTTTGGATATCGTGGGACCCTTCCCGATAGCCCCGAAGCAAAAGAAATTTCTGTTGGTGGCTGTAGATTACTTCTCAAAGTGGGTCGAGGCCGAACCATTAGCCAAGATCGCCGAGGAGAATGTGCTGGATTTTCTGTGGAAGAACATAGTTTGCCATTTCGGAGTACCCAGGAATTAGTATCAGACAATGGGAGGCAGTTCCAGGGGCAGAGGTTAATGGCTTGGTGCAAGGAAATGAAGATCGAACAAGCCTTTACATCGGTGGGTTACCCGCAGAGCAATGGGCAGACAGAGGTCACCAACCGATCAATTGTGCAAGCGTTAAAGGCAAGACTGTACGGGGTTGGTAAGGATTGGGTGGACGAGCTGCCAAGTGTGTTGTGGGCTTACAGAACGACAGCTCGCGTCCCAACAGGAGAAACGCCTTTCAGCATGGTATATGGAACGGAGGCCGTGCTCCCAGCTGAGGTCGGAAAAACTTCTGCCAGGGTCCAAGCATATGATGACAACAATGAGCAACACAGAGCTCTGGATTTGGATATGATCAATGAGAAAAGGGAAAGGGCCGCTATAAGGATGGAGGCTTACCGCAGCAAGATAGTCAAAGCCTACAACAAGAGGGTGATACCCCAGAATTTTCAAGTGGGGGACCTCGTCCTCAAAAAGGTTAACCCAGCAGGGGAGGTAAGAAAGCTCGACCCTCGATGGGAGGGACCGTACAAAGTAGTCCAAAGACTTAGTTCCGGATCGTACTACTTAGAGGAGGGCGAAGACCGACGCCTCAAAAGACCTTGGAATGCATATCACCTCAGAAAATATTATTCCTAGGCATTTTATTGTTGTTATTTCAATTCCATATACGAACACTGTTATTTTATGAACTTTTCCCTTAAATCCCATGTCACAAAATTAAAAGTGCAGGTCATCCCTGTCACTAAAGCCCAGGTGTATGAGGCCCTGGCACCAATTAAAATTGCAGGTCATCCCTGTCACTAAAGCCCAGGTGTATGAGGCCCTGGCACCAATTAAAAGTGCAGGTCATCCCTGTCACTAAAGCCCAGATGTATGAGGCCCTGGCACCAATTAAAAAGTGCAGGTCATCCCTGTCACTAAAGCCTAGTTGTATGAGGCTCTGGCACCAATTAAAAGTGCAGGTCATCCCTGTCACTAAAGCCCAGGTGTATGAGGCCCTGGCACCAATTAAAAGTGCAGGTCATCCCTGTCACTAAAGCCCAGGTGTATGAGGCCCTGACACCAATTAAAAGTGCAGGTCATCTCTGCATCATAGAGCCCGGGTGTATGAGCGCAGGTCAAGAGGACATCATCTGCTTGTAAGGATTATTTCGTGAGCTCGGGTCGAGTAAAACCTTTTTGCACGGTTGAGTATCTGTGGAGATTAACAGGTTAGCCCTGTTTTAAGATTTTATTTTGTTAGAATTATTCTAGTCGTTATTGCACGACGGCCCTATGCGGCATTCAGTTCTACGCGTGGGATTATTTTTAAGTTGTATTTTTTGGATCAATCCAATGTAAAACCACGGGCCGGCTAGGCTGGTATAAGTGGTCGGAACGTTCGTAAAGTTGCGATGGAAGCCAATTCCTAACAAGTAAAACCAATTGCTTCAGAGAGGACAATCAAAATTCAAAATGACATCATTACAGGGGGGTGCCTCCGAAGCACAGTACAAGCGTAAAAGGGAAATAAAGAAAAAAATACAAAGGATAAATTAAGAACAAGTCAAACTAGTTGATAAAGTCGGGAGGGATGTTGGCAATGATTGCGTTAAGGTCCAGGAAGTCGTCAGGGTCCTGGTCACTAGGCGGGAAGCCCTTGGCTTTGAACTGGCCCTTGCACCCCTCGAAACCGAGGTCCAGAAACTTAAAGGCCTTGGAGGCCAGCATGCGCGTAAATTCTCCGACTTGATGAAGGCTTCGCGTCGGGCTGATTCACCCGCCACATAGGATTCCAACTCGGATTTGACCTTTCCAATCTCGGCCATGGCATTGGAAAGGTCTCGCTCCTTCCCGACCACAGCACCACGGAGCTGTTCGACATCAGCTCGTAGTCGGATCACCGAGGCCCTATAAGACTCTAGTTCAGCAGCGTCCGCCTCGGACTTAGCAGTAGCATTCTCAGCTTCTGACTTGGCCTCCCGCGCTGCTTTCTTCGCGTCCCTGGCTGATTGGCCGTAGCTTGCACCCCGACGAAGGCTCTCGCACATCATCACTAGGCCCTGAAGAGAAAAGGGGAAGAGGGACTCAGTTCCATATAAAAAAAAATAAAAAAAAAAAGCTTACTGATAGGGCCCGAGATACGCCTTCCTCTGCCAGGGGTTTCCACCTCAGCTCGGATAAGACTTGCTGATCAGCGGAGGAGGTCAGACACTCAACAATTTGGGCAGATAGACCTGAGAGGGCAGAGTTGATAAGGCTGACTTCTCGAGTATAACCCACCGGTACCCCCGGTGAACCCGGGTCGGCGGGAGCAGCGGATAGATGACTTGGGGGGAAGCAGGTGGGGTGTCGATCTCATGAATAACCGGGGAAGTAGCCACCTCTTCCCGAGTCGGAATCCTAGCTGCGCCTCTGTCCCTTTTCCTTTTTCTCAGGCCGGTCTTCTCCCTAACCTCTTCGGCGCGAGGAGGGCTGGCCACTGGAAATGGAGGGTTTGGGGGGGCAACGGGGGCGCTAAGGGGTTGGCTCGAAGGGCCCGCACCGGCCGCCCCTTTTCCCGCTTTCTTCTGAGACGCCATGGTAGATAGCAGCTGCTGAAGAGACATGTTATCTGCAAGAGAAAGGATTAAGCTCAGACATAAAAAAAAAATATAAATGTAATAAGCGGGGGCCAGATAGGAAGAACGTACCACCAGGGACGTCTGGATAGGAGCTCAGCCCAAAACTCCTGAGTACGTCCTCCCTGATCAGGGCAGCTGAATCAAAACGCCGACCCCCAAGGGTTGAGATAACCATTTGGAAGAACACGTCCTCTTTATATTTTTTGGGCAAAGATCGGGGGGTAGGTAGGGTATCTCGCCAGGCCATTGGGCAAGCCCAGCGTCGAGGTGGTTTGACAAAGAAATAGGTTTGTTTCCATCCCTTACGGGAGCTCGGGATGTTGTTTAAAAATTTATAAAAGGTCCCGGCACCAAAGTAAAACACCCCGGGAGATGGGGTTTTCTTAACCTGAAAAAAATAATTAAGAAGGGTAGGGGAGAAAGGCAGACCCAAGGATCGGAAGAGGGCAGTGACAGAGACTAGGCTCTGGTAGGAATTGGGGGTAAGCTGGCTCAGAGAGACACAATGAAAGTGGGAGAACTCCTGGAAAGAAAGGGGGATAGGAAAGCGAAGTTCGATTTTAAGCTGCTCAAGGAAGAAGGGAAAGTACCCGGGCGGGGGGAGATGCGGACGCTCACCAGCCCTAGGGACCCGGACGTCGTGATCCGATGGGATAAACCACGTACGGAGAAGGTGCTCGGCCTCAGGGGAAACGCACGAGTCGAGGATCTCGACCAGGGAAGTCCGGCCTGGGCCAGGCTCCTCGGGTCGAGAACCTCGAAGGTGGGGAGAGAGGGATCAAATACCCTAGGAGGGACTCGTCGGAGGGGTGCCACCTCGGGAATGTCTCCCTCGGGAGCATCCGACCTCCGACCCGAGGGGCTGGGTAGATCAGACACCTCGGCCTCCTCGTCCCCCCTCGAAAGAGAGCACCAGAAGTGGAAGAAGTGGAGTGTGACATTAACAGAAAGGAAAGCAGAGCTGACTTACAGGGTTGTAAGGAGAGGCGATTGATCCGACCTAGAGCGCAAATGAATGAAAGTGACTCGAGGGCCTCAATTTATAGAAGATATGGTGCGTGGGCCGAGGAAAGCCTGGCCCAAACCAACGATGCAGATGAAGGAATCTGAACGGTCGGAGCGCCAGATAAGGGCACGTGGCCTGACAACCTACTAGGGTTTGGTACGGGACAGCTGTCACCCCGGGACCAGGAGTTGTCCAATCAAAGGACCGGGGTCAGGAACCAATAAAATTCGCCACAAGCCCATTAGTCGAGGCAGCGCTACTCTAGCTCGACTTGGGGGGGATACTGATGATATCCCTAGTTCTGGAGGCCCAGTAGATCTTGATGATCCGAACTTTATTTGGGCCCAGTCAGTGGGGGGCCCATTTAACCAACAACGGAAGTCGTTAGGGCCGATACCGTGCTGTCCTCATCGAGCTCGCCGCCCGACCCGAGTTTATAGCGGGCACGATCACCTCTGGCTAGCTGCCACTATCGTGTCCGAGCAGGGCCCTATTTAGTGTTCCTGAGCCGCAATCCTCGGAGTGGCCTCCGAGCCGGGGCGGCGAGAAAGTACATCAATCATTGGACAGGACAGCCAGGCTGAGGTGAGGTTTCCTCAATAGGTCAGGACGGGCTGTATTTACCAAGATAGCCGGACTGAGGCGAGGTTTCCTCAATAGGTAGGGACGGGCTGTATTTACCAAGATAGCCGGACTTAGGTGAGTTTTCCTCAATAGGTAAGGACGGTCCGCCATGGGATAGGACAGCCAAGCTGAGGCGAGTTTTCCTCAATAGGTAAGGACGGTCCGCCATGGGACAGGACAGCCAAGCTGAGGCGAGGTTTCCTCAATAGGTAAGGACGGGCAATCATTGGACAGGACAGCCGAGCTGAGGCCACCTATGGTGGTCCTGTATACCGGGACTAGGGTTGCAGGAATCGGACACCTATTAAAGTAAAGGCTAGGCCTACTAACCAATCAAAGGGTGGTCAAGTACTGTGGGTAAGAAAAGCATATTCCCGGACGCAGAGAATCACCAGAGCAAAAGGATCGTACGAGGTAGGTAACAGATGTAGATGGTCCCCAGTCTGTGGTCCCCCCCCCCCCCCCCTCTCAGTTCCAGATATTGGCATCCCTTCCCCTATAAAAAGGAGAATGGTTGACAAGAAGAAAGACTCTAAGCCCTCCTCTAAAAAAGAAACCAATATTGATCACCGGAGATCCTAAACGGGAAAAGGATCCTCCCGTACTCCGGCCAAAACTGTGATTTCACGAAATAGCTCATCCCTTCCCCTATAAATTCATTTGTAAGCGAACCAAAAAGAGAGGTAACATTGCTTAAAGCCATGATTTAACTTAAAACCGAGTCCAAACATAAGTCCGTAATTATCAAGTAGTAATTCACTTAATCATTTACGAGTATCACAATACTGCCATCTTCTAAATCTCATTTTGGGCCCTTGTTATATTTATGCATTTTTCACCATATTTTAGTCAATACTTCATTACATTCGATTCCTACAAAGCAACAAAACAAAATTGGAACACGTAATTTTGCTCGAATACTAACATAAAAGTAGAAGAAAAGAATATAAATGAAAAAGAGAAGGCGGTTCCATTAATGGAGTTCTTGAACCGAAGTTGAGAGAGGAAAAAGGCGTGTCCAATTAATCTACCGGTCACATCGGTTAACTGAAGGAGGCCATTGTTCATGAATCTGTTACACCCCATTTATGCTGATGCTTGTCTTGAATCATTGAATCCAATATATGTAAACTCATCTCATTCTGAGATGAAATGGAATAACGAAGAAAAGGATTATGATGATAAAAATTCCTATTGAATAAGGCGGAACCAGAAAAATAGATTTAGGGGGGCGAAAATTAAATTTTTCAAAGTATATAAATATTTTGTTGGCTTAGGTATATAAAATAATAACCAGTATTATATTTGTATATATATATTAATAAATATGATTATAAAAATAATATTAATTTAGTAAAACAAAAAAATGTAATATAAAATAAATTATATAAATAAGAGCAATAAATATAATATCAAATTATTCAATACTTCATCCATCATTATTTCCTACCGATCAAATTTTCATAAAATGATAAAAAATAATATCTTAATCACGATAATCCAAATATTGATATACAAATTTGAGTAAATAAAAATAAATATAAAACTATTATTTATTAGCTTATTTCTCATGTTTAATAGCTTTAAATTATGTTCTATATTTATTAACAATATTATGCAGATATATCATGTTTATAATTAAAAGTCTAGATTTTATTTCCAACATAATATTTGAAAATAAATTTAAAACAAAGAGTATGTTTGTCTAATTAATTATTATATTCTTACAATTGAGTCATTTAACATAAACATTGCAAATACATATTAATGTCATATGTGTAAAGATATGGTTCTTTTTAATATGACCGAAAATCTTCTCTTGCCCTATGTTGGTTGAATAAAAAATAGGATTTGGAATTGGACATGGATTTTAAAAAATGGGGTGTATGATTCAAAATTTAAAAATGGTATTTATAAATCCATTTATTGTTTGGAGAAAAAGAGAAATTTAAATATTTACTGAAGTAGCCATTTTAATATCTTCTAAATAATTTATTTTAAAAAAAAATCATATTACTTTATTATTAAATAATTGCCCCCAACCCAAATCGAATGGAACCCTGTTGTGTGGAATAAAAAAATACTCATTAATGTGCATTGACGGGAATCGAAACCCGATCAACGTCTTTACCAACAACGCAGCTGACCACAAAGTGTACGATAATTTTGATTCAAGTATAACATACCATAAATATTAATAACAAAGTTTCTTGGGGTGCGGTTGCCTCCCTGCGCACCCTCCTGCCTCCGCCCCTGAATAAGGTATACACATTAATGAAAGCAGAAATATCAAAAGTTGTCCGAGAATTCTTGTCAACTTTGGAAAACCCTCTTCTAAATTTATTTATGGATTTTCAAGAGGTTTTGTCAATCCTACAAATTTTGCAAATCGGTTAAAAAATCATAATAAGTCCTACAAATTAAGCAATTTGGATTGAGATTTAAGCTTGTATTAAGATGAATAAATCAGAAGTGTATTCGATGCATATAAAATCAAAATTGTCTAAATAAAATGGATATAGGATGGCAGGAAATTTTGATCATTGTTTTTCTCTGAAAAAAGGTTTTTAAAAATAAAACCTCGTTATGTATATATTTTTGGCTTAAGAAATGTCATAATTTATTGCTTGAAAGTTAGATTTCAAATTATCCGGAGAGATGGTGATGGGTATCAGATCCAGACCCAACCACTTAATGGGGGGTATGGAATGGGTAAAGTATTAAGTTTTCTACTTGAACGTGTTTGATCAGGTAACCGTGTTATTTATCAAAATCATTTTACATAATGTTTGAAGAGGAATAACTTTATTAAAAATGTTTTAGTGAGATAACAACCACCATTGTAACTTTTTATTACAGTTTAGTTTAAAAAATATTATTAATATAATTTATTTGATGAGTTTGAGGGTCCAACCCATGAACTTCCGATATGAGATGGGGTTAGGGCTGCTTATTGGCTCAATCCGATCCGGAACCGGTCGGTTCCGGATAGGCTAATTTCGGAACCGGTCCGATCCGGTAAGGAACCGGATCGGATACGGTTCCGGTTCTATCGGTTCCGGGTTGGACCGGTTCCAACCCGGAACCGGTTTTTTAGAAGAAAAATTTTCCGAAAATCAAGGGAAATTGTTGTTTGGAGGATTCGAACACGCGACCATCGCCTTCTACTCTACAACTCTAACCAATTGAGCTAATGGTCCTTTGTGTTTGTAAACTAATATCAAAAATATTTATTAACATTTAAAAAAAATTAACTTTTTTAAAATAACGGATCCGGTAGTCCGGAACGGGTAAGATATCGGTCCGGATTGGTTCTTACCGTATCCGGACCGGTTCTGCTTCCGAACCGGGCTAATTGATCCAGTTTTGGGCCAGATTCGGATTAACCCGACCCGTTAAACAGCCATAGTTGGAGTTGATCTAGGAATTTAAGTTGTCAGGGGTGGATATAATAATAATAATATTAACGGATTGAGTCGACACAATTTCAAACCTATTGTCATCCTTAAAAATGAACGACACACTATTCTCAAAAAAGAAAAAAATGAACAATAAAAAATATTTTTGAATTGATTGATTTGAAATAAAAATATTTTAATTGATTCATTAATAACTATTTTAAATTAAATTTGGTAACGTCTTAGTAATTCTTATAAATTCTTTTAAATTTTAAAATCCACTACACACATTCTTTTTATCAATTCCTCATCCAAAAAACCAAAAGCAACGTTGATTAAATACCTCATGTCTATTAGACATGACCACGGTTCGTGAACCGCCGGTTGACGGTTCGGAATCGCCGGTTCGACGGTTCAAAAGAGCTCGACCCTTAACCTTAACCTTCGTAGACGGTTCCGGTTACGGTTCGTGAACCGCCGGTTACGGTTACGGTTAACCACCGGTTACGGTTACGATTCGACCCTTATATTTTTAAATTAAAAAAAATTAAAATTTTATTTAAAATAATTTAAAAATTACTATAAAAAAAAAAACAAAGGAAATGTAAGGGGAGGGAGGGCTTGAACTTTTTAAGTTGCCAACGTATCCTCTTAGGGTATAGAGGAATCAAAGCCCACGTAGTTCTCTTGCCTTTTAACCCTTCTTACCTTTGGAAGTGGCGTAGCTGTAAGGACCCTAATCCTTAAGTGCGGAATCAAGGCATAATAGAGCTAATATAAATGATCAGAGTGAGAAATAACGTGTTGAGTTTATGAGCTTAAGCATTACATGCCAAAAATAAGGACTACCAAAAAGGATTAATTACATTCCAATCAATGAATGTGTTCAACTATAGTTTTATACTACTCCTAGAGTAGATACTATCCCAAAACAATCCTGTCCTTCAATTCACAAAAGCATCCTCAAGCTCACTGTCTCAACCCGTCTAGCCCTTCTATCATGCCAAACGTGTACCTACAAGGACAACCCCCAAACATGAGCAATAATAATCATTCATATTCAACACAATATGAAGATAAAGCGTAAATGCATAATCATAATAAAACACTTCCTGTTTTCCCCATGCATTTCAAACGCTTCCCGTTTGGTTGTCCCTGTACCATAACTCATGAGTATAATCAATAGATTATTTTTAATGGTCTAAACATGTCATGAACATATACCATTTCATCAATACCAAATACTGATCACCAATCCCTAGTCTGTCCATCACAATGTATTTTAATGCCCCTCGCTTATTTACATATAGGCGGCATAGGATAACCTCGCTTCAATGGACTGCGGGACTCCCACCCCTCGCCTCTCATTGAGCGGCAAATACCCTTTTCTCGCCCTATATGATAACCACGCTCAAATGTGACATGCGGCGCTCCCACCCCTCGCTTCACATTTAGCGGAACCAAACCAAATAGCGGCAAGCATTAAAATCATCAAGGGATGACCACGACTCATAGGATGTGCACCAATAATCATATGCATCTATAAACATCATGCATAACATGTATTTGCATCCACTATGCAATACCACATATATACTTGCATCCACAATGCATAAACAATAAGTATATAAGATACATGTACCGTTGGGTGCCCGTACGTCCACTACGTACCTTTCCAAAATGTAGGATATGGTAGGACTTCAATGCCTTGGCTGTGTTGCCACCTGGGATGGTTCTACACATTCACACGAATCAATATTAGAACCCAATAATAGTCCAATACCAAAAATCCTACAAAAAAAAACCAAAAACACCAATTTTGGTGTCTCGCGATCGATCGCCATCAAGCCCCGATCGATCGCGAGATCACACTGCCTCGCCCAACAAAATTAAACAATCCGCGATCGATCGCGGAGCTTCAGCCGATCGATCGCGGCCTCGCCGATCGATCGCGCCAAACTCGCGATCGATCGCTGAAGCTCACTGCCTCAGCTCTGTTGCTCGCGATCGATCGCGAGAAGGCGCCGATCGATCGCCGAGCTCTGGGCATGCGGGGTTTGGGCACTATTCACCCATCTTCAACCCCAACTCAAACATACCCACATACACCAACATCAACCAAACCCAACAACTCAAAACCAACAATAAACATCCACATAAACTCATATATGTAACATCCAACCAAAATAATACCAAAACTACAACAACCCAACACAAACCCATTTTAAAACCCTTCAAACCATATCAAACTTAAACAAAACCTTACAAAAATAACCATGAGGTACCCATACCTCTTGGGGATCTCAAATCACCCAATAAACTCCACAAATCAAGGTTTTGCAAGAACTTCTCTTCACCCCAAAGCTTGATTTCGAAAATGAGGGGAAAGGGAGGGTTTGGGTGTTGTTTGGTAAAGTTAAAAAGTAAGAGTGGATGAGGTGTGGTTGGGTATAAAAGGTGAGTTTATTTAAAATGAATACTAGAATAATTCCATGGTGTATAAACACCCCAACATGATATTTTTCAAAGCATTTACTCATAATGCACCAAATATCAATTAAACACATGATTTCTAATCAATTGCTACCAATGACAAATAAATCATGCTTCCAATAATATTTACCCAACATGCACCACATGCACCCTGAAATGCTACCCCGGGTCACCCTAACATGTGACTAAGCATTTCCGCATAATAATAAATAAATCCAATGCATAATTAATTACCACATAATTAATCATATAAGCACAATTATTGCCCAAATGCAATTAACCATTTCGGGGATATCACAGTAGCTCAATCACTTCCGTTACCTGTCCCCGTCGTAGTAGTTCCTTCGGTATCAAATTCATCTTGGTCCGAGCTTGATTCCATTCCTTGTTTTCGTTTTGCCGCCCTCGCCCAATCGTCCATTAGTGCTTGTGCCTCTAAAGAATCTGGACTCATTTTTTATCGTCTTACATCCAAAATATTTCCCCCTGCGCTAAAAGCTTGTTCCACAGCAACAGTTGACACGGGGCAAGCTAAGATTTCCTTTGCTATGATTGATAAAATCGGGAAAATTTGTGTCTTTTGTGACCACCACCGCAATATATCAAATTGTTGCTCGCTATCTGCTTCACTGAAATCAAAAGAAGTCGTGAAATAATTATCAAGTTCCTGACTGGAACTTGATGATCCCCTGGGGCGTTTAGTGCGTTCTTTTAACAGAAGTTGTGCTTTGGTGAGTTTAATACCACTAGAATGACTTTGAGCACTAACTTGTAGTTGTGATTCATTTTCTTGTACACCATATTTTAAACTATATTCTCTATAAATCTCATGCAAATAATTTCTAACACGATTTACTACCATAGAAGAATCAATTGGGGAAATATCATCCGGGGGGGATAATGCCTCGTAATACATCACTAACATTTCATGCAAAACATCCAATTTAAGTCGAGGATCTAAAGCAAAAGCAACTAGAAACAGTTCAGGAATATTATAAAAATATTTTTCCATTTAACCTTCATTGCTACCACAGAAGAGGTTAACAGATAATTAGAAAAATTTTCATTTAAGGTAAGTGCCACATTACAACAGTTCATCAAAACTAAATGAGATGTAGGATAATAAACTCCAAATAATTGTTCAGTTGCATCATAAAATACCTTCAACATTTCACAGATACTTTTACATACATTCCATTGGTGCGAAAAAACATAAATATTAGAGTTTCCACCATGTTGTGCAAAAAATGAACACAATAACTCTCTATATTCATATGACTCATTTAGCAATTTATATGTTGAGTTCCAACGTGTGGGTATATCTCGTGGAAATTTTCTAGGTCGCATGCCATTAACCTTACAAAACTTACCCCATTGTTTCATCAAACTCGGATGGGACCACAAATAAGATAATGCCATTTTAATTGGTTGAATCTGATTATCTAACGATCTTAATCCATCTTGCACACATAAGTTCAAAATATGGCAAATACATCGAATATGAAAAAATAAACCACCAATAGCAGGTTGACAAACACGTTTAAGATCTTCAATACTCAATGTGTTCGAACTAGCATTATCAAATGACACAGAAAAAACTTTGGAAGTTAAACCATATTCTTCTAAAATTATACAAATCAGTTGAGAAATATTTTGTGCGGTGTGTGATTCATTGAACACTCGATATGCAAGCAACCTTTTTTGAATTGACCATGAATTATCTATCCAATGACAAGTAATACCCATGTACGAATTAGTTTGCCAATGATCACTCCAAATATCAGAGCATATAGAAACTTTATTCGTCAAATTACTAAATAATGTAACTAATTCTTTCTTTTGTTGACGAACTAATTTTTTAAGTGTGGTCCTAGGAACACGTTTAGCAGCAGGTTGTAGAGATTCATGACACAGATCTTCAAAACCAAATCTAGATGCAATACTAAAAGAAAGATGTTCTACAGAGATAAATTTTGCCACAGATTCTCTTAATTGTGCATCAGTGTATTTGAAAAGTGGAGAGTCGGTACCTTCACCCGAGGAATGAAATCTAGATAGTTGAGTTTGAGAAGAATCATTACCAAACTCCACTGGATGCTTTGTTTCGATATGACGCTTCAAAGATCCATAGCCACCACCACTTTGAAACTTATATGTAGTGGTACAATATTTGCATTTGGCACGCATCTCTCCGGATGGAAGAGTCACCTTTTCAAAATGTTTAGTAAAAATCGATGATTTAAGTGGAGGCATAGATCTTACATTTGGATGCGCACTTTCTTGGGTATCATGTGTAGCAAAAGGATCATCGTCGGTGAATTCAATATCATCAATATCAATATCAACATCGGGTTCGGCCCTTTCGAGATATGTCACCTTGCCTTTGCCTTTGCCTTTGCCTCTACGTGGATCACTAGGACCTTCCATTGAGTAATTCGAAAATAATACAAGTAAATGATTTATCGAAAACTTAGAGTTGTGTTAAGATTGATGAAAAATGAAATGGGTATGGAGGATATTTATAAGCATAAAAAATAACGGTCACTTAATCCTAGCCGTCGATCTATAACGGTCAAATAATCCTAGCCATCGAATTATAAAAAAAAAAAAAAAAAATTTCTTACCGACGAACCGCCGGTTCGTAACCGGCGGTTCATCCTATTGCAACGGTCAGGAGATCCTGACCGTTGATATACAACGGTCAGAAGATCCTGGCCGTTCAAAATTTTTAAAAAAAAAAAAAAAAATTATGGGATTAACCGGCGGTTAACCGCCGGTTACAAACCGCCGGTTCACCTATTGCAACGGTCAGGAGATCTTGACCGTTGATATACAACGGACAGATGATCTTGGCCGTTCAAAACTTTTTTTTTAAAAAAAAAAAAAAATTAATAAGGGTTGGAACCGCCGGTTCAAACCGGCGGTTCAACGGTTAATTCGGCCCATAAACCGTAACCGGCCCGTACAGTGACGGGCCGGTTACGGTTCGGAACCGTGAACCGGGTCAACGGTTAACCGGCCCGTTGACCCGGTTACGGTTCCGGGCCGGGCCACGGTTTTTGAAAAACCGTGGGCATGTCTAATGTCTATTACTCTCTCAGATGAAAGTGTTTGATAAGAAAGCCAAATTTAGACCACCGAAAATGAGTCGTCCAGCTATCTCAACTCTCTTCACATTTTCTTGCTCTTTCACAACGGTATTTCTTCGATCGGTTTTGCTCGAATTTGGGATGTTTCTCCCCCGAATTTACAAGCTAACATTTTCCATTACAGTGCATGCTTCGAATTTGGCTGCACATAATCCAAATTTTCATTAAAAAACCCAACTTATTCTCATATTCTTGTCAATTTCTATTTTGAGGAAACTTCGATGCTACCTAAAGGGTACTAGCATAGATGGTTAGATCAATATCTGACCCAAATCTAGCCCGCTAAGTACTCACATGCTAGCATCGAACTAGCCCATAGTTACTATCATGTCTTTTTGTTTAGGATTGAACATTGGATAAACTAGTCCATAGTTACTATCATGTCATCTTGTTTAGGATTGAACATTGGATGGCACAGAACATGACTGAATTCATCAACAAATATTTCAACCAATGCCTTTTATATAATACAAGTGAAATGTATACTGAAATGCTTCAGATTAACTACACAAAATTTAACAAACCAATGCTATATCATTTCCTTTTTTCATACCTATATATGCAACTCAATCCAACCAAGAGCTCTGCAATGGCAGCCTCAGTCTTCTCTTTATCCGAAAAATGCAATGTCTGCAAAAAAAGCACGCTAGGCTTCGGATTGAATCTCATCTTCTCGAAACTCCTCTCCACCTGCCACTTCAGAGTATTGTGAGCCATTGGTGCAAGCCACCTTAGCATCTCTGTCATGGCATCCCTCCACCCCTCAGCTAGCAACGCGTCATCTTCCGCAGATTTCATGTTCTTGCTTAGCTTTGTTCTTACAAGAACTTTCAGATTTTGGGGCAGCATTTGGTATAAGGATTCGCGATCGATGTCGTCTACTGACTCTTTCGAATCCAAGTACTTTTCTGCCAAAAGAATCACATTTGCGTATCGCGATGTGAGTCCTGATCCGCCCAAAGTTGAAGGTCCTGCAGAATGGAATAGACTGTTGTTTTTTGAATACTTTTCTTCAGCGATAAAACCATTATCGTTTTCTTTCAAGAAAAGGACTGATCGTTGGCTGTGAAACCGGACTAAAGTCGGTTTTGAGGGCTTTGCGATCGGGCCCGAATGAGAAAGAAACTGTTCTTTGATTGAAAACGAGGGAAGATGAGGAACATATGGCCCGAAAACAACACACATTCTTACAAAGACAATGCAGACAATTCTTGTCATTAAGCTTACACTTTTATCAAAAGTCTCGCTCCACAGCGAAACCTCTCTGAAATGGCTAACCATCTTGCGCTGATTCTCGAGTTTCTCGTTGAAAAGATCGAAATTCGCCTTCTGCAAATGCATCTGCCTGTTCTTCCATTGCTTCATCTTCCTCTCAGAGATTTCCATTTCCATCAAACCATCCAATGCTGCGTGCAAACACGACGTGGCCGAGATTAATCTCTCCATTTTCTGCAACTTTTTCTCATTCTCTCTGGATCCATATTCCAGTTTCCCAACATCAATGATCCCCATTTTCAAATCCATGTAAAGCAGATCAAACCGATTAAGCCCGAAACTATTGCATATCTTTCCAAACCGGGAAACCGCAGAGGCAGCACGATCAAGATCTTCAACCATTTCCCCGCACGCCAGGCTCATCAAAAACCCTTCATCCCTGGAATTCAAGAAAGCAACCCCTTCGGATTTTATGATATCTTTTCTCAGCTTGTAAATCTCTTCGTCGGAGAGGGATCTGTAAAGGGACGCCAATCTTGACATAATTTTTGCTGTTTCGAAGCAGAGTATACCCAAATGGGAGGATTTCTTCCTGTTCTTGGCGGTGGCATTTTCCCCTCCGCCTCCGCCGCCGATTAGAGAGGAGATATCTTGGAGCCAACACCTGTTCTTGAATCCCACCATTGAGTGATGAATAGTTAGCTCGATTATGGGGAGTGTTTGAACAAGGATTAAGATGTAAATGATTTAAAGTTCAGAAGATTTTCATGGAGTATGGAGAGATACAGTTGTGGATTTTGCTCCTATTTTTTGCGATTGAATGTAGAAGAAAATGGAGATTGGTGGGTCTAATAGGTGTCGTTGTGATGACGGTTTGACCATCACATCACAAGAATTATTGGATTTTAATAATGTTTTTTTCAAATCACTATCAAATATATAGAGTATAGCAAGTACTCTCTCTAACTAATACGTGTGTATATATATTTGTTGGTGTATGAAATTGTGGTCTCTGTCTCCTAAAAAAAAGAATGGAAAAATTACATGTTGATATCATTTTCTAAAACTTAATTCATCATAGTCTAGCCAAAAAATATTATTTCATCTAGGTCAAATCTTGGTTAAAATAACAACGATAACCCCATGTGGTTCATGGTCAACGGGGTCCAATCAACCTTTAATAGAATTAGATTCTTACCCTAAGAAAATATTTAAAGAACAAATATACCTCTATATACTATCATCATCATTTTATCCTAAAATCCACCAAACAATAACATTAAATGAGCATGATATCCTTCAGTTGCTGTCATCTCGGGATGAACCTATGGGCATACTTTTGCAAATGACTCACAGTTCATATAACGTTCGTCTAATTATAATTCAAAACCCGATTTGAAGATTATGTTAAAAATAAATGACAGGCACATCATGCTTCCGTATTACAATAAAATTTTAACAAACTGAAATATACCATTTTGCCATAACGATACCGGGTGAAATGGGTTGCAAAATGTCCCCAGACTGTTTTACGAATGGCTTCTCACAATCCAACCTCAGCCTCTCATGTGAGGTTAGTCTGCAAGTTATCCGATTCCTTCAGAAACCGCCCATCACAACCCTAATTGTTTACTACCTTAGAGCGTAAGGTATAAACAAGATATAAGAAAGATTTAAAGAAATCTGGGAAATAGATGGGCAGCAATCTTTATTTTATTCTGGAAATAATTATAATATCTATTACATTAAAACGTCTCTTTTTGGGAGGAGACAGACTTGTTTAGCCTCTTATATAGATGAGGTTTGACTCAAGAACACATAAACTGAAATACAGAACAATATTACAAACTTAGTACAAAAGAAAGAAAGAAATAAAGAAAATATTACCAAGCTATGAAAGTTGAAAGATTATAAAGCTTGGAGTTCTAATTTTTATTCTCAGAAACTATGGAGAATTTTCGATGTCCTTAGCTTCCTGAATGAATGCCTTTATATAGGCATGGATCGGGACTTCAACTTCGGATTCCAAATCTTGATAATTGTTGAGTGTGCCCATGAGTGCGCCTTAACTTTCACGTGGTCTGGCATCTTTGTTTGAGTGTGACAACTTTCTCGTGAGTGGTCCATTATTTTTGTCTGGGTGCGTTGAACAGTTACCGCACTATCTTTTAATGGTCCACGCATTTTCCTTTGTCAGGGAATCTTTACATTATTGGTTTTTTGTGGTCCCCGAGCTTTAGGAAAACAAGCTCTCTTGTCAGCAGGTCTTTTGTCTTTTCCTGCCTCTGATTTGTCTGGTTTGGATCGGAATCCTTTCCCGAACTCTGGTTATTTCTGCTTCGGGCATGCTTGGTAAATTCGATCTATCCATCTGCCAATGTGTGCCATGTTACAGAATTTCTGAAAAAGTTTCTTTTCCCTCCGGAATCTTGTTTTCCCAAAAAATTCTCCTCTTTGTTTTAAAGGGTTCTTCAGCAAATCTCGCTGATGTTCCTGTCATGGAATTCAACAAGAAGGTACCGTTGGCCGAATTCTGAAAGAACTTAAATGAGTATTTGACTTTGTCCATTTCCGTTAGACAAACCCAAAGACCCCATGCATGTCTGGTTGAAACTTCATCTTCAGTGATAGTACGTCCTCTAGTAGCGCAATTTTTATATTTTTTAAGGCGTTCCCGTCTGGTCATCTGAGCTTGATAAAATGAAAAGGCTCAATGAAACCTTTCTTTGCTGGTTCTGGAGCATCACTGAAAAAATACAATTCCAAAATGTCTCATCTCGCCAAATGTGGATTATTGGCTCATGTCTCGTGAACAACTTCTCTAATCGATTTTGATAATTTTGAGATTTTAGAGTGATGTTGCAACAGTATAAACCGAAGCAAGAGCTATGAAATTATACCATTCTTGAACTTCGTTTGGATGGCTGTCTGGTTTCATCCAAACCCTTGGATATTTTCCGGAGATATCAACAATAGTTTTGTCTGGGTTGATACCTCTTCTGGTTAGTAGTTTCTCCCAAGTGCATTGGTAATCCTGCATATGCGAAGAAAGTAAATCATCATTAATTTGAACCTAGAATTGCCAGTCATTGGTCTGAGGTTCAACTCTCCATCTTTTACTCCAGAGGTGCTGGGTTGACTTGAAGGTTCAGAATGTGATAACACCTGACCCTCAACCTTCGCTACAGCTTGTACATCCTCAAGGAATGCATCATATGCAGTACTCGTGACAAGGGTACTTGAATCCCTTACCTCCGTGTTAGATGAGCCATGTTCTCTAAACACTCCTTTTTGCACCGTTGAAGATGCGGCCTTGAGGATGGGCCCATTCAAGACTTCGAATAATCGTTCTTCGTCTCCAAAGCATGCTCATATGTGATCAGTAACAAGTTCCTGATCTGCTCGTTGAAGTCGTCCTGCGGCCTCTGCATTGAGACAAAGACTCCCAAAATCTCGATCAAGGATCTCTAGGTTTTCCATGTGATGCCTCAGCCTCTTGAGGGTATCATTAGCAATGTGTCCCTCGATCTCGTATTAAGAAATCTGCAAGAATATTTTTATCATATTTTACAATGACAATATCATAATCATAATATTGGTATTCGGCTTGCCATCTTAAAATGCAAGCCTTTTCTGGTATTGACTCAATTTTATTTTTCAGAAAAGTCTTAACACTGGTATTATCTATTTTTAAGATAAATTTTTTGCCAGTAAAAATAATGGCTATTTTTTAAAGGTCTTTCGGACCGAAAGAATTCTTTATCGTTGATATGCCATGTGATAGCTTCACTATCTGTGAAGAGACCGCTACATTATCCGTTTGGTGTCAAGAAACCTACAAGAACATTTTTATCAGATTTTACAATGACAATATCATAATCATAATATTGCTATTCGGCTTGCCATCTTAAAATGCAATCCTTTTCTGGTTTTGACTCAATTTTATTTTTCAGAAAAGTCTTAACACTTGTATAAATTTCTTTGCCAGTAAAAATAATGACTATTTTTAAAGGTCTTTCGGACCGCAAAGAATTCTTTATCGTTGATATGCCATCGGATAGCTTCACTGTCTGTGGAGAGACCGCTACAGTATCCGTCTGGTGTGGCTTTCATAAGAACTGCTGCCCACCAATGAACACTGGCATCCGTACATAACACCAGTTCTGTAAGGACCCCCGTGCCCTTAACCCGTTATTAGTGTATTAACCCATGCATTTAGTGCATGCAATCATATATGTAGGGGAAATACCACCTGCAACCATAGCAAAACATGCCAATAATAAAATTTCTTACATTATTCCATATAATGTCCACTTTCCCCTAACCAAGTTCACATACATATCATGCACCCTTTTAATACACTAACATGTTCTCAGTTCATTTAGCAATTCAATAAATAATTGCATGCGACCAATAAATGAAAAGAGAAAGGCCCTTGCCTCTTTATACAAACCATATACACATATAACAGTGCTCACATGCGAGCATCAACAAATGTATGTGTATCAAATGTATAAAACATTGTGCTCAATACCGTCACTGCTACTTCGATCCTGGAATCACCTCCAATCCATAGCTTGAGCTCAACTCCAAAGCCATCGATGTACCTATTCACCTGCCCCAACAGAGACAGCCCCCACACGGGGTGAGCATACCAATATCCCAAATCCAATAAACACAATATTACAATTCATAATTTACATAATGTAAAGGCTATGAATATTAAAAGACACTCCCTGGATGACATCATCCTCATCCGGGATCCCCTGTGCTGTTCTTGTTCTCAAAATAACCGAAACCATCAAATTCCCAAATGCCAGCTAATCATTACATTGATTAACTAACCCGTCTGCCACATACCGATACCATAATCAATAATATCAAATCATTAAACAATGATTACAAATATTCCATATATCTCATTTATGGTTCCATAGTTCTATTTCATCGCCCGCTCTACAATAGGGCGTCATAACCGATGTTCGTTCAATAGCGATAACATCCAATCATTGTTCGCTCAAAAGCGGCACCATATAATTCCCAATGCAGCAAGTGATTGCAACAACCATATATTATTTATGCACAACAATTGCAATATATATTTAAAGCTATGCTCGTACGTTATACGTACCTTATGATTCTGTAGTCCGAACCAAACCTTGACTGAGTCCCTCGACCCGATGAATTATGTGCTAACACATAAATAACTCACAATTAATCACAAGCATGCAACCACGTGCCCAAGCACGTTCACAACCTCCAAACATATCGTCAATCCATGACGATTAACAATTTTAAAAGACTGCGGACTAAGCATGCATATACCCAAAATATTCCATTTTAAGTTGTACAAAGGTTAACCAATTACTCAATCGAGTATTCCATTTTCTTATTAAAATTTGGCTTCAACCATTTCATTTTAAAAGTATAGCATTCCCATATGAATGTAGACTTTGCCCCGAAAATCGGCTAATTAAACCTCGATTCCAAAATCCCGACATTTTCCAAAATTTTCAAAAAAACAATAGAAATAGGGTCGCGATCGATCGCCGTTTAGGCGCGATCGATCTCTGATAACGCCGATCGATCGCCAACTCTTTCTGTTTCCTCGCGATCGATCGGTGATATCTCGCGATCGATCGCGGGCACTGTACATCGTCACCCATTTTCCATATCTTGGTCGCAATCGATCGGAACCTGTAACTTTCCGAAAAACTCGAGCTTTAATGGGGTTTTTCACACCCAAACTCAAAACCAACACCCCACACAACTTTAACACCACCAATACTCCATTTAAACTCCATAAAAATACCAAAAACTCAACTTTGGATTTTAACCAAAAATCCCCAAATTCCATAACCAACCCAAAACTCAATCAAACTCTACAATACTACTACCAAATCGAAGATAAGGACGGGGGGAAGAATAATACCTGATTATCTTCGAGAAATCCGGCTCCCGGCCAAGTTCCAGCCATATTTTTGCCAAAGGGAGAAAAGAGGTGTTTGGGGGGAAAGAGAGAGGCGTGTATGAGAGGAGAGAGGGGAAATGATTTGTGTCATCTCGGACACCGAGTCCACTTGGTATATATAGTACCAAGGCTCCAAAATACCAATTCCTCCACAAATACATCATGACTCATTAAAAATCATCTGTTTTCAAAATCATCTCTCCAATAACAATTTCCAATACTAGCCCCAACACAAAGTACCCCGGACCCCAGATACCACCAAAACCCAATTCCAAGGTTTTTCACCACGCTGAGAATACAATCTCAACCTTTGGATCCAACGATCCCAAATACCCGATTTAACATCCTCGAGTGTCCCAACACCGCAATTAATTCATAATTGCCACAATTAAAATCTATTGAGGATCTTTACCACTCCGGGATTAACACAATAATTCCCGGGCATCACAATTATCCCCCGCTAATAAAATTTCATCCTCGTAATTTACACCGGAGTACCTCACGTACTACCAAGACTACTCAATCCAATCGGATCCACATCGTCGAATCATGAATGCATCATGAACGACACACCAACTGCGAGGACACCGACCTCGCACTAGTTCTGGGATGGAGTAACCCTCTCAAACCATCACAAATCTTACAAGACGTCAGCATTCCACAATGCTAACCACCCCAAAAGCAGTTAGTCAACTCTAACCGCTAACCAAACGAATCATTTGTGATTCCAACATAGATATCGCCTCAATGATATCTCCACGACTCAGCCTATGATGTTAAACATACATCGTTACCAAGGAAACCACCAGTACACCACAGTGTACTTATACTAAACCCGGTTTCCGCTCTCCAAATCCATCCCCATCCGAGGAGTAGTTGCACCACTTTGCAACACGGATCGGGCAACTCACGGCCACCGATCAACACAAACCACATCTCTAAAGATGTCTACATCCGTGTGTTCCAAGAAATCACATCTTGGTCCAAACACACACCATCGAGACTCCACAAGGTCTCAAGTTCTCGAAAAGACATGCAAAAAAATCAATTGCATTCCCGCCACACGTGTCAACCACGACTCCTAATTCGAATCCTTGCCATCCCTCGTTTACACAAGGATTCAACAATCCTTACACAAGGAGGCTATCGAATTAACCAATAAAGAATTACCATGACCCAAAAATACTACAATTCCTCCTCGGAGGAAGTCAACTAAACCTCACGATCATTCTTCAGAATACATCGTGCCATCGAGATTACCAATATCAAGGTGCCCCAATCTCCCATCAGAGATCCATCAAACCAAGCATACTAATCCGATGCTCAACAAGTACCAAAATGCGGGCATTCGTATACACATACATGCCTAAGCACCAATACTACATGCATACTCAATGCACTCGGCTCGGGTATCTCCAATCATACCCATGAGCCCCAAATACAACTGTCAATCCTCCGTTATTCTTACCCAGTGGAGAATAATGATTTACGAACCAAAAACCAAAGGGTGTGATTCCAACATCAACACAACACAAACCAATTCAACGAATCTTCCAAAGATTCCCAATAGGTATATGAATCCAAAGATTCCCAATAGGTATATGAATACCGTCTTTCTCACAAGGAAAGTGTCATGAACCCATGACCCTCCAACCTCGAACCACCGTTCGGAAAATCTGGATATATTTATACCAAAATATATCCCGGAACCCAGAAATACACAACTGGTTTAGAATAGTGCATCAATGCCAATATTACCAAATCGAAACTCGTATACATGACGTATACCCATCCAACGATGCTCTGTACTAATACCATAGTACTCCACAAACCTTGAGCATCTCTCTAGAGACGTCTCCTCGTACGTCTCACCGAAAATAGAAAGCCATTACCCAATCCAACACTAGTAGTGCTTCCCATGGCTGATTCACAATCAATCCTCGACCAAAACCAGTTGTCTTCATGATAGTAAGTTCCAAATCTCTCCAAGAGATATAATCAATATAGTAGTATCACCCCACTAACTATATCCCACTATTCCAATTGTGTCCCCCATTGCATTCCATATGCAAGGATGCTCAACCAGAGCTAACAACGACTTGTCGACACTCGCGTTGGTATTCCCAACAAAATTGAGTCGTCCTTGTACAAGTCCCTCAAAATAACAACATATAAACGTCCCCTTGAGGTATTCCCTACCTCAAACTTCATGTCACATAGTGACCACCAAAGTCCACCGTAAACCCTCATCGTATCATCATACGATTCACCAAACTTGGTTCCAACGAGCAGTATAATGGCTACAACAAGCACATTTTATCATTGCAACAATACCCGGCTAGCAATTAGCTGCCTCCCTAGGTTTATACCAAACCTACCAACGTATCATACGTTCCACTCACGGTACATCATACCGTACCATCCATTAGAGTAGTGGGTCATTACCAAATATTTTTCTAATACCAATGCACAACGGACAATCCGGTGTCCTTGCTAAACCACAATGCAATCCTAATCCATTAGGACTTATTCCACACCCTCATGAGTGGGTGTGACCATGTCCACCACATGTCACATCGGTATAAGCAAGTAGTTTCCTCAATAACTACTCATATCACCAATCACTTGGCCATAGCCATCCCAACGAGTATACCCAAAGGTACCCCTACTCGTAAAATATTTACCTCAAATGTGTGCGACGGTACACTTCATGTACGGCGCATCCAATAATTCATCGAGCAAACCTGCTCGGCATAATGGTCTCGTCAACCAGTGACTCAGACACTACCCTGTGCCCATCATTGGCACTCAAACCATACGACTAAATACATATGCCTAACTGTATTTTTCATCGTAGCGACGACATCCGTCCACATAGATCACCCTCTATGTCATCGTCATCCTATGACGGTACATGTCCACATATGACATCCAAAATAACATCGTCAATTCGTGACGGTACGTGTCGATAACTCACAATGTTATCGTCAACCCGTGACGGTATATATCAATACATGACATCCATAATCTCATCGTCAACTCGTGACGGTACGTGTCGATACATGACACTCACAATGTCCTCGTCAACCTGTGACGGTATATGTCAATACATGACATCCATAATCTCATCGTCAACTCGTGACGGTACATGACAACACATGGCATCCACAATAATGCTAACAATACAACAATATATAACTCATCTCTAATAAGATAGTGGCATACCTGTCTCCGCCGTCCAATAGCGGTACATAATCAACACCCATAGCTCGTGGGCGGCACAATCTCGTGCTACGTAGATAGCGGCATAACCCATCACTATAAAAATCAGCGGCATGATCCCTCGCCATAGAGTCAGCGGCATAAAACATCGCTGTAGAACTAGCGGAATGAACCATCGCTATATAGATACCCGGCGGCATGAACCATCGCCAATAGAATAGCGGAATGAACCATCGCTATATATACCCGGCGGCATGAACCATCGCCAATAGAAGTAGAGGAATAAACCATCGCTATATATACCCGGCGTCATAAACCATCACCAATAGAATAGCGGAATGAACCATCGCTATATATACCCGGCGACATGAACCATCGCCAATAGAAGTAGCGGAATAAACCATCGCTATATATACCCAGCGGCATAAACCATCGCCAACAGAATAGCGGAATAAACCATCGCTATATATACACGGCGGCATGAAGCATCGCCAATAGAAGTAGTGGAATAAACCATCGCTATATATACCCGGCGGCATAAACCATCGCCAATAGAATAGTGGAATGAACCATCGCTATATATACCCGGCGGCATGAACCATCGCCAATAGAAGTAGCGGAATAAACCATCGCTATATATACCCGGCGGCATAAACCATCACCAATAGAATAGCGGAATGAACCATCGCTATATGAATACCCGGCGGCATAACTATCGCCAATAGAATAGCGGAATGAACCATCGCTATATGAATACCCGGCGGCATAAACCATCGCCAATAGAATAGCGGAATGAACCATCGCTACATGAATACCTGGCGGCATAAACCATCGCCAATAGAATAGCGTCATGATATCCATCGCTATAAAGCGGCAAATATCCCTCTTCGCTACTTCGCTTCGACATACCAGCGGCATAATATCCCTCGCTTATGCGGCAAATACTCTTCATCGCTATCATATGACAGCGGAAAGCTTATCGCTTCGCCATATTAGCGGCATAATATCCCTCGTTATAAGCGGCAAATATTATTCATCGCGATGGTATGACAGCGGCGCCACTACTCCTTGTTTTAACATGACAGCTGAAATACCCATCGCGTTAACATGACAGCGGCATTAATACCCCTCGCTTCGACATATTAGGGGCATAATATCCCTGGCAATAGTATTATGACAGCGGAATTATCCTTCGCTTCGACATATTTGCGGCAAATATTCTTCATCGCTATAATATGACAGCGGCAAGTATTATGTCATCGCTTTGACATGAAGGCGGCAAGTATTCACATCGCTACGCCATGTATGCAACCACAATGCATAATCCATATCCCAATATACATCGCTATGAGTGTATTTTAATGCACCTCGCTTCAAATGTGACATGCGGAATTCACCATCGCTTCAACATTTAGCGGCAAAGCATTTAAAATCATCACTCAATATATATGCAACCACAATGCATAATCCATATCCCATATGACCCTGCAACCACCATGGTTAACAACAACATATTCCAATTATGAACACATATCATAAACGCACATAAGTAACATAGTTGTGTCACACAACACTAACTACTGTCATGCATAAGTATGTGCTACCCATTTTCATCAACATGTTCCTAGGCCCTCAACAGCCCCAAAGAGCAAACCACTGCTCTGATACTACTAATGTAAGGACCCCCGTGCCCTTAACTCGTTATTAGTGTATTAACCCATGCATTTAGTGCATGCAATCATATATGTAGGGGAAAGACCAATTGCAACCATAGCAAAACATGCCAATAATAAAATTTCTTACATTATTCCATATAATGTCCACTTTCCCCTAACCAAGTCCACATACATATCATGCACCCTTTTAATACACTAACATGTTCTCAGTTCATTTATCAATTCAATAAATAATTGCATGCGACCAATAAATGAAAAGAGAAATGCCCTTGCCTCTTTATACAAACCATATACACATATAACAGTGCTCACATGCGAGCATCAACAAATGTATGTGTATCAAATGTATAAAACACTGTGCTCAATACCGTCACTGGTACTTCGATCCTGGAAGCACCTCCAATCCATAGCTCGAGCTCAATTCCAAAGCCATCGATGTACCTATTCACCTGCCTCAACAGAGATCAACAGAGACAACCCCCACACGGGGTGAGCATACCAATATCCCAAATCCAATAAACACAATATTACAATTCATAATTTACACAATGTAAAAGCTATGAATATTAAAAGACACTCCCTGGATGGCATCATCCTCATCCGGGATCCGCTGTGTTGTTCATGTTCTCAAAATAACCGAAACCATCAAATTTCCAAATGCCAGTTAATCATGACATTGATTAACTAATCCGTCTGCTACATACCGATACCATAATCAATAATATCAAATCATTAAACAATGATTACATATATTCCATATATCTCACTTATGGTTCCATAGTTCTATTTCATCGCTCGCTCTACAATAGCGGCGTCATAACCGATGTTCGCTCAATAGCGACAACATCCCGATCATTGTTCGCTCAAAAGCGGCACCATATAATTCCCAATGCATATCAAGTGATTGCAACAACCATATATTATTCATGCACAACAATTGCAATAATATATTTAAAGCTATGCTCGTACGTTATACGTACCTTATGATTCCGTAGTCCGAACCAAACCTTGACTGAGTCCCTCGACCCGATGAATTATGTGCTAACACATAAGTAACTCACAACTAATCACAAGCATGCAACCATGTGCCCAAGCATGTTCACAACCTCCAAACCTATCGTCAATCCATGACGATTAACCATTTTAAAAGACTCCGGGCTAAGCATGCATAATACCCAAAATATTCCATTTTAAGTTGTACAAAGGTTAACCAATTACTCAATCGAGTATTCCATTTTCTTATTAAAATTTGGCTCCAACCATTTCATTTTAAAAGTATAGCATTCCCATTTGAATGTAGACATTGCCCCGAAAATCGGCTAATTAAACCTCGATTCCGAAAATCCCGATATTTTCCAAAATTTTCAAAAAAAACACTAGAAATAGGGCCGCGATCGATTGCCGTTTAGGCGCGATCGATCGCGCAAACCCACTGCCCAAAAATTATAAAGTCGCAATCGATCGCTGATAACGTCGAGCGATCGCCAACTCTTTCTGTTTCCTCGCGATCGATCGGTGATATCTCGCGATCGATCTCGGGCACTGTACATCATCACCCATTTTCCAGATCTTGGTCGCGATCGATCGGCGCCAAGCCGCGATCGATCGGGACCTGTAATTTTCCAAAAAACTCGAGCTTTAATGGTGTTTTTCACACCCAAACTCAAAACCAACACCCCACACAACTTTAACACCACCAATACTCCATTTAAACTCCATAAAAATACCAAAAACTCAACTTTGGATTTTAACCAAAAATCCCCAAATTCCATAACCAACCCAAAACTCAACCAAACTCTACAATACTACTACCAAATCGAAGATAAGGACGTGGGGATGAATAATACCTGATTATCTTCAAGAAATCCGGCTCCCGCCCAAGCTTCCAGCCATATTTTTGCCAAAGGGAGAAAAGAAGGGTTTGGGGGGAAGAGAGAGGCGTGGATGAGAGGAGAGAGGGGAAATGATTTGTGTCATCTCGAAACACCGAGTCCACTTAGTATATATAGTACCAAGGCTCCAAAATACCAATTCCTCCACAAATACATCATGACTCATTAAAAATCATCTGTTTTCAAAAATCATCTCTCCAATCACAATTTCCAATACCAGCCCCAATACAAAGTACCTCGGACCCCAGATACCACCAAAATCCCAATTCCAAGGTTTTCACCATGATGAGAATACAATCTCAACCTTTGGATCCAACGATCCCAAATACCCGATTTAACATCCTCGGGTGTCCCAACACCGCAATTAATTCATAATTGCCACAATTAAAATCCATTGAGGATCTTTACCACTCCGGGATTAACACAATAATTCCCGGGCATCACAAGTTCATCACCGTCGTTTGTGATTGCAAGCTTTGATAGTTGCCTGCAAACTTCTTTTAGTTGTTTGACAGCTTGTCGATGGTCTTTATTCCACTCAAATTTAACGTCTTTTTGAGTAACGGGATGAACACCTTTCTCTTGTTTGCCAGATTATTGATGAACATTCCAACAAAATTCACAACTCCTAGAAAGCTCTGAAGTTGCTTTAACATTTGAGATCATCTGGATAATCATGCACCTTCTCAACAATATGGTTTTGAAGGATGATTCCAGATTCATCAATCTCGATCCCAAGAAATTCGATTTGTCTAGTAGCAATTACTGCCTTCTTTTCAGATAGCACTAATCCTTCCTTATAGCAAACATCTGAAAAGATTTCCAAATATGTAATATGTTCTTTCATGTTTCTTGAGGCAATGAGGATGTCGTCAATATACACGAACATTAAGCTGGAGTAATCCTTGAAAAGATTATACATCTTCCTTTGGAATATCTGGGGAGCATTTGTCAATCCCATTGGCATGACATTCTAGATATAATGGCCTTGTGGTGTGGATAATATTGTGAATTTTCTGTTTGTTTCCTCCATCTTAATCTGGTAAAATCCAGATGTTAGGATCCGAGTAGTGTTTAGAAGGGGGGTTGAATAAACACTAGACTCAATTTCGATTCTTCTTGTTACAACAGAATGTTAAGTACGACAATAGGTTCTCAATTGATAGCAAGTCAGCAGACACTAGTAATAGCGCGGAAGACATTTGCTAAACTTGTGAGATAAAGTAACTGAATGATAATATGCAGTAAGTAAATGACACAAGATATGTTCTGGAAGTTTGAAGCACAACGCTTCTACGTCTCCCTTCTTCCTTTGCAGGAAGGTTACACTAGAAGACTTTGGCTTACACTTTACTGTATACAACCTTCTTAGGCACTCACACAGCTTGGCCTAAACTCCTAGCAATACAACTCTCTTAGTTGCTTACAGCGTGCTTTACAACATTTACACAAAGTATAAATCTCTTAAGCTTCAAGTGTTTTAAGCAACATACTCAGTAGAATTTGATCTTCAGGACCACAGTAAGGTTGCTTTGCTACTCTTGCAAAACTTCAGAATATTTCGATGAACGTGTTGAATGTTTTACTTGAATTGAATGAAGTTGATTTTTGTCTTTTGAATCGTAATTGAATTGTTCAGCACTTTCTACATTCTTTACCTTGACGTATTTATAGCAGTCTAATGGAAACTTTTCTTCAAATGGAAAGATCTGTGTCAAATCAACTTCCTGGTTTTTCTTCCAAATTCTTTTTTGCCTTCTTTCCAATTCCGCTAATCAACGACTCTTTCAATCTGACACTATTGGTGGCGCTGATATAGTAGCGCGGCGCTCTGTTGTACCTTTGTCAGAGTGAGTTTGTACTTGTTTTGTCTTGTCGCTTTATATGTCTGCTGACTTCTCCTTTACTGTATATCTGCTGGGTATAAGGTCAGCTGATGTCCTTTCCATCATCTGCTGGATAGTTACTAGTTACTTGGACTGAAGTCAACTAGTAACTTTTTAGACGTCTGCTGGTACTCTTGTTCCAGTGGACGTTCACTCTCTGCATCCGGTAGATGATAACTCTTGATCTTTGGACATGATAGATCTCTTTTTATCTTTTCACCTGGTAGATAGCTCTTCACCCGATAGATAGCTTTTCACCGGTAGATAGCTCTTCACCTGGTAAATCAGCTTTGTCTTTTAGTATCCGGTGGACCTTTGTAGTGTTAATCAATATTTCCTCTATCAGTAGGTTTCGTTGCAATAGATACTTCAATCCGTAGATATTTGTGATCACCAAAACTTAGAAATATTTTCCCAACAATTTCCCCCCTTTTTGGTGATGACAAAACTTAGTAGTGGAGACTCTTGCTTGAACTTTGAACATACCTGTTAAGATTTCAAGACATAACAATGGAGAGTATCAGATATTGTTAGATAAATAAGCAGATTACAAGTAGTAATCAAGCTGAGCATTAACAAAAGAATATCATTTTATTTAAAATGAATTCTGTTTACATCTTATAATTCTTACAACAGGCTTATGTTTACAATCTATTCAAGTGGGTAAAAGCAACTTGAGAAACATAGCCAGTATGGAATGATCCGAGCTAGCTAGTTTCATAGTTTTTGACAAAGGGAGGGGGTGAAAAAGTTCAAAAAGAAATTATTACAAAGAAACCTAGAAAATAAACTACGTTATCTTCAAAGTAATCATCTGTTCATCATAGCCTCTATCTTCCCCCTTTTTGTCATCAGCACCCAGACATCAGCATTCCAAACTCCAGGCTGATGGATTAACACCAGGACTGGTCCGTGAAGCTGGAGCTAGCAAAGGTGGGTTAGGTAAGTAATCAACCCATGTAGGGTTGATTTAGATAAGTAATGAACCCATGAATTAGAATGACAGGCATGTTGCAAGAACATTAAGTGACATTGTAAGATAATCATGTTGTAGTGTTAGATGTGTTGAAGTAGTGAGCAAGCTATTTATAGCCACAAATTGGCGAAGTGCACTACTGTGGATTGATATGACACATCAGTTTGTGGCATTCAATCCTGAATTAAAGAAATTGAATAAGATAAGCATTGAATAAAGAAAGCGTTATTTTATTGCAGCAAATACATAAAGTAACAGATAGAGACAAAATACGTCACTGCGGGCGGCCTAACCAATGCTTGGAGTAGCCACAGGTCGATGGCAGAGTGTTAGTAGGTGGTTGTCTTGGACTGTGTGTCCTCTGCTGGGATGAAGGGCTCTGCTGACTTGATTATCCAGCACCAGCAGATGATCGTCGTTCTGGGGCTGGTTCCCTTCTTCGTGACTGATGAGGTCTGCTGTGTTCAGGTAGCCTTCTAACGGTGCAAGTGACAGTTGGAAAACTGTTGCTCAGATCCTGTAAGTGCATGGCAAAAGCTGCTTGCATAGATGCCATCTGCTCAGAGAACTTTTGTTGAATGTCATCAATCTTCCCTCCAATCTCCAGTGAGGTAGCAATATGAAGAGATTCGTTCTGCTGGCTTAGTGCAAGGCAGGCTTGCCCTATCTTGGAGAGGAGTCTGAAAAGGCGTTGGTGATAAATTGTTGAAAACTTGTGACCTTGTCAGATAGAAGATGGACATCTCAGTAGATGTCCCTGAACTGGGAGTCAATGGGTCGCCTGAGATTCCCAATTTCATACTGACGTCTCGTTCTTCATTTTTGAGTTTGTTTACTTGACCAGCCAAGTTGGACATAATAGTGGACAGATGAACCAGCTGATCAGGAAGAGTGGAAGGTATCTCTTCATCAGTATGTTCAGGAAAATCAAAGAAGTCCTCAGGAGGAGCACTTACCAAAGTATGGTCAAACGATGATGGACCAGCTTGATCAGCAACACCATCAACAGGGACTAGTCTAAGGAACAGAAGAGAAAGCAGCAACACTCAGATCAGCAAATGAAGCAACTTCATCAGATACTTCGGCAGACAAAGTTGCAGGGTCAGCAGCAAGGTCATCATCCGCATTAGAAACTTCCATAGCAATAGCAGCTTCAGCAGAGTCATCAGTAGACAGAACAACAAGCGAGGCTATAACAACAGATACCTCGGCACATTCAACACCAGACTGATCATGTACAGTAGAGACTAGTAACTCAGCAGTCAGGAGAATTGGATGGCAGTGGGGTCAGGGGGTTGGGATGATGGGAAGGTTACTGAAGTCAAAGGGAATAGTGGTTAATTCTTCTACATGGAGACAATAAATGTGGATTCAGTGGTCAATTTGAGAGGAAGAGGGTATCATGGCTATAGCAGTTGATGAGGGAGGTGAGGACTCAGTAGATTCATCATCCTCCGAGGAGAGGTTAACTTGATGAACCACTGATTCAATTATTGTATCTATGTTAAGAGGATCAACATTCGGCAAAGTTGTATGTTGATCGGATACAGTAAGTGGTCCAGGGGAGGTACTGTGTTCAGTTATTAAAGCAGCAGGGAGGGGTTTACCATAGAGACCTCTGCTGGAGCCACAACAACCATTCTCCTATAAGTAGTTGTGGGTGAAGCTAAATCCAATTGAGCAGAGCACGAGTGCAGTCCCATGGTGACCTTTAGGTCATGCAGTGTCTCAGCCAAAGTGAGTTTTGGTCCCAAAGCATTGAGCACGGCCATGTCATGGTTGGCAGTGCCCGAGTCTGAAGTCCATCGACATGCTGTATCAGCCTGAAAACTTCTCTCAGTTTCAGACCCTTCTCCACGTCCTGGATTTGAAGATACTCGAGGATAAGATTCTCATCGATCCTCGCCTTTTTGAAAACTTGGGAGAAGTCATTGAATCTGATTTTCAAACGAGCTTTCACCCACCTGTCAAAAATCTCCATTTGTGGTTGCAGCTGGGCTTCCACTTCTTCAATCTCCAGTGATATTTCAGTAGCCACCGGGGCAGAGACAACTTCCATGGCGGCTTTGCCTCGTCCACCAGGTGTGAATAGAGGATTGGTAGTAGGAATATCCTATATTTGGTGGTTGTAGAATGAGTGCAAACGAGCCTGCCCCTCTACGAACACTCAGAGAAAAATCAGTGGAGGTGAGAGCAGTAGATGATGGCACAACAGGGATGATGGCCATCGGTGCAACAACCTCAACTGCTTCCACAATTGGAATAAGCCCTGGGCTGATATCCTGATCAACAACTTTGATCTCTGCTGGAACTTCAGGAGCAGCAGCATGGATTTGCTTCTTGGAGACAGCAGGGTTCCCTCGTCTTGTTCGTGGCTTCTTCGGTGGGGGAGGAGGTGATGACTCAGCAGATTCTGAGATTGTCTGCTCAGAATCACTGACCACTTGAGGCTTCCTCCTCTTGGTGGGAACAACTTTGGACGGACCACCTTCTCCACTGGTTGGTTTCCTACGAATTTTCAAGTATTTTGCATTTATGATTCGTGCTGGGTGGATAGTGAAGATAGCCCCCACTGGTACATTCTTGCTTCCAGGATTCGGCTGAGAGGGAGGGCGAATCCAGAATGTCCCTTTGTCGATTCAACTAAGCCACTAAGTACTTGAAAGAGTACTCTGACCAGTTGACATCAATGCCATTTACAACCGCACACATCACCTCGAACTTCTCTGGGGTGATGACATCGAACGATCCGACTTTGCACAGTGCCCCTTGGCAATAATATTGCAAGTTGTTGGAAATGGTTCTTCATCAGAATCTTCTTGAATATAGGGCTTCACAGACGAAGGTCAGATTCTGAGAACACTGTATACATCTCTTCTCGCACAACGATGGATATGGTAAAAAGCTCAGTGAGCCCAATAGTGGAAAGGCTCAGTTGAGTGGCAAAGTCATCTTGAGTGATTGTGACAGTTTGCCCGGAGATGAAGGACATCACTGAGTTGTTAACTACCCTCGCTGTAGCATAAACTCTTGGAGAGTTTCTTTGTAAAATGTGGGTGCAAGGTTCAGTATAACCAGCAGGCGGAGTTTTCCAAACATTGGAAAATACCCTTCATCTCCTCATCGACACTGGTGTAGACTGAGTTAAAATCCAAATGGACGGCATTTGTAACAAAGCTTGATTGGCTGGTCTTCTACATTTTAATGTAGGAAAAGCTGAGTAAACGAGTAAACTTGGAATATGATATTTTTGAGACTATGTGATAATGCTGGTTAATGTTTGCTTTACTATTTGCAAATGAAAGGCCTACCTGGAATTATATATATATATTGATATCAATATATATGTATCACTTAAAAGTGAAATTTTTTTAGGGCCATTTAACAAGACATTTGAAATTAATCTTCCGCTGTATACATAAATTAATCACTGTGTGATAATTAAACACTACATTAGGAATGGGCCCTCACAATTCCTCTTCTTGCTTGATGTCTGGCTCACCTTTTAACTCAACGCGTGCATCCTTCTTCTTAGCAACCTCCTCTCCTCAGCGTGATTGCATGGACTTGCTCCCTAGGGTTTGCCTCAGTGTCACCAGATGGTGATCCCTGTGCTCGTCCGGCTAAGATTTTTGCTAACTGTCCCACTTGGACTTCCAAGTTCTTTGTCGACGCCTCGCGATTTTGTAATCTAGTCTCTGTCGCCGTGATGAACTTGGTCAACAGCTCCTTCATGCTTGGCTTTGGTACATACCCCGATCGTGGTTGGGATAGTTCATCGGCCCTATATTGTACGTGTGTTGGTAGGGGTAGGTCGGTGGTGGTCGGTTCCCTACAAAATTAACAGCTTTATTAGTTGTAATGAAAAGGGTTACCTACTTGGCATTCAGTGCTCGGATGTCCTCCTTGGCAAAGTTAGCATGTAACAGTTTGAACTTGCATTGCATGCATGCTCAAACTATCAATCTTCTTGTTCAGCGCTTCCAACTGGGCAGCGAGAGCAGTGACTTCACTCACTTGATGCAATCTGGCTTGCTTTGGCACGTTCCTCTCGGACCATTGACAACTATTAACAGCCATCTCCTCCAACATCGTACACGCCTACTCGGGCGTCTTCCTCATCACAGTACCTCCTGATGCTGCATCAATCATAGAATGGTTATCAGCAAATAACCACTATAAAATGTTTGTACCTGCAGCCAGATAGGGAGGCCATGATGTGGGCATCTCCGCAGTAGATCCTTGAAGCGCTCCCATGCTTCAAACAACGTCTCGGGATCGTATTGGGCAAAAGTCATGATATCATTGCGCATCTTGGCCGTCTTGGATGGTGGAAAGAATTTGGATTAGAATAACTGCGCCATCTCATCCCATGTGGTAATAGAACCTGCAGGCAACGATTGTAACCAAGATTTAGCTTTTTCACGTAAAGAAAAGGGAAACAAACGTAACCTGATGGCGTCGTCAATGACACCATTATATTTGAATGTATCACAAATCTCCAAGAAGTTGGAGATGTGATCATTTGGATCATCAGTAGCTACTCCCCCAAACTGGACCGAATGTTGGATCATTTGTATGATAGTAGGCTTGATCTCGAAATTGTTATCCTGGATGGTGGGTCTCGTGATACTAGACAGTGATCCATGGAATGAAGGATGTGCATAGTCCATGAGTGATCTTGCAACTGGTGGTACTAGAATCTTCTCATTATTAGCCATTAGTGCTCTTGCTTGCCTTAACCTCCTTTGACAGTTGCGTTCGATCTCGAGATCAAAGGGCTCAAGTGTAGGGTTGCTACTCCTTAGCATGCACCAAGAGATAACAACCTATAACAATCAACCAAAAGATACTGACAGAAAAAAAATCGAAAATAATAATAAAAAAAAATGACTAAACTACAGTCAACTAATCTCGTTTGGACACAAAATAGCTTGATAAGGAAAGAAATCTCGAGTTTTTCGGGTTTGGCAATCGATCGCTACAATGTGCCGATCAATCGCCAAACTATTCTGATTTTATTTTTCAAAATTTCCAAAGCGGCGATCGATCGCTTGGCTTTGGTACATACCCCGATCGTGGTTGGGATAGTTCATCGGCCCTATATTGTACGTGTGTTGGTAGGGGTAGGTCGGTGGTGGTCGGTTCCCTACAAAATTAACAGCTTTATTAGTTGTAATGAAAAGGGTTACCTACTTGGCATTCAGTGCTCGGATGTCCTCCTTGGCAAAGTTAGCATGTAACAGTTTGAACTTGCATTGCATGCATGCTCAAACTATCCATCTTCTTGTTCAGCGCTTCCAATTGGGCAGCGAGAGCAGTGACTTCACTCACTTGATGCAATCTGGCTTGCTTTGGCACGTCCCTCTCGGACCATTGACAACTATTAGCAGCCATCTCCTCCAACATCGTACACGCCTACTCGGGCGCCTTCCTCATCACAGTACCTCGTGATGCTGCATCAATCATAGAATGGTTATCAGCAAATAACCACTATAAAATGTTTGTACCTGCAGCCAGATAGGGAGGCCATGATGTGGGCATTTCCGCAGTATATCCTTGAAGCGCTCCCATGCTTCAAACAACGTCTCGGGATCGTATTGGGCAAAAGTCATGATATCATTGCGCATCTTGGCCGTCTTGGATGGTGGAAAGAATTTGGATTAGAATAATTGCGCCATCTCATCCCATGTGGTAATAGAACCTGCAGGCAACGATTGTAACCAAGATTTAGCTTTTTCACGTAAATAAAAGGGAAACAAACGTAACCTGATGGCGTCGTCAAGTGACACCATTATATTTGAATGTATCACAAATCTCCAAGAAGTTGGAGATGTGATCATTTGGATCATCAGTAGCTACTCCCCCAAACTGGACCGAATGTTGGATCATTTGTATGATAGTAGGCTTGATCTCGAAATTGTTATCCTGGATGGTGGGTCTCGTGATACTAGACAGTGATCCATGGAATGAAGGATGTGCATAGTCCATGAGTGATCTTGCAACTGGTGGTACTAGAATCTTCTCATATTAGCCATTAGTGCTCTTGCTTGCCTTAACCTCCTTTGACAGTTGCGTTCGATCTCGAGATCAAAGGGCTCAAGTGTAGGGTTGCTACTCCTTAGCATGCACCAAGAGATAACAACCTATAACAATCAACCAAAAGATACTGACAGAAAAAAAATCGAAAATAATAAAAAAAAAAAGACTAAACTACAGTCAACTAATCTCGTTTGGACACAAAATAGCTTGATAAGGAAAGAAATCTCGAGTTTTTCGGGTTTGGGAATCGATCGCTACAATGTGCCGATCAATCGCCAAACTATTCTGATTTTATTTTTCAAAATTTCCAAAGCGGCGATCGATCGCTGATCTTTACCGATCGATTGCTAATGTGCACTGTTCTGAGGCGATCGATCGTATGATATTACCGATCGATCGCTTCAACTGATTTTCAACATTTTGCAATTTCGTCCCTCATTTTCCGTGTATGCTCGGTTTGGTCCTTTTTCATCATTTTAAGCATATTTCCTCCACTTTTATGCATTTGGACCTAGATTCCTGAAATATACAAATATATACCAAAAAGCGTAATATTTTCAAGGAATCACTACAAAAACGCCCCTAATATTATATCAAATTAAGTGTAAAAATCACACTTATCAAAGACCTGATGGCAAAAAACATCATGGACTTCGCTACGGAAGGCAAAACCCGACGCTTTTGGATTTGAGATGGCTTGCTATTCACAATGGGATACCGCCTCTTCATACCCAAGTGGGGAAAATTGCATCGGGAAATACTCAAGGAGTGTCATGATTCAAAGTGGGCTGGCCACCCGGGTATGCATCGCGCTATGGCACTCATGGAGGATTCATATTATTGGCCAAGGATGCGGGAGGATGAGGATGCCTATGTGTGGACTTGTCTTATGTGCCAACAAGACAAGGTGGAACAGCAGCAGCCAGTCGGTCTCCTACAACCACTTCCCATTCTTGAGCACCCGTTCAAGAGCATACCAATGGACTTCATTACGGCACTACCCAAGTCATAAGGGTCCGGGACTATCATTGTTGTGGTGGACAGGTTTTTCAAGTATGCCATCTTTATTGCTGCACCACCAGACATCACTGCCGTTGACACGGCCAAGCTTTTCACTAAGCATGTGGTCAAGCATTGGGGCATTCCAGAGACCATTGTGAGTGATCGCGACCCTCGCTTCACGGGGAAGTTTTGGTCCGAGTTATTCAAGTTTTTGGGGTCCGATCTTGCATTCTCAACGAGCTTCCACCCGCAAATAGAGGGCAGACCGAGTTGGTGAATGCGCTACTAGAATTATACTTACGACACTATGTGAGTGCCAACCAACGAGATTGGGCGAAACTCTTAGACAATGACCAGTTCTCTTATAATTTGCAGCGGAGCGAATCTACTAGACGTAGTCCATTTGAGTTAGCAACATGCAGACAGCCGATGACACCGCATAACATTGCCACAGGCTACACAAGGAGCAGCCCCGCAGCATACAAATTCGCCAAGTCCATACAGGAGGAGACTGACTTGGCTCGAGCATCCTTGAACAAAGCCGCCAAAAAGATGAAAAAGTGGGCAAATCTTAAGCGACGAGCGGTCGAGTTCAAGGAAGGGGACCTTGTAATGGTAAATCTACTACCCCAACAGTTCAAGTCATTGCGGACAGTACACAAGTGGTTGATACATAGATATGAAGGCACCTTTCCCATCGAGCGGCGTATAGGCACAATGTCTGATAAGGGTGAATATTACGTTAATTTTGTAATGATTTTTACTTATTTTCGTGTTGATTCATGGATGATGTTACGCTTTTTGGTATTTATTTATTTTGTTTCAGGGATCTAGGCGGGAAGTGGAAGAAATAAGCTAGAATGACAAAAACGGACCAAATCGAGGCTAGAATTGAAGATTTTGGAAACTGACATACTCGATCGATCGGCAGTGGAGCTCGATCGATCAACCGAGGCAGAGAATTTGGCCAACAAGAAAAAGTGATGCTCGGTCGATCGGTAATTGAGCTCGATCGATCGAGCATGGCAGGGAAATCATAAGCGAGACTGAAGAGTGCTCGATCGATCGGCAATTGAAGCTCGATCGATCGAGCGCAACAAGAAAAAGTCATGGAAAAGAAATCAGAGTGCTCGATCGATCGAGACATTTTCTCGATCGATCGAGCGACAGAGTTTGCTGGAAAAAAAATACATGATTGAGTTTGGTCCATTGGGAACACTTCCATCCACCTCCTCTTTTATAAATATCAGACCTAGGGCACGAATTTGAGGAGTTGAACATCATATCATACACCACAAAGAAGCCTCCTATCATCCTCCAACATCCATACAATTTAAGAGAAAAATCCTTTGAAGTGCAAGGAAGGAAGCAAGAGAAGAAGTAACGTTGCAACGCAATGATTCGACTCCTTCGTTATCGTACTTCTAAACTTTATTTGTTTTGATTTTAAAATTTCTTGATGTTTATGTGGTTGAGAAACAATTATTCATCTTGCTATTTTGATTTGAATATGAACTAAGTTTATTTTATCAAGATTAGGGAAACTTGTGTTTGAGTTGATGATTTGAATGTTTATTGAGTGGATTAATTCTTTTGTGCATGATTTATAATTTTAATGTTATCAAAGCCTTGCTAACTTTGATTGATTTGTGAATTATAATTAAGATCGAGAGATGAGATATAATACGCTATAATAAATCATGTTGTATGTTAACGATTTAGATCGAGAGATTAAATCACATATGTGATAACTTTGGATTGAAAGATTTAAAGTTAGAGGCTTTCATAAAGATTTATGCAATATTAAAGTAGTGATTAAGTGAACGAAAGTTACTTGTTTCAATTTAATATTAGTTTCAATATAGCTTGAGAAAGTGTATTGATTATATTACGGGAATCCGTCACCTTAAGAATTAATTGGATAGTAATTGATTTTTACAAACGAATCATCGACGATAACACAAGTGAACCGACATCTTGATAAATTTCTCGAGTGGAATTCCTTCGCATCTTCAAAGGAGTTGATTTAATTTTCAGTTTTTAAGTTTTCATTTTGATTAGTTAATTATTCATCTATTTCGTAGGCTAAATATAATTTTTCTAATTTTATTTGGTACTTATACATTAGTCCATGTGGGTACGACATCCCTATTTTTAAATCACTATACTAAAACTTGACACCGTGCACTTGCGGTATAAAATCGCTACACTGAAATTAATTGTTTAAAATAAAAGCGATCAAGTTTTTGGCGTCGTTGCCGGGGTCTAATTTGTATAATATCATACGAGATTAGTTAATTGTAATTTCACCAATTTTTTTTTTTGTTTTGTTCGTTTGTCGTTTTTGACTATTTGGTTTACTGCATTTGTTTTTCTCCTTTTGGGTTGACTTGTACAGATAGACATCTTCTTGGTGCATGCTAAGGAGTAGCCATCCCATACTCGAGCCTTTTGGCCCATAAATTGAGCGAACTTGTCTTCTGAGAATACGGGAAGCTCGAACGATGGCGGATAACAATCAAGAAGGGGGCGCGAATAATGAAGCACCGAATCCGAGATCTATGATGGACTTTGCTCAACCAGCTTTCCATGGATCATTGTCAAGCATCACGAAGCCGTTACTGCGCTAATCAGTTGCCATATGCAATCAATTATATAATGATTCCACGGCAAACATCATTCTTTAGTCACAACTCTACAATATCGTGTGATTACACCAATTCGGATTCACAATACTGCGTCCAAGTTCTCAACAGTCCCTCAATCTACCATCAATTCTACTAGAGGAGGATAATCCTTATCACAACAGCTCATCTGATCGACAATCTCAATCATAGTCACGACCAATTCGAAACCCATCAAATACAACATATGTCAGTACATGACATATCGGTCCTACTAACAACACTGCCTCCATTGACTTAAAACAACTCTCATCTCAAGTCGTATAAGAAGTTCTTGTTATCACCTCATACAGGTCATCATACCTTGGTACCCCCATACTATTTGAAGGGTATAACCAATTCACTTTCTACCTGACCTTCCTAAGGTGTTACCGTTACCACCAACAGGTGATATAGTCAAGGACCAAATCACATTTCACACCTTGTCCCAGTCGACCCTACACAGAGCATTCCTCATTCCATTCATGAAGTCATCACAAAGAAAAGAACACCCTCTTCCCAATTTCACTTCCTGAAACTTACGCATATATGCTAAAGGTGTCAACCAGTACATGCCAATCCTCACTCATGAGAATGTAATGACATGTTATGTGATTATCTCTGTTCTTCCTGACAACTCTATACACATGCAATATCCATATCAACCCACTCAGTGCCAAGACACACTCAGCACATCCGACTATGCAGTCCATAGAACCAGATGCCATAATATGCATTCTACAAACAGACATACTCCACTTCATCCTCTCATATCAGCTGCAGACATACAAGCATATTCAATTCCGTTCATAAATTCCCATAGAGACATGCATATAGCTCATTTGCATTCTACATTTAGAACGATGGTATCAGTACCCATCATCTTGATATGATCGTCACCATACTATACTGACATGTACTACCTTGTGGTACAAAACCCCCCGCCATCAATGACATTTCATTCTCATACCAAACAGTAACAAGATCAAGTACCGATTCTCTATCTTCCGGTACGCCATATATCATATCTGGAAAATACGATGAGCATCAGTTTTCCCATCTCCCAAACTCTACAACACATTCACAAGTGGCACATGGAATAACTTGAGCCCGAAAGCACCATCCAGACCTCTATTCCCTAGCCCACATAAGTCAACAAGAACAGAACGAGAAACAAATGCGTATAATGCCAGTCACATAATACTAATGACTTAGAAACACAATCTGACGACATCCCAGATTCACAATCTCACTGTCACTGATTTTGCACCGCTCTATCAGTACTCAGCATCTATGGCATATCGTTACCGAACTCTCAAAAGGTGTATCTCAGTTCCACCATATCCCGGTTCGGCTTTCCTTATCATATCATTCACCATAAACATAGAGTTCAACACAATAACCACACACACACATCTGAGGTCCTAAACCCCTTACACATGTTGTCCAAAGAATAACAATGAAAAGATAACCATCAATAATGTGGTCTCACGACCTAACGCTTGCCTCTGATGATCACAACACATCATTGGACATGAAACTCACTTTCGATACATGTGCTGTCTGATCACATCGGTACTAAATTCATCGTTCTATCATAGTACTGTGTACAGACACTGAGCTTGCCAAAACCAAGATCAAAGCATCACACTCCAATAACTCCTCAATTGATAGTTCACATTCAGAAGTGACAGTTCACATTCAGTCCACACGTGTGTACACCACAACTCAAATACAGACTGACTTTCGGCAATTTCGCTATTGCCCCTGGATTGTATACAATCCACCAGATAACAATGACAGTTATCCTCACAAACATTTTCACATCATGTGTCATCAGCAACAACTCATCGTCATATCACTGTCTGACAACAACAGAACAAGTAGTAAGTTAAACTCACCATATGATAACATCCATACCACCATCAGTTCTCACACACAGTCTCATTCAGACTGACTTTGCACATGGAGCTGATACCAAAATTTGGTTACCACACTCCAACCACTTCGCAACTTTTTCCTCAAATTACGTATCAAATACATATCGTTCACAACTGAATGATTGGGAAGCCTCCAGAGAAACATCTTATGTCCCCCTGACAAATGGTAATACAGAAAACCGGTATACCAATCACAGGTACACACACAACATCCCTTGTGACATTCATAGGGATTCTTACCATTTCATGCTACCATACTGCAAAACAATGGTTAACAACAATATATAGCAACACATAGAGCATGTTAGTATAATATCCTATACAACACAAAGGATATAACATGCTTTCAAGTGAATAGGCATCTCCCTAATTCACTTCCTCTACCCTCGTTCACCCCGTTCTCGAACCACTGCTCTGATACCACTAATGTGGGGTCCTCGTTACTTAATCCATTATGTATCAGTTGATTATACATCTGTGAGTCAGAATTAAGTAATTCATACACTGATTAAGAGTTTACTAATGTAGGTTGTTACAATTCTTACACAATCCTGTCATAATATACATATCAGATGTACAATAAAACAACCTATACTCGTACAACACCTATGCAGTGGTTCAACTCGCAGCTGAAATAGACTCACAATCCCGTCCTCTAACGTCTATGAGTCCCTACAGAAACAATCACACAACATGAGTATAGATAAACAACCATCCCAGTGCTATATCAATAAAAATATAAACGATAAAGCATTATAAACATCAAATGTGATTGTCCTGTATCATGCATCATCAAATGCAAATATGTCATGACATGTCTCATTCCTCATCCTGTTATAACCAGACCAATATGATATGCCTATCTCAGCTCAAAATGTCAGTGGAACCTCCTCACATCTTCATATTAGCAGCACATATCATAGTACCGTCTTCACATGTTATAACAGCCAGAGCATATACCCAACTAGCGTATATCTCTCATGCCAAAGCATATGTAGCATACCTATCGTGGCAACAATCCCAGCCAAAGCATATACCCAACACTGGTATATCTATCGTGGCACCGATCTCAGACAAAGCATATGCTACACATCTATCGTGGCATCCATCTCAACAATATAATATCATGAATGCACATGCATATGATGTCACTAATCATATGATACCATGTTCACATCATCATCACAACAATATCATATACTCGTATGTCAAAACGTACTTGTCGTGCGACACAAAAGATATAAATCAGGCGTCAATGTCTAACCGCTTCGTTGCCCTTTCCCCTGTGATGATGCTATAATAATATCAACAATATATATCATGTTATCATAGGCTTAAAAATCAAATTCTACAAAAATAACATATTTTTCAAAATATGCATCCTTGCGATCGATCGCCATTAGCCCCGATCGATCGCCAACAAGTTCTGTTTCCTTGCGATCGATCGCCATTATCTCGCGATCGATCGCCAAAATGCCCTGTTCCTCGCGATCGATCGACATGTTTTCACCGATCGATCGCCAAGCCATTTCACCGCCTTATATTTTCACACTGCATCGGCGATCGATCGCCATAATGCTCGCGATCGATCGCCGATGTCTGAAGTTTTCAGAACATGGCGATTTTGAGTATATCTTCATGGTTCTCAACCTACACCTCAATTCATACTCTCAAACATTTATAAACCACACTAAATCATGATCTAAACATGTTTTCATAAGATTACAACTTAATTCATTGAATTCAACAACATATGAATTCAATCTTCCTTCAAACAAATCACATGCTTCTTGAATTGCATAACAAACACCATAACTAAGTTAATACACCAACTCACTACATAAAGTAGAGCATGTAAGTTCTCCTTACCACATACTTTAATTTGACCATGATTCCAAGCTAGAACCAAGAAAAGAAAGCAAGAAGAAGCAAGGGTTTGAAAGAGAGCTTTGTAGAGATTTACTAGGTGAATTATGGTGTATTATGTGCCTTGATAGCTGAAATCAATTGTATATACTTGGCTTAATCTGAAATGCAAAGTCACATGACATTCCTAGCAAATTCAAATGCCAATTCACATGTATATGCAACTCTCATATCAATTCAAATGCATACCAAATCATGTTGGGTTAGTGGTCAACTACATATCCTCTCTACCAATCATGTACTCTTGCTACATATTCTACAACCATGTAGTACTATGGTTTTAGTTCATATATATCAACTACCAACCATTCAACGTCTCTACTATGCTTCTCATATCAAACATGTATGAGAAGAAGTTTAGCCATGCCATACAATTGGTCTTATTTCATGCCATTTCCTACCATTCTTGCATTATCACACATGAAAATCATTTCATTATTTCCCATGATATGTCATCATTCCTACTCGGTTCAACCCGAACCCGAGTCTACACCATACCTAATTATTTCATAATTACGCCATAACCATATCATACATGTATAAATCATATCGAGGCATTACATGAACTCTTGGAAGAGATGGCTTCTAATAGCTATCAATGGCAATCAGATAGGAATGTGCCAAAGAAACCGAGTGAGTTCATCAAATTGACGAAATCACTGCAATGTCAGCTCAGATAGAAGCTTTGAGCAAAAAGATTGATAGCATGAGTCTGACAGCGATGCAAGCTCAAGTTATCACTTGTGATTTATGTGGAAACAATCATCCAAGCATTGAATGCCAGGCAGGTAATCCATGTAATCAGTCTAATGAATTTGCTAATTATATAGGAAACAGGCAGCCCAATAACCCGTACTCAAACACTTACAATCCGGGATGGAGGAATCATCCAAATCTACAATGGTCCAACTAAAATAATGTGTTGAACCCACAACCACCACCGGGATATGTACCTAAGCCGAGTATGGAGGAGCTTTTGACCAAGTTAATATCATCGACAGAAACTATGATGCAAAATCAGGATGCATCTATAAAAAACTTGGAGGTACAGGTGGGGCAACTTGCATCATTGATTAATGGACGAGCTCAATGAACACTACCTAGTGATACAGTGAAAAACCCGAAGGAGCAAGAAAAATTTGACTAAGAAAAAGGAGGTGACAGTCCAGCTTGGGACTATAAATTAAGAACTTTTTTCTCTCTATCTCTTGTTTGTTTTTCATTTTTTAGTTCATCTTTACATATTTTTTCTTTTTCCCGAGTTTAACTCCGTGTGTTAATTTTCAGATGCAGGAAAATGGAATAGATCAAACTTTTGTGGGGCGGATCGAACATTGAAATAAATTGGGTGAAATTTTTTCTGGCATTGTCGATCGATCGAGAATTATTCTCGATCGATCACCCACGGTTTAAAAAGAGATTTTTCGGGCATTGTCAATCGATCGAGAGGTCACGCTCGATCGATCGAGAGAGGTTACAAAAAGAAAAAAATTTATGTCTCGCTCGTTCGATCGAGCGAAAATCATGATCGATCGAGCAACAGATAATTTTGTTTTAAAAATCGATATCAGCAGAATTCCCACAACTCTCACTTTGTTTTCGAAGAACAAAATCGAATTTTGCCATAATCTCCAAATTCTCTCTTTATCTTTCCAACAACTCAAAGATCTCACAATATATGCTGCAGAGTTTCTTCTAACTACACTTTTTGTCACAGATTTGAAGATTCAAGAGCTGAATTGGGGCAATTTCATCACAAGGAGGAACTCAAGCCAAATCTACAATTTCATCTAGATTGTCAAAATTTCATGGTATTTGGCTTCAACCTTTCTACATATCCATACATCAATGCATATTTTTTGTTTGGGTATACAAAGATTGGATTTTTGGTGTATTTGTGAAGTTGAGTTAATTGATTAGTTAAGTGTGGGGGAATTGGAGTATTGGTTGTTGATTGTTGTGTGAGGTGTGTGAATTACTTGTTGTGGTTGGGATTGAAGCGGGGTGGATTGTGAACTGAAAAAATAATGGCTCCTAAGAAAAAGCAGAAGCAAGTCGAAGCCGCCAAGATTATGATGAGCTTAGATTTGTGAATTCCGTAGCAGCGGAATTATACCCCAACTATCACCGAAAACCTCTCAGTAGCGAAAGGGGAATGAACATCGATCGACTTGAATGCCCCGTGATTCAAGAAGCACGGCGACGAGGATGGTTTGAGTTTATTCAGCAGCCTATTGATGTGGTGGTCCCTGTTGTGCGGGAATTCTATACAAACTTAAGGACTGTCCACCGAGATTCAAGGGAGGTTGTGTATGTACGGGGGAAAGATGTGGAGTTTGATCAGTTCAAAATTAATGCAATTTTTCGTATGCCTTCAATAAAAGACTTTGAGTACAAAGCTTTCAGGAAGAGTCAAATCAACTACGATGAGGTACTCACTGTTATCAGTGTTCAGGGGACTGATTGGCAAAGGACCAACAATGGAGAGCCCCAGTTGGTCCTTAAGAAAGATTTGAAACAGGAGGCACAAGTGTGGTTCTCTTTCATAGCCTCACGGGTCATGCCATCGACCCACACTTCTGAGGTCACCTAGAAGAGAGCTGCCCTGGTATATGACATACTCACTGGGTAAACGGTGGATCTGGGGTACATTATCAATGATCACATCAGTGACATCGGCACGAGTCTGCCCACCTCCGCATTACCCTTTCCGTCTACTATCACTGCTCTTTGCAAGAGATGCGGAGTGAAATGGGGCGCTGATGAAGAACTCCTACCACCTAAAGGCACAATAGTGGTTGACGGACCACCACCTCCTACAGGCCGACGTAGGGTCGAGCCTCGGCCTTCGAGCAGCAGACATACTGGGCCGTCATCATCTTCCGCTGCAGAGCATTCATCAATCACATTGGACTCCCTCCACAGGGATCTCCAAGACATACGCCTGGAGCAGCAGGACATCCGAAATATGCAAAGGGAAATCCGGTTGGACCAAGAGCAGATGAGTCAGCGACATATGTAGTTCATGCAATATCAATGTGCATGGAACACTGCCTTGGCCCAAGGTTTCACGGGTATCTAGTTTCCACCAGAGCCACACTTTCAGTCATACCAGCCATATCAACCACCACCACCTGAATATCCGACATATCCACTGTATCAGCCGGAAGAGCCTTACTACCCAGTACCCCCACCGGAGCATGATGAGGACGACGATCACTGACGATCGTCGTCGAGGTATATGTTTTGCTTTTGCGCTTATTGTTTACTGTACATTGAAGGCAATGCACGTACTAAGTTTGGGGGGTGTTTACTGATAACTGCTGTGTCTCTTGCTACTTATCGTGCATGCCTATTCTATCATGGGTGCATGCCTATTCTATCATGGGATTAGATTGTTTTTAAGCACATTAAATTTTTTTTTTTTAAAAATGAGTTCATCGTTAACAAATAATGAATTAGACTTGCAACGGTATTGCATGATGAAATTAACCCCATCTCAACTAAAGTCTTGAAGATTTTTGACTTGTTTGTGAATATCTGTGGTTGAGTTAATATTTCAAAATTGAGGAACATCTTTGGCACTTTTGAGTCATGATTGAGTGATATATATTGGAAAGTGAAAAATTTTATTACTATGATTTGTGTTGAGCATCTTAAAGCACTCTAGAACCTATTTGAGGGCACTTTGAGGCGAAATTTTATAATTAGGAAACATGATTTAGGCGATCTTTGGAACGTTTGAGCCTTTCAAGCTTACCCAGTCTATATCAATCCTTAATGTCCAACTTTGAGCTTGATTGAATAAGAATGGAAAATAGCCACCATTCGACTTTTGTTGATAAACTCATTATACCTAACTTGTGTAGCCTAAAATGGAAAAAAAAAAAATTATCTTACCCCAAGGGAGTATAATGAATCTCATTAGATGCACATAAATGACTATATTTTAATGAGCTTATTGTGATAATGATTGATGAATGAGAAAAAGAAAAAAAAAAGAAAAAAAGAAAAGAGAAGAAAAAGCCTTGAAAAAAACATGTATATAAGACTCAAAGTGGCCAAGGCTAGACAAGAAAAAGAAGAGCTTGAATTGTGCGAAAATCTGAACGGTGTATGATTATACTCTCTTCTTTGCGATTATCTTATCTTTTCTTTGAAACCGACACCCAAGGCCTGACATTATAAGCTTAAAAAGTCTTTTTGATCCAAGTCTAGGGAATAATTACATTAGTGGAGAAGTGCTTGAAAAGTAGGCTTATGGAGTGCTTAATAGTAATCTTGACTTTGAGTTTATTAGCATTATTTGATCTTGAAAATATGTATGAAACTCAAGATTGACAATAGCACACACGCACGTTCCGATTTTGCAATGTATTGCTTGGCTTAGGAGAAAACACTTCTGGTCGATTTTTGGATTGACTAATAGTTGATGTGTTAATGGGATTTATGAGCTTTTACAGTTGAGTTGCTAAGTTCATTCGTTTAAAGTATTGAGGATGAATTCTGCATTTTGATCTTATTGCTTGCTCGATGACGATCAAGTCTAAGTTTGGGGGAGTTGATAAGGTTGAATATTACGTTTATTTTGTAATGATTTTTACTTATTTTCGTGTTGATTCCTGGATGATGTTACGCTTTTTGGTATTTATTTGTTTTGTTTCAGGAATCTAGGTGGGAAGTGGAAGAAGTAAGCTAGAAAGACGAAAACGGACCAAATCGAGGCTAGAATTGAAGATTTTGGAAACTGACATACTCGATCGATCGGCAGTGGAGCTCGATCAATCGACCGAGGCAGAGAATTTGGCCAACAAGAAAAAGTGATGCTCGATCGATCGGTAATTGAGCTCGATCGATCGAGCATGGCAGGGAAATCATAAGCGAGACTGAAGAGTGCTCGATCGATCGGCAGTTGAAGCTCGATCGATCGAGCGCAAGAAGAAAAAGTCATGGACGAGAAATCAGAGTGCTCGATCGATCGAGACATTTTCTCGATCGATCGAGCGACAGAATTTGCTGGTCCATTGGGAACACTTCCATCCACATCCTCTTCTATAAATATCAGACCTAGGGCACGAATTTGAGGAGTTGAACATCATATCATACACCACAAAGCAGCCTCCTGTCATCCTCCAACATCCATACAATTTAAGAGAAAAATCCTTTGAAGTGAAAGGAAGGAAGCAAGAGAAGAAGTAACGTTGCAACGCACGGATTCCACTCCTTCGTTATCGTACTTCTAAACTTTATTTGTTTTTATTTTCAAATTTCTTGATGTTTATGTGGTTGAGAAACAATTATTCACCTTGCTATTTTGATTTGAATATGAACTAAGTTTATTTTATCAAGATTGGGGAAGCTTGTGTTTGAGTCGATGATTTGAATGTTTATTCAGTGGATTAATTCTTTTGTGCATGATTTATAATTTTAATGCTATCAAAGCCTTGCTAACTTTGATTGATTTGTGAATTATAATTAAGATCGAGAGATGAGATTATAATACGCTATAATAAATCATGTTGTATGTTAACGATTTAGATCGAGAGATTAAATCACATATGTGATAACTTTGGATTGAAAGATTTAAAGTTAGAGGTTTTCATAAAGATTTATGCAATATTAAATTGGTGATTAAGTGAACGAAAGTTACTTGTTTCAATTTAATATTAGTTTCAATATAGCTTGAGAAAGTGTATTGATTATATTACGGGAATCCGTCACCTTAAGAATTAATTGGATAGTAATTGATTTTACAAACGAATCATCGACGTTAACACAAGTGAACCGACATCTTGATAAATTTCTCGAGTGGAATTCCTTCGCATCTTCAAAGGAGTTGATTTAATTTTCAGTTTTTAAGTTTTCATTTTGATTAGTTAATTATTCATCTATTTCGTAGGCTAAATATAATTTTCTAATTTTATTTGGTACTTATGCATTAGTCTCTGTGGGTACGACATCCCTATTTTTAAATCACTATACTAAAACTTGACACCGTGCACTTGCGGTATAACACTGGAATTAATTGTTTAAAATAAAAGCGATCAGTGTCTTATCGACTAACATTACTGCCAAAGTTAAAGATCCATCCAGTGTTTCATGTGAGTCAGCTAAAGCCATATCATGCAGACACGGAGGATCCAAACCGAGAAACATCACATCGGGCGCCAACTGATGTGGTCACATCATATGACAAAGACGTGGAGATCTTGGCGGACCGAGTGATACGCAAGAGAGGAGTTCCCCCATACATTGAGTACTTCGTGCAACGGAAAGGATTACCTGAGGCCACTTATGGCAATTTGCGCACAATATAAAAGAATTCAGCGAAATGCAGGCGACGAGGGCGTCGCCAAATTAGGTGGGGGAGAATGTCATGACCCGCAACTTTCTAGAAGATTCCGGCATACATCGAGAGGCTATGGGACGTCTGGAAACTCCCGGAAGCTTAAAGAACACTTTGGAGCACCCTGGAAGATTATAGACATCTCTTGTACATGTAGGTCATTCTAGAACCTTATAGAGATGTACATAGTAGAATCATGTAGAAGCTTGTGGATGTGTGGAACATCCTAGAAGATCATTTCTAGCCATTAGATCAAATCGATCATCACCGTTCGTTGAGGAGGTGAACTTGTATATAAAGGGGGGTAGGATCTCATTTGTAATCATCAAGTTTTCAATCAAGCATTCAAGCAATATACTCTTCAGAGCATTCTCTCAAGCTCTCTTTGTGTTCTCTCTCTTTCTAGCACTTAAGAAACCAACTCGGGAGGAAGGATGATTTGCTAGCAACGCGGGGTTACTAGTCAAGTGTCGCATGGGTTCGAGAAAGTTTGGTGAAAGCTCTCATCCCGTGACAATTAGTCATGGCCCCGTATTTGGCTTCTGTAGAAGAATTCTTTGACTTCCAGGAAACCATGGAAGACCCAAGAAATACACAAAACCCATTGATGGACCTCCGCGTATCCAAACAAGCTGCCTAATCAAAATTCGAGAAGAAACTTAGTTTGAGTTCTGAAGAAGAGTTGTAGAATAGCCCGTGACCAACAGATCCCTTCAAATACTGAAGCACTGCATCATTGAGCAATTGAATTGCATAATCTTGTTGACAAAGATCTATACCTCAAGAGGAACAGAAACAGATAACCTCTATGCCTAACAAGTACTCCAAGTCACCAAGTCTTTTAAAGCAAATTTATTATGAAGCGGAACATTTAACTCTTCAGCCTCCTTGACATTATATGTGGCAACTACGATATCATTAGCATAGACCAACAATGCAAGAAAAACAGAACAAGGATTTTGGAGGAACAAAGAGTTATCTGTTTGAGATTGAACAAACCCATGCTTCATCAATGTGGAGGAAAACTCAAGAACCATTACTTAGAAGCTTGTTTGAGGTCATACAGAGACATCTGCAACTTACAAACAACACTATGTGTCAAATACTCCCCCATTCTATCATATCCCTACGGCAATGGCATATACACCTCCTCAAATAAATCTTCGTGCAAGAAAGCATTATCACACATCAAGCTACATCAAAGTCCAATTATGAATTGCACTTAAGGCTAAGAAGAGTTTAAATGGAAATGTTTCAAGATAATCAACTATTTGTTTCGTGTCGCCTTTTGCTACCAATTAAGCCTTGTACTGATGCAATCCTATCTGCCAAAAACTTCACTTTATAAACCCATTTATACACTACAGGTGTCTTCTCCAGTAGCAAAGAGACGATGTTCAAAATCTCATTCTTTTATAAAGCCCCCAACCCCTCCTTCATGGCATGTTGCCATTTAGGTAATGCAACAGCTTGGGAGTAGTGTTGGGAAAAAAGAAGATATATCGTGGATAAGTGCTTTGTAAGAAGCAGATAATGGATGAGAACTAATGAATGAAGTTAGAGAGTGTGCAGTGGACTTTTGCTGTAGTGTAGTAAGCAACGATTGTCCATTGATCCTCAAACGCAATCAACAACTTTTTAATTTGGAAAATTGGCGGAGCACTGCTTTGGTGAAATTGATCCATATTTCCCAGGCAGTAGGAATGTACACTAAACTATCCAAGATTTTCACGAGATCACAATGCTATTGCATTGCATCCAAGCACTATATAATAGATTATCGGGTAAAGGTTGATCAATAAATCCGAGCTAGTTTTTGGCTGTTAACGCCATTATCATATGTCGGCTCCACATATTGTAACTAGATCAGATAAGAGAATGAGAAATTAATGTCAGAACAGGATGATAACTACACTGGAGGTAGAAAGCACTGCTCGAATCATCAAAGGTAGTTCGATTACCTTGGTTATTGGAAGATTGATTTTGAGCAGGCACTTGATTGCCCTTCGCCATTGAAAAAATCAGATTTGCACAACGTCTCTATTATCTAATGCCATATGTCTTGTAGTGATGAGAACGACAGAGAGGTATCAAACTTGCATTCCAGAATAATGAACTCAAAGTTAGTATGATACAAAGTGAAGAAAAGGTTTTATAGTAACAATCTAAGCGCCACATCATCAACTAACCAAGCACATGTATGAACTGACTGAGTACACTTAGGAAAATACAAGTAACACAAGCGTATATTCTAATAATAAGATTTTGAATATTAACCCAACAATTTGACATTATTTATATTTAGGATTTGAAATCTAAGTAAGTCAGTAATTATTTGATAATAAACCGATCAAACAGAACAATTTTCATTTGGAAATTAATGCAAAATATATTACCAGAAATGATGATATGGTGTCGAGGGGAATAGAGATTCAAAGGAAACTGAGGAAGTGTGTGCTATGTAATGTTGAAGAAGAAAACATGAACCATTTATTTTTCTCTTTCAACATTTCACACAAAATTTGGATGAGATGTTATGATTGGATGGGAGTGTCTAGAGAACAAAATTGTGATCCATCAAAATTTCTTGTCACATCTACTGCATAACATCATAAGAAAAAGAACCTAGAACACTGTGTGACATTGTGTCAATTGGGAAATTATGGAAAGAAACAACTTTGTGCGAGAAAGGAGATCGACTTTGGAGAAAAGCATTGAGCTCATAAAAGTAAATGCTTGGATGTGGACAAAAGCTAAGCAACTTGTTTTTGTTTCTCTTTTTTAATTGGATTTGAACCCAATAGCTTGTTTATATTAATTTGTGGCTGAAGTTTGTGCTATATTTCATCTAATGTTATTTGATTGTTGTGCTACCGTTGTAAAAGGAGTACCACTTTTGCTCCATACTGAACCAAATCAAACAATATTTAAACAAATTGATAAAATGGATGGTTTAATAAATGATACTTTCTATTCCAGTTGAATACTTCAAGTCTTTAACTAGTTTTTTTAAATTCTAAATCATTTGGCAGGGATAATACCAAAGCACAAATTGTTTGTGCAAATGCAATTAATCTTTATTTCCACTTTTACCCCTAAACTCCATTCCCTTTTCTCTCTTTTCTGTAAATAAAATTCGCTGCCTCAAACACCATACTTCAAATTGAATCCAAAAACAGTACCCCAATAAAAGAATATATCCTAAACATACGATCCTACGCGCATGAAACAAACTTTGGTCCAACGCAAATATTCAAGAAACAAACACAGATGATGTAATCCTTCATATTTTCAAGAATCTAGCCACTTTGTCAAAATATCACATTGGCGGTGGTTGAAGAATCTGTTAATATCACATCATGCTCGTATAATCAAGGCAGAAAGTTATGCCAGACTATGTATTATGGTGCTAAACTTTCTACCCAAACTTCATAGTCTGATGTTTTCGTGTTAATAACTTATGCAAGAAGCCAAACCACTTAATGTGCATATTATCATGTCACCTAGCAAGATATGAAGAAATGGGGGCGACATATGCCCTTGAATTAACAACTTATAGATGAAGAAAACGAAATTATGCACATTGGGTTACCAACACAAAATTTGCATCATACTTGGGGTGTTGAAAGAAGATGAAACAAAATTGAATGAAGCCAATAGCATGACAATTTTAAATAAGCATAAGTTTCGAATGAATCTGTGTAGTGTATTAGCATAACACTAGCATATAATTCTTTAGCTACACTAGAGAAGACCAAAATTTTCCAAAGGATGTTTACTATTCCAAAGAATTAGAAGCTCCCAACACTAAAGAGGACCAGCATGCAAAGCAATCAGAGAATTTTGAAGACAATTAATACGTTTTATTCAACATATAAAATTAGTTTGAACTTTTTCATCATTTTGCTTTGCTCTTTGGCCTGTTTCCCTCAACTAAAGTATCATAAGGATTCACAAGCCACAAAGACACAACCACAACATAATAGCTTTTTGCAGGATAGTAACCAAATCATTCAGGTATTAGCATATGCATAAGAAATCATATTATAACAAAATTAAGAATGTCAACATTCGGGAAACAGGTTACCACATTTAAAAAAGTAATGGTGCCCGATTTCACTTCTCGTTAATCATGTCACTTTGTATACTTCAACTTTTCCTTTAACAGAATCTCCAGGTGAAATTCCGCTGGAGTTTGTTATCAAATCAACTGGCAGTAAGCCACTGACAAATCCTTGCTCCATTCCATCTTCCGTCGCAACTCGGCCCAATTCTTTTATACATGAATCTACTCAAGCTATTGCATGCCACCATTCCCAATTTATCGGCTCCATCCCCTTAGCTGCCTCGCCTGGCGGTGCAGCTGTTGGATATCAACCTCAAGGCAAAGAAAAACAAGCTCAAAATTAGGGATGGCAATGGGACGGGTCCAAACCCGGACCCGCACTGAACCCGCCCCGCCGGGACGGGTCTGGACCCGCTTCAACCGGGTTTGAAAGCGTAGCGGGGCGGGGTCCTGGGATTGGCCGAACAATAAAGTGTCATTATTTAATTTTATATCAAAATTCATGTGTTCATGTTAAAGAAGTTGGACATTTTGAAGGAAATAAGAGCAATAATAAATATTTAGTAGTTTAAAAATAGTTTTGCAATGCTTATTATAAATATTTACTAGAGAAAACATAAAATTTAATCACAAAACTCAACTTTTGTGTTTCACAATTGATTTCTAGCTAAATTTTTTTTAAAAAAATAAATAAATAAAAAAACTGGAACCGGGGCGGGGCGGGTAAACCCACCGGGTTCGTGGGTCTAAGCGGGGCGAGGCGAGTCCTGGTTTTATGTGTAGCGGGGCGGGTCCTGGGAATCATTGTCGGAGACGTAGGAATCTCAATTGTGGCAACGATTTTTATTTACAAGAGAGAGAAAGGGGAAAGGAGTTTAGGGTTAAAATTGGAAATAAAGATTAATTGCTTTGGCCCAAATAAATTTTGCTCTGACATTATCACTTGCCAAATCATTTACCACCTAAAATACTATCGATACAAATTTTTTAATTTATTATTATTATTATAATTATCATGAGATCTAATTGTTTTTTTTTTAAAACAATGACGAAAAAGTGTTTTTAGTTCAATTAGGTTCTTGCAGCATTGAAACATTTTATTTGAGAAACATATTTTGAAGAATTGATGTTTTTTTTTTATGATTCGGTATCCAGTCCGAAAATCGACTAATTTGGGGGACCAATCATACCATCCACTAGCGAGGGGATGAAGGTTCATGTTATTGACACTCCAATTTTTGTTAATCACGCCCCAATTTAGGTATTAAATTTATGTATAAATATAGTATAATTTAATAAATTGGGAGTATAAGAAAAACCATTCGTATTTTAACGAACTTGATTTGGAAAAAAAATATTCTTAAATTAAGGTGGATAAATTTTAAATTACTTGAGAAGAAGACCGAATCAAAAGGCCAAAGTAGTTGTATTAATAGTTCATGACCATGCATGCTTGTCCTGGTACACTCATCAACACGTCCTTCAGATTTCTAATATAAGTAATATCTAATATCAAGAGGAAATGACAAACAATTTATTGTAGAATAGAGACATTTATAATAATAGTCAAAATGTTTAGGACTAAAAAAATATAGTCTCATAAAAATTAATATTTTTTTTAAAAAAATAGATTCACATAAATGTTTTTAACGAATATCGTTTTATGGAAATTATTTGTTAACAAAAGTGGTATCAAAATCATGTTTTTGGTTAAACAAACAAATTAAATGCACATGTGCACCGTTCAAGAACCTGTTCTCATGTGCACGATACATGTCTGTTTTATTCTTTTTTCTCTATTTTATGTGATATTTTTGTAATTTACCATAATATCTATTCTTATATGTTTAGGGGAAGGGTAAACTCACTTAAAATCCCTACCTCCAAATATAACTTTAACATTCCTCCCTATATCAAAGATTCTTTAATCTAACTCCCTACCATACTTCTTTTCTTTATTCCAACTCCCTACCACCTAAAAAGACATAAAAGCCTTAAATTTAATTGCAATAAACTCCCTAATGTTCTTAAGATGTTTCCAAACACGCCCAAAACTCATTTTTCCCCATAAACAACTCCTAAAAGGAATACAAAAAAGCATAGGCCATAATAGACTTATATGAACATGAGATCCTTCAGTCATCTTGAGAAGACCCAAGAGCATACTTTTGCAAAGGACTCACGGTTCATGATAAATCAAAGCCCCAAAATCCCTTATGAAGTAAAATTAAATAACAGGCCCATCAAGCTTCCGAATTACAATAAAATTTTAACAAACAGAAATATACCATTTTGACCATAACGGCACCGGGTGAGGTGGTTCGCAACGCCACCAGTCGAAAACTTACTGCCTCCAGACTGTTTTATGAATGGCTCCTCACCATTCAACCTCAGCACACGGGCGAGGTTAGTCTGCCAGTTATCCGACTCCTTCAGAAACCGCACAGCACAACCCTAATTCATTTTCTACCTTAGGGCGTAGTATAATCAAGATTTAAAGAAATCTGGGAGATAGATGGGCAAAAACCTTATTTTTATTCTGGAATACTTATAACATCTCTTACATTAAAACGTCTCCTTTTGGGAGGAGACAGAATTGTTTAGCCTCTCATATAGATGAGGCTTGACTCAAGAACACATAAACTAAAACCAAACAGAACAATTATTACAGACACTTACGAAATGAAAGAAAGAAAAGAAATATTACCAAGCTAAGAAAGCTGAAGATTACAAAGCTTGGAGATTACAATATTTATTTTTCAGAAAACTATGGAGAATTTTCGATGTCCTTAGCTTCCTGAATGCCTTGGTATTTATAGAAGTCTGGAGGTGGATGTGAAATCCGGACTTCAAATCTTGTTGATAATCAGACGTCATTGCATGCATCTTCTCTCTTGTTTGGTATCTTGTGGTCCCTTCGACTTTCGGCCGAAGAGTGGTCCTACCATTTTGTTTTCTTTTTCAAATGGTAGTGGTCCTCGTCAGAGTCACTTGGCTCTTGTCTCCCCGTGGTCCCTAAAAATTTGGTTTTTGCAGTCCGCGTGGGACTTTTCCACGTTTTCCTGGTCCTGCTTTGTCCTCTTTCTTTTGGTCCCGTTTGACAGGGAACCCCTTCCCGAACAATGGCTCTTTCTGTTCTGGGCAGCTCGGGCAGATGTAGTCCTGCCATCTTCCCACATGCGCCATGTTGCAGAACTTCCGGCTAGTTTCTTTGGTTGCCGAAAACTTGTTTTCCCATAATATTTGCCTCTTCTTTTCAAAGATGTCCTCGGCAAATTTTGTAGTATGGCTTGTCATGGCGTTGACCATGAATGATCCGTTCGCTGTTTTCTGGAAGATTTTGAACGGATACTTGACTTTGTCCATCTCAGTAAGACAGACCCATAATCCCCATGCTCTTCTGGTGGTAATGTCATCTTCGGTGAGCGGGGAGACTAGTGTTGTTCCTTCAGGCGGTGGTTTGATCCATCGCCTTCCAGTTAGGTCTCTGTAACTTTACAAAATGAAAGCTAGGATGAAGACCTTTTCCTGTGATTTCTAGGGCTGCAGTAATGAATTTGAGCTCCAGAGCATCTCCTCGTCCAAGTGTATGATTATTTTGCCATGAGTCATACACTCCTTCAGAGATCCAATCCGGTAATTTTGTGATTTCCGGAAAACTTGGTGCTGTGGTAAAGACAGGCAAGGCAGCCAAAATCAAACCACTCACGAACACTTTCTGGTTTGACACCATGATGCATCCACATTCTTGGGTATTTTCCTGACCAGTCTGCTGTAATTTTTCCAGGATTTATACCCACTCTTGTACAAAGTTTCTCCCATGATTTTTGATATTCCTACAAAGGAGAAGTTGCGGAAACAATATTCTCGTTAGTATTAACCTTAGATTTGCCCGCCGATGGCCTAAGATTAATCTCTCCCTCTTTAACCCCCGAGGTGCTGGGTTGGCTTGATTTTTCAGATATCCCAGATATCTTGGAATCAATTTTTCCTTCTGTATCTTCCTCGAAAGGATCAATACTAGGACCTGTAGTGGCGGTACTTGAATCCTCCACACCAGTTGATGAGCCTGGCTATCTGAAACACGACTTTAGCTTCACTGCTGAAGCATCCATTCGGAGGGGAATATAAAGACTGTCCCATAAACAGGTGTGAGCCTGCATGGTAGCCTTCATAGCCTGTTGGACCTTCGTGAGATCCAGTTCATGCACTTGACCCGCAACCTGAGAATTAATCATCAGGCCATTGATCTTCTTATCTAGCTCCTCCAGATTTTCTCGGAGGTGCTTTGATCTCGTGATGATGGAATTAGTTTCACTCGCTTCCATCTCTTGTCAAAAAATCTGCAAGAATATTTTTATCATATTTTACAATGACAATATCATAATCATAATATTGGCATTCAGTTTGCCATCTTAAAAGTCTAGCCTTTTCTGGTTTTGATTCAATTTTATTTTTTAAAAAGGCTTTGACACTCGTATTATCTATCTTTAAGATAAATTTCTTTGCAAATAGGAAAAGTGGCCATTTCTTAAAAGCCTTTCGAACAGCAAAGAACTCCTTCTCGTTAATGTGCCATCTGATAACTTCGATGTTATCAAATAGCCCACTGCAATATCTGCATGGCACTTCTCCTTCTGGTGTAATTTTCATGAGAACTGCTGCTCACCAATGATCACTGGCATCTGTGTATAATACCAGTTCATCCTCGTCGTTTGGTATTGCAAGCTTTGGTAGCTGCCTGCAAACCTCCTTCAGCTGTTTGACAGCTTGTCTATGATCGTCATTCCACTCAAACTTAACATCTTTTTTGAGTAGTGGACTGAACACCTTCCTGTGGTTTTCTAGATTGTTGATAAACATCCCAGCGAAATTAACAACTCCTAAAAAACTCTGAAGTTGTTTTAGATCCTTGAGGTCATCCGGATATCCCTGTACTTTTTCAACAATATGATTTTGCAGGATGATTCCAGATTCGTCGATCTCGATTCCAAGGAACTCAATCTGTCTTGTAGCAATTACTGCTTTCTTTTCGGAAAGCACCAATCCTGCCTTGTAACAAACGTCTGAAAAGATCTCCAGATGTTTAAGACGTTCTTTCATGTTTTTTGACGCTATGAGGATGTCGTCAATGTACACAAACATGAAGCCGAAGTAATCCTTGAAAAGATTATCCATCTTCCTCTGATATATCTGGGGAGCATTTGCTAATCCCATTGGCATGACATTCCTGATATAATGTCCTTGTGGTTTGGAGAATACTGTGAACTTTCTGCTTGCTTCCTCCATTTTAATCTGGTAGAAACCAGACTTGCAAAATATCCAAATGTTCTCTGCTTGGGATAAAATATCCATCGAACTCTAAGATTTCGTTGATCCCTTTATAATTGATCACTAATATTGGTTTTCCTCGTTTAATTTCTCCATGATTCCTTACCAGAAATCCTGGGCTGCTGTATGGAGAAATACCTGCTGAGATTAACTTAAGGTCAAGATGCTCCTTAAGTATGATCTGCATATCCTTCCGATCTTCCTGGTTCATGGGGATTGGCCTGTACCTCACAAACTCATTTTCTTTTCCAGTTTTCACCTTCAAAGTAGCTCTGAGCTCATTTTGTTCCACCATGCCAGTGGATCCTCGTTGTAGTTCCTACGAATCTTCCTTTTTACATCCTCTAGAGTGATTCGCTCTTCGAGGGTAGATCCAGGTTGTGGAACTTCTTCTCGTAAAGCATTTTTCAGTAGCAACAGGGTTTCTGGAGTTACTCTTTCCTCATCCTGCTCTCTGAAAGCCATGATATTAACCCAGTCAAAAGTTTGCGAATCCTTTTCACTAGGACCTTCTTGTCGGAACTGAAGAATTGCCTTTCCAAATTTCCGCTGATCTTTCATCTTTGGGTGTCGAAGTTTTCCTTCATCACCACGCTTGTTGCGAAAACTAATAGGGAATTTTCTGTGAAACGCCTCCCGTAGTCTCTGCAACATAATCTTATGATCACAAAGGGTTGTGAAAATAAGTCTCCTGGTCTCGTTCTCCTGTGTGAACCACTTGAATGTCTGTAGGAAATTGTTTCCTAACAGCATATCCGCACCTGTATCATGGAAATATATAGGTGGAGTTTTGACTTTGTACCATGGGGTACCACCTGCTCCTTCGATTATTATTTCCGCTCCCCGGACTCCTTCATTAAGGATAAGGATCCGTTTGGAAAAGTCTCTTCCTGCAATGGCTGGTAATTTCTCACCAACTTCTTTGGGGAAGATATCTCGCCTGGCAGTGCATATTCCAGCTCCTGAGTCAATGTAGGCTGCAAAATATTCTGCTCGGTACTTCTCATATAACATCCCAACGGAGATGTATATTGAGAATGGACTAGTGGTCATCGAATTTGATATCTCTTTCCGTCGACCGAGAACTCCATTCCATCTTGCAATCTTTCCCAAGGTTTATGTTCCTCGAGAAATTCAATCCCTAGAATAAGCTGTTCTGGGATCCTTTCGGCCATTCCTTCAATTGTGAGATCAATTTCACCAATTTGAAGGTTTCCTTGAAACTTGCCAACTGTAGGTTGTTGCAAATAATATAGGACATCGCAGGGGAAGATATTGTTCTTCTCGGTGATGTCAAAAACTATCTGCACTTCTCTCCAGCCTTCTGGGCATTTCAGTTTTCCTATTGTTGTGAATACATCAGGAATGTTCTGAATTCTGTTTGAGGTTGCCTTATGTTTTTCCCCTGGATGGTTGCTGATTAACCTATCCTGTTGGAAAGACATCCTTCTTGGTTCGATCATAAGGCTCCTGCTTCTGTTTAGAACAGGTTGATCTTGTATCCTCATGTCAATCTCTCCTATTGTCGGAGTATCAATGATGTCCGACAATACGGCTTTAGCGAAGTCTTCGAAGATTCTGGGGACTTCGATGAATTCCTTTCTCAAGAATACCTCGGAATGATGAGTATTCGAGAGTGCGTACGACACCTTGTAGGTGATCGAGTAAGGTCTGTTCCCTTCTTTCATCGAATCTTCTCTTTTAAAATCTTGATGAAGAGTGAGAAATTTGTTGAAGTCTCGATCTCCTAAATTGTATGCAATCCTTGGATAGATGTTGAAGGCCATCTTTCCTGCATACAGATTTCCTGCCACTGCTCCCAAACAAGAATCTTTGAGGTTCGGGATTCTCTTGTCAAAGATCGCCAGGTTGAAGGGCGAATCAATTCCTTCCTTGAATGTTGCTTTGATGATAACTCTTATGGCTCCAGTATGAATCCATGAGAGTGTATTAGCAACCTCTCTTTTGACCTTGTTCTTAATCTCCTGGATTTCTCTATAGGGGATTAACTGTTGGGATATGCCCTAAGACAAATCATTAGATGATTGTTTTGACATACAATGTTTATGATTTTATGAATGGCGATTCATTATTATATATTATTCTTTTAACTATGCAATGTGAATTAATATATATGTTAATGTCCTTAGAATAATATTGTATTATTCTTAAAGATGTCCCTAGTCAAGTATTATCATGAATAGGGATAATGATAAAACGGAGAGACTAGTATGTGTTGATTGATGAACTGTTCATTGATATGAGATATCAAATCAACACATGGGTACATGTTAGAGAACGATGTACTGGACAGATCCACCATGAGAATGCAACATGGATAGTTATATGATTGTCATATGCAATTCTCATAGTGATAATAATGTATGTAATCCTTACGACTTGTGATCATCAGAGATCCCAACATAAGGAGTTATGTATCTTGATATTGTCAAACGTTACCCGTAACAGGGTAAACTATAAAGGCGACTATTGGATACACTACGAATTATGTAGAGGGATGTTGACTGATCGAGATAGGATTTGTCCCTCCTATATAACAGGAGATGTGTTTGGCCCTTGATCAAGTGAGAACTAAAATGCATGGCCATGCTCGAATGAGTCGATATGAGATATCGAGCTTATTCGTTTATTCTAGTTCTACTTGGGGATCAAGAAATAGAGATTGAATATACGAGTAAGACTATTCCATGACTCGTGTTCAATCTAAACACAAAGGACAAAGGGATTAAGTTACATGGTTAATATTATCACAAGTTCTAAAGGTGATGTCGAGTCATTGACATTCTTGTAATTTGGGTAGCCTCGATGTGTTGCTAGACACCGCTCTTAGCTTGTAACGTAAAATGAGATTTTATGTCACTGCCAACATTACAAGATCCTATCGGGTCGCACAAAAGATTAAATCGATAAGGGAAATTAAATTCATTGGATGAATTAATTAATTAAGAAGAGTCTTAATTAAGTGATTAAAAGGTTTTAATTAAATCATGGGTTTGGGCCCATAAGACTTTAAGAAAGTCTTCAACCTTAATTAAAAGCCTTATAATATAAATACAAGGTTTTGATTAATTGTTAATCATACTTTCATATCATACTTTGATATCAAAAACCTAAACCTAGACAAAGCAAGCTCTCGGCCGCCTCCTCCAAGCCGTGATCATCACCGCCGCCGCCGTGTGGTTTCTTGGTGATTTAAAGGTGGTGGTCGATCGGTTTTGAGCCGAGCTTTTGGTTTTGGTTCAAGAATAAGTCTAGCAACTTGTTCTTGAACATCCCTTCCCGATTTGATCGTGTGGATACCGTAGAGGCAAGATCTTGGAGGTGTTGCTTGTGACTCGGAGTTCGTTGGACGTGCTGCTCCGTGGAATCTGCTCAAACACGCTACAAGGGTGAGATTTTGTAAACCTTTATCCGATATGAATCCCTATGTATAGATCCATTGTTCTAGTAATCCAAAATATTTTATTCCGCTGCGTTGTATGCTCTAAGGATTACTTACAGTGGTATCAGAGCCGTGTACAAGGCTCATATCGGATTTATGTGATTAAATTGTGTTAATCATATTAGAACTAATATTGCAAGCTTTAAAACTGTATTTTCATATATGATATGGAATAAATCGAGTTTGTGAAAATCATCGTATAATATTATATATGATATAATTGACGGATCAAAATATATGATAATTTGTGATCAAAACCGAGCCATTGGCTCACATAGAGCTCACGGCCGCCGCATGTTGCTAGGGTTTCGAACCCTTTGGCTCGTGCATGGCCGAGCAGCCGCCGCAAAAGGGCTAGGGTTTCGAACCCTAGTCACCATGGCTCTCGGCCGCCGCCAACATGTTAGAAGGGTTTCGAACCCTCTTGGTTGGATCGCACTATCTAGGGTTTTGAACTCTATTGGCTCGATAAAGTATTGAGAAGGTGCAAATTGGTTCGATCATGGTCCACGGAATTATGAGTGTCGACGGCTACACCACATGAGGGCTAGGGTTTTTCGAACCCTTGGCTCGAGATGGTTAAGCCACCACCGTCATGAACCATGCATGGTTGGATCGTGGTTCGTGGCTCATGAATTACGGCGTTTTAAACAAGTTGGCTCGATGAAAAAAAAAACTCAATGTGGTGCTCGGCGGCTAGGGTTTGGAACCCTAGCGCGCCGCCGCTCGGTCATGGTTCGGCCATGGGCTAGGGTTTCGAACCCTAGGCCCATGCCATGGTCCAGCCGTGGAGCATGGTTGGTTCGAACCATGGTGGTTCGTAGCTAAGTCGAAATTAGTTCGTGGCATGTGATGTCCCGAGCGTACGATAATTTTTCAAAATTCTATTTTACAGTTTTTAATTAGAATTAAATTTAAAATGTTTAGAATTTAATTAATTAAATGTTAATGCATGCTTTATGTGTTGTTTGAGCATGGTGTGTGGTTATTGCCCTTTGACCTATTAGATAGGATTTGTGGATGTTTGTAATTTATAATACGACCTGCGTGTCGTACCTTCTCTATTTCATTCTAAATGTAATCCCTCCCCTATGTTCCCCTCGAATGTGAATCGAGGAATTCTATATCTTGTAAATAGTGTAGTTTATTTTATTGATGGTGATCAATGAAGATGGAGCATCGTGCCGGTATGAGGAGGCCATTCACAAATTGGAGCCAAAGGAAGGTGCTTGTGAAGTTACCTTAGGTTGACTCTTAGGATTTTCTCATTGGCTTGAGAAAATCATTAGTAGGGGCTATAACCATGTTACGTTTAAATATGTATGTTGATGCATGATTTATCTTATGTTTTAGATTGATAATAGTATTACTCATATATGTAGATATGTATACAACTATATGTAGTGGACATATTTTAAATTATCAAACTAATCATGAGATCAATAAATCCCTCTAAAATATTAAGTTTTAGATGCCTTCCAAAATTAAAAGTACTCGTCAAAAACTTCGATTGTACATGTGTGGGTTTGCCAAAGCAAAACACCGTGGCAATCTTAGTAAGGCGCGAAAGGATAAATGTGATATCCGTTATACTTAAAATTGGGTACGACTTATCTAAGTTATCTTAATAGGATTGGGAACTTAGAGGCATGGGTTGGATTATAATTCATTTGATGAATTGAACAAAGTGTTGTTCGTCCAACTATCCAAGAATTATATGTGATATAATTGACAAAGTGTTGTCTACCTAAATAACCGAATCTTGGGCGATTAGCCAAAGCTAACTCAAGATTAGGGGAAATATCGATCTTGGCCCACTAAAGGTTTTGAGGGTTGATATTTTTAAACAAAATAGTGGGAGCATCATTTAATGTAAGACCATGTTAAATGATTAAATCATAAACTTATTTTTGCATATTTATATTGTAGATATCCATGGCAACTAACAACGTAACAAGCACTTTATCACTGCGATCGGTCCTTGAGAAGGACAAATTAAATGGGACAAACTTCCTAGACTGGCATAGGAACTTGAGGATAGTCCTCAAACAAGAAAAGAAACAATATGTCCTAGAGGAACCCTTGCCCGCTGAGGAACCTCCCCTAACAGCTACAACAGCTGATAAAGATGCTTACAAGAAGCATCAAAGTGACGCACTTGATGTTGGGTGCCTTATGCTTGCCAGCATGAACTCTGAGCTTCAGAAGCAACATGAGGAAATGGAGGCGTTCGATATGATCGAACACTTAAAGCAATTGTACCAACAGCAAGCAAGACAAGAGAGGTATGACGTCTCTAAGGCGTTATTTCAGTGCAGGATGGTAGAGGGAAGCCTAGTTGGAACTCATGTGCTCAAGATGATTGGGTACATTGAGAATCTGGAGAAGCTGGGTTTTCCACTGGACCAAGAGTTGGCCACCGATGTGATCTTGCAATCGTTGCCGGAGAGCTTCAGTCAATTCGTAGTAAATTACAATATGACTGACATGGAAAAGACTCTACCACAATTGCTTGGTATGTTGAGAACATATGAAGCAAATACAAAGAAGACTAAGGCCACAAATGTTCTTATTGTGAATAAGGGCAAAGGAAAGGCCAAAGCTAAAGGCAATAAGAAAGCAAAGAAGGTCTTTGTTAAATCTAAGCCAAAGTCTTATGCACTGAAACCAAAAGGAGGGATAGCAAAGGAAGGGAACTGTTTCCATTGCGGTGAGACCGACCATTGGAAAAGAAACTGCAAAGTATATCTGGAGGATCTAAAGAAAGGAAGTGTGACTTCCACTTCATGTATTTTTGTTATAGAAGTCAATTTATCTACTTCTTCATCATGGGTATTAGATACTGGATGTGGATCTCACATTTGTGTAAATGTGCAGGATCTAAAAAGGAGTAGGACGTTGGCGAAAGGTGAAGTTGATCTCCGAGTTGGAAATGGAGCAAGAGTTGCTGCATTAGCTATAGGAGATTATTGTTTAGCTTTACCTTCTGGTTTATTGTTGATTTTAAAAGACTGTTATTTTGTGCTATCTATTACTAAAAACATAATTTCTATTTCTTGTTTAGACAAGTATGGTTTCTCATTTATAATAAAGGACAACTGTTGTTCTATTTATTTAAATGATATGTTTTATGCTAGTGCATAAATGGTGAATGGTCTTTATTTATTAAATCTTGATATGCCTATCTATAACATAAATACTAAAAGGATTAAAAATAATGATTGTAATCCGACTTATCTCTGGCATTGTCGCTTGGGCCACATAAACGAGAACCGCATATCTAAACTTCATAAGGATGGAGTATTAGATTCATTTGATTTTGAATCATATGAAACATGCGAATCTGGTTTAATGGGCAAGATGACTAAAGCCCCTTTCAAGGGACATGTTGAAAGGGCAAATGTTTTATTGGGACTAATACATAGTGATGTATGTGGACCAATAAGTACACAAGCTAAATGTGGTTTTCAATACTTCGTTACATTTACTGATGACCTCAGTAGATATGGGTATGTGTACCTAATGAAGCATAAGCATGAAACCTTTGAAAAGTTCAAAGATTTCAAGAATGAAGTACAAAACCAACTTGGCAAAAGTATCAAAATCCTTCGATCAGATCGAGGAGGTGAATACTTAAGCCAAGAGTTCATGACTATCTAAAGGAATGTGGGATAGTCCCACAACTCACTCCTCCGTATACTCCACAATGGAATGGTGTATCCGAGAGGAGAAATCGAAACTTGTTGGACATGGTTAGATCAATGATGAGTCATGCAGATCTTCCGATATCGTTTTGGGGACACGCTCTAGAAACAGCGATTTTTTTACTGAACCGTGTTCCATCTAAATCAGTGGAAAAGACACCATATGAGATATGGACTGGGAAGCGTCCTAGTATGTCTTTTATGAAGATTTGGGGTTGTGAGGCTTTCGTTAGACGTCACGCCACTAACAAACTTGGACCCAAATCTGATAAGTGTTTATTTGTGGGGTATCCTAAGGAAACAAAAGGATACTATTTCTATTATCCCACCGAGAACAAAGTAGTTGTTGCTCGGACTGGTGTATTTCTTGAAAGAGAATTTATTTCTAGAAAAACCAGTGGGAGAAAAATAGAACTTAGTGAAGTACAACCACAAGAAAACACTGAACCTGAGATTGAGATGGAAACAGAGCAGGCACCGCAATCTGTTGTGGAAGAAGTACCTGCTCAAGAGACACAAGCCCAACGTAGGTCTGTAAGAGAACACCGGGAGCCACAGAGATATGGATTTCTTGTGACTCAACAAGGTGACTTACTACTTATTAATGAGGATGAGCCGTCATCTTATCAACAAGCTATAATGGGCACTGATTCTGAGAAATGGCAAGAGACCATGAAATCTGAGATGGAATCCATGTATGCAAACCAAGTATGGACTTTGGTTGATCCACCTGAAGCGGTACGACCCATAGGGTGCAAATGGATTTTCAAGAAAAAGACCGATATGGATGGTAACGTACAAACCTATAAAGGTCGGCTGGTTGCAAAAGGATTCAAACAAATTCATGGTATTGACTTTGATGAAACCTTTTCACCAGTGGCCATGGTTAAATCCATAAGGATCTTACTTGCAATAGCTGCATTTCATGATTATGAAATATGGCAGATGGATGTCAAAACAGCTTTCCTTAATGGAAATCTGCTCGAGGATGTGTACATGACACAGCCTGAGGGTTTTGTCGATCCAAAGGATGCTGGAAAGATATGCAAGCTACAACGATCCATTTATGGATTGAATCAAGCTTCTCGGAGTTGGAATCTTCGTTTTGATGATGCAATCAAAGAGTTTGGTTGTATCAAAAACGAAGATGAACCTTGTGTCTACAAGAAGGTCAGTGGGAGCGTAATCATTTTCCTAGTGTTGTATGTAGATGACATACTTCTCATTGGAAATGATATCCCTGCCTTACAATCTGTAAAGATTTGGCTAGGGAATTGCTTTTCGATGAAAGACTTGGGAGAAGCCACCTATGTATTAGGAATCAAGATCTATAGAGATAGATCGAGAAGGCTTCTTGGCCTAAGTCAAAGTACATACATAGACAAAGTGCTTAAAAGGTTTAGCATGCAAGAATCAAAGAAAGGATTCGTGCCTATGACACATGGTATTTATCTCTCGAAGGAACAGTGTCCTTCAACACCAGATGAGAGACAACGTATGAGTAAGATTCCATATGCGTCAGCTATTGGATCTATCCTGTATGCCATGATATGTACTCGTCCCGATGTATCATATGCTTTGAGCATGACGAGCAGATATCAAGTTGATCCAGGTGAAGGTCACTGGATTGCTGTCAAGAATATCCTGAAGTACTTGAGAAGAACTAAGGATACATTCTTGATTTATGGAGGTGAGGAAGAGCTCAATGTAATGGGTTACACTGATGCAAGCTTCCAAACTGACAAAGATGATTTTCGATCGCAATCTGGATATGTGTATTGCCTAAATGGAGGTGCTGTGAGCTGGAAGAGTTCAAAGCAAGAAACAGTAGCCGATTCTACAACGGAAGCTGAGTATATTGCTGCCTCGGATGCAGCAAAGGAAGCGGTTTGGATGAGGAAGTTCATTTCTGAACTTGGAGTGGTGCCTAGCATTAAAGATCCGATAGAACTCTATTGTGACAACAATGGAGCGATCGCATTGGGTAAGGAACCAAGATCTCACCAAAGATCCAAGCACATACTTAGGCGTTTCCATTTCATTCGAGAAATCGTTGAAAGGGGAGATGTTAAAATATGCAAAGTACCAACAGATGATAATGTATCTGACCCATTGACGAAGCCACTGTCACAGCAGAAGCATGATCGTCATACTAGATCTCTAGGCATTAGGTATATGTCTGAGTGGTCTTAGTGCAAGTGGGAGATTTGTTGGGATATGCCCTAAGACAAATCATTAGATGATTGTTTTGACATACAATGTTTATGATTTTATGAATGGCAATTCATTATTATATATTATTCTTTTAACTGTGCAATGTGAATTAATATATATGTTAATGTCCTTAGAATAATATTGTATTATTCTTAAAGATGTCCCTAGTCAAGTATTATCATGAATATGGATAATGATAAAACGTAGAGACTAGTATGTGTTGATTGATGAACTGTTCATTGATATGAGATATCAAATCAACACATGGGTACATGTTAGAGAACGATGTACTGGACAGATCCACCATGAGAATGCAACATGGATAGTTATATGATTGTCATATGCAATTCTCATAGTGATAATAATGTATGTAATCCTTACGACTTGTGATCATCAGAGATCCCAACATAAGGAGTTATGTATCTTGATATTGTCAAACGTTACCCGTAACAGGGTAAACTATAAAGGCGACTATTGGATACACTACGAATTATGTAGAGGGATGTTGACTGATCGAGATAGGATTTGTCCCTCCTATATAACAGGAGATGTGTTTGGCCCTTGATCAAGTGAGAACTAAAATGCATGGCCATGCTCGAATGAGTCGATATGAGATATCGAGCTTATTCGTTTATTCTAGTTCTACTTGGGGATCAAGAAATAGAGATTGAATATACGAGTAAGACTATTCCATGACTCGTGTTCAATCTAAACACAAAGGACAAAGGGATTAAGTTACATGGTTAATATTATCACAAGTTCTAAAGGTGATGTCGAGTCATTGACATTCTTGTAATTTGGGTAGCCTCGATGTGTTGCTAGACACCGCTCTTAGCTTGTAACGTAAAATGAGATTTATGTCACTGCCAACATTACAAGATCCTATCGGGTCGCACAAAAGATTAAATCGATAAGGGAAATTAAATTCATTGGATGAATTAATTAATTAAGAAGAGTCTTAATTAAGTGATTAAAAGGTTTTAATTAAATCATGGGTTTGGGCCCATAAGACGTTAAGAAAGTCTTGAACCTTAATTAAAAGCCTTATAATATAAATACAAGGTTTTGATTAATTGTTAATCATACTTTCATAGCATACTTTGATATCAAAAACCTAAACCTAGACAAAGCAAGCTCTCGGCCGCCTCCTCCAAGCCGTGATCATCACCGCCGCCGCCGTGTGGTTTCTTGGTGATTTAAAGGTGGTGGTCGATCGGTTTTGAGCCGAGCTTTTGGTTTTGGTTCAAGAATAAGTCTAGCAACTTGTTCTTGAACATCCCTTCCCGATTTGATCGTGTGGATACCGTAGAGGCAAGACCTTGGAGGTGTTGCTTGTGACTCGGAGTTCGTTGGACGTGCTGCTCCGTGGAATCTGCTCAAACACGCTACAAGGGTGAGATTTTGTAAACCTTTATCCGATATGAATCCCTATGTATAGATCCATTGTTCTAGTAATCCAAAATATTTTATTGCGCTGCGTTGTATGCTCTAAGGATTACTTACATTAACTGCATCTCGATTTGGTTTCCCATGAATTCCATTGGGATCACAAATTCACCTGTTGTTACCCTATGGATAATCTGATGCTTCATGCTACGAAGACCAATCATATCCATGGCTTTTTCCATTGCTCCAATTGTAAATCCATCATACATCTGAAGCTTTGGTTCTTCTTTCATGATCCTCATAAGGGTTTTATGAGAAACAGTAGTATGCGAGAAAAACCCGATGGTTCTTCTCTAATCACGTGCTGAAGGAACTCCCCTTCACTCTGATTCTGAGCTAGATTCACCTCCATCCTCAGAATAGATCTCTTCTTCGTAGATGCTTTCATCTGAGGGAATATCCTCAAATTGATACACCTGTACAAAATCCTGAAAATAGACAGCATCCTCAAATTCCTTGGTATGCTCGAACTGTCTTACTCCTCGGCTTTGGTTTTCCGGACAATCGGTAGAGATATGTCCTCTTGCTCCGCATGTCCAGCAGTTACAATCTCTGAAACTTTCATTTGCACGAGTAGGTGTGCGTCTGAAAGTCCTTTTCGTTGGTGCTCTGCTAGAACTATCTTGATTAGAACCTGTCGACGAGATTCTACTCCTTGTTGGTCCTGATCTTTGCCCTGATCTGTAGCTTCGGGCTTTCTGTTTTTACCAGAACTTTCTGGGTCTCCATGAAGACCTACTTCTTCTTGAACTACCTCCTCGGGCATATGGATGACTTCTTTGTTTCTTCATCTTTCGCCTTTGTGGATAGTTTCCAATGATTGTAGGGATATCATTTCCCGTACAACAAAGAGGAGCCATTTTGTTGATTCCTCTGAGTTTCTTGAAATTTTTCTGGAACTTTGCTTGGTAGCACCATTCCGCCAGCTTTATTTTGAGAAATGACATTCTCCTGGACACCGTCTCGATTGCATGCGGTGTATACTCCTGGATAATCATTTCTCTCCATGGGCTCAGGATTTTGGCAAAGAACAGCTCTGCTGCATCCTTTTCCGCTATCTTTGACTTCCATCGATACTCCGTAAAGAGTTTGATGTATTCGTCTACATAGCAGATGTCATATAGTTCCAGGCTAATTAGAGCTTGTTTGTATTTCTTAGCCTTCTCTTCCTCCATTCCTTCGAAGTAGCTTATTCCGATGAAACAGATTTTGAAGAATCTCGCCATTTTGTCCACAATCTCTTTCAGGGACTCTCCGGTCAAAACTTCTTCCTTAGTTCCTGGGTCTCCAAGATCCCAGGCAATCTTGACTGATCCTTCCAGACTCATTTTTAGAAGTAAAATGAATCCTTCTTTGCCTAAGTCAAGTGTTCCTGCTGCTATTCTCATTGCTGAAGCCCATTCATCAAGAATTTCTCTGTTTTTGAAATCCAAAATATCCATGTTGAGCATAAGTCCATATGAATGGATTGGATTTAGCTGCGATTTCCCGTAGGGCGTCTGATGAATATCTGGCCTTTGGGAACGGGTTCTTGTTCCAACGGGGGGATCCAAAGTTGCTGAGGTGAAATATTCCATGTGTGGCATACTTTGATCACTTCGGGGTGGATTGTGTGATCCGAAACTCTCTTGTGGTGGAGGTCGTTGTACAAGCTCTCCTGTCTTGATTTCTATGAGATTTAATCCCGCAAATGAATCTGCAAGATCATGAAGATCTTCCAAGTTGATTCTTTCCATTACTTTGTGGGATGTAATGGTTCTCCTCGTAGGACTGCAATCATTTTTTCAGTCTCCGTCAAAGGCCTCCGGACCTCCTCTGTTTTCCCTTTTTGGTGTAAAAGGGGTTCTGTTCCGTAAGATGGTGGCAACCATCCTCCGTTTCTTCTTCCTGTCGGACTTGGCCTTGACTCCAATTCCTTTACTCGGGATTGAACATCTTGAAGGTTTTCAAGAATCTCCTTCTGATGTTTAATCATGGTCTCCATCTGACTCTGGATCTGATGGATTTGTGCAGGGACATGGTATTGAAGGTATCCATAGTGCTGCACTGTCTTATGGATCTCTCTAGATCTTGGGAAATCTTAGAAGAATCTGGCTCGATTTCTCGAAAGGTTGGCTCACCCTTCTTAATCATCCGGTCCGGCCCTGTTGGATCATTGGGGTCTGGTACAACGTCCTCGTGTTCAGGATGATCGTCCTCCTGAAGTTCGGCTAACTGGAACTGAAGTTTGAGGTTCACTTGATGAAGCCTCTTAGCCATCCTTTCCAATTTCTTTTGTAATGGTTTATTCCGGGTGTGTCTAATAAACATGTTCCTCGTAAAAGTTTCCACTTATGGTTGAAGCGTTGAGCTTCTGCCATATGCTTTTGATTTAGTTTTTCCAATTTCTGGAAATACCACCTGTAAGAATGACACTTCGAACATTCGTTCGGTCCACATTTTTCTTGAATCGTCTCCTCCATATAGGTTACAAATTAATATTCAAGATATTATTATAGTATTTCCAGAATAAACCTAGGCTCTGATACCAATTTTTGAAAATCGGATCGTAAAGGACACGTTTATGAGAAAATGGTAACTTTTGGGTTAATTTGAAAATAGATTAAAAACTCCAAGGGGTAAACTGCAATTAATCCCTTTTCACTTGCAATGGTAACTTGGTAAAGTGTTGTGTAGTAGGGAGTTATGATGAAGATGAAAGTATCGTTGTGGAGTTAGAATATAGAATAATGGATAAGGGAAGTTAGGTTAAAGAAAAGTTTAGGTTTAGGGATTTATGGGTAGTTTACCTTTAGGAGAAAGGTCGATATAAATATACTTGGTACATATTTTATACACAAACTCGTTCCATTCAAATAATATATAAACAAAACAGATAAAATTAAATTTAATAAATTAAATTTTGTACCCCACATGAAATCTTCACACTCTAATTATTTTTTTTCATACAAATCATTATTTCATAAATAGAAAGATAGGAATTTTTGTCATGTAAATTAGCATAAGTTTGATTTTGATCCTCTAATTAATTAAAAAATAAGTCTTGGTATAATAGACTTAATATTAAATTTACATATAAAGACTTGATTGCGATCCAAGATAGTATTTTACACAACTTTTGGCAGCAATTCACCCAATCCCACGTCTTTTCAAAAGTCAACTATACCACCACATCTTCAAGTCTTCGTCGTTTTTAATTGTAATCTGCGCGTCAGATAAAAGTCTCGTTCTTACAGAAATCGAAGTTTAAGTCTTTGTTTTCTGTTAACCAAGATATAGTATATAGTGTGAAATCTGTATTAACTTGTAAAAACAACCATTGTCTTCTTCACTAACTTGGTGTTTTCAACACTTTTCCATGGCTCCTGTGCCAAAGAAATCCATACTAAACGACCATTTCACCCATCCGGGCCATACTCTAACCCCAATAGATAACGATAAAGAATACTTATGCGATGGATGCAAGACCATCGGTTTCGGAAAACGATATCGATGCATCGTCGGTTGCGATTTTGATATGCACGAGTACTGCCGCACCTGCCCTCCTAAACACTCCAACTTCATGCACGAGCATGAACTTAGCCTGGTGATGCGAAAGGCTGAAAGCCAGCGCCAGGTCGATCGATTATGCAACGTGTGTAAGGACCCCGTCGAGGGATTGTTCTACCGCTGCAAAGGATGCGAGTTCGATGTGCATCCGCTGTGCATTCAGTTGCCACAACAATTGCACCATGCCCTTCACAAGGTTCACTTTCTTACCCTCAGATCCTCGAGGACTTCCGGGTTCTGCGCCGTCTGTAAGGGGGTGTGCAGCGACTGGCGTTATAGGTGTGGAGCCTGTAAATTCGACATCCATTTAGAATGCGTGCTGGTGCCTATCGTGCCATGCCCGCAACAGCATAGCACAGGAGATACTCAACAGCGGGGTATTCCCATGTTCGACCAAGGGATTCCCTACCAGCCGCCGCCACAGTTCGCATCTAATTTCGGCTACGGTTTCCCGTATAACGGTCACGCTGGTTACCATTTTCAGCCTGGTTTTGTGATACAATCTGGTTATCCGCATGGCATGTATATGCATTCGACCAGTTTTAGTCCACAAACGCATCAAGTGGCTGCAAGTAGTGGGGGCTCGCGGATTGGGAAATCGATGTTTTCTCTTGTTGGGCAGCTTGGATTTGGAGTGCTTTCCAATATGGTATTTGGAGTGGATTTGACTTCTTTGTTTGCAGGTTGAGTCAAATAAATTGTTTGTGTGGAACTATGGAGCTTGTAATTGAGTAAATGTATGTTCATTGCTTTTGTTTCTTTTGGTGCTGCAATCAGATTGATGTTACTATTATATATAAATGAAATGCTTCTTAAAAATGCTTCTTTCTTTGTGATACCTGTTAAAGTGGTTGTAGATGTGTCACTCTGCGGATCAATATCACACGAAGTTTAGATAAATTTCTCCTGCTCTTACTAAAAAATTGTTAAAAGGGACCGAAAGTATTTTCCGTGTGATCTTTGTTGGGATTCTATACCCTGGCGCCAGATTCAAACGCAGCGGAAATAACACATTATACAGATCTGACATGGGACAAACGATCGCGCTAGATTCATATATAAGCATGCAATTATCAAATATAATGCACGAAATAGATTACCATTCACCGACGTAAATCTGATAGCGGAGATCCCTTGTGTCCAATCAACCTAACCAGATCTTCAAGCCAACATCAGTGCTAGTTTTGTGTCAACGTTTCGAGGAGAGTATATGATCGGTGTGATTGATTCTATAATCCTAGAATTGAACCACATATATTTATAGTTGATTGAGTCACTAATGAGTCACGGTTATTAGGGCTAATTTAATTAAATAATATTAAAAAAATATTTAAAAATAAAGTTAAAAAAAAGATGTTACGTTAGTAGCGTGATTCGCGATACGGGTTCAGGATCGTGATTCTTATGACTATATATATTTTTTTTAAATGAGGTTCTCTTTAAAGTTTTTTTAAAATGAGGAGAGAAATAAGATCCGAGTTCAAATTTCTCTCACCTCAAATTTTTTTTAAATGAGGAGAGAGAGAACTCTTAATTTTTTTTTAAATGAAACTGAGTTCACGTTTCTCTCTCCTCATAATTTTTTTTATTTAAAATTAGTTTTATATAAGATAATTTTTTTGTTATAGGTAAGAATGTTTAATCTAATGTGCTATAAATTATGTTGCATCGACACTTCAAAAAATTACCTCATAGAGTGTCAGACACTCCGCAGCAATGAAAACGACTGGCACGGTTGTGACACGGCGCCAAAAAAATTTTTTTGACACAAGTTCGACACCCCGTTGACACGGCAGGACACTCCAAAACTGAGACTTCATTATTTAAATATTTTAAAATAGAATATTTCTATTAAATTTTTTTTGAATGAACATTATTAAAGTTTTCAATTGCACAAATAACCGAAAGTTTCAAAAGAATTTTTTTCGCTCAGTTATATATAATAATATTATTAATTATTATATAATATTATTATTAATAAAATTTTGATTATTTTTAAAAGTTTATATTGTACTGATTTGAGAATTTTAAAACTAAATTCTTCAACAAATATTCCACTACCTCAAAAATGTGCGTAATTTCAACTCTTGTTATTTTAGTTTGATTAATTCAAAAATATTAATTCATTTACGTTATATGTATTAAAATCAATTTTTTTGTATAAAATTGATTTTGCAATTTCAAATTTTGTAATATATTTGATTTAATTAATTCAAAAATAAATTCAAAAAAATGGATTGCATGCCCTATGGTTTATAGCCTATACTACACGGACAGAGATATGAGGATATATGTACGACACGATACGGACACAGGGACACGGATTTTTAAACATAAAAAAAATTATAATTGTTTTTAAATTTTTTTCTTTTTTATACTACACCAAATACCACTCAATGTACAACAAATATCACTCCAACTACACAAAACTACATAAAAAATGTATACTTTTTAAAACATTTTCTGTAATAAAAAAAGTTATTTAAAAAAAAAAATTTAATTTTTTTTTTAAAAAAATCAATTTTCCCGTGTCCTGCCGTGTCCACTAATTAGCACATTAGATTAAACATTTCTTACATATGACAATTGCATTATCCACTAATTACATAAAACTCATTTTTAAAAAAAATTATGAGGAGTGAGAAACGCGAATTTGGTTTGCGTTTTTCTCTCATCTTTTAAAAAAAAATTAAGAGAGAACCAAGTTCAATTTCCACATTTAAAAAAAAAATTGAGGAGAGAGAAACATGAACCTGGTTCACGTTTCTCTCTCCTCATTTTTAGAAAAAATTGTCCATAAGAATCGCGATCCTAGTTCGCGTTTATGAAGAAATGCGAATCCGGATCGCGAATCACGCTACAAACGTAACATCTTTTTTTAAAACTTTATTGTTTAATTTTTTTTAATATTATTTTATAAATTAGCCGGTTATTAGAGCCCAACAGGTCAACTAGTGGTCATTGGCTTGTAAGGCATCTTTGAAAAAAAATTATTTATCAAAAATACTTCGAAATGTAGGGGGGTACAAATATACCCCAAAACATCATCCATGTTGGCGGCTATATGCCTCGTGAGGGGCCGCTTGAGCGGATAGCGGCCCCTAATTCCTTCAGCAAGAGGAAGCGACCCCTAATTCCTCCAGGAAGAGGGTGGCCGCTCCTTTGTTAGGAGCCGCCTGTACAACAGGCGGCTCCTAACGAAGAAAGTGGCCGCCATCTCGGAGGGCCGCCACTCCTTGGCCAACCCACACCCGTGCTTTTTCTTTGTCCCGTCCCCGTCCGTCAACTGATATGTCCCTTCACACTTCGTCTTATTGTGCACTTGTGAAATTCATATATGATATTATATTCATACCGACAAAAATTAATCATATTATATCTGAAACGTGTATAAATATTACACCCATGAACTTTCATTTCTGATATTCTATTGGCACCGACGAAAATAACCATACTATATCTGAAATGTGTCTAAATAATATGTTTTCGACACCAAAATCCTTCCAACATATTTTTCTCTTCAATTTTTTCAGTGCATCAAAATTTTGCGAATCAAAATTTTCTTAATTTGTTCAAAATGGATCAATTTCCGTGCTGCTATATTTTGGGGGGTAATATTATTATTGGAAACGGATCAGGAATATTTCATCCCTCCAGTTAGACCGATTAGAATTTCACGTTATATTATTTTATTTGATTTGGTTCAGCTAGCACATACAATGTTAAACACGAGCCATTGATGTTTAATATCATATTGTCAACCAAATATTCATTCATGGAGAAATCTCTTGGAATGAAATAACAATCAACATTGTAGATGATGATGTTCTACAGTTTATAATGAAATGTCACAATATGCAGATGTTGCATTTGTACGTCGAGATAGAGGCAAGTAGCCATGATTTTGGTCTTGAAGGGACAGAATCAAATCTTCCATATGTCACTGAAGGATTGAGCAATATGGTGGTTAATGATCAACCTTCTACTTCTAGCGGTCGAGATGTTGAGCAACAACAAAATTATCCTTATTTCGAGCATGGAAGTGGACCTTGGGATCAATATATAACCGGCTCTTCTGAAGAAAATCCTATATATTGGCTAAACACAGCACAAGTTTGGGGATTACGAGAAGAAATTACACCAATTCATGATGTATTTGATCATGATGTTGGTGGTTCGGAGCATACAATTATGTTGGCAGCAACTGATGGGCCAGCCACACATGACGTACACGGAGATAGTCATCGAGATGTTTGTAGGACTGATAGTGAACCCGAAAATTCATCAAGCGATTTTGGAGAACATGGTAATGAGGCTGATGAGATGCATGATACAGATGATGATAATGTCCATGCATTTCCCGGTGAGGAGACAACATCCCGCGAACCATCTTACGGGGTGAGACATATGCAAGGCGCACCATTTTTGCCAAGCACGAATGAAATGCCACCATTTTTTAATGCGGTCAACGAAGAGCAGATTCCTGATTCGATTGATATACCTTCTGAATCGTGAACCAGATATTACAACCCAGAGGTCGGAGAGTTGTCCGTAAACATGATTTTCAAGGATAAGAAAGATCTGATTGCATATGTGAAAGATTTCTCTGTTAGAGTTTTTAGGCGTGAGTTTTGTGTGGTGGAGAGCACACGTATTCTGTGGAAATTACGGTGCAGAAAGAGTTCTCCGACCGTAAGGTGTAAATGGGGTCTTCGAGCGTCTTTGAAGCCCAAAATGGGTTTTTGGAAATTAACGAAGTATGATAGTCCTCACACATGTATCTCGAGTAATGTTGGTATAGACCACCCAAACTTGGACAGTAATATGGTGGCAAATACACTTTTAGGGTTCATAAAGCCCAGGGCCAACGTTTGGCTTGTTGGACATTTATGCGAACAATCTCCCACTTGCCTAAAGCAAACACAAAACTACAAACTCATAATCCAAGTAAGTCAATCCAATTACAACTTGATGTACATCCAATGTACATAATTATGAGGCATAAATATATCAAATGTTTTAATTTTAGAACTTTCTATAGATGAAACATTTTCAAATATAGAAACTCCACTAAAGTGATGAGCTATCAAAAATTAAATTCATCTCTTCTAAGACACTCAATTTGAGCACTTAACATTTAAGTCTCAATTATCATCTATAGATTTGCGTCCCATAGCTTGCGACCCAGCGAGGCTCAAGTGTATAATAGCAGTAGGATCACAACATTTGTGATTTTAGAAGTGAAACAACTTCTTTGGGATTACCATGAATGCTCTATTGTCAATTAAACTCCTTTAATAGACAATGGCCTAAATATAATTTCAGCAGCAACCTACCGATCGTGGGTAGTGCCTAGCATCTGCGCTTCACGAAGACCTATATACAAATGACTAGCAACATTTATAGTTTGGATGGAATTTCATATCCAAACAACCTCTTTGCTGCATCGTATGTTGCAATACATTCAGCTTCAATAGTGGAATCCATTGTGATGTCTTTAATTGAAACTTTTCGAAGAGACAACACCACCATTAAGCTTAAATAGAAATTTGAACATCAATTAGGAGTCATCTATATTCGACTGAAAAACAACATCAACTTAGGTTTCAACTTTTATTTATCCATTTACAGATCCAAAAACCATAAACATATCCAAAGTTCTTCATAAGTACTTAAGGAATATTCTCATAATTTCCAGTGACCTTCACCAGATTTGCATTATGACTGATCATTACATTAAGAGCATACTTCACATCAGGTAGAATACAAACTATAACATACATTATGCTACTGACAGTCGAAACATAAGGTACCAATGCCATCTTTTATCTCTCCTCATCAATAGTAATGCACATTGACATCGACATATGGACATTATGACAAATTGGGAGGTTACTGGTAGAGTTTATCGTGTACGCCCAAATTAACCCTCTCAAGATAATAACAATAATGAATGCAGTAGCGTGAGTAGGGATCGATCCCAAGAGGAAAGTATATCTTTGTGTTAACGTATGCAAAATAAAATAAAAGGGAGATTTTGAATTCAATTAAATTACTATATGATGCAAAATCTAAGAGAATTATGAATTAAACTAATTTGTAAAATTAAACTAGGATGAATTAAATTATGAGAAAAGAGCGATTCTTGGTTTTCAGTTGACTTTACAATTGAGTTTTACTATCTCGATCATCGATCTTCACATATGATTCAATTTTCATATGAACATTCATCGTTAGACATTAAATCCAATAATTAAAGTCATATCTCACCTTACATTTAGTTAATAGTTTAACCCTTGTCAACAATCAATCAAAACGCAAGCGATTAAGATTTAAATCAATGATAGCATAAGTACTAGTGAGATCGATGAAGCTAAACAACATAATCCAATCGCCTATGTTTAATGTACTCAATTATTTTTCCTAGGAATTTAACAAACTCACAAGCGGAAATTTATTGATCTTAATTACTTCGTAAATTAGAGGGATCAACCGATTCCGTATTTGATATCTAATTTAGCATTAGATTGCATGAACAATAGTTAGGTGATCAATCTAACAATCAAACACTACAACTATAGCAATAAAAATCTGAAAAACAATTAATACCCAATAAAAATCAACAAATAAAACGTAATCTCACGAGAATCGTAAACTCCAATGTATCGTCTTCCTTAACCAAGAATCACAAAAGTATTTAGCCACTCATGTTCAATATAAAACATTCAAAATCCAATATGAAAAACATAATTAAAAACAAAAGAAAACGTTACTAAAGAGCAGCACGATTCCGGAGTGTCACTTCCGTCCCGTGCCTTGAAATTTTCAAATTCTTGTTCAACAGTTGAGATGAAATTATTCTAACTCTAAAATATGATGAATTGTCTGATACGAGGTCCAAATTTCGTGTATATAGGGTAGATGATGATATTGTAGGGCAAAATCTATCCCAAGATGGTAAAAATCGAGTTTCCATATTTTTTAGGACACTGCGACGCGATCGATCGCCCGTTATTTTTTTTTCTTTAGATTTTTCGATCAGCCGATCGATAGCCTACTGCGTCGATCGATCGCCCAACTCATTTTTTCCATTGCTCAATTTTTCTGCCTCACGTGATTGATCGGTGCATATTGCATGCTTTGGATGAATTTTATGCATTTTTCTTGGTCTACTTTAATTTCTTATCAACTCCAATGCATTTCTTGATCCTTATTCGCCTTTATTAGCTTTTTTTCTTCGATTCCACCTACATTAACATAAGTATATGATTATGTTGCATATGCATCTAATTAACAATTAAAATATACCATATCGTAGACAATTAAACATACTAGATGTTTATTTATAGCCACATCAAATTCCACCATACTTAATCTTTACTCGACCTCGAGTAAATCAGACAAAACTACAATCTTTTTTGTGTATCATAGTTTCACAATAAACTAACTTATCCTCACTTTAATGCCTAAACAATTTTAAGCATGCACAGTAATGAAAGGCGGTAAGAGGCTAAAGTGAACAAGTTCAATCCCTAGGCATTTCATACTCAACAAAGCAGCAAACGTGCGTGTGTTGTCATAAACAAGTGTCAAGCACAAATTATAGATCCAATTAAAGTAAACGACTTTGGAGAGAAACTCGAGAGATGGCTGAGAACAATCAAAGAGGGAATGGTGAACAACACAACGAGGAGGTGCCGATTAGAAGATCCATGATGGACTATGCACAACAAACTTTTCAAGGCACTATGTCTAGCATCATTAGACCAATGATTCAGGCTAATAACTTTGAGATCAAGCCTGCCATAATTCAGATGATTCAACACTCTGTGTAATTTGGAGGGTCACCTACTGATGATCCTAATGCTCATATCTCCAACTTCTTGGAGATATGCGGCACATTCAATCATAATGCGTCACTGACGACGCCATCAGGTTACGACTTTTCCCTTCCTTAAATGATAAAACTAAGAGCTGGTTAAATTCATTGCCTGCAGGATCAATCACTACTTGGGAGGGGATGGCTCAAGCATTCTTATCAAAAATACTTCCCCCCATCCAAGATGGCTAAGATGTTCAATGATATCACCACATTCATGCAACATGATCCGGAGACACTCAAGGATCTACTTCGAAGATGCCCACATCATGGCCTTTCGATTTGGGAAAACTTGTAATCGTTGGATCTTTGCTAGGATTTGAGGTGTAAGTAGTATGGAACTTTCCTTGTTGTGTATTGAGCATGTTTAAGTGGGTTTTGGTTTTATGGATTTGGGGGGAGGGATTGGTTTTGAAATATGATGTTTTATTTGTCGAGATATGAGTTTTTATGGTTATTGATGTGTAGTGTGTTGAATATTGGTGATTATGTTGTGTTGGATTGAGGGGAGTTTGAGTTGAGTGATTACTACTAAGCAAATTTTAAGAATTAAACTAATTAACGAGATTAACTAAAACGGTTAAAACTTATGAGAGTGAAACGATTCTTGGTTTTCGGTCAACTTTACTTTTGGAAAATTCTCTCTTGATCATCAAATCACTAACATTCGAATTCTTTCAATTATTCATCGATTGGAAATTGAATTCCTACCCACCTTAATCGTAGTCAAAGAGAAAACAACATTCAATCCGACCCTTATCAAATCTCTAATCAAAACTACAGCCGTTAATGATTAAATCAATGATAGATTTCAAAACTAGTGAGTTCGATAAATCTAATCAATAGAAACTACAGCCGTTAATGATTGATTACCCAATCGTTTCTCCTAAGAATTCAATAACACCTACAGCCGGTAATTATTAATCTTAGTTGCTTCTTAATTAGCTATCGATTATGCATGTGAATACTAGGTGATCAATCTAACAAACAAGCACAATAATCATTGAAATCGATACCAAGAAACAGAATTGAAATCGAAATTAAATTCAATAAACAAACCAAAATTCTCACAAGAGATTCAAATCCAAAAGCAAGTATCCCTTAAACCAAGAATGTAAGAGTTTAGCCTAGAATAATTGAATCTGAGAACAACAAAAATTGATTCGAAAACATTAAATAAACAAAAGAAAGAAATTACTAAGACGAATCACGATTCCGGCTTGTCGATCCTGTCTTCGTTCTTCGCGTTGTTCTTGACAAAACTTGAAAGAAAAATTATTCTAAAATTGAAAAATCTATTCTAAGCTCTCAATTATCTCCTCAAGAGGCTAATTTTCGAGTATCAAGAGGTATGGTGGCTGATGGGTAGGTTAAATTATATGTTGGAAGGAAAGAAATCAAGTCTTTACACTTTCCAAAACTCTACAGGCGTAGCTACGCCAGAAAATGGCGTAAATACGCCTGATGACGTGTCAAAAATATGGCTTCCTGTGTTTCTGGCGTATTTACGCCTATCCATGCCATAGCGTTAGCGTAATTACGCCTGATAATGGCGTAATTACGTCTGTCCTCCATTTTCTGGCGAGTTTCGTATTTTGGCCGTAACTTTCTCGTAGGAACTCTGAATTTGATGAATCAGCTGTCCACGCGAAGATAACTCAAAGTTCTACACTTTTATATGGACCACATTTCCAAAACATGGCTCGAACATATAGAAATTTGAGGAGAAAGGAGCAACATGTGTCTTGGATTCTGGTTTTTTCCTCTTTTCTTCAACTTTAGTCATTCTTTCATCATTTTATCTTGATTTCTTCACATTTCCCTGCATTTACACAAATAAGGTAGCATATGTATCAATTTATCAATCAAAATATACCAAATCGTAGATAATTAAGCGCAATAGATGTGTCTATTTCTAGTCACATCAAACACCCCCATACTTACTCTTTACTCGACCTCGAGTAAATCAGATAAAACTACAATATTTTTTTCTTGGCTCATAGCATCATAATAAACTAACTTATTCTCACTTTAATGCCTCAACAATTTTAAACATGCATAGTGATGAAAGGCGGTGAAAAGTTAGTAATGGAACAAGTTCAATCCCTAAACATTTCGTACCCAACAAAGCAGTGAACGTGTGTGTGTGGTCATAAACAAGTGTTTGTGTACAAATTATAGATCCAAAAGATGCAAATACACAATAGTTCAAGTCATACACTAACACAAGTATAAGCTCACTTGCACACTCTTCTCCACTATCTTAGCTACTTTGCAAACATAAATCAAGTAGGTCTTTATTAGCTTGTAGCTTGGCCTAGGTACTGGCTTATGAAAGAAAGGATAAAGATATATCAAACAAGAGAGTATGATGAAATGCACACTAAAACTTCTCTTCTTGCATGAATTTTCCAAACCTTGTTCATTTTTCAAGGTTTATTTCAACATTTTTTCCTTCTTTTGTGTGTCTTGGCTCCCCTTGGAGTCATATTTGTATCAAATTTCTCAAGGCATTCCTTTTCTTTCATGTATTTCATTCTTTTGACAATAAAGTTCACAAATATAATTCAATGAATTCCCAAGTGCATGTGAATGAAATACATCATACTCCCTTAAAAGGTATGGATTGAAATCATATTTAGGCTAAAAGGATAGGATAATAAGCTAGTCAATGAATGTTGAATGGGGGTCTTTAGTATGCTTAGCATACTACCATTCTTTTACATTAAAGCTCAAAAAGGGTACTAGAGATTGATTTTGTTTACATGGTAGGCTTGAAAGGCACAAACGCATCAAAGATCGCCTATATCACTTTCATGTTTGCAAGTAGTCTACACATACGCCTCAAAGAGCATGTAGTTACGTTCTAGCATGTATTAGAGACTTCTTAAGACTATCACAAAATTCACACAATCTTCACTAAGCTATGCACACTTCACAAGTCATGACAAAATCGTGCTCAAAAATATTCAACTTACTAAGTTGAAGTAAAATTTTGCATTAGAGTTCAAAGTGTTCCAAGGTTAACAATTCACCTATGTTAGGATCGGTCCGGAGTGTTTAGAGGGGGGGGGGGGGTGAATGAACACTCCTTAAAAATTTATCTCTTGTGAATTCTTTCGGATTAGTGAAAGAAATCTGTTACTTAATCAACTCTTTGAACAGAACAGACCACTAAAAAGGTGAGTGCGGAAACGGTCTGCTCTTGTAAAAGTAAGAACGGCTCGATGGCTAAGTGCAGAAGGATAAGACACAGGATATGTTTCTGGAAGTTCGAAGGTGGTGTAATCCTTCTACGTCTCCCCTTCTTCCAATTAAGGAAGGTTTATACTAGAAGACTTTGATTTATACAATCCTGTTGTACAAACCCGATTCAGACTGGATTTACCTCACTACCAGTCTGAAACTCCTAGTCACTCAACCTGCTCAGACACACTCTGTCTGACAGTTACAATAAGTTCCCCACTTCTATTTTTCAATACACAATGCGCACAGTGATCCTACAATGATCAAATGTTACAAAGTAATCGTGCTTAAATAAATAACTTCAGCTCGAAAGCTTCTAAACTTTGTAAGCGTGTGCAGTTGCTTTCTTGTGTGTTTTTCAATTGATCAGCGTGAGTTCGAAATCAGAGTCCCTGTCTTCCTTTTGTTGCATCCTTTTATAGTTGAGGGTAGCAACGGCATTGTTTCCCTTAATGTGCAACTTTGACTCTTTTTAAACTCTGAGAAAGCTACAGTCTTCTTCTTCAGGACACTTGCCGTTCTGGTGTATGCTTTCGGCGACTGTCAGGTAAGCTCTCCTTTGTCTTCTTACCTTTAATGGCAATCTTCGACTTTTGATCCTTTGTAGCATTAATTACAGCATTAAATGCTACAATAAATAACCGTTGATGGTTCGGACTGAGAAGCCATCCTTTATGTATTTTTGACTGCTCTGATCTGATAAAGGTTGAGATCGATCTGAAGTATCGATCTAGTCAGTCTGGAATCCATCGATCCGGTCTGATATGTGATATTCTTTATCAGCTTGCTTTGTTTTGCGCGATCGATCTGGTATGCCTGATTTCCACCGATCCGGTCTGAAATGTTTTGTCATCTTTAAAATCTCATCGATAAGGTCCGGAACTAACAAATTCCCCCTTTTTGATGATGACAAAACCTAGCTTCTAAGTCTTTTTAACCAGTCTTGATAAGAGCTCTGAAGCGAATGCTTTCGGATCGATTACTTCTTTGTTCAAAATAAATGAACTTCATTAATTTGGATCGATTAAATCTTTATAATTAAGCCTTATGATGAGGTTCAAAATAAATGAACACAGACTTAATCAAATGAGGATTTTATTGATCACCAAGAAAATCCTAAAAATACATAGTCTGAAAATATTATTTTCTAGAAGGCGGCCTGAAGTCTGTCTTCTTTTCCCCCTTTTTGTCAGCAGCAATCTCTTGAAGAAAGTCGACAACTTGTGCTAGCTGCGCGCTGATAGCGTCAAGACGAACAGGAGGCTGATGACTTCAATGGAATAGATGTTGTCGGAGAGTCCAACAGAACATTCATTGGTTCATCATCTGTTGCAGACGGAGCATTAGACAATGGCTGCTCCGCTGTCTGGTCTGGTACGTGCTCTGCAGGCTGATTCTCTGTCTGTTGTGCTGCATCAGAAGGAATAACCTCGATAAATGGTTCTGCCAGAGTCTTGCTTGCAGAAGGATGATCCGGGCTTGTGGCTGGAGTGGAGATACTTAGCTTCTGTCGTTGAAAACAGACAGCTAAGGATAGAGCATGAACATCCATCTCGAGTTGAGCAATCACAGCCCCATCATCTCTGGCAGTTGGAGCAAGCGGATCGAAGTTCTTCTTTTTGGCAACAAGAAGCAGATTAGCCAGTCTGAATCTGTGTTTTGCCGTAAATAGATCTCTGCGCTGCACGGCAAGTCGAACATCATCAGTCTCTGTTCCGTTCAGAACTTCATCTTCCATTTTCTTCAATCTGTGCAGCTTACCGTAGAACAGCTCAATGTGGTTGATAGTCCGGTACTGGACATATTCATCAAAAACCACAATGAGTTCCGTTAGCCTCTCATCAACATCCTCCATAGCGATGTCGATGGCAGTCTGCGCTGCAGATTTGGGTTTAGTAGAGAGGGGTTCGGAGAGAATGGCTTTTCCCTTGCCGGTGGAGGAAGGGGACTTAATCCCTGATTGGGTATAGTCTCCCAACTCAGTGATGACTATCCCTTTGACCACGGGATTGGCAGAGGGAATTCTAAGGGGGTGCAGGGGTTGAAGCTTGTGAAAGCTGGGTGGAAGGTTGAGGGGCAGGGGTTGCTTTAGAGGGTGGTAGTATGGGTGGAGGTAGAGATTTGGCTGGTTTGGTAATCTGGGTTCGGGGCTTTTTGGGAAGTGGCTTGGTTGGTGATGAGTGAGCAGACTGGGTGGCTTCTGAGTCAGTCTGAATGGTCAGCTTCCGCTTGACCCGAGGTTTGCGCACAGCAACTGGTTCCTCGTCCTGCTCAACCTTGACTGCAGCCAGAGTAGCAGGAGTAGGCGGAGCACTCTTGGATTTCAGCAGTGCAAGCCCTTTGGAGTTAAGGATCTTAAAGGGACGGAGAGCAGACGGCTTGCTCAGCTCGAGGCCTAAGGACTCCAAGAGCTTGCTGAGAGGAACAGCAAAACAGACGGCGTGCTTGGATGCAATCACCGTTTCCAGCAGTACTCCAAACAAAATCATGGACCAGTTTATCTTCTGGCCGGATACAATAGCCGCCATGGCCCTGAACTTTTCGGCGGTTACAGCATCGAAGCTTCCTGCTTTACCCAAAAGTGGCTTGCCTACCACTTCGCACAGCACCTGGAAATGGAAGAGCATTTCCTTCTTCTTAAAGGAGGGTTGCAATCGTTGGCCAGAAATAGAAATCTTCCCCTGAAGATCTAAGAGTGACGCTTGAGGAGTCTGTCCGAACTCTGTCAGTCCGGAACTGGGGAGGCCAAAGGTCTTGGCCATCGTTGTTGGCGAGATCTCGAAAGATTTGCCCTGGACAGTAGTAGAAATGGAGGTCTTCCGGGAGACGGCGTTGGCGAACAGCTCGCGGATTTCTGATTCATAAACAACGGTTCCGCATTCCAAGAAGTTCCTTAAACCAGATGATTCCAGGGCTCTAAAAATGGACACCATCGCAGCATCTTCTGCCCTGTAAATGTCATCAAACTCAACGGAGAGTGAGTTATGAGTGATGGTAGCCATTTGAAAAGAGTTTAAAGAAAGTGCGAAGAGAAAGAGAGTGAGAGAGTAAGACGGTAGAAAGCGGTAAATTGTAAAAAGTGAACAAGTATGAAATGTTCAGCCCGCTAAATAGGAGAGAGAAGACACGTGTCTTTATCTCCAAGACTGAGAATTAAATAATTCAAAATAAACGGTCAGGATAAAGAAAGATAAGGCGGTTAAAGTACAACTAGTTAAAATGGTCAATCAGTCCGAGCTGTTTTTATTATCCAGACAGATCATAGGGTAAAACCAGACTGACAAGGATCGGTCTGAAAGTTCGGACCGGTCTGTGTCTTTCTGAACATTGTATTATCGATCTGTTGAAAAAAAAAATCTTCAAATGCGAAAAGAATAAAAACATCTAAACTAATTAAGATAAGTCAATTAAACCAAGAATTTGACGGAAATAATTAAACTTAGCCTCAGGAAGCGGTTTAGTGAAGATGTCTGCTGCTTGCTGCTCTGTTGAAATGTGCTCGATCCGAATTTCCTTTTTGCCAACATGATCTCGAATAAAATGATGTCGTATATCAATATGCTTTGTTCGAGAGTGCAGAACTGGATTATACGTTATAGCAATTGCACTTGTGTTGTCGCAAAATATCGGAGAGTCAACAGCTTGGATGCCATAGTCTTTGAGCTGGTGTTGAATCCAGAGCATTTGAGCGCAACAGCTTCCAGCGGCTAGGTATTCTGCTTCAGCTGTGGATGTGGCAATCGATGTCTGCTTCTTACTGAACCAAGAGATCAATCTTTCACCTAGAAATTGACATGTTCCACTGGTGCTTTTACGATCGATCTTACACCCAGCGTAGTCTGCGTCTGAATACCCGATCAAGCTAAAGTTTGAATCTTTGGAGTACCAAAGACCAACGTTCTGAGATCCTTTTAAATATTTCAGAATACGCTTGGCAGCAATAAAATGTGATTGCTTTGGTTCTGACTGAAATCTGGCGCACATACAGACTGAAAACATAATATCGGGCCGGCTCGCTGTAAGATACAATAGCGATCCGATTAGTCCTCTATACATGGTTACTTCAACTGCCGTTCCCCCTTCATCTTTGTCTAACTTGATTGTTGGACTCATTGGAGTTGATGCAGTTGAGCATGTTTCCATTCCAAATCTCTTGAGGAGCTCTTTGGTATACTTGGTCTGATTGATGAAAATGCCATTGTTGAGCTGTTTTACTTGCAGACCCAGAAAGAATGACAATTCTCCCATCATGCTCATCTCGAACTGTCCCTGCATTAGCTTAGAAAATTTCTCGCACAATTTGGGGTTAGTTGACCCAAAGATTATGTCATCAACATAAATCTGAACTAATAGGGTATGTTCCCCCTTAATGAATTTAAATAGAGTTTTATCTACTGATCCGATCTGGAAATCATGGTTCAGCAGAAATTGAGATAGAGTGTCATACCAGGCTCTTGGAGCTTGTTTCAGACCATACACTGCTTTATTCAGTAGATATACATGATTGGGATACAAATGGTTCTGAAATCCAGGTGGTTGCTCAATGTAGACTTCTTCCTGAAGCTTTCCATTAAGAAAGGCGCTCTTGACGTCCATCTGATATACTTTGAAGTCTTTAAAGGCAGCATAAGCAAGAAAGATTCGGATAGCTTCAAGTCTGGCGATTGGTGCATATGATTCATCGAAGTCGATTCCTACTTCTTGTCTGAATCCCTGTGCCACCAGTCTGGCTTTGTTTCTAACCACAGTTCCATCTGCGTCTAGCTTATTTCTGAAGACCCATCTGGTTCCAATAACAGGCAGATCGCTTGGTCTGGGGGTTAGACTCCAAACTTGATTTTGTTCGAATTGATTAAGCTCTTCTTGCATTGCTTTAATCCAGTTGAAGTCAGTCAGAGCTTCATCGATCTTCTTGGGTTCCAGAGTAGAGATGAAGGCAGCATGAGTGAACTCATCCATCATCTGTCCTCTGGTTCTGATTGGTGCAGAAGGACTACCAATCACTAAATTAGGTGGATGCTTCTTAGTCCATCGATAGCTTGACTCTGGATTGTCTGGTCCGGTCGGATGAACAGTAACAACATGATCAGCATCTGTTTTAATATTTGAGTCAGGAGCATCCGGATCAGCTCGATCTGAAGTTTCTTCAACGCCTTGATCTGGTCTGTTTGGTACTTCTGGTTCTGGTGGATTGTCTCTTGACCTGTTAGCTACAATCTCATCATCACTGTTAGCTTCGAGATGGATATTTTCCATCTGATTTTGAATTGATTCTTTGTTGCCCTCAACACATAACGTTTCATCAAAGACTACATGAACAGATTCTTCTACAGTTAAAGTTCGATTATTAAAAACTCGATAAGCTTTGCTAATTGATGAATATCCTAAGAATATACCATTATCTGACTTAGCTTCAAATGCTGTAAGATGACTCTTACCATTGTTGTGAACGAAGCATTTACAGCCAAATACATGAAAGTGAGAAACAGATGGTCTGTTACCAGTCCATATTTCATATGGAGTGAGATTCAGCTTCTTGTTAATCATAGATCGGTTTTGAGTGTAGCAAGCAGTATTTACAGCTTCTGCCTAGAACTTTTGAGAGATTCCAGAATCAGCAAGCATTGTTCTTGCTGCTTCCTTGAGCGTTCTGTTTCTTCGTTCTGCAACTCCATTTTGTTGAGGAGTTCGAGCAGCTGAAAACTCATGCTTGATTCCATGATCTTCTAGAAAGGATTCAAGATTCTGATTTGAAAACTCAGTCCCTTTGTCACTTCGAATCCTGTCTATGCTGGATGATTTCTCGTTCTGAGTGCGTTTTAGCAGCTTGATCAACTTCGGACCGGTCTGATCTTTACTGCTTAAGAATATAGTCCATGTAAAACGTGAGTAATCATCAATAACAACAAGAGTATACCGCATTCCCCCTAAACTTGTTATTGGTATAGGACCAAACAAGTCCATATGCAGTAATTCTAAGCAGCGGGAGGAGGATTTGGCATTCTTGTTTTTGAAGGATGATCTGATCTGTTTGCCCATTTGGCAAGCTTCGCAGATCTTATCCTTAGCAAAATCGATCTTGGGCAGACCGATAACTAAATCATGTTTACACAGGCTAGCAATGGTCTTAAAGTTGATATGATTCAAGCGCTTATGCCACAGCCAATGTTTATTATCATTGTTAGCGATGAAGCAAGTAGGATTATCAGGTTGAGCATGATTCCAGTTAATCTTATATGTGTTTCCATTCCTGATTCCTACGAGCATGGTTATACCGTCTGATGATTTAACAGTGCAAGTGTGTTTATGAAATTCTACAGCATAACCATTATCACAGAGTTGACTTATACTAATCAGATTATAGCACATATTTTCAACTAACAGCACATCATTGATAATAATGTTACCATGGACAATCTTACCCTTGCCCACGGTCTTACCCTTTGAGTTATCTCCGAAAATGATTTTGGGTCCAATACATTCTGTCACTTCAGACAGCAGCTCGATGTTTCCAGTCATGTGACGGGAACACCCACTGTCCAAATACCAGTCTGATGCGAGTTTCTTCGGTACCTGTCATCAAATATAATTATTGTTGGTACCCAATCCTTTTGGGTCCAGAACGGATTAGCCCTTTGGGAACCCACACCTGTATCAGCTTCAATGGCTTGTGTGTGTAGGGTGTGCTGTGTACTGGTCTGTTTCGATGCTGTGTGTGATAATGTGTGCGCTGTGAAAACCTTTGATTCTCATAAGGTAGTCTATATCTTCGTTGAATCGGTTTTGAGTTATAGTAATTGTATTGTCTTCCTTGCCTTCGATCTTGCACCTTTGGATTTGGTCTGATAGACGCAAATCTTGCTGGTGCCTTTTCTTTGGCTTGGTCAACATAACCAATTCCTTTTCTCAGATTTTGATTCTCGTAAGAGACTCCTGTTTGAATCTTAGGTGCTTCAGTTTCATATACTGTGCTGGATTTAACAAATGTCATTTGTTTGACTTGATTCTTTACCAGCAACAGCTCAGATTCATCTTTGGTGCATTCTTTGGTGTCAAAGCCTATGCCGGTGAAATCACCGACGTTTCTTTGATCCTCTTGTAATTCTTCCAAGGATGTTCTGGATTTTGTCCATGTTTTGAATATATGTGAGAACTTAGCATTTTGTGTGCTAATTCTCTTATTTTCTTCATGGAGCTGATCATAAGAGATTTTCAGCTTATTTAGCTCGATCTGGAGATTTTTGCACTGACCCTGCTCAGAGCAGCTTGGTTTGTTGTGCTCATCCATTTGAGTACTGATTTTGGCTTTATTCTTCTCAAATGATTCAGCTAAGATCATATAATCATTAGCCATGTCTTGCAGTGCGGACATGAGCTCTTCTCGTGTAAATTCATTTGAGTCAAGATCATATACCTCGTCTGTCTGACTCATTTCTTCGTCTGCCATAAGACATTGAATATCTTCTTCGCTTTCGCTGGAAGAATATTCAGAGCTTTCCGAGTCTGAGTCTGTCTGAGCCCATTTGTTGTTTCCTTCTTCAGCTACTAGGACTTTTTGGGATTTTCCATGATTCTTGCGGTCTTTGTAGTGCTTCTTCTTTCTATCATCACGATGCTTCTCTTTCCGTTCTTCTTTCTTCAGTCTGGTGCAATCTGCAATGAAGTGTCCGGTCTTACCACAATTGTAGCAAGCCTGATCGTTAACAGTATCATCTTTTCTTGATTTATAATGATGAGAGGGTTTGAAGTTCCTCTTATTTTTAGACATAAATTTACCGAATTTCTTGATAAATAATGACATAGCATCGTTACTCATCTGTTCAGCAGATCGGTCTGATGTTGAAGCGATCTGGTCTTGAGTGGCTGCCAGGGCCTTGTTTGGTTGAGAGATGAATGGCTCTGCTTCACCTCTGCTTATCAGTTCAAACTCATAGGCCTTAAGATCTGCAAACAGATCATGAAGTTCAACCTTGTTAAGGTCTTTTGATTCCCTCATGGCGATGGTCTTTACATCCCATTCCTTTGGCAGAGCTCTCATTACTTTCAGAGCGATCTCTCTGTTAGAATATTCCTTCCCCAGACCATTCAGTTCATTTATGATGCTGGTGACTCTTTCATCAAACTCATTTAGAGTTTCTCCACTTTTCATCTTTATGCTCTCAAATCTTTGAAGAGCAACAGTTAACTTGTTTTCTTTGGTCTGGTCGCTGCCTTCACATAGCTGTGCTATCTTCTCCCAAATTTCTTTGGCAGTAGAGCACATTTTGATTTTGCTGAACATGTTCTTGTCCAAAGTCTTGAACAAGATGTCTTTGGCCACATTATCGAGATTTGCTTTCTTCTTTCCTCATTCGTCCAGAGGGATCTGTCTTTTTCCACCATTTGTGGTTCTCCATCAGAGATGGCTACTGCTGTATTAATTTTTAAAATCTTCATTGGTCCATCAGTGATGACGAACCACATATCGTCATCCTGAGCTGCCAGATGAGCTTGCATTCTGATTCTCCAGTCATCATAGTCTTCTTTTGAGAACATGGGGATTTTGTTGAATGATGCCATCAGCTTAGTCTTTGTGCTGATTAAGATGACCTGCTCTGATACCACTTGTTAGGATCGGTCCGGAGTGTTTAGAGGGGGGGGTGAGTGAACACTCCTTAAAAATTTATCTCTTGTGAATTCTTTCGGATTAGTGAAAGAAATCTGTTACTTAATCAACTCTTTGAATAGAACAGACCACTAAAAAGGTGAGTGCGGAAACGGTCTGCTCTTGTAAAAGTAAGAACGGCTCGATGGCTAAGTGCAGAAGGATAAGACACAGGATATGTTTCTGGAAGTTCGAAGGTGGTGTAATCCTTCTACGTCTCCCCTTCTTCCAATTAAGGAAGGTTTATACTAGAAGACTTTGATTTATACAATCCTGTTGTACAAACCCGATTCAGACTGGATTTACCTCACTACCAGTCTGAAACTCCTAGTCACTCAACCTGCTCAGACACACTCTGTCTGACAGTTACAATAAGTTCATCACTTCTATTTTTCAATACACAATGCGCACAGTGATCCTACAATGATCAAATGTTACAAAGTAATCGTGCTTAAATAAATAACTTCAGCTCGAAAGCTTCTAAACTTTGTAAGCGTGTGCAGTTGCTTTCTTGTGTGTTTTTCAATTGATCAGCGTGAGTTCGAAATCAGAGTCCATGTCTTCCTTTTGTTGCATCCTTTTATAGTTGAGGGTAGCAACGGCATTGTTTCCCTTAATGTGCAACTTTGACTCTTTTTAAACTCTGAGAAAGCTACAGTCTTCTTCTTCAGGACACTTGCCGTTCTGGTGTATGCTTTCGGCGACTGTCAGGTAAGCTCTCCTTTGTCTTCTTACCTTTAATGGCAATCTTCGACTTTTGATCCTTTGTAGCATTAATTACAGCATTAAATGCTACAATAAATAACCGTTGATGGTTCGGACTGAGAAGCCATCCTTTATGTATTTTTGACTGCTCTGATCTGATAAAGGTTGAGATCGATCTGAAGTATCGATCTAGTCAGTCTGGAATCCATCGATCCGGTCTGATATGTGATATTCTTTATCAGCTTGCTTTGTTTTGCACGATCGATCTGGTATGCCTGATTTCCATCTTTAAAATCTCATCGATAAGGTCCGGAACTAACAACCTATGTTCAAAAGCATCCATGATATCAATTATGTTTCATCATGGGCTAGTGACTCTAAGCATCCGTTCGTTACTTAACTATGAGCTCAAAATTTTCAAATTTTTCGATTTTTTGTATTTTTGAAATAAGAAAACAATAACACACCACTAATCCCTCCCCCATACTTAAATCTTACATTATCCCCAATGTAAGGCAAAGATACAAGAAAAGAGAAAAGTCTAACTACTAAAGCAAAAAAAAAAATATATAAAAGGGAGAAAGGAAACTAACTCCCCTTGGGTTGCATCCCAAGCAGCGCCTCTGTTTAACGTCGGTGGCCCGACGCCAGTCCTCTATCCAGGTGGTTGATGCAGTGCTGCTCTATCCTTCCTTAACCACCTCAATATCTTATTCACTCCTCGGTATTTTGACTTGTTACTCTTTGAGTGGTCGTCCCCAGTCTTTGCTCCTTTCTCACTTGATTGACATGGTCGATCCGGAGGGTGCTTTTTTCCAACGGTACGATCCTGCAAGTGAGAAATAAGAGGGTCAGCAGTATCGTGAGTAGATAACGCAGCAATAGTATGAACAGTATGAACTAAGTTATAATCCATACCTCTCTTGTCGTCAAGGCCATCAGTAGCCTTTCCCATTTCCCACAACTCATCATTATCAAAATCCGAATCATAATCATCATGTATGCCAATAGCGTAACTAGAATGCTCAAGAGTCTTAATGGGTTCATAGATGTTGAATTTTGCAACTTTACCATTAGACTCCAATGTTATCATACCGCTATTCATATTGATTACTGATTTTGATGTTTTCAAGAATGGCCTCCCTAAAAGGATTAGACTAGATGGATCGCCATTTTCCATGTCTAAGACATAGAAATCGGCTGGGAAAACCAAGTTCTCTACATGCACGATTGCGTCCTCCATTATCCTCCTAGGTATGACCGTGGACTTATCAGCTAAATGAATCACAGTGTCATTTCTTTTTAAAAGTCCCGGTTTTAGTTGAGAACAGATTGAGTAAGGCATGACATTTATAGAAGATCCTAAATCAAGCATAGCCTTCTCAATCCTATTAGCATTAATCATACATGGGATGGAAAACATACCAGGGTCCTTGCATTTAGCGGGGATGCTTCTTTGGATGTCCGCCGAAACATTCTCACCTAGCTCGACCTTGGGTTGCCCTTCGCGTTCCTTTCACTTATCATCTTTCTTGGCTTCCTTGAGTGGATCTTTTTCATTACAGCGTGAGGACATCTCGTAGAGCCTCTTGAGACCCTTGTCCTTCAAATTCATCTTCAATGCAAGAGGGAATGGGGGTTCACTTTTATATTCAGAAAAATTGGGGAACTTACCTCGTGGTTCCTCCTCTTGCATGGGTTCTTCAACTTCTTTCTCTTTCTCCTTCTCCATTTTCTCTTCGTTATTGGGTGGCGTCAGTACCACCTTCTCCTCAGCTGTATCTTCGCTCATCTTCAAAGTGATAGCGCTCACATTCTCCCTGGGGTTCACCTCCGGTTGTGAAGGTAGTCCATTTGAGATTCGTGCTTTAATCTTGTTGAGAGAAGTTGCCAGTTGTCCCATTTGTGTAGTCAAGCTTTGGATGCTCGCCCTCGTCTCCTGTTGAAATTGCAAGCTATTTTCAGCAATAACTTTAATAATATTTTCTAACCTGTCAGGAGGGTGCACTTGTAAGTAATCCAAGAGCATACAACGCAGCGGAATAAAATTTTATATGGATTACTAACCAGCAGATCTATACATAGGATTTCATATCGGATAAAGGAATTACAAGTGTCTCACCCTTGTAGCGTGTTTGAGCCGATTCCACGGAGCTGCACCACGTCCAACGCCTCCTCCGAGTCACTAGCAAAACTTGTCTAGTTTTGCCTCAACGGTATCCACACGATCAAATCGGGTGAAGGGATAGTTTAAGAACAAGTTGCTAGACGAGTTCTTAAACCGGAACCAACAACCACACTTGATTCACAATCAAAAGATGGCACAAAATCACCCTACCCTCTTCGGTTATGAAGGAGCTGAGAGAGAAGAGTGAGGCGGCCGTGTGTGGTTTAGGGTGGAATGATTAAAGTGTTATGAAGTGTTAATCTCATTAAACCCCTTGTTAACAAATTATATATGATTAATTAAAGGCTTTCATAAAGCTTCATGGGCTTAAGCCCATGATTTAATTTAATCATTATGATAATCAATTAAGACTCCTCTTAATTATTTAATTCATCTCATGAATTTAATTTCCCTTCTCGATTTAATCTTTTGTGCGACCCGATAGGATCTTGTAATGTTGGCAGTGACATAAAATCTCATTTTACGTTACAAGCAAGGAGCGGTGTCTAGCAACACATCGAGGCTACCCAAATTACAAGAATGTCAATGACTCGACATAACCTTTAGAACTTGTGATAATATTAACCATGTACTTAATCCCTTTGTCCTTTGTGTTTAGATTGAACACGAGTCATGGAATAGTCATACTCGTATATCCAATCTTTATTTCTTGATCCCCAAGTAGAACTAGAATAAACGAATAAGCTCGATATCTCATATCGACTCATTCGAGCATGGCCATGCATTTTAGTTCTCACTTGATCAAGGGCCAAACACATCTCCTGTTATATAGGAGGGACAAATCCTATCTCGATCAGTCAACATCCCTCTACATAATTCGTAGTGTATCCAATAGTCGCCTTTATAGTTTACCCTGTTACGGGTAACGTTTGACGATATCAAAATACATAACTCCTTATGTTGGGATCTCTGATGATCACAAGTCGTAAGGATTACATACATTATTATCACTATGAGAATTGCATATGACGATCATATAACTATCCATGCTGCATTCTCATGGTGGGTCTGTCCAGTACTTCGTTCTCTAACATGTACCCATATGTTGATTTGATATCTCATATCAATGAACAATTCATCGATCAACACATACTAGTCTCTACGTATTATCATTATCCCTTTCATGATAATACTTGACTAGGGACATCTTTAAGAATAATACAATATTATTCTAAGGACATTAACATATATATTAATTCACATTGCACAGTTAAAAGAATAATATATAATAATGAATTGCCATTCATAAAATCATATTACATTGTATGTCATAAACAATCATCTAATGATATGTCTTAGGGCATATATCCCAACAGCACTCGAGGTGGTGGAGGTCTCTGATATGGCGGTCTATAGAGTGGAGGTTGGTGCATCTGTGGGTTGCCATATCCTTGGTTCGGATGGTCCCTCCACCCTTGATTGTATTTGCTTGAGGGATTGTCATAGCCCCTTTGTGGTGGTCCTGGGAATCCTCCCGCAGCATTCACGTTCTCAGTGGCTGTCTCTTGTAGTGAGGGGCATGCGTCCGTGGGATGGTTCGTAGCCAGACAGATTCCACACGACTTTATCTTCCCTACATTTCCACCTGCAAGACCATGCACAAGAAAAGTTAGGTCTATCAGTGGTTGTTCCAGGTTTGATACGTTTACCTCTTTTCGTTGCGGTTGTCCATGGCGAATATGTCCAAACTGTTGGGAATTGGCCGCCATGTTAGCTATCAAGCTCCGCGCCTCCTCCACTGTCTTGTCGATAAATGCTCCTCCGCTTGCCGCATCCACCAAGTTCCTGTCACCAGAAAGCAAACCTTCATAGAAATATTGAATCAGCAGATGTTCACTTATCTGATGTTGTGGACAACTTGCACACAACTTCTTGAATCGTTCCCAGTACTCATGCAGTGACTCCTCGTGGAACTGCTTCACACCGTAGATCTCCTTCCTTATGTTAGTCGCGCTTGAAGCAGGAAAATACTTCTCCAGGAATACTCTTTGTAAGTCCGTCCACGTGGTGATCGATCCGGATGGTAAGTAGAATAGCCAGTCTTTTGCAGCGTCCTTTAGAGAAAATGGAAAGGCTCTTAACTTTATTTGATCCTCAGTGATTCTGGTCGGCTTCATAGTAGTGCACACCAAGTGGAATTCCATTAAATGCTTGTGCGGGTTTTCTCCTGCAAGACCATGAAAAGATGGCAATAAGTGAATTAAACCAGATTTGAGTTCGAAATTTACGTTAGTAGTCAGGGCAGGGAAAGTGATGCAGAGAGGTTGTTGATCCAAGTTAAGATTCGCCAACTGCCTCAAGCTTTGATTCGCAGCCATCATGTTCCTCTCTTCTTCTTCAAGTAACCTTGCTTCTCTTCTTCTCCGATGTAGTGTCCTTTCGATCTTATGATCGTAGTAAAAATTCTCTTCGTGATCAGAGGGTTCACATGTACTCGTCAACAAACCACAATAGTAGTGCGGGATAACAACTAAAATAAAAAAAAAAAAATTAACACGAAATTATACCAATGCCTACCCCGGTAACGGCGCCCAAATTTGGTAGCGCTTATCGCGTACGCCCAAATTAACCCTTCTCGAGTTAATAGCAAAGTATGTAGTAGCGAGAATAGGGATCGATCCCACAGGAAATGTAGTATTTTTTTCGTGTCAATTTAAAAACGAATAGTAAAAAGGGGGGTTTTGAGTTGAGTGATTACTACTAAGCAAATTTTAAGAATTAAATTAATTAACGAGATTAACTAAACGGTTAAAACTTATGAGAGTGAAGCGATTCTTGGTTTTCGGTCAACTTTACTTTTGGAAAATTCTCTCTTGATCATCAAATCACTAACATTCGAATTCTTTCAATTATTCATCGATTGGAAATTGAATTCCTACCCACCTTAATCGTAGTCAAAGAGAAAACAACATTCAATCCGACCCTTATCAAATCTCTAATCAAAACTACAGGTGTTAATGATTAAATCAATGATAGATTTCAAAACTAGTGAGTTCGATAAATCTAATCAATAGAAACTACAGCCGTTAATGATTGATTACCCAATCGTTTCTCCTAAGAATTCAATAACACCTACAGCCGGTAATTATTAATCTTAGTTGCTTCTTAATTAGCTATCGATTATGCATGTGAATACTAGGTGATCAATCTAACAAACAAACACAATAATCATTGAAATCGATACCAAGAAACAGAATTGAAATCGAAATTAAATTCAATAAACAAACCAAAATTCTCACAAGAGATTCAAATCCAAAAGCAAGTATCCCTTAAACCAAGAATCTAAGAGTTTAGCCTAGCATAAATGAATCTGAAAACAACAAAAACTGATTCGAAAACATTAAATAAACAAAGGAAAAGAAATTACTAAGACGAATCACGATTCCGGCTTGTCGATTCCGTCTTCGTTCTTCGCGTTGTTCTTGACAAAACTTGAAAGAAATATTATTCTAAAATTGAAAAATCTATTCTAAGCTCTCACTTATCTCCTAAAGAGGCTAATTTTCGAGTATCAAGAGGTATGGTGGCTGATGGGTAGGTTAAATTATATGTAGGAAGGAAAGAAATCAAGTCTTTACACTTTCCAAAACTCTACAGGCGTAGCTACGCCAGAAAATGGCGTAAAGACGCCTGATGACGTGTCACAAATATGGCTTCCCACATTTCTGGCGTATTTACGCCTCCAAATGGTGTAATTACGCCTGTCCATGCCGTAGCGTTGGCGTAATTACGCCTGATAATGGCGTAATTACGCCTGTCCTCCATTTTTCTGGCGAGTTTCGTATTTTGACCGTAACTTTCGTGTACAAACTCCGAATTTGATGAATCAGCTGTCCACGCGAAGATAACTCAAAGTTCTACAACTTTTCTACGGGCCACATTTCCAAAACATGGCTCGAACATATAGAAATTTGAGGAGAAAGGAGCAACATGTGTCTTAGATTTTGGTTTTTTTCCTCTTTTCTTCAACTTTAGTCATTCTTTCATCATTTTAGCTTGATTTCTTCACATTTCCCTACATTTACACAAATATACGATTAGGTAGCATATGTATCAATTTATCAATCAAAATATACCAATCGTAGATAATTAAGCGCAATAGATGTGTCTATTTCTAGTCACATCACTTCCCAAGTGGCGCCACAACGCAGGGGGTAGTTTCTGAAAACGTCCCTACTTTTGGAAGAAAGGTACTAGAGAGACATACGAGCATCGATGGTAAAATATATTTTTACATATGAAATTATGCATTGTGGATGCATGAATTGGGTGCTTGGTGCATATTATTGTGGGTCGTTGTTATATTTGAGTGATGATTATAATGCTTGCCGCTGTCATTTCGAAGCGAGTAATAGAATACTTGCCTCTGTCATATCGTAGCAATGGAACATTGTTGGAACCGAAGAGGGGTGAATGAGGTTCCTTGGCTACTTTAGCGTTTTAAAATGAATTTGCAAAAATGACGAGTTTGCGCTGCGGAAGACTTCAAGTCAATCGAACAATAAATAAAATGAAGGAATAAATAAATGCGTAAATTAAATAAAGCGATAAAAGACACGAGAATTTGTTATAGAAGTTCGGCGATGAATCGCCTACGTCTCCTCTTCCCGGTTAGAAAACGTTTAACTGAGGTTCCACTAAAACGAAAATGATCCTGGCATTAAGGGCTCCAAGGTAGCCACAAGACAACTCTTCCCGAGTAAAACAGCTCTTCATGAGGAACACACACTTCACGAGTCTTCTTGGCCTTAAGGGCTCCAAGGATAGCCACACACAACTCTTCCCGAGTTACCCACATTCTTCACGAGTCTTCTTGGCCTTAAGGGATCCAAGGATAGCCACACACTTGCACCAACTTTACTTGTTGATGGCTTTTACAATTTCCAACTTGCGTCGGTGTTGGGGGACCTTACAATAACTCAAATAAACACCTTCACGGTGTACCAACACGAAGAATCAAAACTCACACACAAGAAATGAATTACAAACCCCAATACAACACAAATGTATGAAGTTTGCAATGCTAGAATTCACTATGTCATCGTCATCCCGTGACGGTACATGTCAACATATGACATCCAAAATAACATCGTCAACTCGTGACGGTACATGTCGATACACGACATCCATAATCTCATCGTCAAACACGCGACGGTATATGTCGATACACTACATCCATAATCTCATCGTCATACACGTGACGGTATATGTATCAACACATGACATCCACAATAATGCTAATAAAACAGTAATATACCATACCTCATCACTAACAAGATAGCGGCATACCTGTCTCCGTCGTCCGATAGCGGTACATATCAACACCCATAGCTCGTAGGCGGCACAATCCTGTGCTACGTAGATAGCGGCATAACCCTTCACTATAGAATCCGCGGCGCGAACCCTCGCTATAGAATCAGCGGAATAGATCATCGCTATAGATATCCGGTGGTATGAACCATCGCCAATAGAATAGCGGAATGAACCATCGCTATATAGATACCCAGCAATATGAACCATCGCCCATAGATGTAGCGGAATGAACCATCGCTATGAATACCCGATAGCATAAATCATCGCCAATAGAATAGCGGAATGAACCATCGCTATGATCGGCATAAACCATCGCCAATAGAATAGCAGAATGAACCATCGCTATGAATACCCGGCGGCATAAACCATCGCCAATAATCAGCGGCATAAACCACATCGCCAATAGAATAGCGGAATGAACCATCGCTATGAATACCCAACGGCATAAACCATTGCCAATAGAATAACGGAATGAACCATCGCTATGAATACCCGGCGGCATAAACCATCGCCAATAATCAGCGGCATAAACCATCGCTATACAATCGGTGGCAAGAACCATCGCCATAAAATCAGCGGAACAATCGTGGACTCAAGAGGTACTCATATGCATGCAGAACTTTGTTCCTTTCGGACCCAAGAGGTGGCTCACATTACATGCAGCACTTTGTTCCCGATCGCATCACTACGTCATGGCAGCAGCATCATCGCTTCGACATGACAACGGCATGTATCATCGCTTTGACACGACAACGACATCATCGCTTCGACATGACGGTGATATCATCGCTTCGACATGACAACGGCATCATCGCTTCGACGTGACAACGGCATTTACCATCGCTTCGACACGACAGCGGCATCATCGCTTTGACATGACAGTGGCATAATTCCGCAGGCCCAAGAGGTACTCCCATGCACATGCGACATGCCCCGTAGGCGCAAGAGGTGACCCCGTACATGTGCACATTGTCCTTTGGAGTCAAGAGGTGATGCCCATTCCGTATAATCTCACCGATATTTCCATACACCTGCATCAAGGTTAGCACAACAATCCACAAATCCTACTACGTTATATCAGCGGCTCAATAATATCCCTCGCTATGATATGACAGCGGCATTAACCATCGCTTCGACATATGAGCACAAATATTATGATCCATCGCTGGTGATATACCCGTAGCAGGACTCTAATTGCAATACATTGCATGCTCAACATCAATTGAAATCTCATAATCATATGGAAATCATACCCGAATATTCCATTGTCTGTGATCCACCATTCCTATCCTTAGACAGCGTATCATGTTTCTCATTTCCTGATTTTCCTACAACATCAAATTCTTTAACACTTTTATATCAAGTGCCAACTGTTCCCATTAATCTCATCTCATCGTATTCCATATGATCCTGCAACCACCATGGTTAGCAATACCGCATTCCATATCATAAAAGCACATAAGCAAATAGTTGTGTCACACAAAACTAACTACTATCATGCATCAGTATGTGCTATCCGTTTCCATTAACATGTTCCTAGGCCCTCGACAGCCCCAAAGACGTATTCCTATGCCCTCAACAGCCCCAAAGAGCAAACCACTGCTCTGATATCACTAATGTAAGGACCCCCGTGCCCTTAACCATCTATTAGTGTATTAATCCCTGCCATTAGTACATACAATCATGTATTCATGGGGGAAACAACTACATGCTGACACATCATAATATACCACTAATAAAATTTCTTTCATTAACAACTTAATGCCCAAATCCCCATACCATTCAACTACAATGCATGCATCTTATATTACACTAACATGACCTCAATTCATTTAGCAATTCAATAAGTAATTGCATGCGACCAATAAATGAAAAGCGAAAGGCCAACGCCCTTTATACAACCCATATACACATATAACAGTGCTCACATGCGAGCATCAACAAATGTATGCGTACCAAATGTATAAACCAATGTGCTCAATACCGTCACTGGTACTCCCATCCTGAAAGCACCTCCAATCCATAGCTCGAGCTCAACTCCAAAGCCATCGATGTACCTGTTTACCTGCCCCAACAGAGACAGCCTCCATACGGGGTGAGCATACCAATGCCACCAATCCAATAAATACAATATTTTAATTCATAATTTACATAATGTAAATGCCATGAATCTTAAATGATACTCCCTGGATGGTATCATCCTCATCCGGGATCCCTTGTGCTGTTCCTGTTCTCAAAATAACCGAAACCATCAAATTCCCAAAACCAGTTTAATCATCTCATTGATTAACTAAATTCACACCTGCCATGCTAGTTTCACAATCGAATATGATTATATCATTAAACAATGACTATAGATATCACATATCTCAATCCAATAATTCTATAGTTCCATTTCATTGCTAGCTCTACAATATCGGCATTTTAACCTTGCGCACTCTCAACAATAGCGGCGTCATAACCGATGTTCGTTCAACAACGATAATATCCAATCATTGCTCGCTCAAAAGCGGCACCATATATTTCCTAATATATATGTCCATTTATTGCAAACACAATATAAACCATGCATTCCACAGTTGCAATAATATAAAAATGATATGCTCGTACGTTATACGTACCTTATGATTTCGTAGTCCGAGTCCAACCTTGCCCTAGTCCCGTGATCCAATGAATTATGTGCTAACACATAAATAACTCACAATTAATCACAAGCATGCAACCACGTGCCCAAGTACGTTCACAACCTCCAAACCAGTCGTCAATCCATGACGATTAACCATTTTAAAAGACCCGAGCTAAGCATGCATAATACCCAAAATATTACATTTTAAGTTGTACAAAGGTTTACCAATTACTCAATCGAGTATTCCATTTTCTTATTAAAATTTGGCTCCAACCATTTCATTTTAAAAGTATAGCATTCCCATTGGATGTAAACATTGCCCCGCAAATCTGCTATTTAAACCCCAAATCCAAAATCCCATGTTTTAACAAAGCTTTGAAAAAAACTCCTTCCAGCACGATCGCCATTTACCCGCGATCGATCGCCATACCTTACTGCCAGGCAGAACTCCTTCGCGATCGATCGACAAGTCTTCGCGGTCGATCGCTAGACTCCACTTGATCGATCACCGCACTGTGCGTCTTCCTCAAAATTTCAGCTGCTCGTCGCGATCGATCGGCATGCAATCCGCGATCGATCGCGACCTGCGATTTTCCGAAAAACTCGAGCTTCAATGGTGTTTTACACACCCAAACTAAAAACCAACACCCCATACACCTTCAACACCTCAAATACTCCATTTAAAGCCAATAAAAACTCCAAAAACTCAACTTTGGATTTTAACCAAAAATCACCCAATTCCAAAACCAACCCCAACCTTAACCAAAATCAACAATACTAAAATCAAATCGAAGGTAAAGGCGAGGGTAAGAAGATTACCAACTTTTCTTTGAGCAATCCGGCTCCCGAACCGAGCTTCTAGCCATTTTCTCCATAAGAAAAGAAAGAGGGGTTTGGGGAAATATGTGGGAAGCGAGGAGAGAGAGGGAAGAGAGAGAGAGGATATTTCGTGCAATGACGAAACACCGAGTCCACTTGGTATATATAATACCAAGGCTCCAAAATACCAATACCTCCACAAATACATCATGACTCATTAAAATCATCTGTTTTCAATAATTACCTCTCAATCTCTATTTCCATTACAACCCCAGGACAAAGTACTCCGGGCCCCAGAACCCACCAAAAACCCAATTCCAAGGTTTTTCACCACGATGAGAATACAACCTCACCCTTTGGATCCAACGATCCCAAAATACCCGATTTAACATTCTCGGTGTCCCAACACTGCAATTAATTCATAATTGCCACAAATAAACCCCCTTGAGGATCATTACCACACCGGGATTAACAGCATTAAATCCCGGGCATCACAGATTGCCTGGAAGGTAGCGTTCGATCGATGATGACCATCTTTTGAAAAATTATTTTGTGTTGAGATTTTGATGCATGCTTAGCCCGAGTCTTTTATATGATTAATTATCTTGATTTGATGATACGTGGATGTTGAGCACGTGCTTAGGTATGTGGTTATGTGCATGTGATTGATTGTGAATTATGGAATTGTGTAGCACGTAATTCACCTGGTCTCGGGAGGCAAGGTTTGGATCTTACTATTGGAGTATAAGGTATGTGTAATGTACGAGCATGATCAAATATATTGTTGTCGTTATTAGATGAATGTTATATATACATATTGCGATGAATTAGCATGTATTGTGAGTTATGTTAGTGTCGTTGTTGAGAGAGCATGGTGTATGATGCTGTCGTTGAGCGAGCATTGGTTATAATGACGCCACTGTTGAGCGTGTGAGAGGTTAGAGTCTCATCGCCATTGAGCGAGCAATGTAATGCGATGTGTTGAGATTGTGAAATATGTTGGGATATGCCCTAAGACAACTCATTAGATGATTGTTTATGACATACAATGTATTATGGTTTTATTAATGGCAATTCATTATTATATATTATTCGAGTATCTGTGTAACATGAATTAATATATAAGTTAATGTCCTTAGAATAATATTGTATTGTTCTTAAAGATTGTCCCTAGTCAAGTGTTATCATGAATCCGGATAATGATAATGCATTGAGATTAGTATGTTTTGATTGATGAATTGTTCATAGATATGAGATATCAAATCAACACATGGGTGCATGTTAGAGAACGATGTAGTGGACAGACCCACCATGAGAATGCTACATGGATAGTTATATGAACGTCATAAGCAATTCTCATAGTGATAATAATGTATGTAATCCTTACGACTTGAGATCGCCAGAGATCCCAACATAAGGCGTCATGTATCTTGATATTGTCAAATATTACATGTAACAGGGTAATCTATAAAGACAATCATTGGATACACCACGAATTATGTAGAGGGATGTTGAGTGATCAAGAAAGGATTGTCCCTCATATATAACAGGAGAAGTGTTTGGGCCCTTGATCAAGTAAGACTAAAAATGCATGGCCATGCTCGAATGAGTCAATATGTGATATCGAGCTTATTCGTTTATTCTAGTTCTACTTGGGGATCAAGAAATAAAAGATTGAATATACGAGTATGACTATTCCATGACTCGTGTTCAATCTAAACACAATGGAAAAAGTGATTAAGTTACATGGTTAATATTATCACAGTCCATAGGTTATATCGAGTCAATGATATTCTTGTAATTTGGGTAGCATTGATGTGTTGCTAGATACCGCTCATTGCTTATGACATAAAATTAGATTTTATGTCGCTGCCAACATTGCAAGATCCTATCGGGTCGCACAAAAGATTAAATCAATAAAGAGAGATAAAATTCATTGGATGAATTAATTAATTAAGAAGAGTCTTAATTACAAATATTAGATATATGGATTTAATTAAGAGATTGGATATGGGCCAATAAGGCTTTTGGAAAGCCTTTTAATTAAATCTAATATATTATAAACTAATATGGTTATGAGAATTATTTAAGTGTTGATTATTCAAAACCTAATAGCCACCAACAAAGAAGCTCTCGACCGTCGCCTCACTTGCACCCTACACGCCACCGCCGTCGTGGTGTAGTGGAACTTTTGAACGGCCGTCGGTGATCGGTTCGAACCGTGAGTCTTGTTTTGGTTTAAGAACGAGTCTAGCAATGTAAGGCCCCGATGCTAATTAATCCGGATTAACGATGATTAAGCAAACCCGGATAATTAAAAGTGCAAATTTGAAATAAGGAATTTTGGACTACGATGAGTCGACCAACTAGTGGAACATGTTTAGTGCATGAGCATGTGCATGATCACATGGCACTTGGAGAACACATGCCACTAATTAATTTAACTCATGTTTAATACATGATTTTGGACCATTAATCTTGCAAGAGAGTGATGTATTGACACATGGATTCCACAATACATCAAACACATTAAAACCATGCAAAATTCATGGAAACTCACGCCCATACACTTGTTTCAGCATTGGATTTTTTTTGTCATTTTGGGCAAGACCATTTCTCTCTCTTCATTTCCCACAACAAATTCTCTCCTCTTTTTCCTCCTCCTTCTCTCTTATTTTCGAAATTCCAGCCTCTTTTTCCTACCAAATTCTTGTGAAATCTTTAGTGCATGTTACATGCAATTAAGGATTTAGAAGCTACAAGGCTAGGGAAGAAGAACCCATCAAGAATTTTCTAGTTTGGAGCATTCTTGAGGGAGGAAGGAAGAGTTTGGAAGGAGAAAGGAGCTTGGTTGGCTCAAGGGCTTGGATTGTGCTTCAAATCTTCAAGATAATGAGGTATAACATGAATATTGAGTTTTAATTACTTGCATGTAAGATTAAGGGTCGAATTTTGATACTTGGACATGAGAAATGTAGTGAAAACTTGCTGTCAGAATGTTCTGCAGATTTCAGTATACTGTTGGTCTGGTATTTCGAATTTTGGGTCTAGTTAAGTTTCGAATTTGAAGATGACTCACCTGATAGAAGTTGTAGCGTTTTGTTTTAGCGTTAATTGGCAACAAGAATCAGCTAATTTGGAGTTAATATGAAAAAGTTATGGTCAGTTTACCAACATGTGTCAAATCTGGAAATCCACTGCATCCGAGTTTCATACATTATGTTCTTCGTATTTCTGGGAATAAATGGCTACGAACATGAAGTTTTAGGATCTAATAAGTGTTGTAGTATTCGAGGTTAGCTTGCATGTGGAATTGGCCTCACTCAATTTGGAGCTCATATGAACGAATTATGCTAATTTTACCAGCAACTATACAATCTGGAAACAGGGGATATACGAGTTTTTTAGGCTGTACGTTTTTCAGTTAATGTACATGAAGATGAATTGTTTAGCTTAAAGCTCATAAGATATGTTTTGTTGTATGTTGGGTTATCTTACATTCTAAACTGGCCTTACATGATATGGAGTTTCCGTGTGTAAGATATGAACTTTTCCATAAAACCGCTCACTTTGTCAAAATAGAATATGAGTATTTTTAAAATCTGGCATACTTTGCTTTGCATGTGCCTCAAGATGAGTGATCTAGCTTATGAACTTCAAATATGAACTGTAGTACATTGAGTTTTCGTGATTTTAACCACTGTCCCCAAGTCATTCGGACATCATATGAATTTATTATGATTTTTATACAAAAATGGGTCAGGCTGAAATTTGGTGAATTGTCCTGTTTTTCTAGCAGATTGTTCTTGGCCATTTTACCTAGGCTAAATGAACGAAATTGAAGATGAGTTGAACTGATGAAATGTTCATTTTTGAGTTATATTTGAAAATAAATTGGACTCATGTGATTTTATTAAGTATCGGACAAGTTATGAGCCGATCTCTACGGTTGCGCAGGCTGAAATTTAGAGAATTGGTTTTGGGTCTAAGTTTGAGTTTTATTTGATATGTTTAAGGCTAGTATGTGACATTATGTTGTATTTGGAACTTTTATGGCCAGGTTTATTAATCCTGAGATTGAGTCGAGGATCACTTGGTAATTAGCTAACGGTTTGAGGTACGTAGAAAACGGGTTTTATCACAATGCCTGGCAAAGACATGTGATGTTCCCGGGTATGATTTACTTGTCATTACTTGCTCCTTATGTGACTATGTGATAAGTTGATTTGCAGTATGTGAATTACATGGTACATTGACTGCATGATATATGATGACATGAGATTTGAGGTGCATCACATGAGATTATGATATTGCATGATGCATTGACACGCATGGACATTGAGCATGTCATGTTGAGCCTATTGATTCGTTCTTGGTACCTATATCTTTTCTTGGTATGAGTGATGCGTGTCTGGGGATGATGGGCAGCCGTTGGCTCGGCAGGAGTGAGAGTGAGCTGAGGGATGCCGGAGCGACGAGCGTGCCGACGTCGCCCAGACACGAGGATGATGGACCGCCGATGGCTCGACTGAGAGATAGATCGGAGCGCGGAGCGTGTCACATCCTGCTCGAGCACTGATGAGTGATTGATGATTTCCTTTGGACCCTTGAGACAGGGATATTCGAGATTTGATACCCTTCATGTGCATTTGCATTCATGCACGGCATACATCGCATGTTATTTGTCATACACTGTGATTTTATCTGTTTCTCGTACTGGGGTTCTGACCCCCTTCGCGGGGGGCTGTCATGTCTTTGTTGGATGGACATGACATGTATTGCAGGTGGACGTACTGTGGATGCTCGAGATGAAGCATCGATAAATACCAGAGCTCCTTGAGAGCGAGCTCAGGTATACGATTTATGTTTTGAGTCCCAGTAGTTGTTTAGTATTTTTACTTATGTTTTAAATTACCGGGGTATGCCCTGAGTATCTGTATTTTTTAAGTATTACTTTACTGAGAAATTATATGTAATGCTTATGCGATGAATATCATGTTAGATGTAAAACTGGAAATAAATATTTTCACTATTCCGAAATGTTTTAGAAACAAAATGCGAAAAATTTTGAGGGTCAATTTGATAAAGTTTTTAACTAAATCTTCCGCTGTTTACGTTAATATAAAAATCGTGTGTTAATTAAACCTCTGATTAGGACCAGGCCCTCACAGTTGGTATCAGAGCATAATCTGGGATATGCTCGAACTAGAGTTAGGACACTGAGAATAGACACAAATGAATTGTTTGTGCATGTGACTGACTATCTGATTTATATGCTCTTGCCTGCTATGTTTACATGTTCGATAATGAAGTTTTATACATGTAATGGATTATTGAGCAGGGATAATTAGTGGTCATATCTCTGAATATTTTAATATGCTGAGTTGCATATAATGTAGGGAATTTGAATGCAGAGTTGCATATATTATGCTGAGTTGCATATAATTTTGAGAATTTTATCTGTTAGCACTAATAGTTGCTGATAGGATGATGATGTAGAATGAATGATGATAACATCTATGACTTGAGATGTATGAATTATGTTGGACACTTAGTGTTTGGATAGGTAGCTGTGATATAGACTTTACGAGCTACTATCGAATCTGTAGACACTATAAACTGTTAATTGCACTATAATTTAGTGATAATGTGTCCATTATTGGAAATTGTATTTATCACTTTGGGATTTAATCCTTATGATTAGTGGATGCCACTAGAATTATTTAGGAATTTAAGTCTAAAAGACCAAGGTTATACGTATGAGTTTACGTCAAAACCTGTGTACGCCAAGATGATAATATAGAACTTGAGAATATTGAAACTAGCAATATTTCAACTGAAGAATGAAGTGTAGTTGTTGTGAGAAACAACGATAATTGGTTTGAATGAGGACTTGGTTTAGGGGACTGTCGTGATTTAGTTCCAGTTTTCGTGTCCGAACTATGAATAAAAACTCCACTACGAACTATTTTAGATGAGACTATCTAGAGTAATTGTGTTGATGATATGGAAAATGATAATTGATTATCGTGGACTTGAGAAATGGAAATATCTGCTTAATCTCAATAGCTATTCACTAGTGAAGAGATTAGATTTTGACTAAGGAATAAGACACCAAGGTGGTGCGAAGTAATTAGAACTGGATTAAAGATTAATGAAGTGACTATCATTGCGATAATCCAAGTAATCCTGGAAAAGTTTCAGAAGTATCACTCAAATTTATCCAGCTCTAGTAGTTCTAGAGGTACTATGAGATTGTAGAATACCAAATTTTTTTGAGGTCACTGTGGATGTAAATATCTACTGATCCATTTGAAAGAATAATAGAAACTAATATCGATTGTGGCCAGTCAGAGCATGTCCATGACGTGCTCAGGAACATATGCAGCCATGACAACAAATACCCTGAGCTAGGGGTAGATATCATGGTGGTTGTTCTTCACGACCACTCAGTTTCAGCAGCAGTAAATTACCTGTAGACCAGAGAGTATACCTTGACAATGGTATTGAGATGTCTCCAGGATATATAACCATTTCGATTTTGGCAATGATAGAGATGCTAGTGATCACAGATACATGTTGTGTATTGGTCACATGACACGAGTTTGATTTGAGATAAAATCATTGGTTTCATATATTGCATCAAATGTGCATTGATAATGATGATTGGGAAAATACACTAGCAGTGATAATTATAATATCCACACTTGTAATAGTGAACTACAGATTTCAGTTTGTTGATGGTGTTGTGGATTTGAATTAAATGATGTTGTCGAAATATGGTTTTGATTGTATGAAGGGTATGGATACTCTGATAAATTTTGAGATATTGCAAGTTGATTTCAGAGTATAATGAATTTTTGATTATATTGTGGCTACAAATGAAATGTATATCGCCACGAATAGCAAGCTAAGATACTGATAGTATCAGCAATGAAAATATTATGGTTGAAATACTTGGAAAACGACGGATAATTGATAATAAGCAGTTGATGCTTATCAAAAAGAGTCGAGGTTGACTGATATTATAGAGGTAAGAAAACCTACCAAGATTTTCCTGAGGAAATGAAAGAATTTTCACTAAAGAAGGAAATTGATTTTAACTATTCGTTGATGACAAGGAATAGATTTGATATCGAAAGCACTGTACGGAATGTCATCAGCAGAGTTGACAGATATATGAATAGTTGCTGAATATCCTCGATACTGGTACATATGTCTAAGTATGTCACCTTGAGGGAACATCAGTATTGTTTGTGAAGAAGAAATATGATATTATGAAGACGTGTATCGACTAAAGGCAGTTGAATCGGGCTATTGTCAAGAATAAATACCTACTGCCTAAGATCGAAAAGTAACTGATCAAGTTGTAAGGAACTTTATTGTATAAGAAGAATGATTTTTACTCTGGTTATCATCAGTTTGAGTCAGAAGAGAAAATGTTCTCTAGGCAATTGGTCAAACCAGATATAGACATTTTGAATTTTTTTGGAAATGTCGTGTGGTCTGACAACTATACCGGTAGAGTTATGAATTTGATGAAGAAAATTTTTCGTAACTTTTGGGCGGAAGTGTAATCATATTCATCAGTGGTATACTAGTGTATACGAGATCCGGAAGGAACCACACAGAACACATGTGATTGATTTTTCAGATGCTTCGTGAAGCTCAAAGGGTGTACCAAGTTAGTGAAATGTAAATCTTGGTTGAATCAAGTGTTGTTTTGGGATAGGTGATATCATCTCACAGATACCTATTGATTCCAGTAAAGTATAGATAGTACTAATTTGGCCAAGACCAATCATTGTACTCAAGATGAAAAGTTTTATGAATTTTGACAGATACTACAGGCTTTTACGGAAGGATATTCTAGGATAGCCTGTCTTATGAACTAATTGACCAAGAAGAAATTTGATATTCGTTTGGTCAGATGAATGAGAAAGCAGTTTTCATAACTGAAGCTGAAATGGACTACAACCCCAATGTTGTTTTGGTTTAACTGGTTCAGGGAGATATGTAGTTGTGCAAAGACGTATGTCAAAGATTTTAAGATATGTTCTAATGTATCATGAAAAGATGATTTCATATTCTTGAGATATAAGCGATGACTGGATTTATTAAAGAATTTGACTTTGATAGTCAATTTAAATCAAGGAAATTGAAACTAGTAGCAGATGCACTGAACCTAAAAGTGCAAGGTGCAATGGTAGCATCGATGTTTGCTTTGCAGTTTGATAACCTCTGATTTTGACGATCGGAAGGACTCGAAGGACAGACCCATACAGATATTGATTGAAGAAATTGGTTCTGTCTCATCAACTAACTAAATTTAGTATTCCATTTAGTGGTTGTTGCGAATGAAAAATCAGTATATAGCATCGATTCTACTGATTTGAAAGAAGTATTACTGCAGAAAGCACACTATAGATGACATAGTGTTATTCTGGGAATGATGAGATGTATCTTTCTTGAGATCTTATTTCTGATGGGATGGTATAAAGAAAGAAATTTTTGAATTTTGTGGCAAATTGTTTGACATGCCAGCAGGTCAAGATAAAAATACGAGACCTAATGGGATAGTACAGGATTTGTAAGTACCACAATGAATTTTGGAAATTTCTAGTTTTGGGTTTTATAGCTCAAATTGTTTAGAACAAACAGAGATTGTGAAATAAGTCGAATTGGAATTGATTGACTATCCAATACAAGATATTGATTTCATATGATAGTCTATATGTCTATGAGAGGACGACATGTTTAAGATATGGTTAATGTGGTTTAGTTACAGTGGTTTCTGTAATAAATGTATCTGATTGAGATCCGATGATAATATCAGAATTCGAAACTATTTTCAGAATGTAATGGATACTAAGTTAGCAATGTGTATTGCTTAGCATACCCATACAGATGGATCAACTGAGAAAATATCCAGACTTTGGGAAGTTATGTCTCAATTAATAGTGGTGAATTTAGTGGGAATTGACAGAAATCATTATTCACCAGTAGAATTTTCCTATAATTTAAGTTCCAGACAACTTTTGGGATGGCATCGGTCCAGGTTTTGTAGAGCCAGAATTACCGATCGCTGATATGATGATAGAAAATTGATAAGAAATTTTGGCATAACTTAAGATTTTTGAGAAAAAATGCCAGGAACGATGAAAATTTCTGCGAAAGGATTAAAATTTGGCTTGAGGTGAGCAGATTTGCTACGCCAAAGAGAAATATATCGTTAGACTTCGAGTTGAGAATCAGGTAAATATGGAAATATTACATGTGCGATGATCAATATGATTCGTTAAGTGAGGTTTGATGTTGCCTCGATATTTTGAACTTTGTGGAATCATAGAGAACTTTGATTAAGTGGTAGATCGTTGAGACGACCACAACAATTGTCATTGATACATGATGATCCTTAAGTATCTATGAATGAGATTGAGACAACTCGTATGTTTTGATTTATTGAGTTATACTCAGTTTTGCGATTTCGAGGACGAAATCTTTTGAAGAGGGGAAGAAATGTAAGGCCCCGATGCTAATTAATCCGGATTAACGATGATTAAGCAAACCCGGATAATTAAAAGTGCAAATTTGAAATAAGGAATTTTGGACTACGATGAGTCGACCAACTAGTGGAACATGTTTAGTGCATGAGCATGTGCATGATCACATGGCACTTGGAGAACACATGCCACTAATTAATTTAACTCATGTTTAATACATGATTTTGGACCATTAATCTTGCAAGAGAGTGATGTATTGACACATGGATTCCACAATACATCAAACACATTAAAACCATGCAAAATTCATGGAAACTCACGCCCATACACTTGGTTTCAGCATTGGATTTTTTTTGTCATTTTGGGCAAGACCATTTCTCTCTCTTCATTTCCCACAACAAATTCTCTCCTCTTTTCCTCCTCCTTCTCTCTTATTTTCGAAATTCCAGCCTCTTTTTCCTACCAAATTCTTGTGAAATCTTTAGTGCATGTTACATGCAATTAAGGATTTAGAAGCTACAAGGCTAGGGAAGAAGAACCCATCAAGAATTTTCTAGTTTGGAGCATTCTTGAGGGAGGAAGGAAGAGTTTGGAAGGAGAAAGGAGCTTGGTTGGCTCAAGGGCTTGGATTGTGCTTCAAATCTTCAAGATAGTGAGGTATAACATGAATATTGAGTTTTAATTACTTGCATGTAAGATTAAGGGTCGAATTTTGATACTTGGACATGAGAAATGTAGTGAAAACTTGCTGTCAGAATGTTCTGCAGATTTCAGTATACTGTTGGTCTGGTATTTCGAATTTTGGGTCTAGTTAAGTTTCGAATTTGAAGATGACTCACCTGATAGAAGTTGTAGCGTTTTGTTTTAGCGTTAATTGGCCACAAGAATCAGCTAATTTGGAGTTAATATGAAAACGTTATGGTCAGTTTACCAACATGTGTCAAATCTGGAAATCCACTGCATCCGAGTTTCATACATTATGTTCTTCGTATTTCTGGGAATAAATGGCTACGAACATGAAGTTTTAGGCTCTAATAAGTGTTGTAGTATTCGAGGTTAGCTTTCATGTGGAATTGGCCTCACTCAATTTGGAGCTCATATGAACGAATTATGCTAATTTTACCAGCAACTATACAATCTGGAAACAGGGGATATACGAGTTTTTTAGGCTGTACGTTTTTCAGTTAATGTACATGAAGATGAATTGTTTAGCTTAAAGCTCATAAGATATGTTTTGTTGTATGTTGGGTTATCTTACATTCTAAACTAGCCTTACATGATATGGAGTTTCCGTGTGTAAGATATGAACTTTTCCATAAAACCGCTCACTCTGTCAAAATAGAATATGAGTATTTTTAAAATCTGGCATACTTTGCTTTGCATGTGCCTCAGGATGAGTGATCTAGCTTATGGACTTCACATATGAACTGTAGTACATTGAGTTTTCGTGATTTTACCACTGGCCCCAAGTCATTCGGACATCATATGAATTTATTATGATTTTTATACAAAAATGGGTCAGGCTGAAATTTGGTGAATTGTCCTGTTTTTCTAGCAGATTGTTCTTGGCCATTTTACCTAGGCTAAATGAACGAAATTGAAGATGAGTTGAACTGATGAAATGTTCATTTTTGAGTTATATTTGAAAATAAATTGGACTCATGTGATTTTATTAAGTATCGGACAAGTTATGAGCCGATCTCTACGGTTGCGCAGGCTGAAATTTAGAGAATTGGTTTTGGGTCTAAGTTTGAGTTTTATTTGATATGTTTAAGGCTAGTATGTGACATTATGTTGTATTTGGAACTGTTATGGCCAGGTTTATTAATCCTGAGATTGAGTCGAGGATCACTTGGTAATTAGCTAACGGTTTGAGGTACGTAGAAAACGGGTTTTATCACAATGCCTGGCAAAGACATGTGATGTTCCCGGGTATGATTTACTTGTCATTACTTGCTCCTTATGTGACTATGTGATAAGTTGATTTGCAGTATGTGAATTACATGGTACATTGACTGCATGATATATGATGACATGAGATTTGAGGTGCATCACATGAGATTATGATATTGCATGATGCATTGACACGCATGGACATTGAGCATGTCATGTTGAGCCTATTGATTCGTTCTTGGTACCTATATCTTTTCTTGGTATGAGTGATGCGTGTCTGGGGATGATGGGCAGCCGTTGGCTCGGCAGGAGTGAGAGTGAGCTGAGGGATGCCGGAGCGACGAGCGTGCCGACGTCGCCCAGACACGAGGATGATGGACCGCCGATGGTTCGACTGAGAGATAGATCGGAGCGCGGAGCGTGTCACATCCTGCTCGAGCACTGATGAGTGATTGATGATTTCCTTTGGACCCTTGAGACAGGGATATTCGAGATTTGATACCCTTCATGTGCATTTGCATTCATGCACGGCATACATCGCATGTTATTTGTCATACACTGTGATTTTATCTGTTTCTCGTACTGGGGTTCTGACCCCCTTCGCGGGGGGCTGTCATGTCTTTGTTGGATGGACATGACATGTATTGCAGGTGGACGTACTGTGGATGCTCGAGATGAAGCATCGATAAATACCAGAGCTCCTTGAGAGCGAACTCAGGTATACGATTTATGTTTTGAGTCCCAGTAGTTGTTTAGTATTTTTACTTATGTTTTAAATTACCGGGGTATGCCCTGAGTATCTGTATTTTTTAAGTATTACTTTACTGAGAAATTATATGTAATGCTTATGCGATGAATATCATGTTAGATGTAAAACTGGAAATAAATATTTTCACTATTCGGAAATGTTTTAGAAACAAAATGCGAAAAATTTTGAGGGTCACTTTGATAAAGTTTTTAACTAAATCTTCCGTTGTTTACGTTAATATAAAAATCGTGTGTTAATTAAACCTCTGATTAGGACCAGGCCCTCACAAGCAACTTGTCCTTGAACACCCTTTTGATTTGATCGTGTGGATACCGTAGAGACGAAGGTGCAAATCTTTGTTCGTGACTCGTGGTATTGCAACGAGGATTCTGCTACAAACATGCTACAAGAGTATGATTCTTATCAATCTCGATATGATTACTTTGTATAGGTCCATGGTAGGAATCCAAATTTTATTTTCCGCTGCGTATTCCTTGATCGGATTCCTAACAGTGGTATCAGAGCCGTGTACAAAGCTCATATCGGATTTATGTGATTAATCGTTTAATCATGTTTTGAATCTTTTGCATGCTTTGAAACTGTATGATTCATATATGATATGTGTTAATCTATTTTGTGGCAATTATCGCTATTATATGTGATATAATTGACGGATCGAAGTATATGATAATTTGTGCACAAAACTGAGCCATTGGCTCGTGTGGACTCTCGGTCGCCGCATGCAAGCTAGGGTCTCGGACCCTTGGCTCGAGCATGGGCCGAGACGCCGCTAGTGAGCTAGGGTTTCGAACCCTTGGCTTCATGGCTCTCGGCTGCCGCCGTCTTGTGGCTAGGGTTTCGAACCCTTTTGGCTCGAGAAGCTCAAGCCGCTGCCGCACATGGCTAGGGTTTCGAACCCTAGTCTCTTGCATGGTTGGGCCGTGGGTTAGGCTAAGGTTTCGAACCCTTGGTCGGAAACATGGCTGCAATCGTGGGCTTGCTAGGGTTAGCAAGTCCATGGCTTTAGACGCGCCAAGTATCCGTGGCATGTGATGTCCCGAGAGTACGATAATTTTCATAAATTTTATTTTACAGTTTTAATTGGAATTAAAATATAAAATGTTTAGAATTTAATTCATTAATTGTTATAGCATGTTTTATGTGTTGTTTGAGCATGGTGCATGGTTATAGCCCTATGACCTATTAGATAGGATTTTGTGAATGTTTGTAATTTTTTACGGCCTGCGTGTCATGCCTTCTCTATTTTTTCTAAATTCTTGTCCCTCCCCTATGTTCCCCTCGAATGTAACTCGAGGAATTCTTTATATAATGTAATTGTTATATAGTATAGTTTATTTTGTTGATGGAGATCAATGAAGATGGACCAAGGTGCCGGGATGAGGAGGCCATTCACAAAAGGGAGCCAAAGAGGTGCTTGGAGAAGTTACCTTAGGTTGACCTTTTAGGACTTTCTCATTGGCTTGAGAAAATCTTTAGTAGGGGCTATAACCATGTCACGTTTAATTTATGTTGATGTATGTGATGCATGTTTATCTTATAATGTTTATATTGATGATTGTTATACATATATATAGATATGTATATGCGTATATGTACCAGACATATTTTAATTATCAATAAAATCATGAGATCAATAAATCCCTCTAATAATATTAAGTTTTAGATATCTTCCAAAATTAAAAGTACTCGTCAAGACTTCGATTGAACATGTGTGGGTTTGCCAAAGCAAAGCACCGTGACAATCTTGGTAAGGCGCGAAAGGATAAAAGTGATATCCATTTTACTTTAAATTGGGTCCGACTTAACTAAGTTATCTCAATAGGATTGGGAACCTAGAAGCATGGGGTTGGATAATAATTCATTAGATGAATTTGAACAAAGTGTTGTTCGTCCAACCATCCAAGAATTACATGTGATGTAATTGACAAAGTGTTGTCTACCTAAATAACCGAGTCTTGGGTGGTTAGCCAAAGCTAACTCAGGATTAGGTGAAATATGGATCTTGGCCCATTAAGGTTTCGAGGGTTGATAATTTTAAACAAAATAGTGGGAGTGTCATTTAATGTAAGACCTTATTAAATGATTAAAATCATAAACTTATTTTGCATATTTATATTGTAGATATCCATGGCATCAAACAACGTAACTAGCACACTATCATTGCGATCGGTCCTTGAGAAGGACAAAATGAATGTGACTAATTTCCTAGACTGGTATAGGAATTTGAGGATTGTCCTCAAACAAGAGAAAAAACAATATGTCCTGGAGGAACCCTTACCTGCTGAGGAACCTCCCGTGACGACCGCTAAAACCGATAAGGATGCTTACAAGAAGCATCAAAATGACGCACTTGATGTTGGTTGCCTTATGCTTGCCACCATGAACTCTGAGCTTCAGAAGCAACATGAGGAAATGGAGGCGTTCGATATGATCGAGCACTTAAAGCAACTCTACCAACAACAAGCTAGACAAGAGAGATATGATGTCTCTAGAGCGTTATTCCAGTGCAGAATGGTAGAAGGAAGCCTTGTTGGAACTCATGTACTGAAGATGATTGGGTATATTGAGAATCTTGAGAAGCTGGGTTTTCCATTGGACCAAGAGTTGGCCACTGACGTAATCTTGCAATCGTTGCCTGATAGCTACATTCAATTTGCCTTGAATTACAATATGATTGAAATCGAAAAGACTCTACCGCTATTGCTTGGTATGTTGAGAACATATGAAGCAAACTCAAAGAAGTCTAAGCCCACTAATGTTTTTTTTGTGAATAAGAGCAAGGGAAAGGCTAAAGAAAAAGGCTTTAAGAAGAACAAGAAAGTCTTTGTTAAATCTAAGCCTCATGCTTCTGCACTCAAGCCAAATGGAGAAGTGGCTAAGGAAGGGAACTGCTTCCATTGCGGTGATACCGGACATTGGAAGAGTAACTGCAAATTATATCTGGAAGATCTTAAGAAGACAAAGGGAAGTGTGACTTCCACTTCAGGTATTTTTGTTATAGAAGTCAATTTATCTACTTCTTCATCATGGGTATTAGATACTGGATGTGGTTCTCACTTTGTGTTAATGTGCAGGATCTCAAAAGGAGTAGGATGTTGGCGAAAGGCGAGGTTGATCTCCGAGTGAGAAATGGAGCAAGAGTTGCTGCATTAGCTATAGGAGATTACTCTTTAACTTTGCCTTCTGGTTTATTATTGGATTTAAAAGACTGTTATTTTGTGCCTTCTATCACGAGAAACATTATTTCAATTTCTTGTTTGGACAAGGTTGGGTTTTCATTTATTATAAAGAACAAGTGTTGCTCCATTTATTTGAATGATATGTTTTATGCTAATGCACAATTGATTAATGGTCTTTATGTATTAAATCATGATATGCATGTCTATAACATAAATACTAAAAGGATTAAGAATAATGATTCTAATCCAACTTATCTCTGGCATTGTCGCTTGGTCCATATAAACGAGAATCGCATATCAAAACTTCATAAGGATGGAGTATTAGATTCATTTGATTTTGAATCATATGAAACGTGTGAATCTTGTTTAATGGGCAAGATGACTAAAGCCCCTTTCAAGGGAAATGTTGAAAGGACGAATGATTTATTGAGTCTCATACATAGTGATGTATGTGGACCATAAGCACACAAGCTAGAGGTGGTTTTCAATACTTCGTTACATTTACTGATGACTTCAGTAGATATGGGTATGTGTACCTAATGAAACATAAACATGAAACCTTTGAAAAGTTCAAAGATTTCAAGAATGAAGTACAAAACTAACTTGGCAAAAGTATCAAAATCCTCCGATCAGATCGAGGAGGAGAATACCTAAGCCAAGAGTTTCATGACTATCTAAAGGAGTGTGGGATAGTCCCACAACTCACACCTCCGTATACTCCACAATGGAATGGTGTATCCGAAAGGAGGAATCGAACTTTGTTGGACATGGTTCGATCAATGATGAGTCATGCAGATCTTCCGACTTCCTTTTGGGGACATGCTTTAGAAACAACAATATTTATACTGAACCGTGTTCCATCTAAACCAGTAGAAAAGACACCATATGAGATATGGACTAAGAAGCGTCCTAGTATGTCTTTTATGAAGATTTGGGGTTGTGAGGCTTACGTGAGACGTCACGCCTCCAATAAACTTGGACCCAAATCTGATAAGTGTTTATTTGTGGGGTATCCTAAGGAAACGAAAGGATACTATTTCTATTATCCCACCGAGAACAAAGTAGTTGTTGCTCGGACTGGTGTCTTTCTTGAAAGAGAATTTATTTCGAGAAGAATCAGTGGGAGACAAATAGAACTTAGTGAAGTTCAACCACAAGAAAACATTGAACATTATATTGAGATGGAAATAGAGCAGACACCACAAGCTGTTGTGGATGAAATGCCTGCTCAAGAGACACAAGCCCAGCGTAAGTCTGTAAGAGAACACCGTGAGCCACAGAGATATGGATTTCTTGTGACTCAACAATGTGACTTACTACTTATTGATGAGGATGAGCCGTCATCTTATCAAGATGTTATAATGGGCCCTGATTCTGAGAAATGGCAAGAGGCCAGGAAATCTGAGATGGAATCTATATATGCAAACCAAATATGTACTTTGGTTGACCTGCCTGAAGGGGTAAGACCCATAGGGTGCAAATGGATTTTCAAGAAAAAGACCGACATGGATGGTAATGTACAAACCTTTAAAAGTCGATTGGTTGCTAAAGGTTTCAAACAAATTCATGGTATTGACTATGATGAAACTTTTTCACCAGTTGCCATGGTTAAATCCATTAGGATCTTACGTGCAATAGCTGCATTTCATGATTATGAAATCTGGCAGATGGATGTCAAAACAGCTTTCCTTAATGGAAATTTACTTGAGGATGTGTACATGACACAACTGATCGCTTTTATTTTAAACAATTATTTCCAATCTAGCGATTTTAGACCGCAAGTGCACGGTGTCAAGTTTTAGTATAGATAGGAAGATACGGATTGTCGAACCCACAGTGACTAACAAGCAAGTACCAAATAAGATTTCTTTTAACTATATTTAACCTACGATAATCAATTAATAATTAAACTAAACTAAATTAAGCTACTATAATCCAACCAAAATAGTCGACGATCACGAGAAAAATCCGCAAGAAAGTATCAAGACAATTATTCACCTAACCCAACTCTTACAATTCTTTTCTCCATACATCTCTAAGGTGACGGGTTTTACGAATTTATTCAATATACTCTCTCGAGCTATATTAAGTCTAACATCAAATTGCAACTAGTAACTCTCGTTCACGTAATTAACAATTTAATATTGAATGTGATTTATGAAAAACACTAACTTTAGATTAAACAACCCAAAGCTATCACTCGTGTGTGATTTTATCTCTCGATCTCAATCTTTAACACACGGCATGAATTATTTTATCGTATTATAATTTCATCTCTCGATCTCAATTATAATAAAATATCATTCAAATGTGATCAATCCTTCAAAAGCGTTAAAAACAATAACACATGCTCATAGATAATATATGAATTCAATCAATCAAGAATATTAAAGGAAAACAATGGTTAGAATATTTCTCAATCATTCAAAACACAATAAATCCAATAATAATTCAAAAAAAAATAATAGAAAAGTAAAAGCAAACTCCCAAGTCGACTTCGTTCGTTGATTCTCGATCCTTCCTCGCTTCTTTCTCGATCGTGCTCTTCGATTATCTTGTTGGCTTGTTCCAAATCATAGGGTTAAAAGGTTGAAGATGATAGATGGTGTGCAAGGTTCTGGCCATGAGATGGAGTGAAGGAGATGGATGAGGCGTGTATGATTGGTGGAGGGAAAGGATGAAGTGGACGTGTGGTTGGGTTGGAGAAGGGATGGACGTGAGGTGAGATGGTGAAGGAAAGGGGGTGTGTAAAGAGGCGTATGGTGAAGGTAATATGAAGAACGTGTGTTGATATGGAGGCTGGGGCGTGTGTTTCTAGGGTTCAGATCTTATTTTGGGTTGAAAACCTTGTGTATAATATATAGGGGAAAGAATTATGGACTTCCCTGTTGCATCCAAAGTCTACAAGGAAGGTATTTTTATGAAAACTCCTAGTCCCGATCGATCCGAAAAAGTGGCCGATCGATCGAGCCTTCCAGTAAGAATTTCGTGCCTTTTTCAGCCCGTCTCGATTGATCAGAAATGCTTGCTCGATCGATCGAGCTTCACAGTAAGTTTTCTTCGCCTTTTTCAGCTTCTGGCGAGTTTCGTAATTTGGCCGTAACTTTCTCATACAAACTCCGAATTTGATGAAACAGCTGTCCACGCGAAGATAAGAGAAAGTTATACAACGTTTATATGGACCACATTTCCAAAATATGGCTCGAACATATAGTAATGTGAGGATAAAGGAGCAACATGTGTCTTGAATTCTGATTTTTTTCTCTTTTCTTCAACTTTTTTCATTTTTTCATCATTTTAGCTTGATTTCTTCCTCTTTTATGAATTTCAACATTGATTCCTGAAATATAGAAATATATACCATAAAACGTAAAATAATTCAAGAATCAACACGAAAACATATACATATCATAGCATAAAAACGCGTAATATTCAACCATATCAACTCCCCCAAACTTATCACTTAATCGTCCTCGATTTAAGCATTAAAGTCATAAGGTAGAGTTTATTCTTGATATTTGAAACAATTATTTCATGACTTGCTTATTCTCAGAAATCTCATGCACATATACAAAAGTTGACACGACATGTTTTCTCCTAAATCAAGTAACACATCTCAAAATCGGAACGTGTGTGTGTGCTATAGTCAATCTTAAGTTTCATGCACATATTCAAGATCAAATCATGTTAATCAACTCAAAGTCGAGATTATCATCAAGCACCCCATAAGCCTATTTTCAAACAACTTCTCCACTAATGATAGTTACTCCCTAGACTTGGATCAAAAGGACTTTTTAAGCTTGTAATGTAAGGCCTTTGGTGTTGGCTTCAAAGAAAAGATAGGATAAGCGCAAAGAAGAGAGTATAATCATTTACAATTCAAATGTTTCGCACACATCGAGCTTCTCTTCTTTTTTCTTTTATAGCCTTGGCCACTTTGGGTCTTATAGTTTATTTTTTTATTTTTTTTCAAGGCTCTTTGTCTATCTTTTCCTTTTCTCATTCATCAATATTTTTCAATAAGCTCATCAGGATATAACAATTTACGTGCATCGAATGGAATTCATTATACTCTCTTAGGGTAAGGATAACTTTTTTCATTTAGGCTCAAATAAGGGTAAGTATAATGAGTTTGCCAAGAATGTCGAATGGGGTCTAATTATATGCAATGCATATACCATTCTTTTTTCAATAAAGCTCAAATGGGACACTAGGGATTGATATGAATCATGATAAGCTTGAAAGGCTCAAACGTTTCACAGATCGCCTAGATCATTTCCAAGTCAAGTTTGTAACTATAAAATTTCGCCTCAAAGTGTTATCATCAAATAAGTTCTAGGATAACTCTAAGATGCTCAAGACAAATCATCAAGTTCACAACAATTATCACTATTCAACATGCAATCCACAAGATCATGACTCATTGTGCTCAAAGTATTCCTCATTCTTGACATGCTAACTCAACTTAGGATATTCATGTACAAGTCCAATCACAAATCAAGTTCATATGCATAGTGAGATCAAAATACTCATTGGATAGTCACTACTATAATTCATTCTTTTCTCAAGTTTGAACTCATAAAAAAAAATTTAGCTCATAATAATCGGACGATTCAAGTGTCATTTAAGCACACAACATGTGGTTAAAACAAGTAAAACATGCAAGCCACTCCCCCAAACTTAAATCAAACATTGTACTCAATGTTCAAAAGAATCAAAAGGGAAAAAGTGATCTCCCCTGATCAAGACGCTTGCATGAGGGTTGAGGAAGATTTGCTTTTGAAAGCTCCACTGTTGTAGGGGTTCATCGCTCCAACTGAGTACCTAGCAAGAGAAGAATGCAAATAAAATAGTCGAAACGAGAGATAAACAAACTAAATGCAAAAACTAAAAATAAACAAAACTAAATAGCAAAAGGATACGCTTGGGTTACCTCCCAAGAAGCGCTGATTTTTAGTCGTCGGCTTGACCATCAGAAGCGACGATCAAAGAGCGGCTGCCGCCCATAGTAAGTATCGTATGATACCACTAATGGGTCTTCATTCAATATGCCCTCAAGATTGGCAAGATTGTAACAGTGTAAGCTCGTCGCTCCAACAACATTCTTGAATTGGTAGGCATGGGAGAATGATTCTCGACTTGGCTTCATATGGAGGATGTAGTGCGGTGAAGTTGGCATCGATGAAAAATACGGATCCACATATGACATAGAACATGTCTCCATCGATGGACTTAAATCGGAATCTTCGCAAGTCTCTTCCTTCTCCAACATCACACTCGATTCATCTTCATATGGGAACTCCTCAGATGACATCTCTGAAGTATGCTCAATCTTTTGAAGAGGCTCAAGTTCCTTTGAATCTTCCACACTAGGAGGATCACTCCCCCAAACTTGGTTGGTTGAGTGATCATCATCATATAACCAAACTCGATTTGTCGCCTCTTGAGTTGTAGCTCTCGTCTCTTTCTCCTGGCAGCTTGTTGAAATTGTTTCCATAAGGACCGCCATTTGCTGCTCCAGGTGGCGCATAGAGTTGGTTTGGCACTCTAAACTGTTCTCAGTTGATGCCATGAATCTCACTAAGGTATCTTCTAACTGAGTTGTGACATCTGAAGAACTATCTCTCCTCTCTTCGCGATGTTCAAATGGTTGTGGTGTATCAATAGGGTGGTGAGGCTCCGGTGGGTATTGGTGACTCCAACCTTGTAGTGAAGGATCACAATGCCAGTGATGATCGAAGTCCGCCATATCATTGAACAGGTGCACCACACTGTTCTCATCTCTATCAACCAGGGGACTCCCAGTCACCAGTGCTCCGCTCAATACCCATTCTCGTGTCTGTGCATCCAACCCTTTGAAGAAATATTGCAGAAGAGTAATGTGTTGGCCAATTCATTGAATCTCTCCCAAACAGCGTAGAACGGCTCGGAACGTTGTTGGGCAAAGCTTGTGAAGGCTTGTTGATGTAGCATCTCCAAATACCTCATAAGACAAACAAAACAAAAACAAAATAAATATATATATATATATATATATTTTTTGAAATAAATAAACAAAAATGGTTAAATTACAGTCAAAGAACCTAGTATGATATTATTAAAGTTAGTCCCCGGCAACGGCGCCAAAAACTTGATCGCTTTTATTTTAAACAATTATTTCCAATCTAGCGATTTTAGACCGCAAGTGCACGGTGTCAAGTTTTAGTATAGATAGGAAGATACTGATTGTCGAACCCACAGGGACTAACAAGCAAGTACCAAATAAGATTTCTTTTAACTATATTTACCCTACGATAATCAATTAATAATTAAACTAAACTAAATTAAGCTATTATGTTGGGAAAACGATTTCTAAGTTTTGGTGATTACAAACACCTACCGGATGCAAAAGTCCTACCGGATAACAAAGACCAACTGGATAAAGTCCTACCGGATGTCAAAGACCAACTGGATGAAGTCCCACCGGGTAACAAAGACCAACTGGATGAAGTCCTACCGGATAACAAAGACCAACTGGATAAAGTCCTACCGATGTCAAAGACCAACTGGATAAAGACTCCTACCGGATGAAGACTCCTACCGGATGAAGACACCTACCGGGTGGAGACATCAACCAACTGGATAGCTACCAACTGGACAAGACATAAACTGGATGGCTACCAACTGGATAGACATCAACTGGATGGCCACCAACTGGACAAGACATAAACTGGATGGCTACCAACTAGATAGACATCAACTGGATGGCCACCAACTGGACAAGACAAAAACTGGATGGCTACCAACTGGATAGACATCAACTGGATGGCCACCAACTGGACAAGACATAAACTGGATGGCTACCAACTGGATAGACATCAACTGGATGGCCACCAACTGGACAGACATCTACTGGACAACTATCAACCGGATAGTCCCACTGAACAAAGACATCAACTGGTCATAAGAGGATGAACGACCAGTTGAACAAAGAAAACCAGCAGAAGTCTAAACTTCCAGTAAGAGCACTAAGCAACAAGACAAAATCAGTACAACATTCTCTGACAAAGGTACAACAGAGCGGCGCACCCTGCTATATCTCCGCCACCATTACCGTCAGAGTAAAAAGAGCCGTTGCTTAAACAAAATAGGAAAGAAGACAATATGAATTTGGAAAGCTAATCTCTTCCATATACAGAAAAGCTACTGTTGGACAACCAAACCTATAAATACGTCCAAGCAGAGAATTAAGAGGTGCTGAGCGATTTTCAACAAAGAGATATACTTCAAAGAAAACAAGAAAATCATTTTACTGATATTCCAAACGTTCAGCAAAGAGCAGACAAACAGCGAAACTGAATCTGTGATAGATTATTGCCAATTGAAGTCTGCTGCTCAAAAACTCTCAAAGCTAGAAAGTTTATTCTGTAAAGTGTGTTATAGAATCCCTTGTAATCAAAAGTTAAGAAGATTGTGATTACTAGGAGTTTAGGCCAAGTGTGTTAGTGCCTAAGAAGGTTGTATACTATAAAATGTAAACCAAGTCTTCTAGTGAATCCTTCCTGCAAAGGAAGAAGGGGAGACGTAGAAGCGTTGTGCTTCGAACTTCCAGAAACAACTCTTGTGTTATTTGTTCATTACTTTATTACCTCAGTTTTATTCCTCACAAGTTCAGTAGACGTCTTCCGCACTATAATAAGTGTCTGCTGACTTGCCTGATATTGAGAAGCAATTGGAATACTTAACAGCTTACAGTTAACCAGAAGAAGAAATCGAAATTGAATCTAGTGTTTATTCAACCCCCCCCCCCCCCCCCCCCCTTCTAAACACTACCCCGATCCTAACAAGTGGTATCAGAGCTTAGGTCTTCTCAATCTTGAGAAATTACCATTTACCAAAAACTGATGGCCTCATTCAGCAATATTCCAATGTTCAAGAAAGACGAATATGATGACTGGAGGATCCGTATGCAAGCACATCTAAGTGCTCAAGATGATGATATGTGGTATGTAATCACTGAAGGACCTTTGAAGATCATGAAAATCAATACAGCTGCTTCTATCGCAAGTGGTGATCCACAAATGGTAGAAAAGGAAAGATCTCAATGGTCAAACGAAGACAAGAAAAAAGCAAATCTAGACAACGTTGCTAAGGACATTCTGTTCAAAACTTTGGACAAAAATATGTTCAACAAAATAAAAATGTGCTCAACAGCCAAAGAAATCTGGGAGAAGATTGCCCAACTCTGTGAAGGAAATGATCAAACCAAAGAAAACAAGCTTACTGTAGCTTTATTGAAGTTTGAGCATATCAAGATGATGAATGGAGAAACTCTCAACGAGTATGATGAAAGAGTGACTGGAATAATTAATGAACTAAGCAGTCTGGGTAAGGATTTACCCAACAGAGAAGTCACTCTCAAAGTAATGAGAGGCCTCCCAAGAGAATGGGATGTCAAGACCATTGCTATGAGAGAATCGAAGGACATCAACAAGATAGATCTACATGATCTGTTTGCTGATTTAAAAGCCTATGAATTCGAATTAGGCATTCGGGTTGAAGATGAACCAAATACCAGTCAACCAACCAAAGCTCTCACTGCATCGGAGTCTCTGCCTACTTCTACAGAGATGACTCCAGAAAAGATATGTAATGATGCTATGGCAATGTTTGTAAAGAAATTTGGGAAATTCATGAAGAAGAACCAGAGACCTTATCAATCATATCCTCGAAGGCAGAGTTCCAAAGGAAATTCAGAAGAAGAAGAGCGAGTATGCTTCAACTGCCTCAAACCAGGGCACTTCATTGCGGACTGTCCTAAACCCAAAAAGGATGATCACAAAAGAGGATCCAAGGATTACAGAAAATCCAAAGAAACCAGAAGATCATCCAAAAGGGACAGAGATCAAAAGGTTTTGATGGCAGAAGAAAGTAAGAGCAAATGGGCTGATTCTGAATCAGAATCAGAGGAGTTAACTAGCTCATCCAGCGAGAGTGAAGACGAGGAAGTCCACTGCTTAATGGCAAATGATGAAAATGAGGTACATGAATCTAACCTATCTGAATTTACACATAGTGAACTTACCAATGCATTGCAGGACATGATCAATGAGTATCGGACGCTATATGAATCCTTTGAAAGCTATAAGACTGAGCACATAATCCAAACTGAAACGCATGAAAACAAGCTTGATTGTGAACAATCAAGGGAGTTGAACTGCTTAAGGGAAACAGTCAGTCTCCTAGTGAAAGAAAGAGATGAAGCCAAGAATGCCTACCAGAAACTTAGCAAACTGGTTAGCACTTGGAATGCGTCGACTACCAGAAAGGATGAAATGCTTGAGTCTATAAGGCTTGCTGGTGATTTAACAGGCATAGGCTATAATAGCAATGACGGCAGTTCATCTGGTAATGAACCTCAACTGTGTCTAACAAAAAGCAAGGTTCAATCAATGAACTTTGTAAGATCTAGCACAGTATATGACCCTTATGAACTGGTTAAAGAACCTGTTAAAGCAACACTCATCAAGGAACAGGCACAGCACAGAGGTATCGGTTATGTAGAACCACTCAAAGAGGCTAAACCGAGGCAAAAGTTCAGAAATGAACTTAAACCCACTGGTCGAGCAGCTAGAGAGGTTAAACCCAACTGGTACTACAACTGTAAACCTGTCCAGAAGAGGTATATGCTAAATAACAGGAACTACAAACCAAAAGCACATGCATACACAGATTATCACACTTCACAGTCAAAATCATCACCAATATTCATAAATGCACACACATTTCAGAACACACACCGACCTAAGTCATTCAGGGTCATACAAGTGTGGGTTCCGAAAGGACTAATCCTACCTGGACCCAAGTAGGATTGGGTACCAATCATTCTATCGCTTTAATTGCAGGAAACTAGAATGCATCCAGTTCGGAGCTCAGAATGGTTCCTGGACAGCGGATGCTCTAGACATATGACAGGAAATGCGAGCTTATTGTCTGAACTGGTGGACTCCACCGGACCCAGAATAACTTTTGGAGATAACGCGAAAGGTAGAACCGTGGGTAAGGGTAAGATTATCTACGGTAACATCATCATTAAAGATATTCTTTTAGTTGAAAATCTATGCTATAACTTGATTAGCATAAGTCAACTGTGTGACAATGGTCATTCCGTAGAATTCAATCAGCACTCATGCACAATTAAATCTACTGATGGCAGTATATTACTTGTAGGTAGAAGGCATGATAACACCTATAAAATTGATTGGAATCTTAATCAGCCTACTTCCTCTACTTGCTTAGCTGCCCTGAACTCCTCCAAAAATTGGCTTTGGCACAAACGGTTGAGTCACTTAAATTTTAAAACTATTGCCAGTCTGCGTAAACTTGATCTAGTTATTGGACTGCCTCAAATTGAGTTCTCAAAAGACAAGATTTGTGCAGCATGCCAACTTGGTAAGCAAATCAGATCCTCCTTTAAGAACAAATGGAGTAAATCTTCTTCTCGGTGCCTAGAGTTGCTGCATATGGATCTGTTTGGTCCCATACCAGTAACAAGTCTAGGGGGAATGAAGTATACCCTAGTGTTAATAGACGATTACACTCGTTTCACGTGGGTCTTATTCCTAAGTGGCAAAGATCAGGCTACTCCAAAGCTGATCAAACTACTTAAAAGACTCCAAAATGAGAAATCGTGTGGGATAGATAGAATTCGCAGTGATAAAGGTACTGAGTTCACCAATCAATCACTCGAATCATATCTAGATGACCTTGGTATTAAACACGAATACTCTGCTGCTAGAACTCCTCAACAAAACGGAGTTGCTGAGCGTAGGAACCGCACTTTGAAAGAAGCTGCGCGAACTATGCTCGCGGAATCAGAAATATCGCAGAGATTTTGGGCAGAAGCTGTCAACACAGCATGTTATACGCAGAACAGATCAATGATTAATAAGCGAGCAAATAAAACCCCTTATGAGATCTGGAATGGCAGTAAGCCAAATATTTCCTATTTCCATGTGTTTGGTTGCAAATGTTTTATTCACAACAATGGAAAGACTCATCTCACCGCTTTTGATGCCAAATCTGATGCTGGAATATTCCTTGGCTATTCTACAGTTAGTAAGGCCTTCAGAGTATTTAATAATAGAACTCTTACTGTAGAAGAATCAGTGCATGTAAAATTTGATGAACCTACTGACTGTACACTATCTGATATACAAATCAACAACTTAAGTAATCGACTGGAAAGCACTTACATTGACGAAAATATTGATGATGAGATTGATTACGGAAGCAGGACTGACTGCTCCTTAGAACCAGAAGTTCCTGAAGCTCAAGCAGAGGAGTTTGCTGGCCAACAAGCACTGCAGCCAGCTACCAATGAAACAGTGGCATCTACCTCTACTGCAGTAGAAGGAACAAATGAGAAAGATGAGTCTATCAGAACCTCTAATTTGCCTACTCACATCCAATCATCTGAAGAACTCAACCCTCTTGGACCTTCGCTTCGGTGGAAGAAGGATCATCCACCCGAGCAGGTCATCGGTAACCCTCTTGCTCCTCTACGCACCAGAGGACAAATGATTAATGAATTTCTTCATGCTGCATTCATATCTCATATAGAACCTAAGAAGATTGATGAAGCTATATTAGACCCAAGTTGGGTAGAAGCAATGCAGGAAGAACTAAATTAGTTTGAACGAAACAAAGTATGTTATCTTGTACCACGACCACAGCATCACACTGTAATTGGCACCAAATGGGTATTTAGAAATAAATTAGACGAAAATGGTACAGTAATCAGAAATAAGGCAAGATTAGTTGCACAGGGCTACAGACAGGAAGAAGGCATTGATTTTGATGAAACCTTTGCCCCTGTAGCTCGACTAGAAGCAATTCGCATATTTCTTGCATTTGCTGCGTTTAAAGACTTTAAAGTCTATCAGATGGATGTTAAGAGTGCATTTCTTAACGGCAAACTCCAGGAAGAAGTTTATGTTGAACAACCTCCTGGATTTGAAAACCATCAGCAGCCATCTCATGTTTTTCCGTCTCAATAAAGCTTTGTATGGTCTAAAGCAGGCTCCCCGTGCCTGGTATGAAACTTTATCAAAATATTTGACAGAGCACAATTTTATTATTGGCACGGTGGACAAGACCCTTTTTAAATTTACAAAGGGAGATCATACTCTGCTAGTTCAAATTTATGTTGATGATATTATCTTCGGAAGTACTAACTCAAAATTGTGCGAAAGATTCTCTAAAATTATGCAGGACCAATTTGAGATGAGCATGATGGGAGAACTATCATTTTTCTTAGGATTGCAAGTCAAGCAATCTAGTGAAGGAATCCTGATAAATCAGTCTAAATACACTAAAGAGCTGCTGAAGAAATATGGAATGAATACCAGCTCAGCTGCTACTACACCAATGAGTTCATCTGCCAAACTCGACTTGGATAATTCAGGAATACCAGTCGAAGTTACAATGTATCGAGGCATTATCGGATCTTTACTATATTTGACAGCCAGCCGACCAGATCTTATGTTTGCTGTGTGTATGTGCGCCCGGTTTCAAGCAAATCCCAAGCAGCCGCACTTCACTGCTGTCAAAAGGATCCTCAAATATTTGAAAGGCACTGAGAATGTTGGTCTATGGTATCCCAGAGACTCAACTTTTAATCTTATTGGATACTCAGATGCTGACTATGCTGGATGCAAAATTGACAAGAAAAGCACCAGTGGGTATTGTCAATTCCTTGGTGATCGATTGATATCATGGGGATGCAAGAAACAGACATCCATAGCAACTTCCACTGCAGAGGCAGAGTACCTTGCTGCTGGAAGCTGCTGTGCTCAACTGCTCTGGATTCAGCAACAACTCAGAGACTATGGAATTGAGTCCACAGAGGCTCCCATCTTTTGTGATAATACGTCTGCCATTGCTATAACATACAATCCAGTTCTTCATACTCGTACTAAACATATTGACATCCGTCATCATTTTATCAGAGATCATGTTATGAAGAAAGAAATTCGACTGGAGTATATCTCTACCGAACAACAGGCAGCAGACATTTTCACAAACGCCCTACCGGACGCTAAGTTTTCTTACTTTCGAAATATTCTTGGTTTAATTGAAATTACTTCTTGATTATTTTGTTTGGGTAATGATTTCGGGGGGAATTAGTTAGTTTATTTGCATAAATTTAGGGGGAATTTCAGTTATAGTCCTATCATGGTTATTTAAGCTCAGCTGGTAATACAATGGTCAGCTGCAGTAGGTGTATCCGTACCAGTAGGACTCTACATCCAGTAGATGCTTTCCTACCAGTCGAACCCTACATACCAGCTGATGTTACCAAATATGCTTTGACAAAAATAACCCTCGATACTTATTAACCTAATGAACGTCGGAATTCAAAATTACTTTTGTGTAAAATAAATTATTTCACTCCCGCCTAAATCCTATCCTTTTATTTATTTGTTAAATCTTTTTAAATCGTTAGATGATCGCCATGTATACATGTGTCCGCTCATCTACAGTACGACGTTACATATACTTCCATTTTCACCGCCATTAATTTCTCTACTCTTCATCTTCTTCAACAATTCACTGCAATTATCTTTTCTTTCAGAAAACTTTACTCTAACAAGATTGCTGCTGATTCTTCCTCATACTCATCCAAAATGTCAAAGAATGTTCAACCGAGCTTCATCACCAATGCTGTTCACATCGATTTTCATTCTATATACACATCATCTGATGAGGAGACAAAGGAGTTGATACAAAGACTGGATACCTCCGGACTCCTGGTAATCCTGAGCCAGGCCCCCTCATTTTACAAGGACGAGCTACACGAGTTCTTTGCTATGGCCAAGGTTGTGGATGACACCGTGGTGGCATCCGTATCTAGACAGTCGGTTACCATCACCCAATCTGAATTTGCCACACACCTGTGCCTTCCCTCCACCGGACTCCCTGATTTTTCCACTGTTCCAGCGGAACTAAGAGAAGAGATGCGTCTCACAGTTTCGGACTCTGCTCATTGCCTTCAACGTCCTCCTTTCAGGAAAGTATTAATGAAGAGCCATTATCGACAACTGGCAGACATCATCTCCAAGGGGCTTCTATGTAAAGATGGATCATTTGATATGATCACCCCTGAAAAGTTTGACGTTATGAGTGCAATATGCAAAGGATTGGAGATAAACTGGTCAGTTGTGTTATTTCAAACTCTGACTAGTCTAGTGGTCTCTGGCAAGGGTCAATCAGGCTTTGCTCTGCCACTAAGCAGCCTTTTTGACAGCAAACACATTAAAACAGGGGCTCTCTCCAACCTTCATCCAGGGAGACTTATCACTGCCAAGTATCTTCAGCGTCATCGACAATGAAGTGGCAGAGAAGGTGGGGTGACAAAGCACCGTTTGACTCAAGTAATTAGTGACTCTGAACAAACTGTCTCGGAATCCGCTGAGTCTTCTCCTCCTCCTCCCCCTCCTAAGAAGCCCAGAACAAGAAAAGCTGCTCCTTCAGCTATCCGACAGCAGGTCATTGCCGCTTCTGATACCATCTCCTCCGCCGACCCTACAAACGTTATTCCTGGTAGCGAACCCAGCCCTGCAATTCCTCCAACTGAGGAACCAACTGCTTCATTAGCCATGGTGCCTGCTCCATCAATGGTTCCAGTTGAAACTCCGTCAGCACTGGTGAGCTCTCAGCAAGCACCAGGCACTATCAGCTTTAGGACACCCAAGTCTTTGTGTCCATACTGTCATCCAAAGACCACCCATGCTGGCAAAGGAAAAACTCTTACGGCTCCAGTGTCCACTCCGGTTGCCTTCGAGATCCAGATGGTCATGGATACAGTTGAAGCCAATCTGCAACCACAGCTGGAGATTTTTGATCGTTGGGTAAAGGCTCGAATAAAGGTTCGATTTGATGATTTTGATCCTATTCTGGATCAGGCTAGGGAAGATGAGAACAAAATCCTGGCATATCTTCAAATCTCAGACCCTGAAACAAGCTTGAAGCTGCGAGATGTTTTTCGCCTGATGATCTATGTGGGCGAACTTCATGCCCTGGTTGAAACCCGCCTTTAACACTTCAACGGTAATTCAGGAACAGCGAATCATGATAGAGCTGTTCTAAATGCTCTTGGACCCAAGCTGGAAATGGCTGAGCTTGCTCTTCATGATATTCGCATATCCACTGGGATTCACTCATGCTCCACTACTGAAACTGTTGCAAGCCCTGATCAGCCGGATCTACAAACGGTCATTGCAAATTTGGAGATTGTCCCCTCTTCTGTGGAGCTCACTTCTACTGCGCTGGAGACCACTCCCACTGGAGCGGAGGCCGCACCAACTGCATTGGAGGCAGCCTCCTCGGTTAAAGAACTCTCCTCTCCAACTGCTCCCAGCGTCTCCTCTACTCCCAGCTCTCATAATGATCAACAGCCCCAACCAATGGTTGTTGATCACACCAATGTGGATGCAGTCATTCAAACAGTGGTTCAGCAGGTTACTATATCCTCTGCCAATCATGAACCTAGTGAGTCTTCACACTCCAATGATCACACCCAGTCGTCTGCTGCTGCGGTTGATCAAGCCACTACTGCTTTGGCTGTCCCACAAATTGAAGAAACTGCCACTTTGGCTGTAACTATCTCAGACTCTACAGCTGCCCCAAATGTTGAAGCTACTATTTTACACTCCACTGCAGTTGAAGATGCTCATCCCAGTGCTCTTGTCCCTACTACTGGTACTCCAATGATTGCCGTAGATCCGTCCATGGTTCAAGAGCTTTCTGAGGATTTTTTTGTCTTTACAAACTTTCTGGACGAGCCACCGAACATTGCTGCACAGCTAGTTAATCTCTCCACTGCAATATCAGCACTAGCCAGCGATGTTCATAAACTTAAGCAGGAAGAGCGAACTGCAACTCTCATTCTAGACACCCATCAGCAGCACACGGACTCTCAATTCCAGCAAGTCTATCGGGACTTAAGTAGTTTAACGACTACTGTCACCAGACTTCAAACCTTTGCTGAGAATGCAGTGGCGGACGCCTTCTCTAGAATTGGCCAGGCGCGTCTTCAGATCACTCAAAATAATGAATCTCTTCATGCTGCCACCTCAATGGCTCTTGGAGAAAAGATTGACGACGCCAAGAAAATCTTGACCGATCAGTTGGCCACCATGCAGGCAGCATTTGCTTCTCAGATTCAAGATATATGCAACAGCCTGCCTGCAGCCCCTCAAATAATTCGCAGACTACCTGAACCCAGCCGAACTGCTCCCTCAACGCAGCGAGCTTTAAGTTCAGCTCCTCGTTCATCCACTGCAACTGGAGCACTCACTCAGTCCAGACCAACTGCTCAACCCAGATCTCGGAGTCCGAGCCAACCGCCTGCCGAAAAACGCGACTATTCCAAACATTGGTTCGGGCGAAAATAGTATCGTTTTCTGACTCCTCCTTTAATTACTCTTATCTATTTACTGTTTTTAGTTGACTTTTTCTTTGTATTTACTGATCAACATATATACATTCACATTAATTGAAACCTTTTCATTTCAATAAATAGCGACTCTTGTTTGTTCACATAACACACATTCACTCATCATGATTAACTTCAAACCTTTCAAAATTCCTTGGTTTTCTGTTAAAAACTTTTCCGATTCATGGGTTTATTACTTATCTAAATCAACCCCTCATGGGTTGATTACTTATCTAACCCAGCTCCATTAAGCTTCAGCGTTTTGGATCCTGCTCTGATGCTCATCATCAGTCAGGAACTGCTATCAGGAGTTATCTGGGTGCTGATGACAAAAAGGGGGAAGACAGAGGTAGAGTATTCTGATAGGTGAATCCATGAACCATGGAAGCTGCCTGATGAATATACATATGACTCTTCCCGACCTTCTCTCTGAAACAAGGTAGACCGGCAGAGATAGAGTATTCTAATTAGGTCATCTCTGAAACAAGGTGGATCGAGCTCTTCCTCTTCTGAAATAAGGTGGATCGAGCTCTTCCTCTCTGACATTAGATGGATCGAAGCTCTCCAGGTCTACAGTGCTTGTTTAAAAATTTGTCATGTATCAGCTATATTGTGTAAAACTAGACTTGTCTTAGATTCTATTCAAGTTATTAGAATTCATCTTAAATGAAGATGAATCTTTCTCAATTGTCCAGTTTGATTACAACTCGTAATCTGCTTATATTAATAACAAATGAAAATTTCTTTTCCATTATGTCTTCAAGTATTTTCAGGATTCTCATCTTATTTACTCAAGTAGGAAATCAATTATTGCTTAGTTTTGTCATCACCAAAAAGGGGGAAATTGTTGGGAAAACGATGTCTAAGTTTTGGTGATTACAAACACCTACCGGATGCAAAAGTCCTACCGGATAACAAAGACCAACTGGATAAAGTCCTACCGGATGTCAAAGACCAACTAGATGAAGTCCCACCGGGTAACAAAGACCAACTGGATGAAGTCCTACCGGATAACAAAGACCAACTGGATAAAGTCCTACCGGATGTCAAAGACCAACTGGATAAAGACTCCTACCGGATAAAGACTCCTACCGGACGAAGACTCCTACCGGATGAAGACACCTACCGGGTGAAGACATCAACCAACTGGATAGCTACCAACTGGACAAGACATAAACTGGATGGCTACCAACTGGATAGACATCAACTGGATGGCCACCAACTGGACAAGACATAAACTGGATGGCTACCAACTGGATAGACATCAACTGGATGGCCACCAACTGGACAAGACAAAAACTGGATGGCTACCAACTGGATAGACATCAACTGGATGGCCACCAACTGGACAAGACATAAACTGGATGGCTACCAACTGGATAGACATCAACTGGATGGCCACCAACTGGACAGACATCTACTGGACAACTATCAACCGGATAGTCCCACTGAACAAAGACATCAACTGGTCATAAGAGGATGAACGACCAGTTGAACAAAGAAAATCAGCAGAAGTCTAAACTTCCAGTAAGAGCACTAAGCAACGAGACAAAATCAGTACAACATTCTCTGACAAAGGTACAACAGAGCGGCGCACCCTACTATATCTCCGCCACCATTACCGTCAGAGTAAAAAGAGCCGTTGCTTAAACAAAATAGGAAAGAAGACAATATGAATTTGGAAAGCTAATCTCTTCCATATACAGAAAAGCTACCGTTGGACAACCAAACCTATAAATACGTCCAAGCAGAGAATTAAGAGGTGCTGAGCGATTTTCAACAAAGAGATATACTTCAAAGCAAACAAGAAAATCATTTTACTGATATTCCAAACGTTCAGCAAAGAGCAGACAAACAGCGAAACTGAATCTGTGATAGATTATTGCCAATTGAAGTCTGCTGCTCAAAAACTCTCAAAGCTAGAAAGTTTATTCTGTAAAGAGCGTTATAGAATCCCTTGTAATCAAAAATTAAGAAGATTGTGATTGCTAGGAGTTTAGGCCAAGTGTGTTAGTGCCTAAGAAGGTTGTATACTGTAAAGTGTAAACCAAGTCTTCTAGTGAATCCTTCCTGCAAAGGAAGAAGGGGAGACGTAGAAGCGTTGTGCTTCGAACTTCCAGAAACAACTCTTGTGTTATTTGTTCATTACTTTATTACCTCAGTTTTATTCCTCACAAGTTCAGTAGACGTCTTCCGCACTATAATAAGTGTCTGCTGACTTGCCTGATATTGAGAAGCAAAACTGTAATACTTAACAGCTTACAGTTAACAAGAAGAAGAAATCGAAATTGAATCTAGTGTTTATTCAACCCCCCCTTCTAAACACTACCCCGATCCTAACATACTATAATCCAACCAAAATAGTCGACGATCACGAGAAAAATCCACAAGAAAGTATCAAGACAATTATTCACCTAACCCAACTCTTACAATTCTTTTCTCCATACATCTCTAAGGTGACGGGTTTTCCGAATTTATTCAATATACTCTCTCGAGCTATATTAAGTCTAACATCAAATTGCAACTATTAACTCTCGTTCACGTAATTAACAATTTAATATTGAATGTGATTTATGAAAACCACTAACTTTAGATTAAACAACCCAAAGCTATCACTCGTGTGTGATTTTATCTCTCGATCTCAATCTTTAACAAACGGCATGAATTATTATATCGTATTATAATTTCATCTCTCGATCTCAATTATAATAAAATATCATTCAAAGGTGATCAATCCTTCAAAAGCATTAAAAACAATAACACATGCTCATAGATGATATATGAATTCAATCAATCAAGAATATTAAAGGAAAACAATGTTTAGAATATTTCTCAATCATTCAAAACACAATAATTCCAATAATAATTCAAAACAAATAATAGAAAAGTAAAAGCAAACTCCCAAGTCGACTTCGTTCGTTGATTCTCGATCCTTCCTCGCTTCTTTCTCGATCGTGCTCTTCGATTATCTTGTTGGCTTGTTCCAAATCATAGGATTAAAAGGTTGAAGATGATAGATGGTGTGCAAGGTTCTGGCCGTGAGATGGAGTGAAGGAGTTGGATGAGGCATGTATGATTGGTGGAGGGAAAGGATGAAGTGGACGTGTGGTTGGGTTGGAGAAGGGATGGACGTGAGGTGAGATGGTGAAGGAAAGGGGGTGTGTAAAGAGGCGTATGGTGAAGGTAAGATGAAGAACGTGTGTTGATATGGAGGCTGGGGCGTGTGTTTCTAGGGTTCAGATCTTATTTTGGGTTGAAAATATTGTGTATAATATATAGGGGAAAGAATTATAGACTTCCCTTTTGCATTCAAACTCTACAAGGAAGGTATTTTTATGAAAACTCCTCGTCTCGATCGATCCGAAAAAGTGGCCGATCGATCGAGCCTTCCAGTAAGAATTTCGTGGCTTTTTCAGCCCATCTCAATCATTGGAAATGCTCGCTCGATCGATCGAGCTTCACAGTAAGTTTTCTTCGCCTTTTTCAGCTTCTGGCGAGTTTCGTATTTTGGCCGTAACTTTCTCATACAAACTCTGAATTTGATGAATCAGCTGTCCACGCGAAGATAAGAGAAAGTTCTACAACTTTTATATGGACCAAATTTCCAAAACATGGCTCGAACATATAGTAATTGGAGGAGAAAGGAGCAACATGTGTCTTGGATTCTGGTTTTTTTCTCTTTTCTTCAACTTTTTTCATTTTTTCATCATTTTAGCTTGATTTCTTCCTCTTTTATGAATTTCAACATTGATTCCTGAAATATAGAAATATATACCATAAAACGTAAAATAATTCAAGAATCAACACGAAAACATATACATATCATAGCATAAAAACGCGTAATATTCAACCCTATCAACAACCTGAGGGTTTTGTCGATCCAAAAGATGCTGGAAAGATATGCAAGCTACAACGATCCATTTATGGATTGAAGCAAGCTTCTCGGAGTTGGAATCTTCGTTTTGATGATGCAGTCAAAGAGTTTGGTTTCATCAAAAACGTAGATGAACCTTGTGTCTACAAGAAGGTCAGTGGGAGCATAATTATCTTCCTAATATTATATGTAGATGACATACTTCTCATTGGGAATGATATCCCTGCCTTACAATCTGTAAAGATTTGGCCCGGGAATTGCTTTTCTATGAAAGACTTAGGTGAAGCCACCTATGTATTAGGTATCAAGATCTATAGAGATAGATCAAGAAGATTGCTTGGCCTAAGTCAAAGTACATACATAGAAAAAGTGCTAAAACAGTTTAGCCTGCAAGAATCAAAGAAAGGATTCGTACCTATGACACATGGGATACATCTCTCGAAGGATCAGTGTCCTTCAACACCAGATGAGAGACAACACATGAGTAAGATTCCATATGTGTCAGCTATTGGATCTATCATGTATGCCATGATATGTACTCGTCCCGATGTCTCGTATGCCCTGAGCATGACGAGCAGATATCAGGTTGATCCAGGTGAATGTCACTGGATTGCTGTCAATAATATCCTGAAGTACTTGAGAAGAACTAAGGATACATTCTTGATTTATGGAGGTGAGGAAGAGCTCAATGTAATAGGTTACACTGATGTAAGCTTCCAAACCGACAAAGATGATTTCCGAACGCAATCAGGATATGTGTTTTGCCTAAATGGAGGTGCTGTGAGCTGGAAGAGTTCAAAGCAAGAGACAGTAGCCGATTCTACAACTGAAGCTGAATACATTGCTGCCTCAGATGCAGCAAAGGAAGCTGTTTGGATCAAGAAGTTCATTTCTGAACTTGGGTTGTTGCCTAGCATAGTAGATCCGATTGAACTCTATTATGACAACAATGGAGCTATCGCATTGGCTAAGGAACCTAGATCTCACCAAAGATCCAAGCACATACTTCGGCGCTTTCATTTCATTCGAGAAATCGTTGAAAGATGATATGTAAAAATATGCAAAGTACCAACTGATGATAATGTATCTGACCCACTGACGAAGCCACTATCACAGCAGAAGCATGATCGTCATACTAGATCTCTAGGCATTAAGTATATGTCTGATTGGTCTTAGTGCAAGTGGGAGATTTGTTGGGATATGCTCTAAGACAACTCATTAGATGATTGTTTATGACATACAATGTATTATGGTTTTATTAATGGCAATTCATTATTATATATTATTCGAGTATCTGTGTAACATGAATTAATATATAAGTTTATGTCCTTAGAATAATATTGTATTGTTCTTAAAGATTGTCCCTAGTCAAGTATTATCATGAATCCGGATAATGATAATGCATTGAGATTAGTATGTTTTGATTGATGAATTGTTCATAGATATGAGATATCAAATCAACACATGGGTGCATGTTAGAGAACGATGTACTGGACAGACCCACCATGAGAATGCTACAAGGATAGTTATATGAACGACATAAGCAATTCTCATAGTGATAATAATGTATGTAATCCTTACGATTTGAGATCACCAGAGATCCCAACATAAGGAGTCATGTATCTTGATATTGTCAAACGTTACCTGTAACAGGGTAATCTATAAAGACAATCATTGGATACACCACGAATTATGTAGAGGGATGTTGAGTGATCAAGAAAGGATTTGTCCCTCCTATATAACAGGAGAAGTGTTTGGGGCCCTTGATCAAGTAAGACTAAAATGCATGGCCATGCTCGAATGAGTCGATATGTGATATCGAGCTTATTCATTTATTCTAGTTCTACTTGGGGATCAAGAAATAAAAGATTGAATATACGAGTATGACTATTCCATGACTCGTGTTCAATCTAAACACAATGGACAAAGGGATTAAGTTACATGGTTAATATTATCACAGTCCATAGATTATATCGAGTCAATGATATTCTTGTAATTTGGGTAGCATTGATGTGTTGCTAGATACCGCTCATTGCTTGTGACACAAAACCTAATAGCCACCAACAAAGAAGCTCTCGGCCGTCGCCTCACTTGCACCCTACACGCCGCCGCCGCCGTGGTGTAGTGGAGCTTTTGAACGGCCGTCGTTGATCGGTTTCGAACCGTGAGTCTTGTTTTGGTTTAAGAACGAGTCTAGCAACTTGTTCTTGAACACCCTTTCGATTTGATCGTGTGGATACCGTAGAGACGAAGGTGCAAATCTTTGTTCGTGACTCGTGGTATTGCAACGAGGATTCTGCTACAAACACGCTACAAGGGTATGATTCTTATCAATCTCGATATGATTACTTTGTATAGGTCCATGGTAGGAATCCAAATTTTATTTTTCGCTGCGTATTGCTTGATCGGATTCCTAACAAAATCATTATTGTAACAATTTAGATATAATTGATTATGAAATTGAAGATATGAGTATGGGCATAGTTAATCAATATAATGATTAACTGATTTTGCAATTTGATGATTTTGGTTATTGTGGGAACAAGAACAGTATAGGAGACCGCATATAGTAACGTTACATATAGGGAGTATTTTCTGAATTTGTAGCTTTATATTCTGTAAATTATGAATTGTTAAATTGATGATATTGAGATTGTGCTATTGGTATGCTCCCCCCGTGTGGGGGCTGTTTCTATTGAAATAGGTGAACATGTACAACATTGGCTCTGGAGATGAGTTCAAGCTATGGAAGGAGGGTACTCCTGGGAGCTCGGTATCAGTGTTGGTATGAATAATACTTCTTATGCAATTGATACACAGTTTGGTTCAATGCTCGTCTGTGAGCATTTTGATATGTGTATATGGTTTGTATAAGAGTTGTGAGTTTCTCTTTTCATTTATGATTTGCATGCAAATTAATTAAGGGTAATTGCATGATGAATTGAGGATATGAGATTGGTGCATTGTACAGTGTATACTAATGTTAAATGAATTGTGTTGGTGATTGAACGAGAAAGGGGTTAATGTCAAAAATTTCATGGACATCATGTTATGTTATTGAAAATGAATTAGGAGAATTCCCTAAAAGCAATGAATGTATACACTAATATAGATGATAAATGCACTAATAGTAGGTTAAGGGTGTGGGGTCCTTACATTAAGAATTTGTGATTTGAAGTGTTGCTATCGCAAATTATAGTCGTTGTATCTTTGGAAACGATTGCCGCTAACCGTAAGCACCATAGAGGGACAATATCGTTTCAATAACAAATAGTTGAATTCTTGCATCGACATCCTACAAAGACATTGTTACATTGCTTGTTATTATTCCTAAGATACACATTTATATTAAGATTCCTACACTTTGAAGCAAATAAACCTTAGTACACACTTAACAATACAATTACAATTTTTGTTAACATAAATATCAAGATTAATCGGATTCATAGAACCCAAAAATTTCCCTGTTTTCGATTATTACAAATTTACATTAAAATTACTGAAGCGAGGTGTTGATCTAAAGATCACAAAAATATTTTTATAATATTCTCTCCCATTTTTTGTGAAAATAATAAAAAAAAGAAAACATTAAACTAGTTCCAGATTTTTTAAAACCAGCTAGGTCAAAGAAATAGGTGGTAACGTTTAGTCATGTCACACTCAAATTAACCTCACTCAATCAAAATTATTTTTATGTAGTAGTGTGAATATAGATCGTTCCCACGAGGATGTGCGCATTTGATGTGCTAAAAACTTAAAATGATTTTTATAGGGGATGTCAAATCAATCATCGCCAAGAAAATAAAACTAAATTCTAACAATTAACTAATTAACATGCCAGGCCAAAATTAAAATTACTGACAATCAATAAAAACTAATATTGGTTTCGGTTGACTTTATCCTTAGATTTTGTCAACTCGGTCATCGTCTCAAAAGATTTATTTTTCATTTGAATATTCATCATTGAAAATATAATTTCTATCTCATCTTATTTTTAATTTAACAGAAACAATCGTACTAATTTAGTCTGTACCAATTAATTAACCCTAATTCAAGCGACTAAAGTTTAAAGCAAAGTAGCATTAAAAATAGTGAGCTTGATGAATCTAAACAACAAAAACACATGTGGTTATATTTAATGTAGTCAAGTGTTTTCCCAAAAAATTAATAAATTCAAAGCCAGAAAATTATTAATCTTAGTTGCTTCTCAAATTATAGGATAAACCAATTACGGATTTGATTGTGAATATCCTTCTTTTCCTAAAACGAGTCCAATTTATTTCTTGGGGAAATTACATGGAAGTCCACTTTGGTGACACAAAATCTACTTAAGTCTTGAGAAAAAATCTTAGTGCATAAAAAGCCAAATTGGAAACAATTGTGTTGAAATAAGTCCACTTTTCAAATTTTCAAATCAATTGGGTGTTTTATGATGACTCTTTTACCCCTCAATAGTTTGATATATTGCATTCTATCCTTTAGGCTTTTGTTTAAATTACAAAGAAGTCTATATATAATATTTAATTATCTTTTATATCCTTATATTTATAAAAAGCAACATTTAACATCGTCTTTTTACAAGTCCCCGTTTTTTGCGATCCTTGGCACAAAATGGTATCAGAGCCTAGGTTTATTCTGGAAATACTAAGATAATATCTTGAATATTAATTTGTAACCTATACGGAGGAGACGATTCAAGAAAAATATGGACCCGAACGTTTGTTCGAAGTGTCATTCTTACAGGTGGTATTTCCAGAAATTGGAAAAACTAAATCAAAAGCATATGGCAGAAGCTCAACGCTTCAACCATAAGTGGAAACAATTACGAGGAACCGGTTTATGCACTCCAAGCATAAATCATTACAAGAAATTGGAAAGGATGGCAAAGAGGCTTCATCAAGTAAACCTCAAACTTCAGTTCCAGTTAGCCGAACTTCAAGAGGACAATCATCCTGAACACGAGGACGTTGTACCAGACCCCAATGATCCAACAGGGTCCGGACCGGAAGAATAAGATGGGTGAGCCAACCTTTCGAGAAATCGAGCCCGATTCTTCTAAGATTTCCCAAGATCTTAGAGAGATCCAAAAGACAGTGCAGTGCTATGGATATCTTCAATACCATATCCCTACACAAATCCATCAGATACAGAGTCAGATGGAGACCATGATTAAACATCAGAAGGAGATTCTTGAAAACCTTCAAGATGTTCAATCCCGAGTAAAGGAATTGGAGTCAAGGCCCAGTCCTACAGGAAGAAGAAAAGGAGGATGGTTGCCACCATCTTACGGAACAGAACCCCTTTTACACCAAAAGAAGAAAGCAGAGGAGGTCCGAAGGCCGTTAACTGAGTCTGAAAAAATGATTGCAGTCCTACGAGGAGAACCCATACTTCCCACAAAGTAATGGAAAGAATCAACCTGGAAGATCTAAGGGATCTTGCTGATTCATTTGCGGGATTAAATCTCGTATAAATCAAGACAGGAGAGCTTGTACAAAGACCTCCACCACAAGAGAGCTTCGGGTCACACAATCCACCCGAAGGAGAAAGTATGCCACACAGGGATGATTTCACCTCAGCAACTTTGGATCCCCCAGTAGGAACAAGGAACCGTTCCCGAAGGCCAGATATTCATCAGACGCCATATGGGAAGTCACAGCTAGATCCAATCCATCCATATGGACTTATGCTCAACATGGATAATTTGGATTTCAAAAACAGAGAACTTCTTATTGATGAATGGGCTTCAGCAATGAGAATAGCAGCAGGAACACTGGACTTAGGCAAAGAAGGATTCATTTTACTTCTAAAAATGAGTCTGGAAGGATCAGTCAAGATTGCCTGGGATCTTGGAGACCCAGGAACCAAGTAAGAAGTTCTAGCCGGAGAGTCCCTGAAAGAGATCGTGGACAAGATGGCGAGATTCTTCAAAATCTGTTTCATCGGAATAAGCTACTTCGAGGGAATGGAGGAAGAAAAGGCTAAGAAATACAGACAAGCTCTAATTAGCCTAGAACTACATGACATCTGCTATGTAGATGAGTACATCAAACTCTTTACAGAGTATCGATGGAAGTCGAAGATAGCAGAAAACGATGCAGCGGAGCTGTTTTTTGTCAAAATTCCGAGCCCATGGAGAGAAATGCTTATCCAGGAGTACACACCGCATACAATCGAGACGGTGTCCAGGAGAATGTCATTTCTCAAAGTAAAGCTGGCGGAGTGGTGCTACCAAGCAAAGCTCCAGAAAAATTTCAAGAAGCTCAGAGGAATCAACAAAATGGCTCCTCTTTGTTGTACGGGAAATGATATCCCTACAATCATTGGGAACTACCCACAAAGGCGCAAGTTGAAGAAGCACAGAAGTCAACCGTATGCCCGAGGAGGTGGTTCAAGAAGAAGTAGGTCTTCATGGAGACCTAGAAAGTTCTGGTCAAAACAGAAAGCCCGAAGCTATAGATCAGGGCAAAGGTCAGGACCGACAAGGAGTAGAATCTCATCGACAGGTTCTAATCAAGCAAGTTCTAGCAGGGCACCAACGAAGAGAACTTTCAGACGCACACCTACCCGTGCAAATGAGAGTTTCAGAGATTGTAACTGCTGGACATGCGGAGCAAGAGGACATATCTCTACAGATTGTCCAGAAAACCAAAGCCGAGGAGTCAGACAGTTCGAGCACACCAAGGAATTTGAGGATGCTGTCTATTTTCAGGATTTGGTACAGGTGTATCAATTTGAGGATATTCCCTCAGATGAAAGTATCTACGAAGAAGAGATCTATTCTGAGGATGGAGGTGAATCTAGCTCAGAATCAGAGTGAAGGAGAGTTCCTTCAGCACGTGATTAGAGAAGAGCCGTCGGGGTTTTTCTCGCATACCACTGTTTCTCATAAAACCCTTATGAGGATCATGAAAGAAGAGCCAAAGCTTCAAATGTATGATGGATTTACAATTGGAGCAATGGAAAAAGCCATGGATATGATTGGTCTTCGGAGCCGAAAGCATCATATTATCCATAGGGTAACAACAGGTGAATTTGCAATCCCAATGGAATTCACGGGAAACCAGATTGAGATGCAGTTAATCCCCTACAGGGAAATCCATGAGATTAAGAACAAGGTCAAAAGAGAAGTTGCTAACACGCTCTCATGGATTCATATTGGAGCCATTCGAGTAATCATCAAGGCAACTTTCAAAGAAGGAATTGATTCGCCCCTCAACCTGGCAATCTTTGACAAGAGAATCCCGAACCTCAAAGATTCTTGTTTGGGAGCAGTGGCAGGAAATCTGTATGCAGGAAAGATGGCCTTCAACATCTATCCGAGGATTGCATACAATTTAGGAGATCGAGACTTCAACAAAGTTCTCACTCTTCATCAAGATTTTAAAAGAGAAGATTTGATGAAAGAAGGGAACAGGCCTTACTCGATCACCTACAAGGTATCATACGCACTCTCGAATACTCATCATTCCGAGGTATTCTTGAGAAAGGAATTCATCGAAGTCCCCAGAATCTTCGAAGACTTCACCAAAGCAGTATTGCCGGACATCATTGATACTCCGACAATAGGAGAGATCGACATGAGGATACAAGATCAACCTGTTCTGAACAGAAGCAGGAGCCTCATGATCGAGTCAAGAAGGATGTCTATCCAGGGGAAAAACAGAAGGCAGCCTCAAGCAGAATTCAGAAAGTTCCTGATGTATTCCAAACAATAGGGAAGCTGAAATGCCCAGAAGGCTGGAGAGAAGTGCAGATAATTTTTGACATCACCGAGAAGCACAATATCTTCCCCTGCGATGTCCTATATTATTTGCAACAACCTACAGTTGGCAAATTTCAAGGAAACCTTCAAATTGGTGAAATAAATCTCACAATTGAAGGAATTGCCGGACGAATCCCCGAACAGCTTATTCTAGGGATTGAATTTCTCGAGGAACATAAACCTTGGGAAAGATTGCAAGATGGAATGGAGTTCACGGTGGAAGGAAAAAGATATCGAATCAGATGACCACCAGTCCATTCTCCATATACATCTCCATTGGGATGTTATACGAGAAGTACAGGGCAGAATATTTTGCAGCATACATTGACTCCGGAGCAGGAATATGCACTGCCAAGCGAGAAGACTTATTTTCACAACTCTATGTGATCATAAGATTATGGTACAACGATTACGGGAGGCGTTTCACAGAAAATTCCCTATTCGTTTTCGCAACAAGCGTGGTGATGAAGGAAAACTTCGACACCCAAAGATGAAAGATCAGCGGAAATTTGGAGAGGCAATTCTTCAGTTCCGACAACAAGGTCCTAGTGAAAGGGAGTCACAAACTTTTGACTGGGTTAATATCATGTCTTTCAAAGAACAGGATGAGGAAAGAGTAACTCCAGAAACCCTGTTGCTACTGAAAAATGCTTTACGAGAAGAAGTTACACAACCTGAATCTACCCTCGAAGAGCGAATCACTCTAGAGGATGTAAAAAGGAAGATTCGTAGGAACTACAACGAGGATCCACTAGCATGGTGGAACAAAAATGAGCTCAGAGCTACTTTGAAGGTGAAGACTGGAAAAGAAAATGAGTTTGTTAGGTACAGGCCGATCCCCATGAACCAGGAAGATCGGAAGGATATGCAGATCATACTTAAGGAACATCTTGACCTTAAGTTAATCTCAGCGGGTATTTCTCCATACAGCAGCCCAGGATTTCTGGTAAGGAATCATGGAGAAATTAAACGAGGAAAGCCGAGATTGGTGATCAACTATAAAGGGATCAACGAAATCTTGGAGTTCGATGGATATTTTATCCCAAGCAGAGAACATTTGGTAAATAGTATCAAGAATGCCAAAGTGTTTTCTAAATTCGATTGCAAGTCTGGGTTCTACCAGATTAAAATGGAGGAAGCAAGCAGAAAATTCACGGCATTCTCCACACCACAAGGACATTATATCTGGAATGTCATGCCAATGGGATTAGCAAATGCTCCCCAGATATATCAGAGGAAGATGGATAATCTTTTCAAGGATTACTTTAGCTTCATGTTCGTGTACATTGACGACATCCTCATAGCGTCAACAAACATGAAAGAACATCTTAAACATCTGGAAATCTTTTCAGACGTTTGTTACAAGGAAGGATTGGTGCTTTCCGAAAAGAAAGCAGTAATTGCTACAAGACAGATCGAGTTCCTCGGAATTGAGATCGATGAATCTGGAATCATCCTACAAAATCATATTGTTGAAAAAGTACAAGGATATCCGGATGACCTCAAGGATTTAAAACAACTTCAGAGCTTTTTAGGAGTTGTTAATTTCGCTGGGATGTTTATCAACAATCTAGCAAACCACAGGAAGGTGTTCAGTCCGCTACTCAAAAAGGATGTTAAATTTGAGTGGAATGACGATCATAGACAAGCTGTCAGACAGCTGAAGGAGGTTTGCAGGCAGCTACCAAAGCTTGCAATACCAAACGACGAGGATGAACTGGTATTATACACAGATGCCAGTGATCATTGGTGGGCGGCCGTTCTCATGAAAATTACACCAGAAGGAGAAGTGCCATGCAGATATTGCAGTGGGCTATTTGATAATAACGAAGTTATCAGATGGCATATCAATGAGAAGGAGTTCTTCGCTGTTCGAAAGGCTTTTAAGAAATGGCCACTTTTCCTACTTGCTAAGAAATTTATCTTAAAAATAGATAATACGAGTGTCAAAGCCTTTTTAAAAAATAAAATTGAATCAAAACCAGAAAAGGCTAGACTTTTAAGATGGCAAGCTGAATGCCAATATTATGATTATGATATTGTCATTGTGAAATCTGATAAAAATATTCTTGCAGATTTCTTAACACGAGATGGAGGGACACATTGCTAGCGATACCCTCAAGCGAGTTAGGAATCTCAGGGAAAACCTGGAGATCCTGGAACGAGATTTTGGGACTCTTTGTCTCAATGCAGAGGTCGCGGGACGACTTCAACGAGCAGATCAGGAACTTGTTACTGATCATATACGAGCATGCTTTCGGGATCACGAACGTTTGTTTGAAGTCTTGAAAGGGCCTATACTTCAGGCAGCACCTTCAACAGTGCAAAAAGAAGTGTTTAGAGAACGGGGCTCATCTAACCCGGAGGCAAGGGATTCAAGTACCCCTGTCACGAGTGCTTCAGATGATGCATTCCTTGAGGATGTACAAGCTGAAGCGAATGTTGAAGGTCAGGTGTCATCACAATCTGAACCTTCAAGTCAACCCAGCACCTCTGGGGTAAAAGAGGGAGAGTTGAATCTTAGGCCAATGACTGGCAAGTCTAAGGTTCAAACTAATGACGATTTAGTTTCTTCACCTATGCAGGATTACCAGCGCACTTGGGAGAAACTAATTACCAGGTGAGGTATCAACCCAGAAAAATCAATAGTTGATATCTCCGGAAAATATCCGAGAGTTTGGATGAAACCAGGCAGCCATCCAAATGATGTTCAGGAATGGTATAATTTCGGAGCTCTGGCTTCGGTTTATACTGTGGCACCAGCCTTCTCTGAAATTTCAAAATTAGCAAAATGGATCAGAGAAGCTGTATACGAGACTTGGGCCAATAATCCACATTTGGCCAGAGGTGATATCTTGGAGTTGTATTTTTTCAGTGCTGCTCCAGAACCAGCAAAGAAAGGCTTCATTGAAGCTTTTCATTTTATCAAGCTGAGAAGACCAGATGGAAACGCCCTTAAAAATATAAAAATGGCGCTACCAGAAGGAATTCCAATTTTAGCGGGAACTATCACAGATGATGAAGTTTCAACGAGACGAGCATGGGGTCTTTGGGTTTGTCTAACTGAAATGGACAAAGTCAAATACACATTCAAGTTCTTTCAGAATTCAGCCAATGGAACTTTCTTGCTGAATTCCATGACAGGAACCTCCACGAGATTTGCCGAAGAACTCTTTGAAACCAAGAGAAGGATTCTTTGGGAGAACAAGATTCCGGCAGGAAAGGAGACTTACCGGAAATTCTGCAACATGGCACACATTGGCCGATGGATTGATCATATCTGCCTAGCATGCCCGGAGCAGAAAGAACCAGAATTTGGGAAAGGATTCCGATCCAAACCCGACAGATCAGAGGCAAGAAAAGACAAAAGACCTGCTGACAAGAGAGCCCGTTTTCCTAAAGCTCGGGGACCACAAAAACCACTAATGTAAAGATTCCCCGACAAAAGGAAAAGAGGTGGACCATTAGAAGTTAGTGCGGATACTGTTCAAACGCACTCAGACAAAACATAATGGACCACTCACGAGAAAAGTTGGCACAACCGGACAAGATGCCAGACCACGTGAAAGTTAAGGCGCACTCACAGGCGCACTCAACAATTATCAAGATTTGGAATCCGCATTTGAAGTCCGGATTCATGCCTATATAAGGGCACTCATTCAGGAAGCTAAGGACATCGAAAATTCTCCATAGTTTTCTGAGAAATAAATTTAGAGTCTCCAAGCTTTGTAATATTTCAACTTTCGTAGCTTGGTAATCTTTCTTTCTTTTATTATCGTTTGTAATATTGTTCTGTTGGTTTTAAGTTTATGTGTTCTTGAGTCAAGCCTCATCTTTATGAGAGGCTAAACAAGTCCGTCTCCTCCCAAAAGGAGACGTTTTAATGTAATAGATGTTATAAGTATTCCAGAATAAAAATAAGGCTGTTGCCCAGCTATCTCCCAGATTTCTTTAAATCTTTTTTATATCTTGAATATACCTTACGCCCTAAGGTAGGAAACGAATTAGGGCTGTGCTGTGCGGTTTCTGAAGGAGTCGGATAACTGGCAGACTAACCTCGCCCGTGTGCTGAGGTTGGATGGTGAGGAGCCATTCGTAAAACAGTCTGGAGGCAGTAAGTTTTCGACTGGTGGAAGTTGCGACCCACCTCACCCGGTGCCGTTATGGTCAAAATGGTATTTTTCAGTTTGCTAAAATTTTATTGTAATACGGAAGCATGTTGGGCCTTTTATTTATTTTTTAACATGATCTTCAAATCGGGTTGAATTATAATTAGACGAGCGTTATATAAACCGTGAGTCCTTTGCAAAAGTATGCTCTTGGGATTCATCTCGAGATGACAGAAATTGAAGGATCTCATGTTCATATAATGTTTCTGTTTGATAAATATTAGGATGAAAACGATGATGAATAGTATATTGTGGCATATTTTGTTCTTTAAACATTTTCTAGGGCTAAGAATGCAATTTTATTAAAGATTGGTTGGACCGCGTGGACCGCTTGGACCACATGGACCACATGGGGTTATTATGGTCATTTCAACCTAGAATGGACTTATGTCAACTAATGTTTTTTCGCTGGACTAGGATAGATTATGTTTCACCAAAGTGTACCGGCCCGTAATTTTCCCTTATTTCTTCTTCGATAGATAGGACCAATCTACCAAAGTCGACTGACGTCATTGGACTTTTTCTTTCCTACTTCATTGGTCTGCAATGAAATGAATTAAACTTACTGTACACTTGATTAAAAAATTAGCAACGCAATAACAACTTTTATTAATATCAAAATCAAGATTAACCTGGTTCATATGACCCAATAAAAATATATAGAAAATCTTAAATAAAATAAACCAATCGTATAATAATTTTCTGAATAATATGTCAACAATTGCGGCGATGGAGAATACAATTTTCGTGTAGATCATACATCCCACTCCATCACCAGAAAAAAAATGAATTCAATTCTTACTTAAAAAGAAAAGTAAGACAAATGTAGATAGGACAAACAAATTTGAAAAATGATGCTTGGAGTACAACCTAAAACATTGGTTTGAAAATTTATAAGTAATTCATTGTACTGTCAAGCTAATTCATTGTCTACAAGTACCTAAAATCATCAAAATATACAACCTAATATTCACAAGAGTTGCACAAGCAAGAAGAGGCATGGTTATGTCAAAAGAAACTATCTTCACCGTTAAGAAAGTTAGTATCCAGTGCCTTGGGGGCACCACTTTTCCCAATTTGGGATTGGTTTTATGTTCGAGACTCATTAAATACATTCTCTTCTCTATTTATATATATACTAGCACGTGCTGCACCGCGTAAGGCGCGGTGCCAGTAGGCTAGTTGCAATCTAGCATAATAGCGACTTCTCAAGCGCTAATCTTAAATAAGATCTGAAAGACATAACATAGGCAACATTTTGAGAACAATCTTATTATGGTAAAGTTTCTAAACAAGTGAGGAACAAAAAGAGCTAACAAACTACTTGGCCAAGAGGTAGGACATGTGTTAAATGGAGGAACAAAGCACAGAATATGAGAAAACGAAAACCTAGACAGAACTGCAAGAACAACAGATGAAAAGGAAAAAAACGCTCAACCTAAACTCGACAAGTTGGAACTGCGTACATAAGAAAATAAATGAGAAGCAAAAAGCATGTACAGGATGGAATTGCAGACGCAAGGAAAAAACAGCAATAAGTCTCGGAACCCACCAAATTGACAATAAGGGAATGCAAGAGCTTACACAAACTAATGGTTCATTTCGTGAAATTAAAATAAACACTATTTATATAACATTTCAAGGATTATTATGTATAACCAGCAGTTATTTTCAAATTATGTCCATGACAATGGATACTCATTCATATTAAAGGAAACACATCTTATGTCTTTACAACTACAATCAAATATCAGCCTTTTCATGAAACAATAGGGGAGGAACATCAAAGAAATACCGATCCTTCTCACATCATTTCGGATGCTGTTTTATGGGAGACGATAACATCATAAGCTCATAAAATAAAAAAGAAAAGGTCGAAAAAATATAATATGGATATGTTTAATGGATATTAAAAGCTTGGAGGTCAAGAATCAAGAATGATTTCATTGAGATATGAGATTATCACAATAAATTAAATAAAACGTAGTAGATTAAAGAAATATGAAGCATCATTACTTGAGCAAATGTATATATGACTCGTAAAATCCTAGCATAATCAATTCCGAGCACATGAAGGACAACATCTGCCAGAAGAGGACCCACATCCTACACAAGTTGAAAATGAATGCAAGAGATGAGACGTAAAACCAACAAAAATTGTATGTTGTATGGTGAGTTAATACTTGAACATCCATTAACAAACAGGATTTCATAGAGCATGGCTCATACACTGGGCCAAGTAATTGAGTAATGCTTCTAATACCCAAATATCGAGCGGCCGCAAGTTTAAGTCCCTGTCAAGTGCACAGTGCACTCGGTAAAAGAAAAACACAATAATCAAACTTATCTTTGCAGCTAGAGGTCACGATATATTCATAAGATAGTAATTTAGAAAGACAATTTAAGCACCCATGGTTGCTGATGATGACCAAATTTATGCATCACAAGTGTTGTTTTTTCTAATGGCCAATACCATACTTATTATGGGCGTCGAGCACAAAAGTACTATGAAATCTGGGTCAAGGCATCGTGGGGACATTGACTACAGTTCCATATTTAAATTCTTATATAAAAAAAATGTCACATCCTATCTATTAAAATAAGTGCATAATATAAATTTTTTTGGTCAATCAAGGACTTGATAACTGAAACCTGTCAATTCAATCATGGTTTAAGATTAAATTTCTTCAAAAACCTGAAAGGTGTGTTAGAAACTAAGGTATTTAGTAAAATGTAAATGTTGACCCCTTCCATAATCCAACAGCGAAGAAATACAAACATATTAAAACATTAACGAAACTGAAATCAACTACAAAATTAACACAAACATTATTATACAGAAGGTCAAGTACATAGCATATCGTGACAGAGAGAAACATACACTTACTTTCCAAACTCTATCATGTCTGATGTGATCAGACAAAAAAATCAACAAAAAAACTTCAGAACTAAAATATCTAAGATTCAAATGATAACTTTCACTACTCGAATAGACATCTTATCGATGTGGGAAATGTTTGGATATCATATTGCCACTCTCATGGCTCCCTAACAACTTCACGCTTCAATTCTGTTGTTTTGTCACTGCCTTGGAAGTACATGTATACTTGATGCAGAATCATTCTGAAGCAAGAGCAAAAACTCCGACCAAACGAATTACAGTGTAGAATTGCGTCACAATCTGGAAAATCAATAAGGTAGAGGGAAAATCCCAGGACTGAATAACCCAAAGACTCAGAACCAATTCAAGGAAAAATAGTCTGAACCTAATGAAGTAGAAAACCCGTGGAAATCACAAAACAAAGTTGGTTTTTCTTGTATCAGAATACTGCTATAGAAGAAAGTGCACCGATCCCTTTTGTGCCAGTAAAATCATAAATTTAATATGCTACAGGAATGTAAAGGCTGCGTTCATTGTTAAAGCTAAGCAAGGATTGAAAACTCACCCTAACTATAGTATGACCGCCTATGATGTCTGGCAGGATACATCTGTAAAACCAATATTTATAATCAGACAAACAAAATCAATCAAAAAACTCTGAGGAATAAAATAACAAAGATTCAAATGATAAATTTCACTACTTGAACAGATATCCTATAGGCTCCCGCAATAGCGTTTTGTACTAACCAGAAAAGTAGCTTGGCCAAATAATCCCTTGAAGTGTTAATAGTATCACAAAATCCACCATCATCCATTTTTTGATTGCTCTGTATACTGTGTAATGTCGAGTCACCCAAGATATAATGATAGATGATATCATCATTAAAAAGAATCCACCATGTATTTTGAGCAAGTTGGTGGATGATTTCCTCCACCTCGGGCAATTATGGTCCCGATAATTCACTTACCTGAAGTATATCAACATTGACATGGTTTGGAATTAAAGTCAAGAGATAACTTAAGAGATGTATCAACAACAACAAGATGTTATGACATATCTAATTACAATGACCTCAAATACTATAGCAGATCATTGTTACTCGTGTTTACATTTTCCATAGTTATCTAGTTATTCGTAAAACAGTTGTTTTATCTTGTTCATTTTCGCCTGGCTATACACGGAGATAGCTTCATCAGTTCTCCCCACCACCAAATCACCTAAAAGCTCTTCCCCGTTAATGGTTTTGCTTCATTCTTGTACAAAAATATAGTAACTCTTTATTATTGATAGTGGGAAAGTTTTAATGGACCATGTCCCGTGTTTTCTACATTTATCTTGGGGGTTTTCCACTTATAAAATATGATGATTGATTTAATTTCTACGGTATTAATTTATTTTTCTTCGCAACATATAATTTTTCTAGATAACACAGTATGTTAAAAGATTGCATCAAACACATTAATGCATGTCACAATGAAATTAAAAATCTTTACACACATCCAAAAAAATCCAAGCATGCTACATAAGACTTATGTAACATACAGTCCTAAGGATTAAGCAACAGATTCTATATCAGCTCCTTCATTACAATCAGCAACAGCCAATGTTGATGTCCTTACATTCTTGTACGAATAACGCATTGCAACAAACGTGAAGATGCAGAGGTTACCTGCTGTAATACCAGCCAACAACCAGTAAAAATAGTCGAGCCGGCTGCTATTCAAATCCTTACCGAACCAACTCTTGCCTCCTTTATCCGTTACACGATCCACTAATGTGATCAAAAGACTGCTAACAAAGTTTGCAGCACCAATTACACTAAGGTAAAAGCCTATGCCTAAGCTTCTCATAGAATCAGGAACTTGGTCATAGAAGTACTCTTGCAGTCCCACAAGTGCAAAACCGTCTCCCATACCGATGATTAAAAACTGCGGTGCAAGCCAAAATACACTCATTGAAAGTGATCCCTTCAATGGATTTTTATCCACGATGTTGAGTCTCCTTCTCTCAACCAAGGCTGCCACTACCATAGTCGCAACCGAGAAAACCATCCCAATACCGATTCTTTGGAGAATATTGATGCCTCGTTCATTTCCATTCACTTTTCTGAAGAAGGGAACGAGGATTTTGTCGTAGATTATGACAGAAACTATCATTCCAATAGCGGACAGAGCGAATATGGAAGCTGGTGGGATTCTGAAATTTTGCGTGATTTTAAGGTTCAGAGTTGTGCCTTGTTTTATGAAGAATGTGGAGGCCTGTGCTGCACAGATACCGAATGGTAACGTGGTGAGCCAAATCGGGATCATGTTGATTATAAGCTTCAATTCTTCCACGTTTGTTACAGTTGCAAGTCTCCAAGGATTTGGTTTGCTTGCTGCTAAATCTTGTGTTTCATCAATTATTGCAGCTTTGTCAAGAAACCTGGTGCACAGAAACTAAACTTAATCAGTGTCTCATTCTTATTCTGATCCATGTAACTAAATATATGGAGTTATTTAAAGAATCTTACTTAAGATTCTTGGTATGAAAAAGAAGCCTCCTATTGGTCTTGTCTGATTTAGGAACCTCGTATAGTTGATCCGGTTCTGATGGATGTGTTAGCATAAATGCCCAGCAAGCCAAATGTTGGCCCGATGGGCTTTATGTACCCTAGCCCAATTAGCTAACCACTATAAATATAACCTTGTCTAGGGTTAAAATTCATTCCATTCCATTCAATACACTCATCCTCATAGAAAAGCTGGCATCACACTAGCACTGATGCCGGGCTTGTAGATCTGGTCAGGTTGATTGGACTCGAGGATCACCGTCATCAGATTGATTTCGCTGTTATCGGTAATCCCTTTTCGTGCATTATTTTATGATATTTGCATGTTTATATATGAATCAGGCGCGATCGACCGTCCCCGGGTCAGATCTGTTTATTGTATTTTTCCGCTGCGTTTGGATCTGGCGCCGGGGTACGGAAACCCAACAGTGGTATCAGAGCCAGGTTGCGCTTTGATTTGTATATTCAATAATTAATTTTTATTAGATTGTTTCCCAATCGCTGTTATCGAAATTTGGAATCCGGAAAAATATAGAAAATCGATCAAAAAGAGTTTTAATCGAGACCCAAAAATCGACCTTGTTTGGAAACTGTTTCCGACACCCAACCTTCACCAAGAATTCGGAACAGAAACCATGGCTGGACGCGCACAAAATCGCACAGGGATGTTCGAAACGTTCGCACATCTCTGTTCAGCGGCGGTGTGGCCGTGTCTCGATCCAGCAGTGTCGCGCGCGGAGCCTAAGCGAAGGCTTGCAGTAAATCGCGACGAATGTGCAGGTTGCGGATACGAGATCCCGACGATGGTGCATCCTGTTGTAGCGGCGGCAAAATGTTTGCCGTTGCCATTGACGGGAAGATGTTGGCTGAAGGCTGGCGGCGAGAGGAGGCGGCGGCAGCTGCTGAAATCTAGGGTTTGAGAAACCCTGATTTCAATATGAGAAGATGATGAATAGTGCCTAGGGTTTTAAGATTGGGCAAAATTCGAATTTTCAAATATTTTGGGCCAAATTTCGAATTTTAAAAGTTTTTGGGCCAATTTTTCAGATGTGGCTTGGATATGGTAAAAGAATTTTTATTTTCGGTCCAAATTGTTTGGAGTCCAAAAATTATTTTGGGTCATTTTAGATATTTTATCCGGATATTATTTTTGAAATAATAAATCATAATACTTAATTTATTAAAAATGTGATTTTTAATTTATTAAGTGTAAAATGAAGATTTTACATTCAGTTGAAAATTTAATTAATTAAAAATTGAATGAAAATGTTTCATTTAATTTGTTAATTTTATTTTTGACTAATATTATGATATGAGGTAAAATAGTGATTTTACCAATTAATTGATAATTTAATTAATTAGAAATTAAATGAAAGTGTTTCATTTAGTTTGTTAATTTTATTTTCGATTAATATGATTTAAAGATAAAATAGAGATTTTACCAATTAATTGAAACTTAATTAATTAGAAATTAAATAAAATGGTTTATTTAATTTGTTAATTTTATTTTCAATTAATGATGCGATTAGTGGGAAACGATAGAATAAATTAATTATTGTGCTCTAATTACATGTGATGTAATTAGTACAATTACATATGATGTAATTGTTTAGTTTAATGTTTAATTACATAAGTTGTGATTGCATGATGGATGATTACGGGCCATGACCAATATGTTTAGGTGAATGTTTAGGTTTTTTATTGTTTCATTATAATTGTGTTTTTGGTTATCGGGCCTGCGAGCCTGCTCTCTCTATTTTCTGATGTATCCCACCCCGGATTTGTATCCCTATTCTCTTGTTTGCACGATTTAAATGTAAAATCATTACAATAGTGGGAGATCGAGATTGAAGATGGAGCATCAAGAATCAAGACTTGTATAATGGAAGCAAAAATGTAATAGGATTGCATTACATACCTGCATCACCTTAGACAGACTTGTGATCCACGTATGGCTCACGTGGATCAATTAGGAAAAGGCCGTAATCGTCCATATTTATTTTTATTATGCATGTGATGTATGATAAATGTTTGTTTGTATGTTTTATTAGTACATATGACTGCATGAATAAAACATAGTTGCATGAATCCGGCAATCAAACAAACAAGTACTTGATGAGATTTGAAAATTATTAAATCCCTCTTTTGAATATGATTCAAAATATTTCAATATCAAACTGTAAAGGGAGCTCAAAGGAGTTTGTTGCTTCATGTCTTCCATCAACAGTTAAGCCATGAGACGCTACTTGTGTCAGGTGTCTTGTCTCACCCTCGTGGGGGGCATCTGGCATGGGAAAGCTGTGTGTTTAACTGCCACTTAATTATGGATAGGGTTATGTTAACCTTTAAGATTACTTACCCTCGTGGGGTCTTATTGGCGAACATTACCATCCGTGGGATGGGTTAGTTTGACGTGAGAAGACATAATTGGCCTGCCTCCGTAGGGTTATGTCAATCACGAGACGAATATCTTGGGGGTTGCATATGATGCAATTGTGAGCTACCTTTAGTATCATGAGGTCGGCTGGACCCTCGCCCGGGGCTATCATGAGCTAGTTGGACTCCAAGCCCACTAAGAAAATACGATTTTCCGTTCATTTGTCATGAGGGTGACGAATTCGAAAAATTTAGTGGGAGCATTCAATAACTAAAGTCCATAGTTTTTGAATTAATTAATAATCAAACGGTTTGCATATGTTTTCTGTTTATTCTCAGTATTGTGATTGTCGTGAATCCGATTGCATCAATGCTCGATACAAACAAAGTAACCGCACCAAATTATTCTGATTGATTATTAATTTTAAAATAGTGCTTGCTTCTAAAAGGTTGCTATATACCCTTGGTGGGAGCCTCCTGTTGAAGTGTCTCCCCATTCGTCTCATGAAGAGATCGCCACACTTGGGAAGTGGTGGGACGATGATCTCTCGGCTAGGTGATATATGATAGCATCTATGTCACCAATGAGTTTCAACATAGATATGAGTAACACGCTCACATTGCTAATATTTTCCAACACCTACAAATGTTGTTTGGTGAACGGACGCGATTACTGAGAATCGCAATTTCAAAAGAGCTATTTTCATTTCACATGCGAGATGGGGCTTCGGTCTATGAGCATGGTGTAAGAAAAATATCTCTTGTTGAGAAACTGAAAAATCTGAATGTGACAAATCCTCATTAACTGGCTGTAGATTTGATCTTATAGTAAAAATGTTGGAAACTCATGAGTTCTTGATTCCAAAGGAGAAACGTGTTCTTCTTGTTGAATCTTCTACCAATGGTATGAAGAGTTCAAGGATAAAGAAGAGGAAGGGAAATGGTTCCTAACCTCAAAAGACGAAAAATTATATAGTAGCAACTAAGAATGGAGAGGCATCTATGTTTTCACTGCTGGTCACTGGCGCAAAATTGTAAGAATACCTAGACTAGAAGCGTTCTAGAAAGGGCATGTTAAATGTTTCTATTGGTTCTACTTCTTTGGTATATAAAGCCAGTTATGCTCGCATCTTTGCAAAGAGTTGCATGTGATGAGAAGAAGTAGAGACCCCTAGGAAGGTGAAACCTACCTGAGGCTAAGCATTGTAGCAAGAGTTGTTGCAAAGGCTGTTTGAAACATTTATTTAATATATAATATTGAACTGGTTAGGAACTGGTTTGAGCAATTATTTATTTGTTCTAGATTTAATAATGAACATTATTCCTATTTGGATAGAGAATGATATTCTTTTAAATATGCGAATGTGATTTGCAGTATTTTTAAGAATGCATGTTTTATTGAATCTGGTGAACTTATGAATGATTAGTATGATTATATTCAAAGAATATAAAAAGAATGATAACTTAAATCCAACTTATATTTAGCATGTGCTGAATGTCCATTGAATTTGATTCATATGGACGTATGTGGAGCACTAAATGTTAGTGTAAGATGATGTTGAGTTATCTTAGAGAGAATGTGATTCTCTCCCAGTAACTCTCTAAAGTTACATATTGGTTGAACATAATTCATACAAATGCAGTGACCAAAACTCCATATACGATATGGACTGAAAAATAATCCAAATATAGATTTGATATTGTTCTGTTTATGTGAAGCAGCCAGTGGGAGATGAGTTGGATAGTTGATCCATCTTATGTTATTTTGTGAAAATTTATATTATCAATTGGAGACAAAGTGTTTGTTTCGCAAGTGCAGTCTTTCTAGAGAAAATGTTTCTATTAGAAATGAATGATAATATAATATAACTTGAAAGGGTTCAAGAACCACAAACCACTAGAAAAGTGAAAACAGTAAATTAATTGAGTCAATCACAACCTTTGATTTACACACACCAAGGAGATTTGAAAATGTTTCAAGAGCTCCTGATAGAATGAATCTACTCCTTGAAAGTAGTCAAGAAATAGACCATGGATATGATCCCTGGAATTTCAAGGAGGCGATGTCAGATATTGATTCGGGACATTAGCAAGATGCCATGAAATCTGAAATGGACTCTATGTACTCCAATAAGGTATGGGCCTTAGTAGATCATCTTTGGGAATTGTTCCCATTGGCTGCATGGATTTACAAGTGAAAGCTTGGAGTGGATGGGAAGGTAGTGACCTTCAAAGCTTGACTGGTGAGAAACGGTTATTCTCATAGGCAAAGAGTTGTTTATGAGAAAATTTTCATCGGTTATGATGCTATAGTCTATTTAGATTTTATTAGTTATATCTTTATATTATGAATATGAGATATGAGTAATGGATGTGAACACAACATTTCTCAGTGGTGGCATTGAGGTAGAAATGTAGCAGCCAAATGTGTTTACAACTTCTTGGAGTGAGAAAAATGTTTTCAAACTCCAGAGGTCCATTTATGGGCCTATGAAGGCATCTCGAAGTTTGAACTTCCGTTTTGATAACATCATCAAAGTGTTTGGTTTTGTTAAAAATCCGGAAGTGACGTGTGTGCAAAAGGATTAGTGGGAGCATGGTTACATTTGTGATGCTTTAAGTTGATTATATCATGCTCATTATGAATGGTATTGGATTAATCAATTAAAGCATGATTATCTACTAATTTCTCCATGAAAGATTTGGGAGAAGCATCCTACGTACTTAGCGTAAGGATCTATAGGGATAGATCTAAAGGATGTTTGAGATCTCTCAATCTACGTACATAAACACTGTGCTAAAAGAGTTTGACATGGAATAGTCGAAAAAAAAGGAATTACTTCCCAATATGTCATAGTATTCATCTCTCGAGTCAATGAGTCTTAAAATTGATGAGGAGAGAGAAAAGATGGCATTGGTACCTTATGTTTCGACTTTTAATAGCATAATGTATGCTATTTTATGTACTTGGCCTGATGTATGTTCTTAGAGTAATGAACGGACATCAGACAGATCCCGGTGAAGGTCACTGGAAAACTGTGAAAATAATCCTCAAGTTCTTATGAAGAACTTATGTTATGTTCATGGTTTTTGGATCTGTAAGTGGAGAAATAAAAGTTGAAGGCTAAGCTGATGCTGGTTTTTAAATTGGATGTAGATGATACCATATCGATGTTCGGATTTGTATTTAAGCTCAATGATGGTGATGTCTCTTGGAAACGTTCCAAGCAAGACATCACTTTGGATTCCACCACTGAAGCTGAATACATTGCAGCATACGATGCAGCAAAGAGGCAGTTTGGATAAGACATTTCATCCAAGAGTTGGGTGTAATTTCTAGTGCAGTTGACACAGTCTCTGTGTACTGTGACAACATTTGAGCTATTATGAATAGCCAATATCTCATCAGGATCCAAACATATATTGAGAAAATACTATCTAATGAAAGAGATGGTATACGCGACATTATTATCGAGAGAATCGCTTCAACAGAAAAATATAGTGAATCCACTGACAAAGCATTTACAATGATTGGTGTCTGTTAGACATCTTGGGAATATGGTCTTAAGACACATGAGTAGTTGACTTTGGGAAAGTGAAAGATATTGTTGTCATACATGATTAAGTAAATCAATAGTTGATTGATTGTACCTGTAATCTTATTATGACAGATCTTTGTTTGAATATTAATATATATGGCACTTCTTCATCTGTTTACCCATGCATCTTGATGCATTGATGAAGTCCTTGAGATTGCTATAGTCCATAGAATGTGGTTACGCATATGATGGTGACCATGAAATACATTCTCGACTGTGATTTCTAAATGTTCCTGGTCGATGAGCCTTCGAGAATGGGATATCGATATATGCTCGTTAGAGACTGGTATTCATGATGTGTCTATTGTAGTGCGCCGCGTTTCATCGGCGTTGGCTTGGAGAAGTCAGCACACATGAATAGGTGCTCATTAGGAATGAGTTCACTGAACGACCCTACTCGGAATTCTATAAGTGGTTACCATTTGTCGAGTATAGAATTTCTAGTCATAGTTGTGCACCATTACTCCTCATGACCCGAGGCGTCATTGAGGTCTTGATAGATAGCTGTGTACTTTGATTTAATGACTGATCACATGTGGGTCATAAAGTCATTATTTTGGGTATTCAGTGATGCTGTCAGAGGCCAATGATTGTCGTTGGGGATTCACCACTGGTCTTGATGAACCAGGATGTCCTATGTGTTTTTCTGTATATGATTCAAGGAATCTCTGGCCAGAGTGGGTAGTGCTTGTGAAAAAAAGAGTTTTTCATATACGCACACAAAGAATCATATAACGTGAAACAAATACATAGTTATTGAAATCATAAGGGGCCTCGACCAACCAATGCCCTTGATTCAATCGGGACATATTGAGTGAAAGGAATGTACTGCACGCTAACTATGGCTGACAGGTTCTCGTACGTTGCTAGTCATTTGTATCTAGGTTTTCGTGAAGCGCAGATGCTAGACGCTACCCACGATCGGTAGGTTCATACTGGAATTATATTTCGGTAATTGTCTATTAAAGGAGTTTAATTGACAATGGGGCATTCAGGGTAAGCCCAAAGAAGTTGTTTGACTTCTAAAATCACAAAAGTTGTGATCCTACTGCTATGATACACTTGAGCCTCGCTGGGTCACAATCAACCGGCCGCCGATCTATTGATGAGAATTGAGACTTAAATGTTAAGTGCTCAAATTGAGTGATTTAGAAGAGATGAATTTAATTTCTGAAAGCTCCTCAATTTAGTGGAGTTCTATATTTGAAATTGTTTCATTTATAGAAAGTTCTAAAATTAAATCATTTGATATATTTATGTCTCATAATTATGTACATTGGCAGTACATCAAGTTGTTCAATTAGATTGAGTTACTTGGATTATGAGTTTGTAGTTTTGTGTTGGCTTTTGGGCAAGTGGGAGATTGTTAGCATAAATGCCCAGCAAGCCAAATGTTGGCCCGATGGGCTTTATGTACCCTAGCCCAATTAGCTAACCACTATAAATATAACCTTGTCTAGGGTTAAAATTCATTCCATTCCATTCAATACACTCATCCTCATAGAAAAGCTGGCATCACACTAGCACTGATGCCGGGCTTGTAGATCTGGTCAGGTTGATTGGACTCGAGGATCACCGTCATCAGATTGATTTCGCTGTTATCGGTAATCCCTTTTCGTGCATTATTTTATGATATTTGCATGTTTATATATGAATCAGGCGCGATCGACCGTCCCCGGGTCAGATCTGTTTATTGTATTTTTCCGCTGCGTTTGGATCTGGCGCCGGGGTACGGAAACCCAACAGGATGCGCTTGATTTCTCTTCAAAATAGCTGCAACAAGAACCTGCAGCATCGGTGTTAAGGGACTTCCAGCGCCCCTTCGAAATCGATAAAATGGCCTTCCTACGCAAAATATCACTATGCTAAAGACCATCACTGCTGTAAGAATGATATCTGCGGCAGCCCAGCTAACATGGTCTTGGACGTACACGATTACGGTTACGCCAAGTATCAGTCCCGAACAAAGCCCGAAATTCCACCAATTGAAGAAGGACATTTTCTTTTTCCTTTCTTCAGGGTGATCTTCATCAAACTGGTCAGCTCCAAAGCTCTCGAGAGATGGCTTGTGGCCTCCAGTGCCTATTGAGATCAAATATATAGCAAGGAAGAAGAAAATCTCGTGGATTTTTCGAGGTTCTTCGCACGTTTCTGAGTCACACGCTTTCAAGCCGGAGATTACTCGTGACATTGTCAAGACAAGCAAGCCCTGTTTTCACATGAAAACACCAACATTAGATCACGAGGTTGTATAAATTCTGTTAGCTTATCTGAACTGAAACTAAAATTTTTTTTCAAGAAGATTAGTTACCACGACATAAATGATGGATGAAACTAGAACGGTGGAGAAACGACCAAGGTATGCATCGGCTACAAACCCACCGAATAGCGGCATCATAGTCGTAACACCAGACCAGTAATTAACACTCTTTGCTGCTGTTTTCAAATCTTGATGCATCACCTTTGTAAGATATATGATTAAACTTGTTGCAAGTCCGAAATAACTCAACCTCTCGCTAAACTCAATACCTGCCCACAAAGAACATAAGTGAATTTTTTATAAATTTAAAGAACTTAATATTAAATTTCCCTAGAAGGATATATTCTTAGAGCTGCTTAAAAATCAAAATACAGCAGCTATGTTCTTTGTTCATTAGTATATTATTATATGATTTCTTGGATTAGTCTTTACCTATAATGAAAAGGGATGCCTTCCATGCACCAGTGGATACCCGGAGAGGTACACGTCCTTTATGATCAAACGAAGAATCACATACCCATGCTTCCGAATCCATAGCTACAGATTCTTGTTTCTTTATTTGCTCCAACTCCATTTTTCCAAAAAATTCTTGCCTAAAAGATGGCTATTAGTTTGCTTATGTTTTCAAGCTTGCTTGTTTCTTCTTATATAGGGAAAGATTCCAAAGTTTTTAGGTGAGTTAGTTTAAATTTTTAAGAATTACTGTTTGCCAAGATCATGGTTTGAATTAACATATAGTAAAAATAAATAATGTCAATGTCTCAATGATAATGATACATAGTGAGAAAATATTTGATTCCTCCAACTTTGTTAGCAGTCACTGTTGGTCCTTGCCAAGAGAATAGCATTCATTCTCCAGTTTAAAATTAATCTTGCTTTTGGATCAAATTAAAGTGGATTTGATAATTATTGCTTGTGGACACACAAACTCCAAAAATGAACAGAATATGTCCTGCTCAAAATGCCGATACTGTAGTTCACACAGCGTACTTTAATTAACTATATCTCCCTTTTCATCCACGACTTTTAAGTTCGAAAAAAAGTTAGTAGATGATCCACGTTTGGCCCTAGTTAAATTAGTCGAATATCGAATGTTATTCGTTGGGCACAAGGGATGACCCAATTAGGATTTCTGTTTATTACTAGACGATCCACATGTAAGAGGAATCGATGAACTAATCAAGTTGCTTGAACTGGAAAGTCATCCTTTTCAAGTTGTGTGGTAGGTCTGAATAAGAGCATTCGTGTCTCAGGTTCATTCTAGGCTTGTCAGTCAAGACTTTGTGATTGGGACATAAACTTCTTTTCCTTATTTTTCACGAGTTATATGTGAAAGACGGATATATAGTAATTCTCAAATTGTCAAACGTAGTAATTTGAATGCACAGTAAATTCTCAAATTGTCAACATAAGAGTACTATGAAAATGAAGCATAACATACATTAATTTTATTTTTCATCCGATGATAACAACAATTAAGTTTTTAATCTCAATAGATTGGGATATGCTATATAAACTATAGAAATAATCAAGTCGGGTCACATACAATATTAAGTCTTCTTCAAAAACTTCTTTCGGTCGAATATCTTCATTAATCCCTTAGAGCTCCTTATATTATACCATATATATAAGTGGGGAAGAGGTTACTGTTCCCATGAACAGTAACCTCTTCCCTTTTTGCCCTTTTTTTTTTTTGTTATTTTCTTTTTTTTTTGTTATTTATAATTTTGTTCAATAGGTTATTGCCCTTCCCTTTTTTCCCTTTTTTTTGTTATTTATTATTTATTCAATAGGTTATTGTTCCTGTGATATTTGGCCGTCGCTTTTTTATTTTTAAAAATTATTTTATTTCCTTTTCTTTTAGTTTTTCATTATGTTTTGTATTTTTTTAAAATATTCGGCATGATAAATTTCTGATAGATTGCAGGTCGTCGATTTTGCTTGTTTATGTACATTTTGATTTTTTTGCTTACCTACAATCTATTGTTGATATATGGTATTACCTTTGTTTTATTCAATAGGTTATTGTTCCTGTGATATTTGGCCGTCGCTTTTTTATTTTTAAAAATTATTTTATTTCCTTTTTCTTTTAGTTTTTCATTATGTTTTGTATTTTTTTTAAATATTCGGCATGATAAATTTCTGATAGATTGCAGGTCGTCGATTTTGCTTGTTTATGTACATTTTGATTTTTTGCTTACCTACAATCTATTGTTGATATATGGTATTACCTTTGTTCAAATATTCCTTTAATGTGTAAGGAGATTATATCAAAACCCTTGACCCAATAGTGCATCCCTCTTATCTCAATTTTTAAAATTTAAAATGTTTTCTTTTTTTTTTATTTAGAAAAAGCCTTGTTGATTTTGTCAAGTATGAATTAAAAATAAAATAGATAGTTTAAAATAGATTTTTGTCGTGGCAAACTTTAATAATACTTTTTTATGTGAACTTATTAAAAAAAAAAAGAGTTAACAATAAGTTTTCGTTGTGGCAAACTTTAATAATAATTTTTTATAAAATATTCGACATAATGAATTTTTGGTAGATTACAGGTCGTCAGTTTTGCTTGTTTGTATACATTTTGAGTTTTGGCTTACCTACGACCCGTTGCTAATATGTGATTGTTCTCGGTTACCTTTGTTATGATGTTTGGCATCAAAATTTCCCTTATTGTACAAGGAGATTATATCAACAAAATTAGAAAACATTAAATTATGATAATTATATATTACTTGTTTGATAATAATTTGAGATGTCGCATTTACATTCATTTTGTCAGAAAGTATATAAATAATTATAAAAGTAAGATGATTAATTAATCATGAGGCCATAGCAAGTAATATGAGAGCAATATCCTAAAATAACAATGCAACTACAACAATGAATATAAACTATAATTCCTCTTATGAGATGCTCGCTACTGCTATGAGAAATCGAACACATATCTGCATTATGAAATGAACCATCGTCATTTTGAACACTCTTGCGAACAACTTTTGATTGTTTTTTTGGAGTTCATTGAGATTTACTTTTATTGTGATATCTGATGTCATCTACTACTGTTTCGTAGATGACTTTTGTTTAGAGAGTCTATTAGGCCCTACAAGGATATCATATGACAACTCTTGCTATGGTGTGTTGTTGGGGAAGACTTTTGTTTACTCCAACCTATTTGATTTTATACACGTACGATTTTGTATGTTTAATGCTTATGAACTATCTTTTTATTCTCTAGAACTGTCTGTTGAACTTGTGTCGACGCTTTATTGGACATATATACCAGATTATAAGCTCACTGGCACCACGCCTTGCGTGGTGCCAAATTAACTAGTTTGTATATAACTTCAAATCATATCTTTCTTAGTAGTCCCATTGCTCTATTGAAAGAACCGAAATCCATGAACTTTACTCTCCTACATCGTAGTGACCAAACCATCGTAAGTCACTTTCTTGCGTCTTCTACCTAGGAATGGCAACGGGGCGGGTATGGGACGGGTTTGGCCAATCCCAGGACCCGCCCCGCTACACATAAAACCCGGACCCGCCCTGCCCCGCTTAGTCCCGCGAACCTGACGGGTTTACCCGCCCCGCCCCGCCCCGGGTTCCAGAATTTTTTTATTTTTTATTTTTAAAAAAAAAAAAATTAGTTAGAAATCAATATTAAAACACAAAAATTGAGTTTTGTGATTAAATTTCATGTTTTCTCTACTAAATATTTTATAATAAACATTGTAAAACTATCTTTAAGCTACTAAATATTTATTAATTTGCTCATATTTCCTTCAAAATGTCCAACTTCTTTAACATTAACACATGAATTTTGATATAAAATTAAATAATGACACTTTATGATTCAATCAAATAAGTAAAATGTATAATCAATATCTAATTTTTTTTTTAAAAAATAAAAATGTATAGCGGGGCGGGTCCGGCCAATCCCGGAACTCGCCCCACCCCGCTTCCAAACTCGGTTGAAGCGGGTCCAGACCTGCCCCGGTGGGGCGAGTTCAATGTGGTTCCGGGTTTGGACCCGTCTCATTGCCATCCATACTTCTACCTATACACGTCAAACATATTTCAGCTAGAATGTCTTAGTTCCTTATTTATATATCATGGTTATCATACATCCAACAGAGCATACGCATCTCTGACACACTAACTTTTTGGCATAATTCTTCATGGATGCCCAGCATTACGTCTCATATAACATTACAGGCCTGATAGAGTTCTATAAAAAATTCTTCAATCTCAGCGGGATATATAGACAATATCTTCTCTAAAATATATAGAATACAGGGAGAATTACATTTTATTCTTATCAAAATTTAAAAATTTGCTCAAAGAACTTGTGGGGATGAAGTTGACTTTCATATTACGTTGTATGAAATTCAAATACCTTTTCTTCAACCATATTCACCTTAATTTATGAGTGCAAATGATTTTAGGTTGATTCGATATCCAGAAATTTTATGAGATCTAAGTCGAGTTTGACTACGAAAAATCGAGCTTCAACTCATCAAGCTCAAAATGTAGAAACTCGAGCTTTAGTCGAACTTTTCAGCTCTACTCACGAGCTCGGTTATAAATTTGCTCTCGAGCTCCAATAATGGATTTTGCTGGCAACCTTAGTTCATCACACATTCACAAGTTTTATCTATGAATGTAACATTAAGACCTTATACAATAGTATAATATATTAATTTTACTCACGAACTCAAAAACTACAACTAACATCGAGCTTCATCTTGTCAAAAAGCTCAAGGTCATGAGCTCTAAAAATATTAACCTTGTTTGAGGTTGAATCGAGCTATCTCGTTAGTGATAAGTGTAATTTTTACATTCATTTTGCTATGAATTTCAGTTATTTTGATAGTGATTGTGGAACATTATTATGTTTTGGCTGTTATTTTTGCTTGTTTCAGGAATCTAGGTCCAAGTGTGAGGGATTGAAGAAAATAAACCAAATATGGATGAAAAGGACTCAACTGAGCCAAAACGTTCAAAAGAAGGAAGAAAAAGCTCAAATGATGAGATGGAGCAGTGCACGATCGATCCTGAAGAAGAGCCCGATAAATCGGGCTTCACAGAAAGAAGTGAAGAAAATTTGGCCAGAACGCGATCGATCGGACACCAGGCGCGATCGACCGCGTGTGGAAGGAAATTGAAAACAAAAACAAAAATTGCTACAGCACGATCGGTCGGACACAAGGCGCGATCGATCGCCCGTCACAGAAGTTTTCAACAACCAAATTGTCCAAAGAGTGATCGATCGCATGAAGAGCACGATCGATTGCGCCAAGACAAAATTTTCGGATTTATTGTAACATCCACCACGAGTCGCAATTAGATCATTATGACTATTTCAATTATTAAACATGACTTAAGCTCAAGTGAATATAAAAATCCTAACTCAAATCATAGTACATCAGTCGTAGTTGACCTAACATCTCACAATAAATTATGTAAATCTTGAGTTGTATTAAACAGATACGGAATCGTTTGAATACGGCAAGTAGGCCAGGACAAAAACCCAAACTATAACTTGCACCTTAATAATATGTAAAATTATGACATGGAAATCAATGATGTGTCAAATGGAATTATTGGTAAGAATGTTGTGAGACTAATAAACATGTCCATAGCCCTTAGGAGTGACCAAACGAACCTATCGAATTAATCATCAAAATCGGAATACAAAAAAAAGGATATATGTAGAAGAGCTGCCCCGAATGCCTACGGCCTCTAGGCCAATGCCTGAGGCATGTGCAGGATGGCCTGTAACACCCTATGACATGCCTAAGGTGTGTGCTGAAAATAGCACATAACGCCCCGAGGTGTTCGCTTAGAGCTCTCTATATGGTGTTACGCTTGACTAGGGCTAGGATATGCTATTAATACAAACCTAGAGCATGCTATGATAGTAACTAGTAACCTACTCGGGCGGCAGGAACATGCTGGGGTGCCATTAGCCTTGCCGTAGTTAGGTGATAGACTGTGGACTAAGATAAGAGCAAATCAAGATCATAGAACATAGTAAGGAAACTACTGTAGCAACAGACATGACGCTAGATTAGGAAATATTACTACGCACACCTAGAAATAAAGTAAGCTAGGGGCAAAATCAGAACATGCTAGGACAATGGCAATAACCACTAGAAATAATACTTAGCTACTTATTTTTCCAATCAAGCCAATAACTAGAGTTTTGGCCAACTCCTACGTGATGTTTGGTTCTACTCAACTATCGGGAATTTTAGTTAGACACAACTGTTTAATATCAAAATAATATTGTAAGTTAAAGGATGATATTGAATTATATTAAATATAATATTGAAACACGATATCATAATCTTGTAGTTATAATCGTGTGACCCTAAGAATTGAACTTATATACTTTATAATTATGTTCAATTTGTGCTAAAACAGTTGGTTGTGGTTCCTTCAGCCCATTTCTCTTATACAGGAACTACACTTCTATTTTGAAGAAAAAATGTTTTAACATTATAGGCTGAGTTTTCTACTTTGTCTACCATGCACTTGCAATTCCAATCTAAATATCTGGAGATGCAAAATTAGAAAACATGAATGAGGGATAACATGTCATTAGCGTCATTGTCAACAATCCTATGATTATAGTTTCCTTTTCTATTCCAGTGATTTTACGAGTCTCATTTGCGAATACCACCAAACCAAATTGAACGAATGACAATCCATTTGAAACTAATGTGAAAACTTAGAAGAAGCTAGCACGTAATTACTCATTGTCATTTCTATGGTGTGTATAATGATCTGATTCTTGCATTATTTGTGTTGTAATCAGGGAAATACACATTTTATCGTTATTGTCAAAGTTATATCAATTGTTTGATGAAATTTGAAAAGGAATATTGTTTAGTGGACGATGCATTTGGAGTTATTTTATAAAGTTTGTCTTTGATTTTGCATAAATGTACACACTATCATTAAAGAAATGAAATATTGATATATGAAATCTTCTTCCTTTGCATCAATTAAAACCAGTATCATGATAAATCACACTTATGTACAATTGGTGTTTATGTGCTCGATCAATTTTCTAACTTTTTGGTGTTCATTGAGTTTTCTTTATGATGATTTATTAAATTATTGAGAAGTTAAATCAGATTATTAATGGATGCATATGCCTCATGTATGAAATGAATGGTATAGCTTATTTTAATGTTTATTTTAATTTTTTTTTGCTGAAATTGGTTTGGGGTTTTCTTTAATTTGGCATAGTCTTTTTTAATAATTTGTTATCAGTGTGTATACTATATATGTAGTTTGATGTTTAGATTAGGGATGGCAATGGGGCGGGTCCAAACCCGGACCCGTATTGAACCCGACCCACCGGGGCGGGTCCAAACCCGCTTCAACCGGGTTTGGAAGCGGGGCGGGGCGGGTCCTGGGATTGGCAGAACCCGCCCCGCTATGCATTTTAAATTTTTTTTTTTTAAAAATTTAATATTGAATATACATTTCACTTCTTTGATTGTACAATAATGTGTTATTGTTTAATTTCATATCAAAATTCATGTGTTTATGGTAAAGAAGTTGAACATTTTGAATGGAATAAAAACTAAATAATAAATATTTGATAGTTTAAAGATAGTTTTACGATGCTTATTATAAATATTTACTAGAGAAAAACATTAAATTCAATCTCAAAACTCAATTTTTGTGTTTCAAATTAATTTCTACCAATAATTTTTTTTTTATAAAAAAAAAATTGTTTGCGGGGCGGGTAAACCCGCGAACCCGGCGGGTCTAAGCGGGGCGGGGCGGGTATGGGTTTTATGTGTAGCGGGGCGGGTCCTGGGATTGGCCAAACCCGTCCCAAACCCGCCCCGTTGCCATCCCTAGTTTAGATACCGAATAATCCTAATTTTTCTCCATAAAATTCTCCGTTTTTACATTTGTTTATATGTAAGATAATATATTGTATTGAAAAGTTGGAGGACTTTGTGTGATCATGATAGAGGCAAGATTTTCTATTTGATATATGAGGACTTAATGTTTGATAAATACCCCTGAAGCTTTTGTTTCAAATCTGATTTGCATTGTTCTCATGTTTTTTTATTACTACTGTTAAAGCATGAAAATATGAGTGACTGTTTATACAAATCCAAAAGATCCATGCATCCGGAATATCAAAAAATGGAGAAACTGACTCATTAATGTTATATTTTAATCGATCGTTGGTCTTTGTCATGCTAAGCTTCTGCTTTTATATATATTTTTTTGTTTTTGAAACATAATTTCATGTTTAGTTGAGCTCTTGCGTAATAGAATAAGCTATGTTTCACGTTGTAATGACGACTTTTAATGATTATTCTTTTCCAATATATTAAGGAACTTGACCAAGTATCTAATTTATTTAATTTGAGTAATCAGGTTGCTTAAAATTGGTCTTGCATTTTTTTCTAGCTAATGAATTTTTTAGTGTCAAATTTTGCTGTTGAAAATCAGTCTTCTTATTGCTAATGCATTTTTTAGTGTCAATATTTAGAGAAGCATACCCACGTGAACAAACATTAATTGTTTGAAAGATAGCCTCAGAACACAATTTAATGTCATACTTTCTTCATTCTTTATGTTGCCATATTATGTTAGAGCTATTATCTTGAAGTTAGATTTAAATTAAACACTGTAATTTAATACAACTGTTTGCATATGTTTACCATGTAGATAAGAAGGAAGAACTTTGGGCTTGCTTCCATGGAACAAACTTTCAAAGCAATGATAACAGTCAGTATTTTTACTTGGTTTGTAATTTTTTTTTTGTGAATTATTGCTTTATTTTTGGTTTGGGATTTATACTCTTTTGTATGTGTATGGGATTTCCAAATGCATATCTAAATATTGAAAGAAATGGATAATATAAATGAGGACGAATGGAACCCGAAAAATATTATCAACAATCTATTGTTCAACTCACAACGCAACATTTTATGATTTTTCTATTTTTTTCACGATTAATTGTTATTCATTTGTTTTCTTATATATAGTTTTAAGTTTTGTTTTAATCCTTTTTTTAAGATGAGAATAATATATAGAATCTCTACGGAGTGGGCATCTCTTCGCTTAGTATCCAAGGACTAGACAGAGTGAACACTCAAAAGATCTAGTGTTGCTGGAAGATTTGCTGGAGATACATTTATACCCGTGACATTCAAGTTAGAAGGATATTGAGTATAATGAACTTTGATACTTGAAATTATTCTTTATCTTCGTATGTATTTGTAGAAAATAATATTACCACAATTTGAAATATGAGCGGCAATATTATATCCCGCCACCACTAGGCACTGTGGACATCCGGCTAGCTTTATTATCTCATCGAGATGCGGAGATGCAGTTGGATAGAAAGAGTTGTTTTGCCCAATCAACGCTCATGAACAAGTATTAGGATGAAATATATAATTGAGGATGAAAACAATCAAAATCTATAAGCTTATACAATATTTTGTTAAACACAATCAACGTGTATACCTAATGTGTTATGTTACACGCGCAATGCATATGCGTCGTCCGCTCGTATTAATTAGTGCCTGCTATATTTACAATATTTTTCCATAAGATAATTTTGGTTTTAATTAAAATAGAGTAGTCAGATCATAACATAGCACCAGTGGTCTAGTGGTAGAATAGTACCCTGCCACGGTACAGACCCGGGTTCGATTCCCGGCTGGTGCATGCAGTCGTTTTGTTTTTGAAAACTCGAAGATCCGGCTGTTGGGCCCAATTATTTTAGTCTTCAGAAGAGAATTTGGGCTCCTTTTTAGCCCAATAGCTAGGCCTTCTTCTTATTAATATCCAAAAATATAACGTAATTGTCATTCTGACTTGAAGACCAAGAAAGTGCTCGAATTTTGCTCACAGCAGAGACGTTCAACAGTCGGCGTAGAGGAAATCATGGTCAGCGAACAGTCGCTATTGGCGGTGATACGAGCGGCGCGGCCGTCGTTTCGGAACCCGCTTGACAAAGCCGCTTTCGCCGTGCACTCAGCCTTTGTTGCCGCCGGATATGTCCTTCACGACACTGGTCCTTCCGCCTTCGCCGACAACGCCATTTCCTCGTCCTCCACTGGTAATTCACCTAAATTTCTCTCCGATTGATTAAAAATTTAGCAAATACTTTACTTTGAACTCCTGTGGTTGGTTCTTTTCCTGATCTTTATATGTTATTGTGTTTAATTTGAGAAGACGAGGTAGGGATAGAGAATTGGAACGCGATTGAAGACCACTATGCTTTTGTGTATTCTTACCCTGATAAGGATTCGAAGAAAGTGCTGATGAAGTGTCTTGCGATGAATGATAGTCTAATGGTTGATGTTTTGAAGGACGGGGATTCTGAGCTTCGTCATATTGAAATCGAGTAAGTTAAATTGATGTAAACTTCAAAGCGTCCGTTTTTACCTGTATAGAAAGGGTGTTTATTGTTTGCTGTTGTAGCGTCGGAGAGTTTGTGGAAGATAATGGGGGGGACAAATTATGCTTCCCAGTTCAAGAATTTGGGGAAGCTGGTAGCGGCAGTCAATAAAGAAATTTTAGGTAAACTGGATGGTTCTGTGGCCACAAGTTCATCTAATCAACCTTCAAGGTACTTGATTTGTGGTCATTTTCATGTTTTCTATAAGTTGAATCTACTAACCGACGCATATTGGGGGTGCTCACAGCACTCTGGTGCTTGTTTTGGATAGGATAAAGCTTTTTGCGCTAACTGATAATTGTAAAGTGGAATATACATGGATGGGATTGGCATAAAGATTATGCACTCTTATAGTGTACAATGCAGCAGTTATTCTATTTTTTGTATTTAAGAAGTTGTCTCGTGTTTTTAGATAAACATGTTCAAATTATATGGCTGTAATCGTGTGTGCATTTTATTAAGAAACTTTTGGTCATTGCAAGTGTTTGTTTTGCATCTTAGCTAGATGTAGTTAAAATTCACCTTTTGTTGGATTAATCTACCTCTGATTCGATTTTGCGTCATGTTTCTAAGCATGCATTGCTCTTTATCCTTACAAAATATTTTTTGAGGTTCTTAGCTACTTGGTTTTCAGTTCTGGGACAAGTTTGAGAGACGACAGGGATAGACCCATGACAGGAGTTGATGATCCTGAAGATCCTTATGTTTATCCTCCTCCTTCAGGGTATTTTTCACAACTCTTTGATGAACTATTTTTACTAACATAAACACTTCTGATAGTTTTTCAGTACTTTATCAACTCTGGTCTTAGTTAATGTGGCACTTCATCAAAATTGCTGTCATACTTAATTACTTGACAATATTTTATGTTTGTTTCCTCTTGTAAATAGCTGCGACTTGGGGAGACGTGGCAATATAAATGCCTTCGGTCGAGCCACAATTAAAAATTATCTTTTGTAACAGTTATATCAAAATCCATTTTGGTTACAGCTTGCATTCTTCGGAAAGGGCTAGTTTAAATTGCTTCCTATCACCATAACAAGTTGAATTTGTTGGGAATCTGATGCTGACCTGCAAATTTGTGTAACTAATGTTATTAATTAAATCTTGAGATCTTGAATCAAATTATTTAACCGATGCTTAAATTATATTCAAGGTTTTTAACTTTTTTTAGTAGAACGCTGAAGGTTGTATATTTAGAGAACATGCAATGCTGATGTTGAAACTACTAAATGCCTTTAGTTTTATTATCATTTTCGTAATGACAGTGAAATTTAACTATGTGGTTATGCTAATGGATACTTGTCGTATTTTGTGTTTATGCTCGCAATGATAGGCAATATTGTATTTCTCTCTTATTCTCTGTAGATTTATCATTCCTCCAATTCCTGGTTACGGTTCCGGTTCCGGTTCCGGTTCCGGTTCCGGTTCCAGTGATCTCTTTCCGGGGCCTGGGGCTGGAATATATCCCACCAGGTTTGTAGTTTTCTTTTCTTTGTTTCATCGTCGTTTAAATGTGGCTCCTCTCTGTTTGCAAGTTGTGCATGTCAATGGTTATAACTTGGCTGTACTTCATACAGGGGTGATGTTGGTGGTGGAAGCATGCTAGTAGGTCTGTATGTAGTGTCATTATAAAATTTCCATCTGGGAAATAGCACTTTTAACATTAGTCTAATAGAGTTTTCATACTCATGTAGGTCCCAATGACCCAAGGTTCTTCGGTGGAAGAATCGGGGCGCCCGGCTGGCCTGGAGGTCTACAGTGAGTGCTTCTCCCTTTCCTTTATTCGTGTTTCTTTTGTGTGTGTTGGTTGGATGCTGATTTATTTTACGGATGCAGGGGTGTGCCACCTGGTGCTCGCTTTGATCCATATGGACCTCCCGGTGTGCCCGGTTTTGAGCCTGGTCGGTCTGCGAGGTAATTTTTAAACACATTTTAATGTCTGGAATTTGTTAGGACATTTTTTAAACAGTAAGTTGTGGGATTGGAAAAGATACATATGCTGCAAACCTCAAATTTGTTGGGTTGACATCACAATTTTCCTCGTCAGAGTATTCGTGTTTCTTGTTGTCCCCTCGTCTTCTTATTTTATGCATTTCACTATCAAAAAAATATGCATTTCATTATCCGAAGTATGATGCTTTGCTTTTCGAATGCATTGCAGAAATCCCAGGAAGCCATGGGGAGGAACACACCCGGATTTGCAGCACTTTCCCGATGGCTCGGATTATATCTAGAGATGCAAAGACTATGAGGCAGAAAGAGGAATAACTTATCTTCTATTATCGCGTTGTGTGTGTGTAAATGAGCGTACTAATATATTTTGATTGTATAATTTCTGAGCTTCTGCCGCAAGTATGATTTCAAGTATTTGATATTTCAAATTTTGCAATGCATTCATTTAGTTTCCCTTTCCATTTTTCACCTAGCTTTCAATGTCACATATTTTTTGATGAAAATCACTTGGCAGTCGATTGATAGAAGACATATTACAACCGTATGTTGGCCAATTCGGATATATAGAAAAATTTCGCTTAATAAAATGTTTTATTATATATGAGTTTTATAATAAAGTAATTACTTCTTAAAAAAAAGCTTGTATGCAAAGGTACCTTTCAGGGTATTTGACAATGAATCTCATGTGGTTTTCAAAATATACTGAACGAAGGATTCTCTTTGACAACAAAAATGAAAAATGAATTTATTTTTTCAACATTTAAAGGGATCACACATGTAAAAACAAGAAACTATCTAATATTATTGGTGATCTCATCGAATAACGTTGCAATAAGTTAATATCGACTAAATTAAATATAAATTGAGGTACATGTAGTAAATATTCATTAGTATGTGAAATTCATTCAAAATATACTGTTTTGATTGATATCTTCTTAGAGATGGATAATATTTTGTATACTACATCAACTTCATTATGAATCTTCTCGTTCTGTACAAGTTGTACTGCTCTTCGGACTAATGACAAATGGTTTGGGTTTTAACTTTTTTGGCAACTTTAATCGATAGAAATGGACTATAAAGAATAAAATGATTAGAACTTCTTTATTATTCAGTTAATCTCTAGATTAACTTTGCTTCTTGGCTATTTGATATTAAGTGATGTTCATGTCTTTGCAAGGCGTTACAAGAAATGACAAGATGCAAGGAATTAATGGGAGGATAAATTTCTAAGACAAGAAAATCTAAAGTGTAGTTGTATTGTAAATAATATACAATTAGAGTGTGTTTGCAAAAGCTTATTCAAAGTACTTCAATATTATGTTTAATTAAAGTTGAAAAATGTTGCTTTTAAGCAAAAACATTGAGTATTTGTTATTAAAATAAATAAATAAAAAGTAGATTAATTAACCTCAATGAATTACAAATTTTCATATGTCCAGCTTTAAGCAGTCAAAAGTATCTCCTGACTTGATTCTCTACTTTTGTTTTTACCTGCTGTTTTTTTAAGAGAAGCCAGAAAGCAAACATAATGCCTTAAGTCAACTATTGCATCAGCAATCAACCTATTCAATTGCAAGACTTGAATAACAGAAGCAATGGAATCAAATACTCAAAATCTACTTTTCTGGTCTCAAAAATATATAAAGTTCTGATAATCATTTGCTTAGTTTTTAGATGGTTCGTTTAATTCAGAAATAGTAAATGTTCGTTGGAAACATTATCTCGATCCAATTATTTATATTTTATTATAAAATCTCGAATAGTAAATGCTTGTGTGTCGAGTATGGATATCGATATGGTTCCTATACATGGAAAACAATTGAATAACTAACCAACTTCGGTATATGATTATTTTATCTATTAATAATCCATAAAATAACTATACACTAAAATAACCAAAATATAAAATATTCGAAATACTCAACATACCTTTATTGTAACAATTATTCTTATTAGCGATAATGTATAGAGTAATTACGCTAACATTACTTGAAAAGTCGTTCTAGTTAATTATAAACAAATTCGTAAAACATTTCCCCCATAAAAATTATTAATTTTAATCTAAATTCTCAATAATTCTACGTTAATCGACTTTACCTCCAAAAAGATATTATAAGAAACAGTTGTAAATATTATTCTCACTTCTAACAAATTTAGAAGTATGAATAAAACCGTGTAAATTATTTAAACCATTTTGAACTATGTAGGGATCATGGATTTTTCAGTTCAATCTAATTTTCTTAAAATTTATAAAATTAATTTATGAGTACTTTTATAATTATTTCTTGAATTAATTTATATTTGGGTGAATTTAGTTAATTATACATTATGATTTTTCGTTTCTTAAAGAAATGCAAATCAAAGGGCGTTTCTTTAAAGAATTTTAAAAAAATAATTAAAGAAATAGATTTTGTTATGCATTTCTTAAAAAAATTATTAATCATCCATTTTTTTGTTTATTTGATTTAGGGCTTTTAATAATATTATGGTTTTTTACTTAAATTTAAGTTTAAGATAATATTTAAAAATAAAGTTAGTTTAATTTTTGCTCAAAATTTTAAAAAATAATAGATATATAAACAGTAAAGGACAATTAGAATGTTTGAACTGTTGAAATAGTACTTAAAGGCAGTTTTTAATTTTGATGTAAATAGTGCAAAATGATATATTAATTACATGAACTCTTAAATATATCATCCAATCTCACAACTACATCAATATCTCTATCGTCGTGATCTTCCAAATGGTTCAGCTTTCCAAACATTTTGTGTTTGTAATTAATATATTATTTTTGTACTATTCACTTAAAAATTGTAATGTCTTTTTAAGTACTAATTCAACTGTCTCAAAACTTTGGATTGTTCAACGGTTTATATAAATATAATTTTTAAAAATTTTGTGCAAACTAGTTTTAATTTTAAAAATTATGTTAAACCTTGAATCTAATAAAAAACGCTAATATTCCTAATAACCTTAAATGAAATAAAAGACAAGAAAATGGACGATTAAAAGTAATTTAAAAGAAAATTAAGAAACACAACCAAAATGAATTTCTCTAAAAAAAATTAAAATTCTTAAACAAAACTTTGATTTTGCGTTTATTTACAATAATTAATTAATTGAACCCACTCAATTAATTATATTTCGTAATTAATTTTTAATTAAAAATAAAAAAATTAAACTAGTCTGAAAATTTTTCGTGGTTTGAGAACATCTATACCATATTATAATGTAGGAGTACATCATAATAATCTATTTGGTATGACAAAAGTGAAATGACAAAATAATACCCAACCTATCGAAAGAAAAATGATGTTAATAAAGGGTTCTAACGTAATTTGCTGACAACCGCAAATATGTTTTGGAAAAGCGTAAAAGTTTGATAAATAAAATGGGGAAACCGACCGAGGAACACGGGCAGAAAACTGTAAAAATTTCTTCTTCATTTCCGCTTCTCCCCCTGTTTGTGCTCCCCCAACTTTCATTTCTCCATTAATTCTTCATTCTCAGTTGCTTTCATTCCCCCTTCTCACGCTTCCCAGTTTTTTCTTCGTTTCCGCGCCTTTCGCTAGGCTGCTTCAACAATGTGTTAATGTGCAAGGACGATTATTTTGAATTTAGTTTTTCATCCTCCGGCTACGGGAGCAAGTTTCACGGGGACTGCCGGACTACCCGCAAGCGAATATTTTCCACAATACGGTAAACTATACTCAATCTACTGAATTTTACATATTTTTTAGGTTGTTATCCAATAATTATGGTGAATGGTTGGTTTTTTTATGTGTTTGCATGTGTGGTCGAAATTATGTGAGTGTGTGGCTTTTCCAAGAATTTCGTTGTCTGAATGTCGAAGAATTGTGAGTGCTCGAGTGATGAAGAAGAGAGAAGTAGAGAACCATTCAATTTGAAAAAGTTGTTTTAAAACATGTAATTATTTTTTGAATAAAAACTTTCCATTTATTATTCCAATTTTTTGTTAATAGGATAGTATTACATGTTCTTATCAGATGCTATTGACACTTTGAGTTGAGAAAATGCTTGGTTTGTTGTAGAATTTTGATATCTCTTTGAAAATTCTTTGTTGAATTGGTTATGCAGGAATGATTTTTTGTGTTTCTTCTGTGGTTAGGGCTGAACCTCAAAGATGCGGATAATTAATGGTACAGTGGTAATTGGTAAACAAGATTAGCATAATAGAAGGCAACAAAAAAAGCGACGATATAAGGATTGTGTGAGTTCCGGTGATATACAGTAAACAGATCGGATATTTGAAAACACCATATGATTCTTACAAATTTTATGCATACTGCAAGGAACAATTGAATGAATTTTTATTTTATTGTTTAAATCAATTGGCTTGAAATTGTGTGAACTTCTCTGATGACAAATCTTTCATGGTCGTTTGCATGATAAAACCATGCAGAAATGCATAATCATCATTTTTCACATTGCTATTTGCTTCCGATTGGTCAAAAAACATGTTAGATCACTGTATTGTGGTTTTCTTTCTATGTTTTCAGGTTGTTGGTTGGCATTTTTGGCTAAACATTTATTGATTGGGTATGAAGCTTAAAATATTAATGTCCCCTTTAGGAGAATCATATGTGACTTATATGGTATTAAAGAGTATCATTCTGCATGCTTCAAAATGAGTTAACACCAGAGCAACACTTTCATTTATTTTAATTTATTGATGCTCCGTAAATATTTGATTATTGTGTGATATTCAAATCCAAAAAAAAAACAAATATAACACGACCTTTCAGGAGGCTCGACGAGCAGCGAAGAAAGCTTATGAGGTGGCCAACGTAGACGAGAGAGTTAACCGAGCAGTATCAAAAACCAATTGGGCAGCAAATGCAGCCAGAGTTGCATCAGTAAAAGCTGTGCAAAAAATAATGATTCACAAAAGCAATAGCGATGAAATTCTGGTTGCTGTCGCATATAACTTTGTAACTGATGACCAATCCAATCGCTAGCATCCGTGATAAATTTTAGCCGAAAAGATCGTTGTGGGATAATACTCTAATGGTATTTGTGGCACCTTCAAGTTTACTACTTTTCTTCATCAAGCATAATGTGGTTTCTCGATGAAAGCTGAATTTTTGAGAAAATCGCAGGGACAGTTTGAGAGAGGTTTCTCTCCCAATGCCTTTTAAGATCCTTTTCTTTCTTTTTGTTAATAATCGTTTTAGTGTGGCTTGGTTACACAAATAGAAATTACAGATATGTGGGCATATTTTGAGTTTAAACATTGTATTAAATGATTCAAAAGTGTATTTATGATGATACTGAAAAACTTAAAAATGTTACTTTTAAGAATTGAATATGTAAAGTTTTGGAATTAAGTTTTGATTGAATATTCTTATGTATGTGAATAGATAATTGTTAGAAACTAACAAATAAATCTATAGGTATTTTTGTGTTACGTTACACACATAACGCGTGTGCGTGGTCCCCTAGTATAGATTAAGGCATAAGCATGTATGTGACAGATATATTTTCGGCAATTATTATGCACATATAATCATCATTATGAATAATTAATAAGACACATGGTCGTTGTTTTGTAGTACTGTACGAAATTAATGATGTCGTTAATAATAGCCTATCGTAACAATTTTCATGGCGACGGTTAAAGAAGAAAGCATTTGAGAATATATTTTAAGCCACTAGGCCAAAAGCTAGGATCAGATGCTTACCATTATGTCAAAATTTATACTCAATTTTATTTTCTTATACAGTAGCAGCGCAAAACCCCGCACTAAGCGAAAGGTAGACATGAGTGGCTGCACCACGTGGGTATCAATATGCCAGTCTTGTTATGCCTATGATGCACAGACACTCCTAAAAATCACTCGGTGCAGTGTCGGATATTTCTCGGGCAACGACACTTCTCGGACACGTATCGGACATGCCACATGGCGTGTCCTTTATTTTATTAACAAAATGAAATTGGACACTCGTGTCGCATACCCCCTCAAAATCGGACACCCGTGTCGGACATAGTGATGAGTGTCTGAGCCGTGTCCGACACAGATATGACACTTTTAGGTGATAATTGTACAATTTAAAAAGATTTTGGCTAAAATAAAATTTAGATATATTACTTAACTCTATTTAATTGAAGTAATATACATTTATTGTTAGTACGAGTGATGCTATGATGATTTCAGTGAGATACATTTATATATATTATTTTCGACTTTGGTAAGAATATTTTTGCTAATATTTTATTTGAACGTGTTTGTTAAACTTTATATTAATTAAAGTAATATGTATTTGGTGTTATTATGGTGATTCTAGTGGCATGCATTTATTTATATGCTTCTTCATTTTGGTATGAATATTTTTGTTAATTTTACATGATTTTAGAATTTAAAAATGTGAATTTCTAGTATTTGTAATATATATATATATATATATATATATATATATATATATATATATATATATATATATATATATATATACATATATATATATACACACGCACATACAGACATGTCTCAACCTTGTCGTATCTTAAATTTTTTGAAAATCCGTGCCTCCGTGTCTGTGTCGTGTCTGTGTCCGTGCATCATACTGTTATGCCATATATGACGGAATCTGGCGAGACAATTGTTGGAGGTGCGTCTTCTGGACGGTCTGAATCTGGGCTGGGAACGGGAATGGATATGTTGAGCTGCTGTCGTTGAAAGCAAACATCCAGGTGGAGAGTATGAATGTCCATCTCCAGCTGAGCAATGACAGCACCGTCATCTTTTGGCAGTCGGGCTGGTGGCATCAAAATTCACCTTTTTGGCTGTAATACGCAAATTTGCCAGCCTTAGCCTGTGATTAGCCCGGAACAGCTCCTTGCGATGTACCGCAATCCACACGGCATCAGTCTCTGTCCCTTTTAGGACTTCTTGTTCCATTTTGTGGAGCCTCTTGAGCTTGATGAAGAACAGACCAAAGTGGTTGACCGTTCTGTATTCGACCCAGTCATCGAATACTACAGTAAGCTCCTTCACTTTGTCTTCGACATCTTCCATGGCAATGTCAATTGCAGTTTGAGCGGATTGCTTTCCCTTTTCCAACGGTAGCCAATGGCTTAATCCCTGATTGGATGTGGTCCCCCAATTCTTTTATAACAATTCCCTTGACCACAAGGGTAGTGGAAGGGACGCAATGGTGACCCTGGGTACAGTGGTTGGAGCTTTGGAAGGTTGAGTTTTAGAAGGTTGTGGTGGAGCTTGGGTTGCAGGAGTGGCTTTTGATGAGGGTAAGATGGATATGGGTTTGGGATTTAAGGTCGACAGTGGCTTGGTGATCTGGGTTCTTGGCTTCTTTGGAAGAGGTTTGGCTGGGGATGAAGTAGTAGACGCAGACTGAGTTTCGTCTGAATCAGTCTGGACTGTCAGTTTGCGCTTGACTCTGGTCTTTCTTTCAGCAGCCTGTTCCTATCCCATTTCGATCCTCACAGCCACCAGATCAGAGGGAGTGGGTGGAGCACCTTTGGACTTGAGCAAGGCCAGACCCTTGGGGTTAAGAATCTTGAAGGGATTGAGGGCTGAAGGCTTCCCAAGTTCGATGTCCATTGTCTCCAAGAGCTTGCTGAGAGGAACAACAAAGCAGACAACCTGTTTTGCTGCAATGACTGTTTCCAGCAGGACTCCAAACAATATAGCGGACAAGTTCATCTTCTGTCCGAAATGAATAGCAGCCATGGCCCTGAATTTCTCTGAAGTTACTGCATCATAGCTTTCGGCTTTTCCCAGCAGTGGCTTGCCAACAATATCACATAAAACTTGAAAATGGAACATCATCTCTTTCTTCTTGAAAGATGGCTGCAGATTCTGGCCAAAGATGGATACTCTGCCCTGAAAACTTTCAAGGATGGCCTGAGGGATGTGGCCAAAATCAGACAGTCCGGTGGTAGGAAGGCCAAAGGTCTTTGACAACGTTGTTTGAGAAATGTCGATAGACTTGCCCTTGACGGAGGTGGAAATAAACGACTTGTGAGAAACAGCATTGACAAACAGCTCTCTAATCTCCGACTCGTAAACCACCGTTCCACATTCCAGAAAATTTTCTGAGCCCTGAGGATTCCAATGATTTGAACATTGATACCATTTCTGGATCTTCAGCCCTGTAAATCGCATCAAACTCAACAGATAGAGAGTTGTGAGTGATAGTTGCCATTTGAGTAAGTATTGAGAATGTATAGAAGATCGAAGGATTTGGAAGATATAAACAGACAGCAGTAATTTGTAAAAAGTGAAATGCAAGTGAGATGTACAGCCTGCTCAATAGGAGATATAGGACACATGTCTGTATCTCGATGACTGATATTTAAATAATTCAAATTTAACGGACAAGATGAGAGAATAGTAAGACGGTTAAATTTCGATCAGTCCGGGCTGTTAAAAAGTATTACTATGTTAAAGACTGGTCGTGCTTTTGAACAAACAGATCCTAGGATAATATCAGATTGACAGAGATCTGTCTGAATAGTCCGGACCGGTCTGTGTCTTTCTGACTATTGCATTATCGATCTGTGCTAACACTAAGTCTTTAAAACAAAATTAATAAAATGCCTAATATATTAAGATAAGTCTAGTAAACCAAGAATATGACGAAAATAGTTAAACTTAGCCTCAGGGAGTGGTTTAGTGAAGATGTCTGCTGCTTGCTGGTCTGTTGATATATGCTCAATCCGAATCTCCTTTTTGCCAACATGATCTCGAATAAAATGATGTCTGATATCAATATGCTTTGTTCGAGAGTGCAAAACTGGATTATACGTTATAGCAATTGCACTTGTGTTGTCACAAAAGATCGGAGACTCAGCAACTTGAATGCCATAGTCTCTGAGCTGATGTTGAACCCAGAGCATTTGAGCGCAACAGCTACCAGCGGCAAGATACTCCGCCTCAACTGTAGATGTGGCAATGGATGTTTGCTGCTAAACCATGAGATCAATCTTTCACCTAGAAATTGACAAGTTCCACTGGTGCTCTTGCGATCGATCTTACACCCTGCATAGTCAGCGTCTGAATATCCAATTAAACTAAAATTTGAATCTTTGGGATACCAGAGACCAACGTTCTGAGATCCTTTTAGGTATTTAAGAATGCGCTTAGCGGCAATAAAGTGGGATTGCTTGGGAGACTGAAATCTAGCGCACATGCAAACTGAAAACATAATATCAGGCCGGCTCGCTGTAAGATATAATAGCGATCCGATCAGACCTCGATAATTGTTACCTCAACTGCCGTTACCCCTTCGTCTTTATCTAGCTTGATTGAAGGACTCATTGGAGTTGATGCAGTTGAGTAAGTCTCCATTCCGAATCTTTTGAGCAGCTCTTTGGTATACTTGGTTTGATTGATGAAAATACCATTGCTGAGCTGTTTGACTTGGAGACCCAGGAAGAATGACAGTTCTCCCATTATACTCATCTCAAACTGTCCCTGCATTAACTTAGAGAATTTCTCGCAGAGTTTGGGGTTAGTTGTAAGGACCCTAATCCTTAAGTGCGGAATCAAGGCATAATAGAGCTAATATAAATGATCAGAGTGAGAAATAACGTGTTGAGTCTATGAGCTTAAGCATTACATGCCAAAATAAGGACTACCAAAACTTGATTAATTACATTCCAATCAATGAATGTTCAATTATAGTTTTATACTACTCCTAGAGTAGATACTATCCAATTAATCCTGTCCTTCAGTCTCAAAAGCATCCTCAAAAGCTCACCATCTCAACCCGTCTAGACCTTCTATCATGCCAAACGTGTACCTACAAGGACAACCCCCAAACATGAGCAAAAATAATCATTCATATTCAACACAATATGAAGATAAAGCGTAAATGCATAATCATAATAAAACACTTCCTGTTTTCCCCATGCATTTCAAACGCTTCCCGTTTGGTTGTCCCTGTACCATAACTCATGAGTATAATCAACAGATTATTTTAAATGGTCCAAACATGTCATGAACATATACCATTTCATCAATATACCAAATACTGATCCTCAATCCCTAGTCTGTCCATCACAATGTATTTTAATGCCCCTCGCTTATTTACATATAGACGGCATAGGATAACCTCGCTTCAATGGACTGCGGGACTCCCACCCCTCGCCTCTCATTGAGCGGCAAATACCCTTTCCTCGTCCTATATGATAACCACGCTCAAATGTGACATGCGGCGCTCCCACCCCTCGCTTCACATTTAGCGGAACCAAACCAAATAGCGGCAAGCATTAAAATCATCAAGGGATGACCACGACTCATGGGATGTGCACCAATAATCATATGCATCTATAAACATCATGCATAACATCATCCACTATGCAATACCACATATATACTTGCATCCACAATGCATAAACAATAAGTATATAAGATACATGTACCGTTGGGGTGCCCGTACGTCCACTACGTACCTTTCCAAAATGTAGGGTATGGTAGGACTTCAATGCCTTGGCTGTGTTGCCACCTGGGATGGTTCTACACATTCACATAAACCAATATTAGAACCCAATAATAGTCCAATACCAAAAATCCTACAAAAATAACCAAAAAAAACCATATTTTGGCTTTCGCGATCGATCGCCCCTCACGGCGATCGATCGCCAATCCTCACTGCCCGAGAATAAAAAATTGCACCCTTCGGCGATCGATCGCCACCCCTGGCGCGATCGATCGCCAGACCTGCCGATCGATCGCCCAAGAGTGGCGATCGATCGCCAAGCGCTGGCAAAACTCACTGCCTGGGCGCGATCGATCGCCTGGAATGGGCGATCGATCGCCAACCCCTGTAACCCGAAAATCCCCCATTTTTGTACCTCAAAACCATTCCAACCCATTCCAACACTTAACCAACCAATCAACAACATAAATACCAACATAAACCACCAAAATACACTTCAAAACAAGTATAAATCTAGCCCTTAACCAAAACCACAACAACCCCCACAAACCCATTTCAAAATCATTAAAAACCCTTCCAAAACTAACCCAAACACAATAAAAATGACAATGAGGCATCCATACCTCTTGGGGACCTCAAATCACCCAATAATCTTCACAAATCAAGACTTTTGGAAGGTTTTCTCTTCAACCCTAAGCTCAAGCTCGAAAATGGAAGAAGGGAAAGGGTTTGGGTGGTGATTTTGGTAAAGTAAGAATGAGTGGATGAGGTGGGGTTGGGGTAGTAAAAGGTGTGGTTTAATTAAAAGCAAATCAAAATAATTCCATGGTGTATAAAACACCCCAACATGATATTTTTCAAAGCATTATTTCAAAATGCACCAAATATCAATTAAACACATGATTTCTAATCAATTGCTACCAAAGGTAAATAAATCATGCTTCCAATAATATTTACCCAACATGCACCACATGCACCCTGAAATGCAACCCCGGGTCATCCTATCCACATGACCATGCATTTCCATAAGGTAAATAAATTCCAACACATAATTAATTACTACCATAATTAATCATATAATCACAATTAATGCACCAAATTGCAATTAATCATTTCAGGGATATCACATTAGTTGACCCAAAAATAATATCGTCAACATAGATTTGAACTAACAGAGTATGTTCCCCCTTAATAAATTTAAATAGAGTTTTATCCACTGAACCGATCTGAAAATCGTGGTCCAGAAGGAATTGAGACAGAGTATCATACCATGCCCTTGGAGCTTGTTTCAGTCCATATACTGCTTTATCAGTAGGTATACATGATCTGGAAATGAGTGATTTTGAAATCCAGGAGGTTTCTCAATGTAGACTTCCTCCTGTAGTTTACCATTTAGAAATGCACTCTTTACATCCATTTGATATACTTTGAAGTCTTTCAAAGAAGCAAACCCGAGAAATATTCGGATGGCTTCAAGTCTGGCGACTGGTGCAAAAGATTCATCGAAGTCGATTCCTTCTTCTTGTCTGAAGCCTTGTGCCACCAGTCTGGCCTTGTTTCTAACCACCACACCATCTGCGCCTAGCTTGTTTCTGAAGACCCACCTGGTTCCAATAACAGGCAGACCACTTGGCCTGGGGGTTAATCTCTAGACGTGATTTTGTTCAAATTGGTTAAGCTCTTCTTGCATGGTCTCTATCCAGTTATAATCAGTCAAAGCTTCATTTATCTGTTTGGGTTCCATATTAGATATAAAAGCGACGTGAGTGAACTCATCCATCATCTGTCCTCTGGTTCTTATGGGTGCAGAAGGACTTCCAATCACTAGATCAGGTGGATGCCTCTTTGTCCATCGATAGCTTGATTCTGGAATATCTGGTCCAAATGGATTAGCAGTTGTGACATTGTCAGCATCTGCATTAACATTAGAGTTCAAAACCTCCGGATCGGCTCGATCTAGAAAAACTTCAGTGCCTTGATCCGGTCTATCTGGTACTTCAGGTTCCAGTGGATTGTCTCTTGAACTGTTAGCTACAATCTCATCATCACTGTTAGCTTCGAGATGGATATTCTCCATCTGATTTTGAATTAATTCCTTGTTGTCCTTAATACACAAGGATTCATCAAACACTACATGAACTGATTCTTCTACAGTCAAGGTTCGCTTATTGAAGACACGAAAGGCTTTACTAATAGATGAATATCCTAGGAATATTCCATTATCTGACTTAGCTTCGAAAGCTGTAAGATGATTCTTACCATTATTGTGAACGAAACATTTGCGGCCAAATACATGAAAGTGAGAGATAGAAGGTTTGTTACCTGTCCATACCTCATATGGTGTTAGATTTAACTTCTTGTTAATCATGGATCGGTTTTGAGTATAGCATGCAGTATTTACAGCCTCTGCCCAGAACTTTTGGGAAATTCCAGAATCTGCAAGCATTGTCCTTGCTGCCACCTTAAGCATTCTGTTCCTTCGTTCTGCAACTCCATTTTGTTGAGAAGTTTGAGCGGCTGAGAATTCATGCTTAGTCCTTGGTCTACTAGAAAGGATTCAAAATTATGATTTGAGAATTCAGTGCCTTTGTCACTTTGAATTCTATCTATACCAGATGATTTCTCATTCTGAGCGCGTTTCAGCAGCTTGATCAACTTCGGACCGGTCTGATCTTTACTGCTCAAAAATATAGTCCATGTAAAGCGTGAGTAATCATCAATAACAACAAGAGTATACCGCATTCCCCTAAACTTGTTATTGGTATAGGACCAAACAAGTCCATATGTAATAGTTCTAAGCAACGTGAGGAGGATTTGGCATTCTTGTTCTTGAAGGTTGATCTGATCTGTTTGCCCATTTGGGAAGCTTCAGAGAACTTATCCTTGGCAAAGTTGATCTTGGGTAGACCGATAACTAAATCATGTTTACACAGGCTAGAGATAGTTTAAAGTTGAGATGATTCAAGCGTTTATGCCATAGCCAGTGCTTCTTATCATTATTCGCGATGAAGCAAGTAGGATTATCAGGTTGGGCGAAATTCCAGTTAATCTTATAAGTATTTCCATTTCTGATTCCTACAAGCATGGTCATACGTCCGATGATTTGACAGTGCAGGTGTGTTTGTGAAATTCTACAGCATAACCATTATCACATAATTGACTTATGCTAATCAGATTATAACATAGATTTTCAACTAATAGCACATCATTGATAATGATATTACCATGGACAATCTTACCCTTGCCCACGGTCTTACCCTTTGAGTTATCCCCGAAGGTAATCTTTGGACCAGCACATTCTGTGATTTCAGACAGCAGCTCGATGTTTCCCGTCATGTGTCGAGAACACTCACTGTCTAAGTACCAGTCCGACACTTGTTTCTTCAGTACCTGTCATCAAACACAATTACTATTGGTACCAATCCTACTTGGGTCCAGAACGGATTAGCCCTTTGGGAACCCACACCTGAATCAGCTTTAATGGCTTGTGTGTCTGGTGTCATGTGTGCTGATCTGTTTCGATGTGGTGTGTGATGATATGCACGATATGGAAGCCTTTGATTCTTATAAGGTAACCTATATCTTCGTTGAACTGGTTGTGAGTTATGGTAGTTGGATGATCTTCCTTGCCTTAGATCTTGCACCTTTGGGTTTGGTCTTATAGACACAAAGCTTGCTGGTGCCTTTTCCTTGGCTTGGTTAACATACCCAATCCCTTTTCTCAAACCTTGATCCCTGAAGGAGACTCCCGTTTGAATTGTAGGCACTTCGGATTCATATATTGTGCTGGATCTAACAAATGTCATTTGTTTGATTTTGTTCTTTTCCAACAACAACTCAGATTCATCTTTGGTGCATTCATTGGTGCCAAAGCCTATGACAATGATGTCACCTGACACTTCTTTGTACCTCTTGCAACTCTTCCAATGATGCTCTTGATTTTGTCCATGTTTTGAAAATGTGAGAAAGTTTAGCATTTTGTGTGCTAATTCTCTCATTTTCTTCATGGAGCTGTTCGTAAGAGATTTTCAGCTTATCTAGCTCGATCTTTAGATTATTGCATTCACCTAGCTCAGAACAGCTTGGTTTGATATGCTCATCTATTTGATCTTTGGCTTCAGCTTTAGTTTTCTCAAGCGATTCAGCTAATATTCTATAATCATTAGCCATGTCTTGCAGTGCAGACATGAGCTCTTCTCGTGTAAATTCATTTGAGTCAAGATCGAATACCTCTTCCATTTGACACATTTCCTCGCCCGCCATTAAGCATTGGATTTCCTCCTCACTTTCACTGGATGAACATTCTGAGCTCTCTGATTCTGAGTCAGTCTGAGCCCACTTGCTGTTACCTTCCTCTGCTACCAGAACCTTTTGGGACTTCCCATGATGATTTTTATGATTTTTGTAATGCTTCTTTTTATTGTCATCACGATGCCTTTCTTTTCTTTCATCTTTCTTCGATATGATGCAGTCTGCAATAAAATGTCCGGTCTTACCACAATTGTAGCAAGCCTGATCGTTAACAACATCATCTTTTCTCGATTTATAGTGATGAGAAGGATTGAAATTCCGTTTGTTCTTAGACATGAATTTACCAAATTTCTTGATAAATAATGACATAGCATCATTACTTATCTGTTCAATAGATCGGTCTGTTGAAGGGGTGGTTTGGTGTGGAATGGCTGCCAGTGCTTTGTTTGGTTGAGAGGTGAATGGCTCTGCTTCACCTCTGGTGATTTGTTCAAACTCATACGCCTTAAGATCTGCGAACAGATCATGGAGTTCAACTTTGTTCAAGTCTTTAGACTCCCTCATTGCAATTGTCTTGACATTCCATTCCTTTGGCAATGCTCTCATTACCTTCAGAGCAATCTCTCTGTTAGAATAGTCCTTGCCCAGACCATTCAGTTCATTGATAATGCCAGTGACTCTTTCATCAAACTCGTTTAGAGTTTCTCCAAGCTTCATTTTTATGCTCTCAAATCTTTGTAGAGCTACAGTCAGCTTGTTTCCTTAGTCTGGTCGTTCCCTTCACATAGCTGTGCTATCTTCTCCCAAATTTCTTTGGCAGTTGAGCACATTTTGATCTTACTGAACATGTTCTTGTCCAACGTCTTGAACAGGATGTCTTTGGCTACGTTGTCTAGATTGGCTTTCTTCCTTTCTTCATTTGTCCAAGTGGCCCTCTCGTTCTCGATCATCTGAGGTTCGCCACATAATCCTCCTAATGCATGATTCACTTTTAATATTTTCATTGGTCCGTCTGTTATGACGTACCACATATCGTCATCCCAGGCGTTCTGATTCTCCAATCATCATAATCTTCCTTTGAGAACATAGGAATTTTGTTGAATGATACCATCAGTCCAAGTTCTTTGATGATTAAGACGACCTGCTCTGATACCACTTGTCAGGATCGGGCTGGAGTGTTTAGGGGGGGGGGGTGAGTGAACACTCCTTTAAAATTAATCCTTATTGATTTCTCTCGGGTTAGTGAATAAAATCTATTTCTTAATCAACTTCTGAGCAGAACAGACCACTGAATATGAGTGCGGAACGATCTGTTCTTGACTAGTAAGAACGGCTTGATGGCTTAATAAGTGTAACTCAATAAGGAAAGAAAAGAGACAAGATATGTTTCTGGAAGTTCGAAGCTAAATCCTTCTACGTCTCCCCTTCTTCCAATCAAGGAAGGATTCACTAGAAGACTTTGAGTAATACAACCACTTGTACAACCCTGATTCAGCTGGATTTATCCCACTACCAGACTGAAACTCCTAGTCTCTCGATCTGTTCAGACACAAACTGTCTGACAGTTACAATTGAATCTCACTCTTCTATCTTAATACAAATACAAAAGACAGAATGATTTTGTCTATGCACACAATGATCCTATGAAGATCAAATATTACAATATGCTGTGCTTATGAAAGTTTTGAGCAGACTGGTAAGATGAATATCTTTTAATAACTGTTCTGCTCAAGAATGTCTTGACTTGTAAGCTTGTGCTGTTTTTTTTATTCTTGATTGATCAGTCGTCTATCTTCGAGCACTCTAGTTGCATCCTTATATAGTCGTTTATACCAACAACACTATTTCCTTTTCTGTGCAACTCTTAACTCTGTTCATTCTCTGAACAAGCTTCAGTCTTCTTCTTTTAGGCACTTTCCCTTCTAGTCTGTGCTTTCGGCGTCTGTCAGGTAGACTCTCCTTTGTCTACTTACCTTTTAAGGTAATCTTCAGTCATTGGTCGTTTTCAGCATTAATTCCATCATTAAATGCTTCAATAAATAGCCGTTAATGATTCGGACTGAAAAACGAAGCTTATCCAACTTTGTCTGCTCTGATCTGATCTTTATTGAGCTGATCTCGTGCTTCGATCTGGTTAGACTGGTTTGCATCGATCCGTTCTGATTTTACGATAGACCATATCGGTATGATCTGCTTTGACATGGTTTCATGGCTTGATCGGTCTGATCTGTTTTGTCATCTTTAAAATCCGAAACTAACACATTTATAAACCAATACCAAAAATCCCATCAATTAAACCAAAAATCAATATTTCAGCAACATCGCTCTACCGATCGATCAGTCTAAGCTACCGATCGATCGGTAAACATCCGAATTTCTGATTTTTGCTACGGCCTTTCACCGATCGATCTGTCCAAGCTACCGATCGATCGCTAGCCACCGCCGATCGATCGGTCGCTCATACCGATCGATCGGCAAATTCTTCGAAATTTACCCATCGCTACGCACTTGCACCGATCGATCGCTACGATGCTACCGATCGATCGGTCGCTGTGAAATTTTTGGAAAAACGCAATTTTGAGCAGTAAAATCCAATCCAATACTACACCATCTCAAAATCTTCCAATCCAACACATAAAATACCCCACAAAACCACTAAATACCACACAAAACACAACTCAACCACAAAGTCAACACATTGCAAAAATAACCCATTTTCTCTCCAAAAAACACCACTTTAAAACTAACAAACATGATCAACAATAAATAAGGAAGGATTCCTTACCTTAAACTTCAAATTCTTTGGAAGAATCAACGTTACAAATTTTGAAACTCCCTTCCTTTTCCTTCCTTGTTGATCGATTCAGAGAGAGAGATTGGGGAGGGTTAAGTGAAAGTTTAAGAGAGTGGTGGGAGTGAGGGGTAAAGTAGAGGGGATGGTTAGTAATAACAAAATGATGTCCTAGTACTTAGCATGATGTATAAACTATCTCAACATGATATTTTAAAAGCATTTTTCCAAAAATGCAACATAATTCCAATTAAACATGCTTTCCAAAATAATTAACATCCACCTCAAATAACCATGCCAAAACTCAATTTCCACAACATGCATCACATGCACCCTGAAATGTACTACCAGGTCATGCCCACCGCATAACTATACATTTCACCATCATAAAAATAATTTAGCAGCATATTAATAACATAAACATAATTAGTGGCCCAAATGCACATAATTATTTCAGGGATATCACATACTGCAAATTGATATTATGTTTAATATAGCTCGAGAGTGTATGTTAGATATAACCGGAAAACTTGTCACCTTAGATGCATTAATTTTGATTAGAACTAGTAGATGAATTGTGGAGGATTACTTAAGTGAACCGAAGTCTCGTTATTTATCTCTACTGTTTACTATCTTCTATCTTTGTGTTTGATTATTTCCTAAGTTTGAGTAAATTAGTAAATCTTTCATAACAATTTCGTAGGTTAAATATAGTTAAACTAATTAAATTTGGTAATTGCTACTAGTCCATGTGGGTACTAGTCCATGTGGGTACGACATCCGACTTTCTTTATTATACTAAAACTTGAAACCATGTACTTGCGGTAGAATCGTGACATTCTGGAATTTTATTGTTTAAAATAAACGCGATCAAGTTTTTGGCGCCGTTGCCGGGGACTAGTTTAAGTAATATCATAGAAGATTAGTTGAATGTAATTTAGCCATTTTCTTTTTTATTATTACTTTTGTTACGGTTTATACTATTACTCTACGACTGCCATCTCTTTGGTTGGATCTTTGTAGGTTATCAGCCCCTAGTGTATGCTAAGGAGTGAACGACGGACACTCAAGCCTTTTTACCCCAAAATTGAAAAAACTTGTCATAGGAGATTGCGAGAAGCTCGAGCAATGGCAGAAAACAATCAAGAAGGAGGTGGAAGAGATGAAAGATGAAATGAGGAGGTACCCAATAGACGATCACTCATGGATTATGCTTATCTTTCGTTTCATGGATCATTGTCTAGTATTTCTAGACCAAGCGTATAGGCGAACAACTTTGCAATCAAGCCTGCAATCATACAATTGGCTACTGTGATCCCAACACTCACATATCAAACTTCTTGGAAATATGTGACACTTCAAGCATAATGGCGTCACGGATGATGCCATCATGTTATGACTTTTCCCTTGTTCCTTAAATTATAAAGCTAAATCTTGGTGGCATTGCCTACAGGATCAATTACTACTTGGGATGGGATGGTGCAAGCTTTCTTGTCAAAATACTTCCCACCATCAAAGACTGCTAAGATGCTGAATGATATCACTACATTTGTGCAACATGATCCTGAAACACTGTATGAAGCATGGGAGGGCTTCAAGGACTTACTGAGGAGATGCCCACATCATGGCCTTCCTATCTGGTTGCAGGTACAAACTTTTATAATGGTCTATTTTCTGATAACCGTTCTATGATTGATGTAGCATGAGGAGGTATTGTTATGATAAAGACACCTGAGGAGGCTTATACATTGTTGGAGGAGATGGCTGCTAATAACTATCAATGGCAGTCCGAGATGAATGATGCGTGTGAAACGTACCGCAAGTGTACGGTGTCAAGTTTTAGTATAGGAATTTGAAAGTACGGATGTCGAACCCACAGGGATTGAAAATTAAGTTACACCAAGTACTGTAATTAGAATAGTCTCGACTTTATTTAGACAATCGAGTGCATAATTATTAAACTAATCTACGAAAATAGAATAAAAGATTAACAAGATGGTAATTTAAGTGGAGAAAATCAATGAGAACGGATTCTAGAGGTTCGACTTCACTCAACTATCCACTATGTCGTGTTTTCCTAGTTTACTAGTCGAGAATTCTTATTTGTTTCTACTCCCCCTCCCGGGTGTTAAGCAGAAGTAATTATCTAACATTAATCTTGATATCCCTATCTAAGATTAATTATCAAACAATTGTAAAAGCGCAGTAATTCCTTTGACGACTTCTATGGAGTTATAGGCCTTCCGAACAATATAACTACCACGATACGAATTCCTTCTTTCCTATTCACAACCCCCTCTCCCGAGTGATAGATCACGAATATGGAATCATTCAATCCATGGCCAGTAGATTAAAAGCATTAAGAACAGGAAAACATAAATAAACCATATGAAAAACCAATGACATAGTTTCAAGTCAAGATCCGTCTAACCCTAGAATAATAAATTAGTTCATGAATACATTAAATAAACACATAGACATGTCTTTAATCATCATAAACATAAGGGAAGAGATATTCAAACGAATATGAAGATGGCCCTCCGTCCCCGATAGTCGCCGTCTTCTTCTCCGTCGTCAAAATCTCTACCCTTCGTTGTAAGCGCACCGCCTCGAATGATCTCCTCCTCTTTTCTCAATTCACACGGTCGTGTGCTTCTCCTCTGAATTTACGTTCGTCTACTGCTCTTCACGTCTTGTTACGTGAATATCTTCCACGAATTTCTTAAGTTCGTGAATCATTGTTCCCTCTACAAAATCCTCCACGTAAATCTTCTTTCCTTTAAAATCTGAATGTCTACCTTAAAATAATCATCTTCCCTTTTATAATTTATTCACAAATCTCATGTATATATATTATATTATATTATAATATAATATAATATAATATAGTATAATCTTGCCATTTGACATGTCCCGGTACATGATTATTTCACCGTTGAGTCCCAATTTGAATTATTGTCACATTTATGCATTTCTCATTATCTTTTAATAATAAAATGCTTAATTCCTTGGATTCCTGCAAAACAACACAGAACAAGACCAAAAGTGTAATTCTGATCGAAAACTAACACTAAACCATGCAAAATAAGAGGAAATATAAGTGTATAAAATACACTTATCAATGAACGTGCCAAAGAAGAAGGCTGGAGTTCATCGACGTTACTGCTATGGCCACCCAAATTGAGGCATTGAACAATAGGCTAGACAGCATGAGCATGATAGCGATGAAAGCTCAAGTGCTTACTTGTGACCTATGAGGAGGCAATCATCCGAGCATTGAATGCCAAACAGGTAACCAGTTCGTTTAGAATAATGAAGCCGTGAATTATGTAGGAAACCTGCCACAAAACAACCCCTACCCAAATAAATACAATACGGGGTTGAGGTATAATTCGCAACCACCATCGGGTTATCCACCACAGTCGAGCATGGATGAGCTACTGACCAAGTTCATAACCTCAATTGAAACAATGATGAATAATCAAGAATCATCTATCGAAAACTTGGAGATTCAAGTAGGGCAATTGGCAACTATCTTGGCTGGGAGAGCACAAGGAACTCTACCGAGTGACACAGAGAAGAATCCAAGGGAGCAAGCCAATGTCGTGACCCTAAGGAGTGGAAAGGAAGTCGGTGACGAGAAGGAGACTGAAAGGATTGAAATTAAGCCAGAGGAGAGCAGAACCACGCAGCAAGGGTAAGTCCACTGGATCCACTACACCATCACACCACAAGAAAAGGTACACATTCCTCTCCCATTTTTGGCAGCAGTTAATAGGGCGAATGTTGATTCAAACTTTGCCAAATTTTTAGACATGCTTAAGAATTTGCATATAGATATACCATTTATTGATGCATTACGAAATTCTTAAAGAAGATGTTATCTAATAAGTGGAAATTGGGAGAGCACAAGACTGTCTTTTTGATTGAGGATAAGTGCTAATGTGCAAAAGAAATCGGCCACTAAGTTAAAAGATTCAGAGAGTTTCTCTATTCCTTGCACTATTGGGCCTATTTCTTCCATTAAATCGTTATGTGATTTGGGTGCTAGTGTTAACTTAATGCCTTTGTCTGTTTTTAGGCGACTTGGACAGGGAGAGCCGAAGCCCATAAGGGTGATGTTGCAAATGGCAAACAAGTCTATCACCTACCCACTAGGAATCGTCGAGGATGTGCCAGTCAAGATAGATCAATTCACTTTTCGAGTGGATTTCCTAGTGTTTGATATGGAGGAGGATGTGAGCATGCCATTTATTCTGGGACGCCCATTCCTAGCTACTGGAAGAGCCATCATTGATGTTGAAGGAGGGAATGTATGACAGGATCGGACATTCAATATGTTTAAATCTTCAACACACGCACACAACGAGCATGATTATTTATAAGTTAACATGATTGACACATTGCTTGTCGATGTGATGCAAGATACTGATGAGGTGAAGGTGAAGACCGAACTAGAGGCTGAAGAGGGTAAGAGTCGTGACATGGTGAAGCCAAGGAAGGCGAAGAAGCAAAAAGATAAAAAGATGTTCATGAAGGGAGAGACAGTCCAATTACATAAAGCGCCACCACCTCGCATGTTCCAAAGCAAACGAAAGGATTCATGGGTTGGATCATTCACTGTTATCAAGATATACCCGCACGGAGACATTAAAGTAAGTGATCCTATTCTAGGCACTTATGTCGTTAATGATGAGAGGTTGATGCATTACCCAGTTGATTACGAAGATTCGTGCTCCACAAACGATTCCAACCTTTGAGAGAATGTGGTAATAAGTCCATCTTGGGACTATAAATCAAGAACTATTTCTTTCCCTTATCTCCATTTTGATTTTATTTTTCGTTGGTTTGCATTTTAAATTTATTTGTTTGTGTTGACTCAAATTTTGATCACACTCTCACCAATGATGAAGAAGCTAAGGATGAGGGTGGCGACTATTGATGGTCATCACCACAGGTATTTCGTTGTCACTAATTTTAAATCTTATTACATTGAGGACAATGCAATATTTAAGTTTGGGGGAGTAATGAGTCATTGTTTCTCTTGAGCTGTGAATATTTAGTTCAGTCTTGATCTTCAATTATCCTATGAAGAGCATATAATATTTTTTTTTGGTATAATTAGATTAAAGTAGTGACTCCATGCCATGATGATATTAGTTTTACTCTACTTATTACTTGAGTCTTGATGATTGTAGACTTGTTGTGAATATCTTGAGATTAGTGGACATGCTGAAAATGAGGAATAATTGGAGCACATTGAGTCATGAACTTGTTGATTGCATTAGAGTAGTGATGATATGTGTGAACTTGATGACATGTCTTGAGCATCTTAGAATGATCATAAAACCTATTTGATGATGGCACTTTGAGGCAAATTTTTTTTATAATTATGAACTTGACTTGGACATGATTTAGGCGATCCTTGGAACGTTTGAGCCTTTCAAGCCTACCATGTCTATATTTATCACTAGTGTCCACTTTTGAGCCTAATTGAAAAGGAATGCTGTATGTTTAACATACAAATAAACCCACATTCGACATTCATTGATAAACTCATTATAGCCACCTTTATGAGCCAAAAATGAAAATTATCCTTACCGTAAGGGTGTATAATGAATCTCATTCGATGCATGTCAGTTGTTATATCATGATGAGCTTACAAGAAAAAAAATTCAATTCCTAATAAAAAAAAAAGAAAAGAAAAAGAAAGGCATAGTGAAATAAGAGCATAGTCATGTGATGATGAACCATGTGGAGATCCTACATTGACCACATTTGGTAAATTCTAACAAAACCCATGGTCATCAAGATACAAAGAAAACGAAAAGAGGGAGTGAAGATGTTTAAGATGAAATTTATAAATTATACTCTCTTCTTTCCTTCCCTTACCTGTTCTTTGAAATCGACACCAAAAGGCGTAACATTATAAACTTGAAAAGACCTTTTGATCTAAGTCTAAGAATTAATTACATTAGTGGAGAAGTGCTTGATATTAGGTATTTGGGATGCTCGAAGATAATCTTGACTGTTGTTGATAAGCACTGTCTGATCTAGGATAATTGTATGATACTTGTGATTGACAATAGTACACACACACATTCCGATTTGAGGCATGTTACTTGATAAATGAGGAAACACGTCATGTATAACTGTTGGATGGATTCTTGTTGTGGTAGGATTGAAATTCCCGAGATAAACATATGAGCAAGAAATAATCCATGTTACATATCATTAGTGAGTTTCACTGTTTTTTAATTCTATTCTTGCTCGATGACGGTCAAGAGCTAAATTTGGGGAGTTGATAAGTGTCATTTTTACAGTTATATTTGCATATATTTCTTGCCAGTTTCATAGTGATTCTTGAATTTGAATGATTTTACACTTTTGGTTGTGTTTTTATATATTTCCATGAATCCAGCGAAAGTGAAAGAAATACCTGAAAAACCGCATTTTATGTACTGAAAGGTAGTTGCTAAGTGTGATTTTTACACTTATTTCACAATGATTGTATAGTGGTTTTTGTAGTCATTCCTAGAAAATATTAAGTGTTTTGGTATATATTTGTATATTTCAGCAATCTGGGTTCAATTGCATAAAAGTGGAGGAAATAGGCTTAAAATGATGAAAAAAGGACCAAACCGAGCAAATATGGAAAATGAGGGACTAAATCGCAAGATTGAAGATTTTGAGATCCGCGATCGATCGGCACTTACGAAGATCGATCACCACCATCCATAAGATTTCCGCGATTGATCGGCAAAACATCGTGATCGATCGTGGATATAAAAATTTTGGTTATTTTGTCCAGAATGTTTTGGCGATCGATCGGCAACTTACGAAGATCGATTGCCAAACCCGAAAAAATCGAGATTTTGTTTTCTTCTTGGTTATTTTGTGTCCAAACTCTACAAAACCCCTCCTACTATAAATATGTATTGCATTGGACGAAATAAGGGACTCTTGGCTCATAATTTACCTTACAAACTCAGCCACCATCATTCTCCTTCATCCCAACCATCCATACACCATAACCATTGAAGAGAAGACGCATCGGAAGAGACGGGACGACGGAGCAATGAAAGGAGTCAAAGCCTCTCGTTATTTCCGTATTTCTAAACTTTGTTTGTTTCTATTTGATTTCTTTATGCTTTTGATGTTGAAAAACACAATTTTGCATTTGATTTTGAATATGTTTCTAGGCTAAGTTTTGTTGTCAATGCTTAGGGGATCCCATGTTTTGAACCTACAATTTTAATTAAGTTTTGATTGATGCTTACAATTCTTTGAGTTTAATTTGTTGTGCTCATGCTTTCAATGGGTTAATATCCTTGATTGATTATTTGTGCAATTGAATTGACCATATGAGATTGTGATACGATATAGTAAATTAAACCGTGGATTTCAGACTGATATCGAGAGATGAAGTCAAATACACGTGTGATAGCTATAGATATCTAGTAACCGAAAGCTAGAAGTTTTCATAAATCGACATGCAATATTGAGTGTTAAATAAGTGCATGATCATTGACTTGTTGCATCTTAGTATTAAACTTGTTGTAACCGGACCAAGGTATAACAAGTGCATTAGGAAAACTCGTCACCTTAGAACGTTTGAATATAATTCTTAACTATAGGCGAATTGTGGGGGATTGCATGGGTGAACCGAAAGTCTTGATAATTGTCTCTATTGATTCTAATTTTCTGTTTTCTTGCTTGTTGGGTTGATTATTGAGTTAATTTGTCACTTTAGTTTATTAATCATAACCAATTTCATAGGCTAAAAATAGTTAAATTAATTGAGTATGGTAATTATTTACTAGTCCTCGTGGGATCGACAATCCGTACTTTTCATATCACTATACTAAAACTTGACACCTTGCACTTGCGGTATGCAATCGCTACACTAGAAAATACACTTTAAAATAATAGCGATCAAGTTTTTGGCACCGTTGCCGGGGACTAGTTAATAATATCAAACGAGATTAGTTGACTGTAGTTTAGTCATTCATTTTCTTATTTTTTCGATTTTTTCCATTCTATTTACTTTTCTACTGTTTGTGTTCTTTTTGGTTGATTGTTACAGGTTGTTATCTCTTGGTGCATGCTAAGGAGTAGCAACCCTACACTCATGCCCTTTGATCCCAAGATTGAACTCACTTGTCAAAGGAGGCTAAGGCAAGCAAGAACACACATGGCTAATACCGAGGAGATTCCGGTACCACCAATTGCCAGATCGCTCATGGACTATGCCCACCCTACATTCCATGGATCACTGTCGAGTATCACGAGACCAACCATACATGCTAACAATTTTGAGACCAGGTCTGCTACCATACAGATGATCCAACATTCGGTCCAGTTTGGGGGAGCAGTTACTGACGATCCAAATGCCCACATCTCCAACTTTTTGGAGATTTGTGATACATTCAAGCATAATGGCGTTACTGACGACGCCATCAGGTTACGTTTATTTCCCTTTTCTTTAAAAGATAAAGCTAAATCCTGGTTATAATCGTTGCCTGAGGGTCTATTACCATGTGGGATGGAATGATGCAGTTGTTCTTGTCAAAATTCTTTCCACCATCCAAGACACCAAGATGCGTAATGACATCACTACTTTTTCCCAATATGACCCAGAGACACTGTATGAGGCTTGTGAGCACTTCAAGGATCTACTACAGAGATGCCCACATCATGGCCTCCCTATCTGGCTGCAGGTACAAACATTCTATAATGGTTTATTTTCTAATAATCGTTCTATGATTGATGCAGCATCAGGAGGAACTGTGATGAGGAAGACACCCAAGGAAGCTTATACGCTGTTGGAGGAGATGGCTGCTATAGCTGTCAATGACAATCCGATAAGAACGTGCCAAAGAAGCAAGCCGGAGTGCATCCAGTGAGTGAAGTCACTGCCCTAGCTGCCCATTGGAAGCGCTGCACAAGAAGATTGATAGTTTGAGCATGCATGCAATGCAAGTTCAAACTGTTACATGCGAGCTTTGCCAAGGAGGACATCCCCTCACGGAATGCCACGTAGGTAACCCTTTCGTTACAACTAATGAAGCTGTTAACTTTGTAGGGAATCGACCACCACCGACCTACCCTTACCAAAATACGTACAATACAGGGCCGAGGAACTATCCCCAACCACCACCGGGGTATGCACCAAAGCCAAGCATGGAGGAGATCTTAACCAAGTTCATATCGTCAGCTGAAACAAGGATGAACAATCACGAGGTTTCGATAAAGAACTTGGAAGTCCAAGTGGGATAGCTAGCAAAGATCGTAGCTGGACGAGCACAAGGAGCACTTCCTAGTGACACAGAGACAAATCCTAGGGAGCAAGTCCATGCCATCATGTTGAGGAGTGGAAAGGAGGTCGCTGAGAAGAAGGATGTACAATTTGAGTTAAAAGGCGAGGCGGACATCAAGCAAGAAGAGGGACAACCACGCGACAAAGGTAAGTCTACTAAGACTCCTACACCCATCACACCTGCTAAGGTAGATATCACACCCCCATTCCCCGCTGCATATAAGAGAGCAAAAATAGATGCTAAATTTGCAAAGTTTTTAAATTTGATAAAGAATCTCCATATTGAGATGCCTTTCATTGATGCTATTCGGCACATGCCGAATTATGCTAAGTTTTTAAAGGAGATTCTGTCAAAAAAGCGGAAACTGGGAGAGCATGAGATGATAAACTTAACTGATGAGTGTTCTGCTGTCATTCAAAATTATTCACCTCCAAAGTTAAAGGATCCAGGGAGTTTCACTATACCTTGCAAAATCAATTCTAAATCAAGTATCAATTTAATGCCGTTGTCTGTGCACAGGAAGCTGGGCTTGGGAGAGCTCAAAGCAATCAATGTTTCACTGCAAATGGCGGATAAGTCCATCAAGTACCCTCACGGGATAGTTGAGGATGTACCAATCAAGGTTGATAAATTCACCCTTCCAGTGGATTTCATTGTGTTGGACATGAAGGAAGATGCTGACATGCCCTTGATCCTAGGAAGACCATTCCTAGCTACTGGAAGGGCATTGATTGATGTCCAAGAAGGGAAGTTGATCCTCCGAGTAAGGGGGATCAAGTTACTTTTGACATGTTCAAAGCTTAGAACACTATACACACTGAGCACCGATGTTTTAGTATTAATATAATTGATACACTGTCTATTGATGCGATGCGTGTTAAGAGAGAGAAGAAGGTGGAGGTCACACCGAATGCCCATCAAAGAGGAGAAAAATTCCGTGAAGGTGACCTAGTTAAGATGAATAGGGAAAAGATGCGACTATTTCCATGGAAGTCGGACTCACCATGGGCTGGCCCTTTCAAAGTTGTCGATGTTCTACAATGCGACACTATCAATTTGAGAGATGATCAAGGGGCACTGTTCACAGTGAAAGCAAAATGGTTACGACACTACCACAAGGATGATGTGAAATCATCCCCCACTGCCCCGGGCGGCACTTGAGCTTAAATGGTAAAAAGTACAGCTTGAGACTATAAATCAAGAACTTTTTCTTACCCTTAGCTTTGTTTTAGTTTGTTTTTGTTTTTTATTTTAATTGAGGTAAAAGACTCCATGCGTGTTGTGATCTGTCCAACAATATATCCCATGAGCTTATCAGAAATTGGACAATGATCACTAGCGGTCGTTGTCAAAGGTAAATGCTTTGTCTCATTTTCCATGCCTAGTACATTGAGGACAATGCATGAATTAAGTTTGGGGGAGTAGTGCATTACTGTGTCATGCTTCTTCTGTGGAATTGGATCGTTTCTTGAGCACCAACAAAAAAGTTTTTCTTGAAAATGAGTTCAATTAGTAAGATAAGAATGAATCATAGTAGTGGTCTCTATTCCATGATGATATTAGTCACACTATGCATGTCAACTTGAGTTTTTATGATTGTAAGACTTGTTGTGAATATCTTGTTTTGGGTAGCATGTCTAAGATAGAGGAATTTATTAATCACATTTGAGTCATAATCTTGTGAAATGCTTTTGGAGTAGTGAATATCTTTGTGAACTTGATAAATTGTTTTGAGCATCTTAGAGTACCTTAGAACTTATTTGATGATGACACTTTGAGGCGAAATTTTATAGTTATGAACTTGACTTGGAAATGATTTAGGTGATCTTTGAGCCGTTTGAGCCTTTCAAGCTTACCATGTATATATCAATCCCTAGTTTTCACTATTTGAGCCTAATGAAAAAGAATGGAGTATGTTTAACATACTATTAGCCCCCATTCAACAATTTTTTGGCAACTCATTATACCTACCTATTTGAGCCTAAACTGAAACATTTTATCCTTACCTAAAGGGAGTATAATGAATCTTGTTAGATGCACATGATCCTATATTTTGATGAGCTTATTGTAAAATAAGATGATGAATGAGAAAAGAAAAGAAAAGAATAGAAAAAGCCTTAAGAAAAAATATCCAAATAAGACCCAAAGTGGTCAAGGCTAAAAGAAAAAGAAGAGAAGCTCAATTATGTGCTAAAAATATGAACATTACATGCTTATACTCTCTTCTTGTGCTATCTTATCTTTTCTTTGAAGCCAATACCTAGGCCTAACATTACAAGCTTAAAAAGACCTATTGATCCAAGTCTAGGGAGTAACTACATTAGTGGAGAAGTTGTTTGAAAATAGGTCTATGGAATGCTCAACAATAATCTTACTTTTCATTGACTAGCATGATTTGATCTATGAAATTTGCCTGGAACTTGAAAGTGACAATAGAACACACGCACATTCTGATTTGGAGACATGTTGCTTGATCTAAGAGAAAACACGAATTGTTAAACATTTTGGATTGACTCTTGTTTGTCTGTAAGTGAGATATCCGAGCTACATGATTAACTGCGAATTGGTTTATTTGAATCTTCAATATTGAACTTTGTTGTGTGATCTTATTTCTTGCTTGAGACGATCAAGTTTAAGTTTGGGGGAGTTGATAAGTGTGATTTTTACACTTATTTCACAATGATTTTATAGTGGTTTTTGTAGTAATTCATAGAAAATATTACACGTTTTGGTATATATCTGTATATTTCAGGAATCTAGGTTTAATTGCATAAAAATGGAGGAAATAGGCATAAAATGATGAAAAAGGACCAAACCGAGCAAATATGAAAATGGAGGTACTAAATCGCAAGATGGAAGATTTTGAGATCCGCGATCGATCGGCAATTACGAAGATCGATCGCCACCATCCAGAAGATTTCCGTGATCAATCGGCAAAACATCGCGATCGATTGCGGATATAAAATTTGTGGTTATTTTGTCCAGAATGTTTTGGCGATAGATCGACAACTTACGAAGATCGATCGCCAAACCCGAAAAAATCGAGATTTTGTTTTCTTCTTGGTTATTTTGTGTCAAAACTCTACAAAACTCCTCCTACTATAAATATGTATCGCATTGGACGAAATAAGGGACTCTTGGCTCATAATTTACCTTACAAACTCAGCCACCATCATTCTCCTTCATCCCCAACCATCCATACACCATAACCATTGAAGAGAAGACGCATCGGAAGAGATGGGACGACGGAGCAAAGAAAGGAGTCAAAGCCTCTCGTTATTTCCGTATTTCTAAACTTTGTTTGTTTCTATTTGATTTCTTTATACTTTTGATGTTGAAAAACACAATTTTGCATTTCATTTTGAATATGTTTCCTGGCTAAGTTTTGTTGTCAAGACTTAGGGGATCCCATGTTTTGAACCCACAATTTTAATTAAGTTTTGAATGATTCTTACAAATTCTTTGAGTTTAATTTGTTGTGCTCATGCTTTCAATGGATTAATATCCTTGATTGATACGATATAGTAAATTAAACCGTGGATTTCAGACTGATATCAAGAGATGAAGTCAAATACACGTGTGATAGCTATAGATATCTACTAATCGAAAGCTAGAAGTTTTCATAAATTGACATACAATATTGAGTGTTAAATAAGTGCATGATCATTGACTTATTGCATCTTAGTATTAAACTTGTTGTAACCGGACCAAGGTATAACAAGTGCATTAGGAAAACTCGTCACCTTAGAACGTTTGAATATAATTCTTAACTATAGGCGAATTGTGGGGGATTGCATGGGTGAACCGAAGTCTTGATAATTGTCTCTATTGATTCTAATTTTCTTTGTTATTGCTTGTTGGGTTGATTATTGAGTTAATTTGTCACTTTAGTTATTATCATAACCAATTTTCGTAGGCTAAAAATAGTTAAATTAATTGAGTTTGGTATTATTTCCTAGTCCTCGTGGGATCGACAATCCGTACTTTTCATATCATTATACTAAAACTTGAAACCGTGCACTTGCGGCGCGCAATCGCTACACTAGAAAATACTGTTTAAAATAATAGTGATCAGTAGTAACTGGGACAAAACGAGCCAAGACATTGGAAAGACACTAAAAGAGTTGTATTGATGAAATTGAAGCAGGCGATCGATCGCTATTAAGAGGAGATCGATCGCTACGAAACAGAAAACGAGGAAACTTTCATACAAGAAGGCAAGCGATCGCCTAAAAAGGAGAAATTTATCCCATCTGGGCAGAAGGTTTAGGCGATTGATCGCTATTTATTTAAACAATTAATTCTAGTGTAGCGATTATTTACCACAAGTGCACGATTGTCAAGTTTTAGTATAGATTATGAAAAGTACGAGTGTCGAACCCACGAGGACTAGAAAATAAATACCGAACTCAATTAATTTAACTATATTTAGCCTACGATAACAATATTTGGTTATGATTATTAAACTAAATTGATAATAACTCAATATTCAACCCAAACAAGTAAAGAATGAGAATAAGATCAATAGAGACAATTATCAAGACTTTGGTTCACCCATGTAATCCCCCATAATTCGCCTATTAGTTAAGAATTGAATTCAAACGTTATAAGGTGACGAGTTTTCCAAATGCACTTGTTATACTTTGGTCCAGTTATAACAAATCTAATACTAATGTTGCAATAAGCTACTCCGATATCCTTATTGAACAATCGATATTGAATTTCGATTTATGAAAACTACTAGACTTCGATTTTGGTAAATCTATTGCTATCACACGTGTATTTGACGTTATCTCGCGATCTCAATCTGAAATCCACGACCTAATTTACTATATCATATTGCAATATCCTATGGTCAATTCAATTGCAATAAATAATCATTAAAAGGTGATCAATCCTTTAATAGCATGAATCACAATAAATTATGCACAAAGTATTATAAGACGCAATCAAAAAACCTTAAATTGAATTATGGGTTCAAAAGATGGGATCCCCTTAAGTCTTGACAACAAATTTAGCCAACAATTGTCATCAAATAATAATGCATAAAATTGTTTTGTAACATTCTAAACATCAAAATCTGATAAAAATATAGAACAAAATTTAGAAATACGAAAGTAAGGATAGGTGTTGACTCCTTGCGTTGCCCCGTCATCCCGCCTCTTCTGATGCGTCTTCTTCTTCAATGGTTTATGTGGTGTGGATGAATGTTGGGTGATGAAGAGTGATGGAGGCTGTGTTGGGTAGGTAGAATATGAGGCAAAGGTCCCAAAAATTCGTGTGTATCATTCTTTATATAGTGGATGAGGTATATGAAAGAGTCCATCTTGAACCAAATTCAAAAAGGAAGTTTTTTTTTTCTTCTGAAAACTCCGCTCGGCGATCGATCGAGCAAGCCTGCTCGATCGATCGAGCTCTCTTCCTTCACATCTCCAAATTTTTCTGCCACGCTCGATCAATTGAGTTGTGGGCTTGCTCGATCGATCGAGCTCTCTTCCTTCACGTCTCCAAATTTTTCTGCCACGCTCGATCGATTGAGTTGTGCTCGTCGATCGGTCGCGCATCCTTCATTTTTGTTGGCCAAATCACCTGCCACACTCGATCGATCGAGCGTGGTTCTCAATCGATCGAGGTTGTAAATTTCCATCTTCATCCTTCGTTGCCTCGATTTGGTCCTTTTTATCATTTTTGCCCATTTCCTCCACTTTTATGCACTTTTACCTATATTCCTTAAATATACAAATATATAACAAAACACGTAATATTGCCTAGGAATCACTACAAAAACGCTCCTAAAACACGTAATATTGCCCAGGAATCACTACAAAAACTCTCCTATCTCATAGCAAATTAAGTGTAAAAATCACACTTAGCAACTCCCCCAAACTTAACTTGATCGTCTTGAGCAAGCAATAAGCTCAAAATATAGAGTTCAAAATTGATAATTCAAATGAACCAATTCACAGTCAATCATGTAGCTCAGACATCCCGCTTACAGACAAACAATAATTAATCCAAAAGTTCAACAAGTTGTGTTTTCTCTTAAATCAAGCAACATGTCTCAAACTCAGAATGTGATTGTGTGATATTGCCACTTTCAAGTTTCATACAAATTTCATAGATCAAATCATGCTTATCAGTGGAAGTTAAGATTATCGTTGAGCACCTCATAGGCCTATTTTCAACAACTTCTCCACTAATACAGTCAGTTCCCTAGAATTGGATCAAAATGTCTTTTTTTTAAGCTTGTAATGTTAGGCCTAGGTGTTGGCTTCAAAGAAAATGTAGGATAGCACAAAGAAGAGAGTATAATCATGTAATGTTCATATTTTAGCACAAATTTAGCTTCTCTTCTTTCTTTTCTAGCATTGGCCATTTTGGGTCTTACTTAGATACTTTTTCTCAAGGCTCTTTCTATTTTTTTTTTTCATTCATCATTTTTTCAACAATAAGCTCATCAATATATAGCAATGCATGTGCATCTAATGAGATTCATTATACTTCCTTTAGGTAAGGATAAAGTTTCAATTTAGGCTCATATAGGTGGGTATAATGTGTTTGCCAAAGAAATGTTGAATGGGGGCTAATAGTATGTTAAACATACTCCATTGTTTTTCAATTAGGCTCAAAATAGGACACTACGGATTGATATAGACTAGGTAAGCATGAAAAGCTCAAACGGTCCAAAAATCGCCTAGATCATTTCCAAGTCAAGTTCATAACTATTAAATTTCGCCTCAAAGTGTCATCATCAAATAGGTTCATAGGTACTCTAAGATGCTAAAAAACAATTCATCAAGTTACTCCAAATGTATTTCACAAGATTATGACTCAAATGTGCTCAAAATATTCCTCATCTTTGACATGCTAACTCAAACAAGATATTCACAAATAAGTCTTACAATCATCAAAACTCAAGTCGTTATGCATAGTGAGATTAATATCATCATGGAATAGAGACCAATACTATGAATAATTCTTTTCTCAATAATTGAACTCATTTTCAAGAAAAAAAATTTGTCGGTGCTCAAAGAACGATACAATTCCAAAGAAAAAGCATGATATAGTAATGCACTCCCCCAAACTTAATTCATGAATTGTCCTCAATGTAATAATCATGGAAAATAAGACAAAAAAATATACCTTTGATGACGACCGTCAGTGATCGTCGTCCAATTCCTCGTCAGCTCGTGGGGCATATTGTTGGAACATATCATAACACGCATGGAGTCTATCACCAAAATCAAAAACAAAAACAAAAACAAACCAAAACAAACCAAAAACAAAGCTAAGGGATAAGAAAAAGTTCTTGATTTATAATCCCAAGCTGGACTTTTTACCATGTACGCTCAAGTGTCGCAGGGGCAGTGGGGGATGATTTTCCGTCATCCTTGTGGTAGTGTCGTAACCACTTCTCTTTGACCGTGAACAGTGCCCTGTTGTCATCTCTCAACTTATCTCAACTTAATAGTGTCGCATGGTAGAACATCGACCACTTTGAAAGGTCCAGCCCATGGTGAGTCCAACTTCCATGGAAATAGTCGCATTTTAGCTCTATTCATTAACACCAAGTCCCCCTCACAGAATTTACATCTTCTTTGATGGGCAGTTGATGCAACCATCCCTTTCTTGTCCTTCTTCTCATCATCACCTAACATCACATTAACAGATAATGGATCAATTACATTGATATTAAAACATCGGCGCTCAGTGTGTATAGTGTTTAAAGTTTTGAACATATCAAAGATAACTTGATCCCCATACTCAGAGGATCAACTTCCCTTCTTGGACATCGACTAATGCCCTTCCAGTCGCTAGGAACGGTCTTCCTAGAATCAATGGCATGTCAGCATCCTCCTGCATATCCAATACTATAAAATACACCGGAATGGTAAATTTATCGACTTTGATTGGCACATATTCAACTATCCCTTGAGGATACTTGAAGGACTTGTCTGCCATCTGCAGTGAAACGTTGATCGGTTTGAGCTATCATAAGCCCAGCTTCATGTAAACAGACAAAGGCATTAGATTAACACTTGCACCCAAATCACATAAGATTTCTTAAAAGACATAGAGTTGATTTTGCAAGGTATAGTGAAACTCCATGGATCCTTTAACTTTGGAGGTGAATCATTTTGAATGATAGCCGAACACTCCTCAGTTAAGTTTATTGTCTCATGCTCTCCCAATTTCCACTTTTTTGACAGTATCTCCTTCAAAAACTTAGCATAGTTCGGTATTTGCCATATAGCATCAATGAAAGGCATTTCAATGTGGAGATTCTTAATCAAATCTAGCAACTTAGCAAATTTAGCATCTGTTTTTGCTCTCTTATATGTAGCGGGGAATGGGAGTGGATATCTTCCTTAGCAGGTGTGATGGGTATAGTGGTCTTAGAAGATTTACCTTTGTCACGTGGTTGAACATCTTCTTGCTTGATGTCTTCCTCGTCCTTATGCTCAACATGTGCATCCTTCTTCTCAGCAACCTCCTTTCCGCTCCTCAATGTGATGGCATGGACTTGTACCCTATGGTTCTTTTCAGTGTTACTGGGTAGTGATCCTTGTGTTCGTCTGGCTAAGATTGTTGCTAACTGTCCCACTAGAAGTTCCAAGTTCTTTATCGACGTCTCATGACTGTTCATACTTGTTTCAGTTGATAATATGAACTTGGTTAGTAGCACCTCCATGCTTGGCTTTGGTTCATACCCAGTGGTGGTTGGGGATTGTTTCTCGGCCCATATTGTGTGTAATTGGGTAGGGGTAGTTCGGTGGTGGGTCGGCTTCGTAAAAGTTAGCTCTCTCAATAGATTTAACAAAAGGATTACCTACTTGGCATTCGGTGCTTGGATGCCCTCCTTGGTAAAGCTCACAAGTAATGACTTGAACTTGCATTGCATGAATGCTCAAGCTATCAATTTTCTTGTTCAGTGCTTCCAACTAGGCAGCTAGGGCAGTGACTTCACTCACTTGATGCATTCCACTTTGCTTCTTCGGCACATTCCTTTTGGACTGCCATTGACAGTTATTAGCAGCCATATCTTCCAACAGTGTATAAGCCTCATCGGGAGTCTTCCTCATAACAGTACCTCCTGAGGCTGCGTCAATCATAGAACGATTATCTGAAAATAAAATGTTATAAAACGTTTGTACCTGCAGCCAGATAGGGAGACCATGATGTGGGAATCTTCGCAGTAGATCCTTGAAACGCTCCCAAGCCTCGTACAGTGTCTCTGGGTAGTGTTGGGCAAAAGTTGTGATATCATTGCGCATCTTGGCCGTCTTGGATAGTGGAAAGTATTTTGACAAGAATAATTGTGCAATCATATCCCACGTAGTAATAGAACCTGTAGGCAACGATTGAACCAAGATTTAGCTTTATCACGTAAAGAGAATGAAAATAAACGTAACCTGATGGCGTCATCAGATTGTGCTTGAAGGTATCACAAATCTCCAAGAAGTTGGAGATGTGGGCATTTGGATCATCAGTAGCTACTCCCCCAAACTGGACCAAGTGTTGGATCATCTGTATGATAGCATGATTGATCTCGAAATTGTTAGCCTGGATGTGCGGTCTAGTGATACTAGACAGTGATCCATGGAATGAAGGATGTGCATAGTCCATGAGTGACCTTGCAACTGGTGCTGCAGGAACCTCCTCGTTATTAGCCATGAGTGTTCTTGTTTTCCTAAGCCTCTTTTGACAAGTGCGTTCGATCTCGGGGTCGAAAGGCTCAAGTGTAGGCTTGCTACTCCTTAGCATGCACCAAGAGATAACAACCTGCGTAGATCCACCCAAAGAGACAACAGGAGAAGAGTAGAGAAAAAACAAATAACAAAAATATAAAAAAAAACAAATGACTAAACTACAGTCAACTAATCTCGTCCGATATTACTTAAACTAGTCCCCGACAACGGCGTCAAAAACTTAATCACTATTTATTTAAACAATTAATTCCAGTGTAGTGATTATATACCGCAAGTGCACAGTTGTCAAGTTCTAGTATAGATTATGAAAAGTACGAGTGTCGAACCCACGAGGACTAGAAAATATGTACCAAATTCAATTAATTTAACTATATTTAGTCTACGATAATTGGTTATGATTATTAAACTAAATTGACTAATAACTCAATATTCAACCCAAACTAGTAAAGAATAAGAATAAGATCAGTAGAGACAATTATCAAGACTTTGGTTCACCCATATAATCCCCCATAATTCGCCTATTAGTTAAAAAACGTTCTAAGTGACGAGTTTTTCTAATGCACTTGTTATACTTTGGTCCAGTTATAACAAATCTAATACTAACATTGTAATAAGCTACTCTCGTATCCTTATTGAGCAATCAATATTGAATATCGATTTATAAAAACTACTAGCCTTCGATTTTGGTAAATCTATTGTGATTATGAATAGTATTGGTATGCCCTTAGTGGCGATGATATTATGTATGCCTGTAATGGCGATGAGATTAGTTATGTCGTTGTATACGTCGCGATGATGTTATGCCGCTGTATACGTAGCGATGAGATTTTATACTGGTATTGTGTTAGCAATGAGTAATGATGATATGTTGATTGCAGAAGAGTTGATAATGAAATTGAAATGAAACAAAGTATTGATATGTTCATTTTTTATCGTTGCAGCAACAAGATAACAGTGGAATAATGATAATCATTTTGAATGATATTTATTTTGTGGAAGCATGATTGTTTGTACATTGTGAGATTAATGATTTATTAATCATTTTATGTTGAGTTGAATGTAATCACGTGAGAATGAGATTAATGAGTATGTCATGGGATGACATGGAACATCACTGGTTGTGTGGGATCACTATAAATTTCAGATGTGGACATGTGTTCATTGTGAACGTCACGAGCTGACAGGGAACTACGGTGAATATCATGAATAAGTATGAGGTTGTGATGTTATTGACTGGTGCGTAATAATAACAATGATAGATAATCATATGTTGATTAATGACAAGTTATGCATAACAATATAGCAATGTTATTGTGTGAATATGTATGAGACAAGAATATTCACAATTAGACTATTATTATGTTCTGATGTTGAGTTAGTGATTGAGATGCATATAAATGCTGGCATATGCATGTAGTAAATACTAATGACTAGTAATTACTTAATACCAAATAATAGTCAAATGATGATGTGTGATGGGATTGATGTCTAAGAACTCATGGACACTACTGAGTTAATAATTAAAAAGTAGTTATACATATGAAATTAACTCTTGTGTTGAATGTCATCACACCAAAATGTGGTAGTATACTGTAGCACAGAAATGAGTGAGTTTTGACGCAGGGATATTCATGTTCGATGACCGAGACATTATGAATATCATTATTGTATAACTGACAAGGTGTGTGATTTTCATGAATATGAGAAGTACCAATGATCTTGTTCTATTACTTATTTTACCACGGATGATAGCTGGGTGATGAGATGTGGAGAAATTGATGCTTTAGAACATGTGAGTATTGTGATGAGCACGATGTTATGATGCTGATATACTTGTCAATGATTGCATCTACACGGGTATGAGATTAAATATGCGACATTAGTATTGGAGCATTGTATGATTTTGTGATGAACAAAAGATTGTGTAGGAGATGAAGCTCGAAGAAAGAATGATATAATAATATGAGATTATGTGAAAATGATATTATGGATTATGATAATAATTACATGGCATGAGGAAAATGTAATATATTATGTAGTCGATTGTTTTATGATGTGGAATAAGGAAGACTATAGGAGAATAATGAATTAAATTATGATAATTGGATGGTGTGATTGATACACCACGTGCATGAATTGCTTACATATTAACGAGTTAATTAAGAAAGTGTATGACATGAAAGAATAACTGAAATGATAGACATGTATACTCATGGAAGAGTAAGAATCCCGATGGGATGTAAAATAATGAGTAGTGTGGTGACACTAATCCAATGATAAATAATAGTGGAATGCGGTTGAATGAGTAATGATATTGATAAGGAAAGAGTTAGCAATAGTAGTTGGACAAAAATGTGTTCTATATAAGATCATTATGAATTAAACTAATTATTTGTTGATGGCGTGTTATAATTGAAATATGACATCGTGTAAGATGCAATGCCTATTACTACGTCAAGGAAGAATATGCACATGAGAGAATTTAAATGATCTTAGAAGAACTCTGTCTAACATTGAATAATGAAACAATGTGTTGTGAAACGGAAAGTTAAAAAGAAATGGGGAATTAGAAGCTTTCACAAATTGAAAATGATTGAGGTCAATAAAGATGCATGTGTATATTATATCTTTGTATGATGATGTTAAAAGTAATGAAGGTGTAGAAATGTCAGTTTTGAGAAGGTTGGTAGGTACAACAAGTGTGTCATTTGTGTACAGGTGCATTAGATTCTAAATCTATTTAAACACATTATATATTACTTGTGAATTTCGGATAATGTTAATTCCCGAAAACGGGAATCTAATGCCTTTGTTTGAGAAATTGCATGAGTAGTGTAGTAGGATCCTCTAAATTGGATAGATGTAATTAAACGTCTATACTTGAATCAATAATAAGTTGAGAGAAAGGAAAAACCGGATATGGTACGATAGTAAGTGACATTCTATTTTGTAGATTGTGGTTTTTGATCTCTCTGTTTAGAAATTTTGATTTCTTTATGTGTTAATGTTGCAAAGATGGAAGTTGGAATGGTTCATTTTGGAACGTTCTGTTTGGACTCTGGATTGTATAGACCATGTGTGGTCCGGTGAGATATTCGACGGTATGTCGACTCTATCTTTGACACTTCTATCCTGGTAAGTGTGTTTATTTAATTTCGAGGACGAAATTTTATTAGTAGGGGAGAATTGTGATGCCTAGAACTTAATTACCTTAATTACTGTGTTAATTAAAAGGTAATTATGAATAAGTTTCATTTTACCTCTGGATTCGGTTTTGAGTTACATCGAGTGTGGTTAAATTATGATTGAGTCATAAGTATGGACTTAGTAAATGGTTGAGATGATATGAAAGTAAGTATGAGTTTGAAATTGTGAAGTAATTATTGAAGTTGAGCAATAATTATTGGATTTGGGGTTAAATAATTATTGGGAATAGTTTGTGAAGAGAATGAAGGTTCGGGGACTTAATTGCAAATGTTGGAGGACTTAATTGCATGAAAATAATAACCCCAACTTCTCTTAACACACTTTGCAAAAAAACACATACAATCCCCTTCAATCCCTCATCCTTCTTCCATTTTGGTGAAGAATCAAGACATGGCTTTTGATGGATTCTTGAGATTGTGATCTAGTGAGCTTGGGTAAGCTAATTTACACCTTAACCTCGATCTTAATTGTTTATTGAATTGGAATGGTGAATACTGAATTTTTGGCTTTGGGTAGAAAGTTGGGGGGGTTTGATTTGGAGTTTATTTTATGTGAACAAAATGAAGATCTATGGTGTTTTAGTGTGTTTTGGTTGGGGTATGGAAGGAATTGGGGTGTGGTATGTGTTGGTTTTGAATTTTGTATACAAATCTCGAATAGTGTCTATTACAGGGCCTAGCGGTCGATCGCTATGTGTATAGCGATTGATCGCCCGAAGAAAATAAAATTTTGAGGCGTTAAACAGTAGCAGCGATCGATTGCTGGTTTTGCAGCGATTGATCACCCGATCTAAAATTGATTAGCGATCGATCTCTAGGTTTGGAGCGATCGATCGCTGAAAGAGAAATTTTGGCAAAAAAATGTTCATGTCGACAGAAACCGATCGCTATAACATAGAGATCGATATCTATCCTGAAAATTTATTATTTGTTGGGACTTTTGAGATATGATCTTGTATAGTCTATTTTGACGATGATTATGACTTTTGGGGAAGTTTTGTTAACAATGGAATAAGGTTACAAGTGTTGAACCTTAGTAAAACATGTATTATATTTTTGAATTAGATGATAACTCAAGTTAATAAAGGATAAAATGGGATGATTTGAACCGTATTTGGAGTACGGTAAATTGTAATTGATTATGATAGGAGTCATGACGTATCTGTTAAATGAATAATGATGTTGTTGGGAATTATTAATGATAAATATTGAATTGATATTCGATAGATGCTGTACGAGCCTCTGGATGTCGAGAATGTTTAAAATCATGTCGTCGACCTTCAGGTGCGTATGACGTACAAGCATTGGTAAATATATTATTGTTGCGTTTATCGAATAATATATTATCGTGGTGTTTGAATTAGTACGTGTGACGTACGAGCATTACTTTGGACATTTTGATTTATGTCAGTATACATGTATGGGATATTGCGAGTTTAATGAGAAGAATTTATATTTGATTTGATAGGTCGAAATTATTGATGATATTTATATGAGTTTGACCATTGAGGAATAAGTGTAAAAAGGAAGCAAAGTGCTGCATATGATGTGAGTCACCTCATGAGTCCGAAAGGAGCAAAGTGCTACAAACATGTGAGTCACCTCTTGAGTCCATGATAATATTGTTATTATGATAAAACGATTAGATTTATATACCGCCATTGAGGGCGATGATATTTATATGAGTTGGATTGCCATTGAGGGCCATATATTTATATATATATGTGTATATATGGTTGTATATATATACTGTTATTGATCGATTGAGTTGATGAGATATCATTGCATTATTGTTGTCAAGCAATTATATGCAAGGAATATGAGATATCAATTAGTGTGATACGGATGACATGGGATTTACTATCATGGACAGATGTATATGATATCGTGATATATTGGTAAAATGCGTTGTTATAACAGGTGCACATTGAAGAGCTAATGATAGTAAATAGTATTCTACTCATTGTGGGTTACTCAGGGAGTAACTCTTTTTATCATTTATGGCCATGTATTGTACAAGTTATATATATATATATATATATATATATATATATATATATATATATATATTATGTTTGTCGTTGCCTTTTTATTGGTATGCTCATACCGTGTGGGGGTGTTTCTATGGAAATAAGTGCCAGAGTAGCTGTCAGAGAGCTCGAGGTGTTAGAGTTGCTGGGTCGGAGGCTTAGCGGAGTCAAGTTGAGTTAGTCCACTAGTTATAGTGTTCCTTTGTTTATTATATTTCGTATGGGATTTGTAATATGTATGTTTTTCTGTAATCTTTCAGTGTCATTTCATTTGATAGATGTATTATGATTACAGTCAGTCATGAGATTTGCTGTTTGAGGATTAAATTATTTTTTGTAATTTGGATGGTCCAAATCATGTTGAGATTATAGTCAAATTTTTTTAAAATCCTCGTATTATTGGAGTATAATTTGTTTAGCGTAAGTGTGTCTTATATTACTAAAAACATTCTTAGTGTTAGCAAATCTGCCCTAGGTAATAATGTGTTTTTCTTAATTTCATCATCGTTTCTGTGTTGTGGAGGATCTAATGACACAAATTACACTCCTCAAAGGAACCTTACATGAAGGTTTATACGAGTTCAACCTCGAAAAGCCAGTTCCATCTTCACCCAACTCTGCAGTCTGTCCGAGTGATAAGTGCATTTTTGCACTTATTATTTCTTTGAATTTGTTTGGATTGATGTTGGTTTTTCGATCAGAATTATGCGTTTTGTGTCTGTTTTTGTGTTTGCAGGATCCAAGTAAGGATGAGTGCCATGATAAGGAAAAGGGCATGAAATAAAGAGAAATTGGTGGAACAACATCATAGCAAGACAAGAAAAAGAAGAAAATTTGAAGATGAAGAATCTGCAATCAGGGATTGATCGCCTGAAAATGGAGATTGATCCATGAAAATGGAGACTGATTGCTTGAAAATGGAGTTTGATCCCTGAAAACAGAGATCGATCGCCATACAAATAGAGATCGATCTATGGGTAGTATGTTGGGGAACAATATACGCGGAATAGCGACCGATCGCTACAAAAGTAGCGATCGATCGTCAAATGAATTTTTTGAAAATTAATGAACAGAGAAAATTAATGAACAGAGATCAATTGCTCGAAAACAGAGACCGGATGCTGCGCGAGTCCAGCCCATTAAAAATTGGCAGATGCGAGTGTTTAAAAGGCGGCCTAACCTACTTTTTAAAGGAATTTTGACACTCTTTCAAGAGCAAGACACATTGAGAAGGCTGCTACTATTCCAAGGACAAGGATTTCATCACAAAACGAATGCGGCTTTCATCTGGGGACGGAGAATTGCTTCCATGTTTTGATTTGATTGATTTATATATTAGGATTTATCACATGGTTTATTTGTGTTTTCTTGCTTTGAATGCAATTTAATTGACTGGCCATTGATTGAATTGTAATTTTTGTTTGTGATCTATCACTCGGGAGGGGATTGTGAACATGACATAGGAAAATACATCGTAGAAATTTATATTGTCGACATGCGTATAACTTCATTGAAGCCTTTGAAAGAATTATTGTGCAATTAAATTAATATTGTTTAATAATTACTCTTAGATAGGGATATCAAGGTTGATATTGAATGATAACTTCTACTATCACTTGGGAAAGGGAGCAGGAAACAATTAAGAATTCTTGGCTAATAAACTACATAAATCTATATCATAAGAAACATAGTTGATAATCAAGTGAAATCGGACCTCTAGAATCCTTCTCATAATTAATTCTCTTGAATTGTGAAACTGTTAGTTAGTGATTTACGTTATTTGACAAACAACAACACTACTCGTTTTTCTAAGTAGTATTAAGACCATCTAGCACAGTATTTTATTAATACTATAGACCAATACTCGTGGGATCGACATCCATATTCATATCCATATACTAAAACTTGACATCATATGCTTTATATACTTTCTGCACGCGACAAGTTTTTGGTGCCGTTGCCGGGGTTTGAATAATATATTTTAATTCTAATATTGTGCCAAGTACTCTTAGTTTTGATTTATAAATTTTATTTTATTTAGTACTTGAGATATATTTTGTTTCTTCAATTTTGCAGTGTATGCGATGATATGCAAGGCCTGAATTACTTTTATTTGATTCCAAGATTGAAAGAACTGCTCGACGACTACGTAAAGAAAGAAGGGACGAGTTGAGTCAAATGGCTGCTGAAAATCATGACGCCGAAGCTGATCCAGTAGCTATTAGAGATCACTTTAAACCATTGATCAATAATAACTACTCTGGTATTACTCGCCAGACCATTATTGCAAACAATTTTGAACTGAAACCATCATTGATCAACATGGTGCAGCAAACCAATTCTGTGGTTCAGCTGTGAGTGATCTTAATCTCCATCTGATGATCTTTCTTGAGATAGCAGACATTATAAAGATACATGGTGTTACTGAGGACACCATTAGACCGTGTCTGTTCTCGTTCTCGCTTAGGGATCAAGCAAGAAAATGTCTTCAATCTTTGCCAATCGGTAGTATCATGACATGGGATGACATGTCATCCAAATTTCTAGCGAAATTCTTTCCACCAGCAAAGTCATCCTTGTTATTGACCAAGATTAGCTCCTTTAAGCAGCATGATTCTGAACAGCTGTATGAGTCATGGGAACATTTCAAAGACTTACTCAGAAAATGCACACAGCATATCTACGAGAGCTGGGTACAAATCCAGCTGTTTTACAATGGATTGAACGGTCCCACTCGAATCATATTGGATGCTGCAGCGGGAGGAAAGTCGAAGATGCATATGAATTACTTGAGCAAATGGCTGCCAACAGTTACCAATGGCCTACCGAGCGAGCACTGATACAAAAGCCAGTAGGTATGTACGAAGTTGATCAGTTTACTGCATTATATGCACAATTGGCTGCTCTTATTACGCAGGTAGCACTCATGAACAAGCAAGGGACTCCACCTACTATTGAGTCTGACACTGCTGCTGCTGGGGTGTCATTAAATGTAGAGGATCTGAATCAAGAGCATGCTCAATATGTGAACAGTCGGTATCCAAACAACTATCGAGGAATGCTTTGAACCCGCCTCGTAGATATGCACCTCAGAAGAATTTAAGCCTTCTTTTGAAGATTTAGTTGGTACTTTTGTAACTGAATCATCAAAAGGTTCGAGCATAATGAGACGAGGCTGAACAAGATTGAGACTCAAATGAACAATATGGGTGCCACAATGAAATCGTTGGAGGTCTTGATTGGTCAACTTGCAAATGCTTTGAATCATCAACAACCGGGGACGTTTCCTAGCAACACCGAGGTCAACCCTAAGGAACAGTGTCATGCCATCACATTTAGAAGTGGTAATGAAATTGGTAAATCAAAATCTGTGCATATTGATGAATCACCAAAGGAAAAAACTCTAAAGTCAGTTGAAACCTCTAAGGAGGTCGAAAAGGAGCAGCAAGACACTCAACCCGTGATACCTATAAGCCTACTCTTCCATATCCTCAACGCTTCAAGAAGAATGCAATAGACGATCGGATTGCAAAGTTCTTGGAAATTTTCAAGAAAATTCATATCAGTATTTCTTTTGCTGATGCTTTGCAACAAATGCCCAATTATGCCAAGTTCATGAAGGACGTGATGGCTAGGAAGCGCAAGATGGAAGACTTTGAGACAGTGAATCTGACCGAGGAATGTAGTGCAATCCTCCAAAAGAAGCTACCAATGAAATTGAAAGATCCAGGGAGTTTTATTATCCCTTATATTATTGGTAATTCTTCTTTTAAAGATTTATGTGATCGTAGAGCTAGTATAAATTTAATGTCTCTATCTGTTTTCAGGATTAGGACTTGGGGAGGCGAAACCAACACACATCACACTGCAAATGGCGGATAGCTCTCTCGCATAGCCTCAAAGTATAGTGGAAGATGTGTTAATGAAAGTCCGACTAAAATCTACCTTCTTGCAGACTTCATTATTCTAGATACACAAGAAGATGAGGAGATGCCTCTAATCTTTGGACGACCGTTCTTGGCTACAGGGGAAACAAAATAGATGTAAAAAGGGGTGAGCTATCAATGCAAATTGAAGATGAAAAAGTCAATTTTTATGTATTTAAAATGACTAACCACCCCACATGTCATGAAGAAGCCAAAGGATTGTAAGAAGGTCTAAATGCCGACAACTAAGATAGTTGAGCAATGTTGCAAGATTGATATGACTGAAAAGCTGCACAAAGTGGTCACTGCTGTCAGAAAAGTTGTGAAGAAGCTAAAGAATAAGAGAGATAAGTTCAAGCAAGTTTGGAGGGTAAAAGACAGGCACGACCCCTCCAAACAACGAGCAACAAATGGTTGAAAGTGCCTCAAAGTATTGCTGACGACTATAAACTAAGCGCTTCTTGGGAGGCAACCCAAGTTTATATCCTTTAGATTTTTTGTTTTATTGATTCTTAGTTTAATTTTTTTTTGACGCAATTCTTACCCGAAGTCATCTCATTTATAGGTCTTCAACAACCATAGCCACCAAAGTTTTCACCTTATCCCCATGATCAGTATGATGAGGAGAACGACGACTACTGACGGTCGTCGAAACAGGTATGTGCCTCGTTCTTATTTTTACTCGGTTCAGTATGTTGAGGATAATGCACAACCTTAAAGTTTGGGGGGGTCATATGAATTGCATGTCTATCATACCTTGCATGATTTACCTGAATTCCTGATTAATTGGTTTTGATTTTGATTTATAGGATGTCTAGTTAGTTGTTGAGTCATAAGTTGTGTATGATTGAATTGTGAGGCCGATGATGAGAATTGCTGCTTAAATGTGAAAATTTTGAACACTTAGTTCTCTATGTTGGCAGATGTTATGATTTTATTACCCAATTGATTGTCACTTGAAGTTGAATGTGATCTACGTGAGCATATAAATGATATAGGCAATCTTTGTAGTTGATTTTGGCCTTTATTCATTGATATAAATTGCCATAGTAGCCCTTTGAGCCTAAAAGAAAAGAGTGGACTTGAATAAATTGCATATCTATCGTAAAGTCCCATTCAAATTTTTTTTGGTATTACCTTTACTTCTATCTTGGTTTTGAGACGATAATCAAGCACGAAAGTCACATTATACAATTTGATATGAATTGAGAATAGTCTAGAACTTGCTTGAATATCCTTCGAGGTGCAATACAGACGTTATATGGCTTAGGGATGATTTAGGCGATTTTTGAATAGTTTGAGCCTTTCGAACCACCTAATAACATCATTTATACCTTAGTAACCCCCTTTGAGCTTAATGAAAAATCGAATGGCATGTGCATAGGTACATGATTGACCCACATTCGGCATCATTTCGAATCCTACATCAACCATCCTATTTCTAGCTTATACACTATTTCCTACCCTTGATTGAGTAAACCCTGTTGAGCGTTAATATTTTGAAAATCTCCCAATGTTAATGATTGAAAATAAATCAGAGGGAGAAAAGAAGAAAAATGGTTCAATGAATTGAAAAATGATGGTGGAAATTAGTGGATGAATTGAATGTGAAAGAAAATGAGGTTTGGATAAGAGATATAATTATGGAGGGGTTAAAGTCAAAAAAAATGAATGATGAATAAGCAAAAAGAGAATGAAGAGTGATACCATTATATATCATACCAAAGAAGAGAGAAATTTCACTTCTACCACCACCTAAAATTCGAAACTCTCACACACTACACACACTCAGATTTTCGATTTTTCCCAAGGCAAGGAGGAAGAACTCTTGTGCTTTTTCGCAACCCGGAATTCATCCTTCACGCGTACTTCCAATTGTAAGTGGGTTTTTGCTATATTTCATTTCGTTTTCAAAACTATATGTATGCTTTAAATCTCGATTGAACAACCCTATGAAAAGCATGTTTTTAAATCAAATAAGTATGTGACATGATCATGACGAAGGACTTTGCGGAGAAAAGTGCTACGTGAGTATGAGCCACCTCTTGATTCGGTGGGGCAAAGTGCTACATGATGTGGACGTGCCACAGGCATGGGAGCCACCTCTTGAACCTTAAGAGCAAAGTGCTATACCACGAGAGCCACCTCTTGAATCCAATAAGCCGATATGTGAATATGTGAAAATATGTGTTTATGTGTTTTTATGCCAAGATCTATGATTTTAGAATTGTTTAAAATGATTCTACTATAAAGCTATATGTGTTTTTACTGTTCAATCGGCCCCTACTTGCTGGCTGTTTTCCCAAACACTCACCCCCCTTACCTCCCCTCCCAGACAAAATCGAGGAAGAAGATATCGAAGAAGAGGAACAAGAGCAATTCTGGGGATGGTGATCCACTAGAAGTCTCAAGAAGATTTATTACTTATTTATGTTTTCGCACTTTATTTTGATCGAGACATTTGGATCTCGTATTTGAAGTTGTAATGACATTTTAGTTGATTATGGAATAAAAGACTGGTTTTAATATAGATCTGTACACGACTTGTTGTGTCCAAATATCATGTTTGGATTCGACGCCGGTGTCACGCGCTCCGATCTCGGGGCGTGACATTTTAGTGGTATCAGAGCAAAACCAGGTTCCATGATCCCGCTGGGAAAAGATTTTTGGTTGATATAAATCAACCGAATTATAAATCCCGGATCTAATAGACAACTGATTAAATCGAAAATCAGTTGGAATCCAAAAATCTGAAGATGAATATTTAAAAAAAAAAAAAAAATTCGGATTTCCGTCGCCAACACCGCCGCGCCGCCGCTGCCGTTTGTCGGAATTTCGACCCATCACCATGACCGCCTGTAAAGGACGAGATAAAGCCCTCTCCCAATTGCATTAAACGTTCAGCGATTGATGACTAATTGCAGATCCAATTTTTCGAACTCAAGAACCCTAAACCGATCGAAACTTCTACCTCCCGAAACCGCCGCCGCCTGCCGCACCAGCTTCGCCGGACGAACCGACCACTATAACCGCAAACCTCGGATGAACTCACATCCCAAATACTCTTGACCAATTTCAAGTTTCATTCGCCGGAAATGACCAAGAATGTGCGAAGTTCGACGAGCCAAGAACCCTAAATCTCGTCATTTTCAATCCATGATTTCTCTGGGACCGTGACACCGTTATTCAATCAACTCCGGATTCTTGGTCGTTATCACATCGGGATCAATAACCCTCTATCAATTGCGAGTCACAATTAAGGGATAATGACAAATCTCAGATCGAATATCATGCCTTCTTTCGTGTTCTTACCAAAAATACCGACCTCCGGTTTTTCAAAACTTTAGAACACCGATTTCAAATTAAATCTGGGTTTTTATTCCTTGAAATACATTTAACCAAAGCCCTCTAACCAATTGGATTAACATAATAAGGAAAGTGCTTAATTTTCGATTGATATTCCGCCCCAATCCGGAACCCTAGCCGAAACTTTAAGCTTTAATTCCTCTCGAATCCGAACATAAAAATCGAATTAAACTTAAAGTATTACTATTCATGGTATGATTAATAAAAGCCCTATAGTCTTAATGATTTCCAAACAAAGTAAGGACGTCAATTGAGGATAAAAAATTTAGCCTTAGAACCCTAAAATGTGCAAATATCCCAAATTCATTTTTGCATCAATCCGAACGTAGAATTTGAATTAATTTGGGGTAAATATTCCACATGACGTATATGTTAAAAGCACTCTGGAAAATTCAAATTAACAACGAGGGAAGGCCTCCGATTTTGAGCCTAAAATTACTCTCAAGAACCCTAATTTTTGCCGATTTTCAGCATCCGATTTGACTGACAATTCGAACACGAAATTCCAATTAATTTCGGTATGTCAATCGTAATGGTCTCCATAATAAAAGCCCCTTATTGATTTTGAATTATAAACGAGGTAAGACGATCAATTTTGAGCCGCAATTCAGGCCCTATAAACCCTAAATGACGAAAATTTCGACCAACGAATTCTCCATCAATCCGAACATCAAAATCAAATTAATTTCTGGATCTTGCTCGAAATCATGCCAGTAGTAAAAGCCCTATGATTTGGTCAGATCACAGATAAGGAAAGGACACCAATTTCGAACCACAATTCACGCCCTAAAGAACCCTAATTACTCAAGATTTCAACCAATGATTACTCTCAAATTCGTAAGTCATATCCAAATTCATCATGGGTTACTGATTAATTTAGGATACCCATTAAAACCCCCAAGTCAATTTCGAAAAAAAAAATAAAATAAAAAAATAATAATAATAATAAAAGAATAAATAAATAAATAAATAAATAAATTTGAGATCAATGTTCTTGTAATTATTCCTTATCATTGTTATTAATCCCCAAATTTAATATATATCCACTCCCTTGAAATTAGGCAATGACGACCCGCGCTTCGACCAATATGATCCGGAATCTAGAATGTGAAGTAGATGGACTCAAGCAAAACATAACCGAGCTTCTCGAGATAAGGGACCATCTACACCAAGAAGTTCAACGTTTCTCCTATTACTACCACCACTATGACAAACAGCTGCGGGAAGCAAAGAAAGAAATCGCTAGGCTCGATACTCTACACAGGGTCGCAAATGCAAGGCTTCAGGCGTCGAATCAAGAGATAGAACAACTAAGAGCTCGGAATGAGACAATGGAGATTACTAACGAACACTTGACAGAGACCAATAATGGGATGTTGTTCGCCCTAAACAACTTGCAAGAGATCAACGATAATCTTCAAGGAGAAGAAGACCCCGAAGAGGAACCTATGGAAGAGGAAGAAAACCATGAAGAAGAGCCTATGGAAGAGGGAGAAGACGAGGAAGAGTTGGGCGACTGAGAAGTGATAGACTAGCTCGTAGAATGATTTATGCTAAGATGTTTTAGAAGCACTTTAAATTAAATAAATAAGCTAGAAGCTTGACTCATTTGATTTAATTGTAAGCATTTCCAATTATTAATAAAAGTATCGATTTTCTGTTCTACCTACTTCCAATGTGACCTATTTCTATACACCTTTGCACAACAACCTTAGAATTATTCAAATAGTAGGAAATGACTGGACGACCTCCTCGTCAAAACCGCAACCCTCACTACACTTTTCCTCCCAACAATGGCAGTGTTAACGAGGCAGACAGAAACCAGGATCCTCCACCATCGCCTCCAAGGGTGGGTTTAAACCGTGAGGATTTGATGGCAATCGCGACTATTGTGGCTACAACTCTTCAAGGATTTGTAACCCAGCTGCCAACCAACCACCACTACCATCGGTCCAGCAACCACAAGGGACCAAGTATCATTACGAATCCCTTCGTAAAAATCGAGTACCAACTTACGATGGAAACCCGGACCCAGAAATAGCTAAAAACTGGCTAAAGGAAGTTGAAAATCATCACCGATTGCTTGAAGTACCTCAAGATAACAAGGTTGACGTCACGACGCCTTTTCTCCTGGACCAAGCTCGAAAGTGGTGGGAAAGCATATCCCCCATCTTTAGCAGAAGCAGGACCGATCACTTGGCAAGGTTTCCGCAGCGCATTCCTGAAGTAGTACTTTCCAGCAGCAGTTCGAATCCAAAAGTTGAGTGAATTTGACAATCTGATGCAGACCCCTGAGATGTCAGTAATAGATTACTCTTCGAGGTTCCATGCCCTTGGAACCTACGCCCCAACCATCATGGCAGATGAAAGCTTAAAAATACATCGTTTCAAAAAGGGTTTGAACAGTCGAATCCAGTCAGCTCTGGCAATATTTGAAACCACAAACCTTGGGGACCTAATGGGGGCAGCCATTAGAGCTGAGGCCGACATCCAACGTCGAGAGGAAGAGTTCAAACGCAAACGACCTCCACCTCAACGACCATTTGACAATGACCAAAGATTTAAGAGACCGAACCAGTACAGCAAGGGACCTGCTTTTTCACAGACAAATAAGGCCATTCCTAAATGCGCTTTATGCGACCTATCACATACTCGAGAGTGTCGTAAGGTGAGCGGAGCATGCTTCCGATGTGGTAAATTTGGTCATAGAATCGCAGATTGTCCTGAGGAGGATAAAAAGGGATTTAACACAAGCATTGGAGGCCCACCGATCAAACCAAAAGAAAGCAAACCCAATGCCCGAGTCTATGCAATAACTCAGGAAGAAACGGAGGATGCGAGTGACGTCGTGGCAGGTACCATTTTACTGAAGAAATTATATGCTTATGTATTGTTTGATTGTGGTGCCACACACTCGTTTTTGTCAAAAAGGTTTGCTAAGAAGTTAAAACTTAGGCCTGTTTTACTCGATGAACCATATAGAGTGGCGACCCCCGCCAACAAAACTCTAGAGACAAATAAGATCCATCTAGACTGCAAGATTAATATAAACGATAAAACATTTAGCGCTGACTTGATTCAACTCGACATGGTAGAATTTGATGTCATTTTAGGTATGGATTGGTTAGCTAGACACCATGCAATAGTTGATTGTCATAACAAAGACGTCAAGCTAACGACTTCAGACAACGAAGAAGTCGTTTTCCATGGTAGAACTAAAGCCCATAAGTCATTATTATCTGCGGCTCAAACTTGGAGAGCCATGAAGGACGCCGAAGAATTGTATCTGTCCATGATAAGCGAGGCAAGGGAAGGAGCCGGACTTAAAATAGAGGACATTCCAGTGGTACAAGACTTCCCATATATTTTTCCCAAAAGAATTGCCAGGACTAGTGCCAGACCGAGAAGTAGAGTTTGAAATCAACATAATGCCAGGCACTGCACCAATCTCGAAGGCACCTTATCGCATGGCCCCAGCTGAGTTGAAAGAACTTAAGGAGCAACTACAAGAACTTTTGGACAAGAAGCAAATTAGACCAAGTGCATCTCCATGGGGAGCCCCCGTCCTATTTGTGAAGAAAAAAGATGGAAGCATGAGATTATGCATCGATTACAAGGAGCTAAATAAGATCACCATCAAGAATCGGTACCCTCTTCCAAGGATAGATGACCTCTTCGACCAACTCAAAGGAGCTGAGGTATTTTCAAAGCTCGATCTGAGGTCGGGTTACCATCAGCTGAAAGTCAAGATGGAGGATATCCCAAAAACCGCTTTCAGAACTAGATACGGGCATTACGAGTTCACAGTAATGCCATTTGGGCTGACAAATGTACCAGCCGCATTCATGGACTTGATGAACCGAATATTCAAGCCATTTCTGGATAGATTCGTCGTAGTATTCATCGATGATATCCTCGTATACTCTCCGAGTAAAGAAGAACACGAAGATCACCTTCGTCTTACCCTTCAAACCTTAAGGGATAAAGAATTATACGCCAAATTCAAAAAGTGCGAATTCTGGCTAGAAAGTGTCGCATTCTTGGGTCATATCATATCAGCAAGAGGCGTGTCAGTGGATCCTAAAAAGGTGGAAGCAGTAATGGATTGGCCAATACCAAAGACAGTAACGGAGATTCGAAGTTTCTTGGGATTAGCAGGATATTATCGAAAATTTGTCGAGGGATTTTCTTCAATAGCCATACCTCTCACCAAACTCACACAAAAGAACTCAAAATTCATTTGGAGTAAAGAATGTGAGGAAAGCTTCGAGACATTGAAGAAAAAGCTAGCATCCACACCGGTACTAGTTTTACCCACCGAGGACAAGGACTTTACGATCTACAGTGATGCATCAAAGGATGGCTTGGGGTGTGTACTCATGCAAGAAGGGAGAGTGATTGCATATGCTTCAAGGCAACTCAAACCCTATGAACAAAACTATCCTACACATGACCTTGAGTTAGCAGCTGTAGTTTTTGCCTTGAAAATATGGAGGCATTACCTCTACGGTGCCAAGTGTGAAATTTTCACGGATCATCAGAGCCTCAAGTATTTGTTTACCCAGAAGGAATTGAATATGAGGCAAAGACAATGGATAGAACTCTTAAAGGACTATGACCTTACGATAAGCTACCATCCAGGGAAAGCTAATAAGGTGGCAGACGCACTAAGTCGGAAGGGCGCAGGGAAGATGATTTTAGCATCCATTTCAGCCTATCCCTGCCTCCGAGAAACAATTAAGTTAGACCAGAGTCAGGATCCTAGCCTGACTAAACTAAAAGAATAAGTTAAGGAAGGGAATTTACCCGATTTCACGACAGATGATGATGGAACTTTATGGATGAAAGGAAGGTTATGTGTACCAAACGTGAAAGACCTTAGACAAGAAGTAATTGCTACAGCACATAAATCAAAGTTCTCCATCCATCCCGGAAGCACAAAGATGTACAAAGACCTTAAAGAAAATTTATGGTGGAATGGAATGAAGAAGGACGTTGCAGAATTCGTCGCCCGATGCTTAGTATGCCAACAAGTCAAAGCCGAGCACCAGCGACCTGGAGGACAACTTCAACCTCTTGAGATTCCCGAGTGGAAGTGGGAGAACATCTCCATGGACTTTGTAGTGGGCTTACCAAAATCAAAACAAAGTCACGATGGAATATAGGTAATTGTAGATAGACTCACAAAATCCGCGCACTTCCTACCGGTATGCATGAACTACAACCTCGACAAACTGGCAACCTTGTACATGGACCAAATTGTACGACTGCATGGAGTTCCAGTGTAATGCCCCGAGTTGCTTTATACACGTGTCATATGATTATACCGTTAATATGATTAATTTCGGTATGCTATGGACTCAGGTTCGGGTTGAACCGAGGATTAATGAACACATACATGAAATGTATATTAGATATATGACAAGGAAAGAAACATGATGCACAAGATGTAGTGCATAGGAATGATTGAATTAAATCAAGTGTAGTGACATATCAAGCAACTTGGACTAGTAGGCATTTGAATTGAATTTCATATGCATGTGCCTTTTATTTGAGTTTGCATTTGAGGTTGATAAATATGAGATATCAGATTTGCAACTCACAATACACCTCAACACACCTACAAAATCCCTACACAAGCTCATCTCTCATTTCTTCCTTAGGTTGAATTTTTGAGCTTGGATTGCACTTGGTAATCAAGCTAGAAAATAAAGTGAAGTGATATAATAACTTCTTGGTAAGGAATTCATGAGTTTAAGCTTGATTTATGTTGTTGTGTATGAAGTATGTGAAGTTGAGTCTCAAGTGTTCATGTTTGAAATCATAACTTGTTTCTTTGCCAAGAATTGGATTCTAGGATGATGGAAACATGTTTATATGTTACTAGAGATTTCAAGAAACATGTGGAAATGGTTAATTTCGAGTTGTAGGAGAAGAATTATGAAGATATGCTTGAAAATCGCCATGATCTAAGTTTTCTGGACATCGGCGATCGATTGGTGCTTGTGTTGCGATCGATCGCCGAGGACAGACAAAATATAAGGTGGTGAAACTATGTGGCGATCGATCGGTGAGTTTGTAGCGATCGTTCGCTATGAACAGGGCATTTTGGCGATCGATCGCCAAGTAGTTGCGATCGATCGCGAGGAGACAGAAAGTTTTGGCGATCGATCGGCAATTGTAGCGATTGATCGGTGCCTTGGAAATTATGCAAAATGTTATATTGTTGTAGCATTTATTTTTGAAGCCTCTTATAACATGGTATATTGTTCATGTGCTTGTAGCATCATCACAGGGGATGGGACAACGAGGCGATTAGACAGTGACGCCTAATTTATATCATTTTTGTCGCAGAACATGTACCTGTTGACGTACGGAGTATAGATAGTGTGTGATGATGATATGAGATTGATATCATATGAATTGTGTTGTGTTGGTATCATATGATTTTTAGTATCATATGCATGTACATTCATGGATATCATGTGTTTAAGATGGATGAGGTATATGCTTTAGCATTAGAGGTATACGCCTGGTTTGGGTATATGCTCGGGCATGCTACATATACGTTAGCATTAGAGGTATACGCCTGGTTTGGGTATATGCTCGGGTATGCTACCTATACTTGGTATGAGAGATATATGCCGGTTTTTGGGTATATGCTCTGGCTATTATCATGTGAGGACGGTACTATGATATGTGTTGCGAATATGAAGATGTGAGGCGGTTCCACTGACATATTGAGCGGAAATAGACATATCATCTTAGTCTCGTGATAATAGGATGTGTGATGAGACATGTCATGACATAGTTGCATTTGTTGATGCATGATACATAGCATTTACATTTGATGATTATTATTGTGCTTTATCATTGATATTGTGTTTTGATATTGCACTGAGATAGTTGTTTATCTATACTCACGTTGTGTGAATGTTTCTGTAGGGACTCATAGACGTGGGAGGACGAGATGTGAGTCATTTTCCGCTGCGAACTGAACCACTGCCTAGGAGTTGTCTTGATTTAAGTTGTTTGAATTCCATATGATGTAAATATGGTAGGGTTTTTATAAAGTTGTAACAACTTACTTAGTAAGAAATTTCTAATCAGTGTATCTTTTTACTTAATTCAGACTCACGTATGTATGATTAATTGATACATAATGGATTAAGTAATGAGGACCCCACATTAGTGGTATCGGAGCAGTGGTTCGAGAACGGGGTGAACATGGGTAGAGGAAGTGTTTTTGGGAGTTACCTAAACACTTGAAAACATGTTGAGATGGTAATATCATGTTAGGATTTGTAATATGATGTTCTTCTAACATGTTTTATAATTGTGAATGTTATTGTTAACCCTTGATATACAGTTATGACAGACAGAGGGTATCATGAGGATGTTGGGATGCCATGAGTGGCAATGCTAGTGTGAGGATGGCGCATGTGCCACCACCACCGATTGGGCAAGGGCCAGTGGAACAGGTACTGTTACCTGGCGAGTTAACATTGACGCAATTTTCTGAGTTATCAACCACCCAGGTTTGAGGGTACTGAATCAGGGGAACTGGCAGAGGAGTGGCTGGAACGTGTGGAACAGATATTTGTGTCAGCACCGTGTGCCAAGATTGCTTGGTTACGCTTAGCTGAATTTCAGTTGGCTAAGAAAGCAATGATGTGGTGGAAAGCTACATTGATTGAGCTGAGAGCTCAAGGTCAGACTGTGGACTGGGATGTTTTCAGAACTCGTTTTCTTGCTCACTACTTCTCTTTGGCTGCAAGGCAGAGGAAAGAAGATGAGTTTACAAATTTGAAACAGGGTAATATGACTGTGTCTGAGTATGCGGTGCAATATTCATCGTTGTTACGATATGTACCACATATTGCTGCTAATACCAAGGTAAAGATTAGAAAATTTGTAAAGGGCTTGAGGCCGGAGTTATTTGATAGGGTGATGTCTAATAACCCTTGTTCATATGAGGAAGCGTTGATGAGAGCCAAAATGGCTGAGATTGCTGTTGGTGTTTACCAAGATGTGGGACATTCTCAGATACCTACATCAGAGAGCATGAGACCACGGGGGGAAACGTTTAAACCATCACGAGGAGGTGCTTCTTCCTCTCGATTTAGTGGGAAACATTTTGGACCACGGAAAGGGGATGGCCGAAGAGCTAAGGGACAGTTCCAAGGTAGTAGTAGTGGCAGTGGTGTGCAATGCTTTAAATGTGGCGGACCACATTTGAAACGAGATTGTCCTCAATTGAATACAGTAGTTTGTTTCCGTTGTGGGAGAACAGGAAATGTGATCCGTGATTGTCCTCAAGTGGGTGGACAACAGAGGAGAGGACCAATGTCAGAGAATACAGTGCAGCAGAGACCACAGGGTATACCACAATCTGGTGGAGGACAGAAGGCAGGACCACCTCAGGCTCAGGTATATGCATTGAACAGGGAGCAAGCAGAGGCAGCTCCTGATGATGTGATAGTGGGTAAGTGTACGTTGTTTACTTATCCATCTTTACTTTTGATTGATACTGGTGCATCACATTCTTTTGTTGCACAAAATTTTATTGACCGGTATCATATATGCTCGTCTCCACTGTTGATGCCTCTTTATGTGTCAACACCCATGGGAACTACTGTGATGGCTTGTCAGAGTGTGTCTGATTGTGAGATTCAGTTTGAGACTGAGTATGGACTACAGGCTGATTTGATTGTGTTAGACATGACAGATTTTGATTGCATTCTTGGAATCGATGTGTTAAGTATACATAAATCTGTTGTGGATTGTTGTCAGAAGATAGTGAGATTTCAGTCTGATACTGGAAATCAATGGTTCTTCTATGGCCAGGGATTGAGGGCAAGGATTCCTTTGATATCAGCAATCCGAATGTCGCGTTTATTAGAACGTGGACATGCGGGTTATTTGATTTATGCCCTTGATGTAACTGAACAGAAAATAGAAATGAAAGTGGAGGAGATACCAGTGGTTGCAGAATATGCGGATGTGTTTCCGGATGAGATACCTGGATTTTGGTATTGATTTGATACCTGGTACTTCTGCAATTTCACGAGCTCCTTATCGGATGGCACCGACTGAATTGAAAGAATTGAAAACTCAAGACTTATTGGACAAGGGTTACATACGTCCTAGTGTATCTCCTTGGGGTGCTCCGGTATTATTTGTTAAGAAAAAGGATGGGACAATGCGATTGTGTATTGACTATCGACAATTGAACAAGGTAACCATACAGAATAAATATCCTCTTCCTCGTATTGATGATTTATTTGATCAGTTACAGGGATAAAAAATCTATTCTAAAATTGATTTGAGATCTGGTTATCATCAAATACGTGTGAGAGAGGGTGATGTACAGAAGACAGCATTCAGATTTCGCTATGGACATTATGAGTTTCTGGTGATGCCATTTGGAGTGACAAATGCCCCAGCTGTCTTTATGAGTTTAATGAATCGGGTTTTCCAGGAATACCTTGACCGTTTTGTCATTGTCTTTATCGATGATATACTGATCTATTCGCAGAATGATGCAGAACATGCCCAACATTTGCATATGGTATTGCAATTGTTGAGGACACATCAGTTGTATGCCAAACTCAGTAAGTGTGAGTTTTGGTTGACTAGTGTCGGCTTTTTGGGGCATGTAATCTCAAAAGAAGGTATATCAGTTGATCCGAAAAAGATCGAAGCAGTGTTGAATTGGTCAGCACCTATTTCTGTGCCAGAAATTCGTAGTTTATTGGGCTTGGCTGGATACTATAGACGATTTGTTGAAGGATTTTCAACAATTGCCAAACCATTGACACAATTGACACAGAAGGGAGTATCGTTTCAATGGTCAGAGGCTTGTGAGCATAGTTTTCAGGAATTGAAACATCGATTGACTACAGCTCCAGTCTTGATCATTCCATCGGAACATGACAGGTTTGCCTTATATACTGATGCATCATTACTAGGTTTGGGTTGTGTATTGATGCAGGATAAACATGTAGTGGCTTATGCATCACGACAATTGAAACCACATGAAATGCAATATCCAGTGCATGATCTGGAATTAGCTGCCATTGTCTTTGCCTTGAAGATATGGAGACATTATTTATATGGTACGTCGTTTACCATATACACAGATCATAAGAGTTTAAAGTTTTTATTCACTCAAGCAAAATTGAATATGAGGCAAAGAAGATGGATGGATCTGTTGAAAGATTATGATTGTGAGATTGAATATCATCCAGGAAAAGCTAATCTTACAGCAGATGCCTTGAGTCGAAAAGTACATCATACAGCTGATGAGATGATTCATTTATCTGCCTTGATGACTTCTTGTTGTACTTTGGGTTATGAGTTTGATGTGGAAACAGTGCCAGTACGGGTATCAACATTATTGGTTGAACCTGATATTTTTGAGAAAATCAAGACAGCACAAAATACTGATGATGAGGTACAACAATGGAAGGACATGATAAAGCAAGGACAAACATCTCAATATATACTTGCAAGTGATGGAATTCTTAAATACAGAAACTGTTGGGTAGTACCTGCTTCATTGGGACTACGTCAAGAACTACTACAACGTGCTCATTGCAGTAGATACAGTATACATCCTGGAGAAAAGAAAATGTATCATGATTTACGTACCCAATTTTTGTGGAAACGCATGAAACAGGATGTGTTGAACTTTGTAAAACGGTGTTTAGTCTGTCAACAAGTAAAAGCAGAAAGACAGAAACCAGGAGGTGAATTACACAGTTTGGAAATTCCTCAGTGTAAATGGGAACATATTACAATGGATTTTGTGACTCATTTGCCACGGACATCTTCTGGTTGTGATGCCATTTGGGTGATCGTTGACCGACTCACCAAAGTATCTCATTTCGTGCCATATTGTATGACATTTACGTATCTGCGAATGGCACAGTTGTACATTCAACATGTAGTGAGACTACATGGTATACCAGTGTCCATTGTATCGGATAGAGATCCGAGATTTGCTTCTCATTTTTGGGAAGGGCTACAGACAGCATTGGGAACTGAAGTGCGGTTGAGTACAACATATCATCCTCAGACAGATGGACAAATAGAGCGTATGATACAGACGCTTGAGGATATGTTGTGTGCTTGTGTATTAGAGTTTGATACCTCTTGGCAAGAGTCGTTGCCATTAGTGGAATTTTCATATAATAACAGTTATCAATCTAGTATACAGATGGCACCCTTTGAGGCTCTGTATGGGCGACGATGTAGATCGCCATTGTATTGGGATGATGTGGATCAGTCTTCCTTACATGGACCGGATATGATTCTTGAAATGGAAGAAAAAGTAAAGTTGATTCGATTGAAACTTAAAGCTGCCCAGGACCGACAGGCTGCTTATGCCAATAAGCGTCGTAGACCACTTGAATTTCAAGTTGGTGATCGTGTATTCTTGAAAATCTCACCTTTTAAAGGTGTAGTACGATTTGGTAAACGTGGGAAGCTGTCTCCACGATACGTTGGTCCGTATGAAGTATTGCAACGTATTGGTACGTTGGCATATCGTTTGGCACTACCACCAGCCTTGAGTAGTATTCATGTGTCTTTCATGTTTCACTGTTGAGGAAATATGAACCAGATCCAAGTCATGTATTACGGTTACCTGATGTACAGTTGGATACAGATGTATCGTATGCAGAACGACAAGTTATGATCTTGGATCGAGCTGAACGCAGGTTGCGTAATAAAGTGATTCCTATGGTTAAGGTACAGTGGGACAGAAGGGGTGTCGAAGAGGCAACGTGGGAGACGGAGCAACATATGATGCAACGGTATCCAGATTTGTTTTCTGGTATGTTAATATGTTATTTTTACATGTTCTTATGGTGCATATATCATATGTGATGTTATGTGAAGCATGTATTATGTTTGTATATGCAATTTCGAGGACGAAATTCAATAAGTATGGGAGAATTGTAATGCCCCGAGTTGCTTTATACACGTGTCATATGATTATACCGTTAATATGATTAATTTTGGTATGCTATGGACTCAGGTTCGGGTTGAACCGAGGATTAATGAACACATACATGAAATGCATATTAGATATATGACAAGGAAAGAAACACGATGCACAAGATGTAGTGCATAGGAATGATTGAATTAAATCAAGTGTAGTGACATATCAAGCAACTTGGACTAGTAGGCATTTGAATTGAATTTCATATGCATGTGCCTTTTATTTGAGTTTGCATTTGAGGTTGATAAATATGAGATATCAGATTTGCAACTCACAATACACCTCAACACACCTACAAAATCCCTACACAAGCTCCTCTCTCATTTCTTCCTTAGGTTGAATTTTTGAGCTTGGATTGCACTTGGTAATCAAGCTAGAAAATAAAGTGAAGTGATATAATAACTTCTTGGTAAGGAATTCATGAGTTTAAGCTTGATTTATGTTGTTGTGTATGAAGTATGTGAAGTTGAGTCTCAAGTGTTCATGTTTGAAATCATAACTTGTTTCTTTGCCAAGAATTGGATTCTAGGATGATGGAAACATGTTTATATGTTACTAGAGATTTCAAGAAACATGTGGAAATGGTTAATTTCGAGTTGTAGGAGAAGAATTATGAAGATATGCTTGAAAATCGCCATGATCTAAGTTTTCTGGACATCGGCGATCGATCGGTGCTTGTGTTGCGATCGATCGCCGAGGACAGACAAAATATAAGGCGGTGAAACTATGTGACAATCGATCGGTGAGTTTGTAGCGATCGATCGCTATGAACATGGCATTTTGGCGATCGATCGCCAAGTAGTTGCGATCGATCGCGAGGAGACATAAAGTTTTGGCGATCGATCGGCAATTGTAGCGATCGATCGGTGCCTTGGAAATTATGAAAAATGTTATATTTTTGTAGCATTTATTTTTGAAGCCTCTTATAACATGGTATATTGTTCATGTGCTTGTAGCATCATCACAGGGGACGGGACAACGATGCGATTAGACAGTGACGCCTAATTTATATCGTTTTTGTCGCAGAACAGGTACGTGTTGACGTACGGAGTATAGATAGTGTGTGATGATGATATGAGATTGATATCATATGAATTGTGTTGTGTTGGTATCATATGATTTGTAGTATCATATGCATGTACATTCATGGATATCATGTTTTTAAGATGGATGAGGTATATGCTTTAGCATTAGAGGTATACGCCTGGTTTGGGTATATGCTCGGGCATGCTACATATACGTTAGCATTAGAGGTATACGCCTGGTTTGGGTATATGCTCGGGTATGCTACCTATACTTGGTATGAGAGATATACGCCGGTTTTTGGGTATATGCTCTGGCTATTATCATGTGAGGACGGTACTATGATATGTGTTGCTAATATGAAGATGTGAGGCGGTTCCACTGACATATTGAGCGGAAATAGACATATCATCTTAGTCTCGTGATAATAGGATGTGTGATGAGACATGTCATGACATAGTTGCATTTGTTGATGCATGATACAGAGCATTCACATTTGATGATTATTATTGTGCTTTATCATTGATATTGTGTTTTGATATTGCACTGAGATAGTTGTTTATCTATACCCACGTTGTGTGAATGTTTCTGTAGGGACTCATAGACGTGGGAGGACGATATGTGAGTCATTTTCCGCTGCGAACTGAACCACTGCCTAGGAGTTGTCTTGATTTAAGTTGTTTGAATTCCATATGATGTAAATATGGTAGGGTTTTTATAAAGTTGTAACAACTTACTTAGTAAGAAACTTCTAATCAGTGTATCTTTTTACTTAATTCAGACTCACGTATGTATGATTAATTGATACATAATGGATTAAGTAATGAGGACCCCACATCCAGTGAGCATCTTATCAGACAGAGACCTCAGATTCGTATCCCGATTTTCGAAAAGTTTCCAACAAGCAATGGGAAGCAAGGTGACACTTAGCACAGCTTACCACCCTCAAACTTGATGGGCAGACAGAAAGGACCATCCAAACTCTTGTGGACATGTTGAGAGCTTGCACCATGGATTTCAACGCAAACTGGAACGAACTATTACCTTTAGTCAAATTTGCATACAACAACAGTTATCATAGCAGCACAGGAATGGCGCCGTACGAAGCATTATATGGGCGCAAATACCGATCGCCCCTATACTGGGACGAGGTAGGAGAAAGGGCCATCATCGGCCCGGAATTAATACAAACCACCACTGACAAAATCATTATCATTAGAGAAAGGCTCAAGGCAGCCCAAGATCGACAAAAGAGTTGGGCCGACATGAAGAGAAGACCATTAGAATTCAACGTTGGCGAAAAAGTCTATATGAAGGTTTCACCCATGAAAGGAGTCATCCGTTTTGACAAGGCGGGAAAGCTGAGGCCGAGATATGTGGGACCCTTTGAAGTTCTTGAGAAAGTTGGAACATTGGCTTACTGAATAGCACTACCTCCAAGTCTATCCAGAATTCATACCATCTTCCACGTGTCACAACTAAGGAAGTACATTGCCGATCCCAGCCATATACTCGAATCAGCACCCCTGGTGGATCAAGGGAGCTTGGATGAGACTCTGAAGTACGAAGAAATTCCGATCCGGATCGTGGACACTAAAGATCAAATGCTGAGGCGGAGAACTATCCCTTACGTCAAGGTTCAATGGTCAAATCACACTGAAAGGGAAGCCACTTGGGAGCTGCAAGAAAAGATGCGAGAGAAATACACATACCTCTTTCTAAACCAAGTTGATCCAAGTTTCGAGGACGAAACTTACAATAAGGAGGGAGGGATGTAAAACCCCAAATTTATGCCCCCCACTTTATCACCTAAACTTTTACCCAATTAACATTATTAACTTTTATTTACCAATTAAAAACATCCTAAATGGGAGACTTGGGTTGTGGGATTTAAAAACTTGTGTAATGGGATTTAAACCCTTATTTCCTACACTAGCCTAAATTAACCACCCACCAATCCTCTACCATTATATATCATACCAAAGAAGAGAAAAATTTCACTTCTATCAACACCTAAAATTCGAAACTCTCACACACTACACACACTCAGATTTTCGATTTTTCCCAAGGCAAGGAGGAAGAACTCTTGTGTTCGCAACCCGGAATTCATCCTTCACGCGTACTTCCAATTGTAAGTGGGTTTTTGCTATATTTCATTTCGTTTTCAAAACTATATGTATGCTTTAAATCTCGATTGAACAACCCTATGAAAAGCATGTTTTTAAATCAAATAAGTAAGTGACATGATCATGACGAAGGACTTTGTGGAGCAAAGTGCTACGTGAGTATGAGCCACCTCTTGATTCGGCGGGGCAAAAGTGCTACATGATGTGGACATGCCACAGACATGGGAGCCACCTCTTGATCCTTAAGAGCAAAGTGCTATACCACGGGAGCCACCTCTTGAATCCAATAAGCCGATATGTGAATATGTGAAAATATGTGTTTATGTGTTTTTATGCCAAGATCTATGATTTTAGAATTGTTTAAAATGATTCTACTATAAAGCTATATGTGTTTTTACTGTTCAATCGGCCCCTACTTGCTGGGTGTTTTCCCGAACACTCACCCCCCTTACCTCCCCTCCCAGACAAAATCGAGGAAGAAGATATCGAAGAAGAGGAACAAGAGCAATTCCGGGGATGGTGATCCACTAGAAGTCTCAAGAAGATTTATTACTTATTTATGTTTTCGCACTTTATTTTGATCGAGACATTTGGATCTCGTATTTGAAGTTGTAATGACATTTTAGTTGATTATGGAATAAAAGACTGGTTTTAATATAGATCTGTACACGAGGCTTGTTGTGTCCAATATCATGTTTGGATTCGACGCCGGTGTCACGCGCTCTGATCTCGGGGCGTGACAAGTGCGAAATACATATATATGACTTACTAGATCTTTAAAACTCTTACCCTTTTTGTTGAAGCTATGAGCCGATGTCATACATTATGAGTCCATTAAGACCTATTGACCGAGCCATGTTCGTCCAATATACTAGTGGAGAAGGTTACAAAAGTTAAGCATATGGACTCTCGAGAGACATGTTTGATGAGTATGCGTTGACATTCACACACACACACGTATCATTACCTTGACTGATATTGTCCATTCTTCTTATAAGCCTATTCTTCTACTGGACAATAAGTTTGAAACCAAAGTGATACCGTGAAAAGCCCTATTGCTATATGTGAATGAAAATCTCTTTCAGTTGGGGTGTCATGAAAATTGAGTAGAATGTTAGACCTTGGGTCTCTGAGGCAATCATGTTTGATTACTGCACAGCTTGAGTCTTTTGATTTTGTTGTTTTAATTTTTGTTTTCTTTTTCTCTTTTGTTCTTAATTTTGCTCGGGACTAGCAAAAATCTATGTTAGGGGGTTTGGTAAGTGCGTTTTTGCACTTATTATTTCTTTGAATTTTGTTTGGATTGTTGTTGGTTTTTGGATCACAATTACGCACTTTTTGTCTTTTTTTTGTGTTTACAGGAATCCAAGTAAGGAAAAGGGTGTGAAATAACGAGAAAAGGGAATAACAACATCATAGCAAGACAAGAAAAAGAAGAAAAATCGAAGATGAAGAATCTGCAAACAGGGATTGATCGCTTGAAAATGGAGATTGATCCCTGAAAATGGAGACTGATCGCCTGAAAATGGAGAGTGTCCTGAAAACAGAGATCAATCGCTATAAAAATAGAGATCGATCTCTATGGATAGTATGTTGGGAACAATTTACGTTGAACAGCGAACGATCGCTACAAAAGTAGTGATCGATCGCCAAATGAAATTTTTGAAAATTAATGACGCAGAGATCGATCGATGCGCGAGTCCATCCCATTAAAATTTGGCGGATGCAAGTGTTTAAAAGGCGGTCTAACCTACTTTTTAAGGGCTTTTGACACTCTTTCAAGAGCAAGACACATTGAGGAGGCTGGTACTATTCCAAGGGCAAGGATTTCATCACAAAACGAAGGTGGTTTTCATCTGGGGACGGAGAATTGCTTCCATAGCATTTTGTATCTCTTACCTTTTGTTCTTTTATGAATTTTTCAGACATGTCTATGTGTTGTATCAATTCTTGGATGAACTAATCCCTTCTTTCTAGGGGGGAGACGTAGCTTGATCAGATATCATGTTTTGTTTTGATTGATTTATATATTAGGAGTTATCACATGGTTTATTTGTGTTTTCTTGCTTTGAATGCAATTTAATTGGCTGGCCATTGATTGAGTTGTAATATTTGTTTGTGATCTATCACTCAGGAGAGGGGATTGTGAACAGGACATAGGAAAACACATCGTGGATATTTATATCGTCGACAGACGTATAGCTCAATTGAAGCCTTTGAAAGAATTATCGTGCAATCAATATTGTTTAATATTTAATCTTATATAGGGATATCAAGGTTGGTATTGAATGATAACTTCTACTATCACTTGGGAAATGGAGTATGAAACAATTAAGACTTCTTGGCTAATAAACCAGATAAATCTATAATATTGTAATTGATCATAAAAAACATAGTTGATAATCAAGTGAAATCGGACATCTAGAATCCTTCTCATTAATTCTCTTGAATTGTGCAACTGTTAGTTAGTGATTTACGTTATTTGACAAACAACAACACTACTCGTTTTTTTCTAAATAGGATTAAGACCATCTAGCACAGTAGTTTTTTATTAATACTATAGACCAATTCGTGGGATCGACATCCGTATTCATATCCATATACTAAAACTTGACATCGTACGCTTGCGATACGTTTTGCACTTGTCGCCGAGTCATCACATCTTCTCCATAACAAAAAATCAACTCTCTGAGTCAAGTGCATCACTAGGACATCTCATGCTATCTACTGTAAAGTAAGTCTTACTTCATTGTAATGTTTCTGTTTCAAGAAATGAATCCTTTATTTTCTGTCCAGCTTGTGAGTCTGGAAAGAACCATCTGCTACCTCTTTCTAACTCTCTCACTAATCATTGTGAACAACTTCAATTAGTATACTCGGACGTTTGAGGTCGAGCACACACCGTTTCCACCAATGGGTTCAAATGTTATGTTAGCTTTGTGGATGCTTTAAGAAAATACACTTGGATTTTCTTTCTTCAAGCCAAATCTGAAGTGCTTCAAGTTTTTCAAAACTTCAAAATCAGTGTTGAACTTCAACTCTACATACTGACTTGGAGGAGAGTATATATCTTTGGTCACTTTTTGCAAAAATGTGGAATCCATCATCGAGTTTCTTATTCTTATACATCCTAGTATAATGGAGTGGTAGAAAGGAAGCATATGCATATAGCAGATATTGGACTTTCTCTTCTTGCACAATCACATATTGATAAGTATTATTTTTGTACTTATATTTTTATGTTTTCTAGTAAGAATTTACTGTGCTTCCTGGACGATATTATACATTTTGTCTTGTTTTTGGATGTTTCAGGAATCAAGGTCGAAGTGCATAGAGGAAATGAGCGAAAAATGACGAAAGATCGTGTTGGAAAAAAAAGTATCTACCGATCGATCGTTGGCCACTTACCAATCGATCAATAAATAACAATACATGAGCAACAAATTGGCAAACTTAATGATTTGTTGAGTTAACAAGTCATAATGAGGAATATATTGAGCACACTGAGTCATGATCTTTGTGGATTGTATGTTGAATAGTGATAATTGTTGTGAACTTGATGATTTGTCTTGAGCATCTTACAGTTACTCTATAACCTATTTGAGTACACTTTGAAGTGAAATTTTATAGTTACAAACTTGACATGGAAATGATCTAAGCGATCTTTGGAACATTTGAGTCTTTCAAACCTACATTGTCTATATAATTCTCTTGTGTCCCACTTTGAGATTTATTGAAAAATAATGGTGTATGTTTTGCATGCAATTAAACCCCCATTCAGCATTTGTTGACAAACTCATTATACCTTCCCTTTTATGAGCCTAAATAAAATTTTTATCATTACAATAAGTGAGTATAATGAATCTCATTCGATGCACATGAGCTTAGTGAAAAAAATTGATGAATGAGAAAAAGGAAAAGAAGTTGCCTTATGAGTTGGAAACAAAAAGACCCACAAAGGGGCTAGGGTATAAAACAAAAAAAAGCCTTGTGAAAAAAAATATATAAATGCAATGAGCCAATGCTAGAAAAAATAGAGAAGCTCAAAATATGCTAAAATGTGAAGTTGCATGTTATACTCTCTTATTTGGTTTAATCACATCTTTTCTTTGTAACTGATACCAAAGGCCTAAACTTATAAGCTTAAAAAGACCTTTTGATCCAACTCTAGGGAGTGATACATTAGTGGAGAAGTTGTTTGAAAATAGGCCAATGTGATGCTCAATGATAATCTTGACTTTGATTTGATTAGCATTATTTGATCTTGATGATATGCATAAACTTGATATTGATAATAACACACACACAAACGTTCCGATTTTGAGTGGTGTTGCTTGATTTAGGAGAAAACATGTCTCGTTCAACTTTTGTATATGTGTAAGTGAGGTTTATGAGACAAGTGCTAGTCATGAGCTAATTTGTTTCAAGTATTAAGAATGAACTCTACCTTTTGATTTTTATGCTTAATCGATGACAATGAAGTGATAAGTTTGGGGGAGTTGAAAAGTGTCATTTTTGCACCTATATTTCTATGCTTTCTCGTTAGATTTTACTGTGATTCTTGGAAGATATTATGCGATTTGTCTTCTTTTTGGATATTTCATGAATCAAGGTCGAAGTGCATAGAAGTGAAGCAAAAGAGCTAAAAATGACAAAAATTCGTGTTTGGAAGAAAAAGGATCTACTGATAGATCGGTGGCCACTTACCGATCGGTCTGTAAATATCGTAGCTGGAGGATTAAAATTGAAGAAACACCGACCGATCAGTAGCTTGCACACCGATCGATAGGTAGGCGAATTTTCTGAAAAAAAAAAACCTTTAGAATCATTCATTCACCCATATTTTAACATATGAACTAGCCTCCACTCCATCTTCCATTAACCATAATCATCCATCTTCAACCATCTACACCCTAGGAAATGAAACAAGCCAGCAAGGGGATTGAAGGAGACGGTCGAGAAGGAAGCAATGATCTACAAATGGGATGCCGGGAGTTTATTTTTTCTTTTAAACTTTAGTTTTATTTTGTCCATGATTGATTTGTTTCAAGACATGCTTAGGCATTGTTTTAATTATTATTATGTACTAAGTTTGTCTATCAAGACCATGTAATCATTTGGTATGAACCTATAATTTAATTATTTTTATCTTGATTGAATTTCTATGTTTCATGTGTATAATTTATGTTTTAATGCTTTAGGGAGTAGCTACCTTTGAATTGATATTAGTTATTGTGACTGAGATCGAAAGATGATATTATAATACGACCTAGTAAATTGTGCCGTGGATTTCAGATTGAGATCGAGAGATGAGATCAAATACACGTGTGATAGCCATAGATATCTAGAATCGAAAACTAGTGGTTTTCACGAATCGTAATGCAGTATTGAATTGGTAAATAAGTATGCGAGAGGGATATACTGCAATTTGATATTAGGTTTAATATAGTTCGAGAGAGTATAATAGATAAAATCGGAGAACTCGTCACCTTAGAGATATATGGATATTCTATTGAGGGTCATAGGGATTACATTGGTGAACCGACGTCTTGATAATCTTCTCAGGTATATTTTTCTCGTTAACTTTGATTTGCATGGCTAGATTAGTAGTTTAATTTAGTTAATTAATATTTTATTCAATTCATTATCATAGATTAAATATAGTTAAAAGCGTCTTATTTGGTACATACAGTTAGTCCATGTGGGATCGACACTCTTGCTTCTTATTATTATCCTAAAACTTGACAACCATGCACTTGCGGTTTAAAATCGTGCTACTGAGTTAAAGCCTGTATCAATAGAATTTATTGTTTAAATAAAGCATGATCACATATGCCACTTGATTATTGGGATGATGTTTTCGCCACGGCTGTGTTCTTAAATAATAGGCTTGCTACCCCAGTACTTCAAGGAAGTACTCCACTCAAGACAATGTCTAATGCCGATCAATATTACTCTTTCTTAGAATATTTGGATGTCTTTGTTTTCCATATCTTCACAAACTCAACTTTCGCTCAAAACCATGAATATTCCTTGGTTATAGCAGTCGACATAAGGGATATAAGTGTTTAAGTTTCGATGGTCGTGTGTATATGTAACGCCATGTCAAGTTTGATGAAACCTCATTCCCTTTTCTCCCCTTTTCTCCGCAAACCAGCGTTCGAGTGAATCATGAAAATTCTTCATCAAAATTTTCCCTTCCTCTAGTTCCCATCCCCAGCTTTCCCATGGCACATCCACACTCCCCTCAATCTTCAACCATACATTCATTTGATCTTGCACCACACATTGAGACACAACATGTTCATGGGTCCCCTTGGAATACACCTTCTGCTGCATCCAACTCAATGTCTCCAGATTCTACTAAAAATATTGCCCCTCCTATTTCTTCTATTGGTCCTAGGAAATCTGACTCTTCCCCTGAGAATGTACACCCCATGACTACTTAGTCTAAGGCATGAACAGAAAGCCTATCTCTCACAACACATTGATATTCAGGAGCCTATGTGTGTTCAAGACGCCTTGCCACGAAAAGAATAGAGGGATGTTATGAAGGAGGAATATGATGCATTACGCAAGTACATCAATCATTGAGTGTCAATGGGCTTTTAAGGTCCAGAATAGTCCGGATGGTTCAGTGGCACGTTACAAGGCATGATTGGTCGCCAAAGGCTACTCACAAACACCAGGTTTTGACTTCACATAAACTTTTAGCCTTGTGGTTAAACTAACAACCATTCGCATTGTTCTTACTATCTAGATATCAAGGGAATGGTTCATTCAACAATCGATGTTAACAACACTTTTCTCAGTGGCACGCTCAATGAAATAATATACATGCAACAACCACTAGGTTTGAGCAAGGGAAGAGTAGCTCGTAGAATTCACAGCTTGTTTGATGACTTCACAAGACCATCTACGGTCTCAAACAATCGCCTCCTCATGAGTTTTTGTCCTTCAAAGGCTGATGCTTCTTTATTCATTCGCTTTAATAATGTTTTAATAACATATATACTTGTATATGTTGATGATATTATTGTGACGGGGAGTAGTAATGTTCAAATTCATGATATTATCGGTCAGTTGCACAGTCAATTTTCCTTTAAACATTTAGGTGACCTCCTATTTTCTGGGCATTGAAGTGTCTCGACCGCGGGCAGCAGTTTGTTCTTGTCTCAAACAAAGTATATAACAGATTTTCTTGCAAGAACAAAGATGAGTGATGCCAAATCTTTACCCACTCTGATGATTACTAGAACTAAAGTCTCATCTACTACAGAGGATCCTTTTGAAGATGTCACACTTTATCGCAGCATAGTGGGAGCATTGAAATACTTGACGATTACAAGGTTGGACATTGCATACATTGTCAACAAAGTGGGCCAATTTATGCAAAAACCATTGCATTTGCACTGGAAAGCTGTGAATTGAAACTTGTGTGACCTTAATGGCACCTTATATTTTGGCATTCAACTTAATGCTTGCTCACGCTTTACTCTCTCATGATACTGTGATGCAGACTGGGGTAACAATCCAGATGACAGAAGATTGACATCAGGGTTTTTATTGATTTCTTGGCAGTTGACCAATATCATATAGTTCGAAGAAACAATCTCTAGTTTCTCGATCAAGCAGTGAAGCTGAATATAGGAGCCTTGCTAATGTTACAACAAAACTTGTTTGAGTTCAATCACTACTGTCCGAGTCACATATACATACATCTACAGTCCTATTTTGTGGTGTGACAATATGAGCACTATAGCCATAAGTGCAAATTAGGTATTACACTCTATCAGTCAGAGATATGCCTTCGTTCTATAAAACAACAGATGTGCTTACTAAATCAATGTCTGCAACTTCTTTTACTCGTCTACGGTCCAAGAATTAAATGATATCAGCACATGTCATCCATACAAGCACATGAATATTCCACAAGAAGCTTACAGAAGGATTGACACTCAGTGCAAACTTGCAGAAATGACTTGTTATTCGATTTTGCCTTTGTTTTATAATTATTTTAGTCTTTCACAACTGTGTATATTAACACATATATTTTTGATTCATCCATCAATTAACGAAGCTTCATAATTACATTCTCCGTCGTCCATTTATTCCTTTTTCTAACTCACGTCTAAGATATTCTATGGTTTAAAGGCAACTACATAATTTCGATAAGGTCAGGGCCACGTGAAAAAATGACTAAAATTACAAAAAAACAAACTAAGATTGAAATTTAACAATATAATGACCAAAATCGCAAATAGACAAACATAAAGAACCATGATTATAATTTTTTTCTATTCTCCATCTAGCACTTACATAGCTTGTGAGGCTCGTAATCTTGAGGCGGTTTGAAAGGCAAATATTATCGTCTTGTTTTCAAACTTAATCATCAATTTTAACTTCGCCTTTAATTTTTCCAAAAACAATTTTATTATTATATAATATTTTACTTAAAATATATGCTTGATTTACTTTTAACTTTCTTTCAAATTGAGATTAGGGTTATTTTGTGTTGAACTTTGCCTAATAAGATAATTTAGGTATTGCATGTGATGTCGCGAAACTAATAATAATACGATGTACTCCTATTTAATAGACACGCGGGGGAGAGAATCATCACTTTGATTCAAGATTCAAATTATTTAGATATTTACACTTACGATCTCTGTTCAAAATCATATCTGCTTTTGTGTGATAATAACTTATGAATTATGGAATTTTGAACTGTTATAATAAATTAAGCTTTTTGTCATTTAATATGTTATTGTATACTTGTTGGGTTAGTTCCCCGTGTCAAATAATGCAGCAAAAATATAATTTAAAAAAAGTTTACAGATCTAAACTCTTGGGCATCTGATTGGTGTTAGATTCATATATCATATGCAATTAACATTATAAGTGCACGAAAAAAAAAAAAAAGGATTACCAATATTCAGCGAAATCTGTAAATATGTGGTGATCCCTCGAAAAGAATCAATAGACCAGCAGATCTACAAGTTCAAAATCAATGCTAGATGTTAGTATTTCTACGAAGAGAATTTATGAGGTTGTCAATTGATTGGTGCGTCTTAAACAATGACATGAGCGATATATTTATAGTTAGTGAATGACTCACTAATGAGCTTTGAAGTCATAAAGCCCAGTATGCCAACATTTGGCTTGTAGGGCATATAATATGCTAAGAATCTCTCGCTAGCTTAAAAACCAACACAAATACACTAAAGTCATAATCCAAGTATGTCAATCCAATTGAACAACTTGATCCACAACTGTTGTACATTATTATGAGGTATAATTACATCATATATGTTAATTTTAGAACTTTGTATAGATTGAACATTTTCAAATATAAAAACATCACTAAAGTGAGGAGCTTTCAAAATTTTAAACTCATTTCATGAACATCAATCATATCATCTTTAACACTAAACATTTAAGCCTCAATTTTTATCGGCAGATCGACGAACGGTTGGTTGTGACACAGTGATTTTGGTTTATAGAGTTGTATCATCTGTTTAATTAAGTCACTAATGGGCTTTAGGTATATAAAACCTAAAACGCAAATGTTTAGCTTGCGTGATATATATATATATATATATATATATATATATATATATATATATATATATAATCAAATTTTTTAGCTACATTAATGTCTTTCTTAAGAATACTCGTCCTTTTATTTTTATTTTTTATTTTTTATAAAAAATATGGATACTTGTTACAAGACGCCACCTTTAGGAATGCTGTGTAAACCCACTTTTGTTGCCATACTGTTATTATAAAGTCATTTCAGGTGAATAAAATTGTATTTGAGATCTGGAAAAGAAATGTGCAAATCTTATTTTATGTCTTACGTAGTTATTTTAGGTGACAAAATGAGTGTTGTTTGTTTATTAAGAGATTCAATAAAAATAATTTTATTAAATTTAATAATTATATATATATAATTGATGAAAGTCCGACGATAGATGTTGGCAAATATATCCGCATCATCATTTCTAAAATTGATGGAAGTACTTTCTAGGAAGGTTCCAAGTTCAAATAGTAATTAACAGTTTAACATAAAGGTTAATTTGAAACTTTGTGTGTTCATTCTTCCTTACTCTCACTTTCGAGGAAGGTTCCAAAGCTTAAACTTTTACGAAATTATTAAATATAATTATCATATACTTCATTTTCGAATTACGTTTAAATATAAATATGTTTGTGTGTGTGTGCGTATATATATATATATCTTATACTGAAAACTGAAAAAATTGGATTATTTTTTGTTATTAAAAAATAAAAATTTAAAAAAAATAAATTAAATCAGTTTTAAAAGTAACCCGCAAATTTTTTTAATGGAAAAATATAATTAAAACTCGTATAAAGATTTAAAAAAATCCAATTTTTTAATCTTGCTCGCTTCAAAGGTCTGCGAAGATTAGTTAGAATGTCCGTTAGTATCTGAAATTAGGATCGGGATTTAATTATTTATTAGAATATTCCAACTTCTTATTCTCCAAAGAATACTCTACTAAATAATGTATCAATTGAAGTCCTGAGTACTTGTCGTACCAAATCTAATCGAGACCACCAAAATATAATATTTTCATACATAAAATCAAAAAGTATTTCATTAAAATATATATTATCCATCTTAAATCGGTTCTGGTCCGATTTTATGACACCAACTATATTATATAAAAATATCCTTATCAACTTAGAAAACTAACTTTTTATTTAATAAAAATATAATATTTCATACATAATATTTTTTCGTCAATTTAGTTTAGATTATAAAAAATAAATTTATGTTTTATCCACTATTTACATACACAATGTGTGTGAAAGTCCTCGTTATATATAATAAACACATATCCAAACTCCCAACATTATCTAACATACTTTATAATATATACACATTATAAAGTAGGTACAATTAGATCGGTAAATGGGTTGGTGCAAAAAAGATTATATAATAATTATTTTAAATGGACAAATTACAACCATCTACATACTATTATTTTATATTAGATATTTAAAAAATTATTATCATAAATTCACTAATATACAAAATTATCTCAATCTTGTCCATCCAAAAATTACTATAAAATAGTTTTTAATAAAAATCATATAAAGAATAATTTATATAGTTTTTTATTTTAATATAATCTATAATATTTATTATTTGTAAGTATTAACTAGTTCTTTTTAAAGAAATTACTTTTGATTTTATTGTAGACAATATATTGTATATACGAATTTATTTTTTGAATCAGATAATTTTACAACAGGCATGAAATCATGTAAGATTATTTTAATTTGTGATTTCACATCATATATATGTAGCTATTTTAATAGTTTATAATATAATTTAGAATTTTAAAATATGATATATTTGGGTTCATAAAACTCTAATGATCGGAAGTTTGATGTTAATTAATTATCTTCGGATACCAGAGTTAAAAATACTTAAATAACTCTATGACCACTCACCATTTTATAAGGAATCGTTTCTTATTATTAATATAATTTCTCAATAGGTTATATAATTATGGAAAACTACTGTAGTATTTGTATAAAAGGGAACGAAAGAATTAATTGTAAGGGAAATCATGCTATTTCACTACATTTAGGGGTGTTGAAGCCGAGGGAAATATCCTGAAAACATCATGCAATTCACTTTTTTTTTTACAGCGGTGAAGAGATTATCTTAGACTGTTCGGATTAGACAGTGTTAGACAGCTATAACGATTTAAATGATAAAGTTAAAAATAAAATTTTTGAAAATCAATATTAGAAAATTTCCATTCCAAAATTGTATGGGGTTGTAAACCATCTTATAACCCATTGATACTGCTCGAAATGATACTGTTATTAGAGAGATCAACATTAGATGTGTCGGGTAGCAACCGCTCAACAGTTCATATGTCTATATAAAGTCCACACTTTTATTTTATCCCCTTCACCAAAGAAGAGATACCCAAAATCTCTCTTATTTTCTCTCACAACTAACAGCATCATGTTCAAAAACCTTCATTTCCTCTTTACAATGGCAAGATCCAAAGCCAGTTTCAATTCCAATTCTATGAAGAAGGCCTCATTGTTTCAAGCCAAACCTAAAATTTTCATACCACAGCGCACATTTATTACTCCAGTCCCGGTCCGCGGAGCAGTGAAGCGCCGAATCTTCTTATGCATCTTCTGCCAGCTGAAATACTATTATGAGGGTCGTGTTCGCTTCTTGAAAGGGGATTGAGATCAAATTCCCCTTTGGATCTGCCGCGGTTTCATGTTGATCACCACTCCTTCTCGATTGATCTTTCTTTGTTGTTTTTATTTGCGTTTTTGTTTATGTTGTTGTGGTAAAAGTATGGTGAGTAGGTTGCGGATCGGAAGAGATATATGTAAAAGTCACAAAGAGCATAGAAAAAGTAACTGCTTGCTTGCCTCAAGCAGCAGTTCATCTTGTTTTCTTTTGATTTATGTTTTGTAATTCTGCAAGTCGATCGAGACATTTCGCTATGTTTTAAGTTTTGGCATATGTTCTTTAAGTTTTCATTTTCCTCAGTTGGATTCTTCTGGAGTCACAAGGCAGACTCGAATTGCCTTCTATCTCTGATGTTCTTTGCAGATCACCTCCATCGAAATTTTAATGCAAAAACGGTGATTTCCGGCTTCGTTGGCCGTGGGCTTTGCGGATCGTTGGGTAAATAATGGGTGGCGGTGGACGTTGGTGCAGTGAGTGGAAAATTCTTCTTCTTACACACCGTTCTGTCGTGCTGATAAACATATTTATCTGTATACAAGAATAAAAGAGTGCCTTTGGTGGGGCCAGTAAATGTAAACAAAAAGAGACCAATTAGGAAGTAGGGCTTAATAATTGAACCCCCAATACTCAACGTTACTTTGAAAGAGTAAACTCCCCTTTCTTCTTCGTTATGTTCTTTAAAAAATAAATAAATAAAATTAGAAAGTTTCTGAAAACAAGGTTGTTTTTGAAGAGGAGAATAAATTTGAACAAGAAATGAACAGCGTCAGCGGCATGGCTCCGGCAGCGGTGATTGAAGTTGTTGATGATGATGGTGATGATGGATGGAGCCATCCTTTTGAAGAGGAGAAGAAATTTGAACAAGAAATTAACAGCGTCGGTGGACGGCGGCGGGTCCGGCAGCGGTGATTGAAGTTGATGATATCGGCGTTGAGTCTTCTTCCATAGTCAATATGATACTGTGCTATGCTTTTCTTCCCTTATCTTACCTAATTTTGATTGAATATTTTTTTATTCATTTATGATTCTCTTAAAGTTTTTATATAATTAGGATGTGTTTGGTAGGGGTGATTGTGTGGGATTGTGGCATGTTAAATTTCTTTATCCATTGTTTGGTTGGTTTTTTAATAAACCATCATATTCATATAAACACGTAAAAATGTGGAATTGATGCTTGATAAATAAACCCACTAACTCACAAGGGTTTAGCAATCCTTAGGCATGATAATGTGTACAAATATCAATAATACCATTCATTTCATTTTGTATTATTTTTATTTTATATTAAATGATTTGTATTATATATTATAATATTTATAATTTATGTATACATATTGTTTAATTCATTTGTAATATATTATCAATAATTAGATAATTTTAAATAAGTTTAATCTGTTTTAATTTAATTAAATAAATTGAAATAGTTATAATGATTAATTTTATTTATTTATTTTTACGATTTGGTTGGTTTGTTTGTTTGGGGGAGGAGTTTGATATAGTACAAATTTGTGGTCATGCTTCATGATATATTTATGTAATGATGATGATATTGTTAATATTGGTAATTTAAATAATAATTTTTGTGCCAATTAAAATTAGCTCATAAAAACTTCTAATAAATAATTATTTATAAATTATATAAATTTAATTTGTTTTAATTAAGTTGAAATATTTTTCTTAATATGTATAAATAAATATTTATATGATAAAAGAATTATTCTAAAATAAAATAATATGGAATATTCTAACCAATAATCTCAAACTCATTCAACGGTATTTCAGTCATTTTAGTATCTACTTCATATCTATACAATATTCAATCAACTATACCATTATTATTTCCCTTGTATTACTATTCATAGACACGAAACATAAGATTATTTATCATTAGTTTAATAAGCATCTAAATTATCCTCCAGATTATGTATCCATCATTTATCATATCACACCTACCAAACGGACCACCAAGGCCCGGAAAAAGTGGCTACCCGTTATTGTAGCGTGTTATACAAACACGACCCATTATTTCAAGAGGGTTGGCCTGGTATGACCCATAGCCATGACACCCTGCTCTTGGGTCATCACGACCCAACTTATATTTTTGGGAGATTTGCAAGCCTGTTCATTAGGAGAAATGTTTTCATTTTAATCAGACAAAAAAATTCAAATCATTTAAGTCCATTTTCAAATAAAATAACAAAATTATTCCTGAAACAATATGTGCACCATGATAGGGTTGAATATTACGTATATTTATGCTATGATATGTATATATTTTCGTGTAGATTCCGGGATGATATTACGGTTTTTGGTATATATTTCTATATTTCAGGAATCAATGTTGAAATTCATAAAAGTAGAGGAAATGAGCCAAAAATGATGAAAAAGGACCAAATCGAGCGAACGCGTCAAAACCGGGAAAGGAAGAAAAAATCAAAAGAAAATAAAAAAATAAATAAAAAGGGGCCGATCGATCGAGCCACCAATCTCAATCGATCGGTGGTGGCAGAATTTTGGCGATCGGTCGAGCAGTCAGCCTCGATCGATCGGCCGGAGAAGTTTTCTGAAAAATAAATTCCTTTTAGAGTTTGGGTCCAACAAGGAAGTCCATGATTCCTATCCTTCTATATATTTACACGAAAATTACAACCATAATCATACTTTTTAACCTAGGAATAGCCTCCACTCCTCCATACTCCATATAACCATCATCCACCATCACCTCTTCATCCTAGGAATTGGAACAAACCAACAAGAGAATCGAGGAGCACGACCGAGAAAGAAGCGAGAAAGGATCGAGAATCAACGAAGAAGTCGACTTGGGAGTTTGCTTTTACTTTCCTATTATTTGTTTTGAATTATTATTGGATTTAATGTGTTTTGGATGATTGAGAAATATCTTAAACATTGTTTTTCCTTTAATATTATTGATTCATTGAATTCATACATCTTCTATGAGCATGTGTTATTGTTCTTAATGCTTTTGAAGGATTGATCACCTTTGAATGATAGTTTATTATAATTGAGATCGAGAGATAAAATTATAATACGATATAATAATTCATGTCGTGTGTTAAAGATCGAGATCGAGAGATAAAATCACATACGAGTGATAGCTTTGGGTTGTTTAATCTAGAGTTAGTGGTTTTCATAAAGCGCATTCAATATTAAATTGTTAATTAAGTGAACGAGGGTTACTTGTTGCAATTTGATGTTAAATTTAATATAGCTCGAGAGAGTATATTAAATAAATTCGGAGAACCCGTCACCTTAGAGATGTGTGGAGAAAAGAATTGTAAGAGTTGGGTTAGGTGAATCATAGTCTTGATAATTCTTTCTTGTGGACTTTTCTCGTGATCGTCGATTGTTTTGGTTGGATTAGAGTAGTTAAATTTAGTAGTTTAATTCTTAATTAATTATCGTAAGTTAAATATAGTTAAAAGTGTCTTATTTGGTACTTGCTTGTTAGTCCCTGTGGGTTCGACAATCCGTATTTTTCCTATCTATACTAAAACTTGACACCGTGCACTTGCGGTCTAAAATCGCTAGATTGGAATTAATTGTTTAAAATAAAAGCGATCAAGTTCTTGGCGCCGTTGCCGGGGATTAACTTTAGTAATATCATACTAGGTTCTTTGACTGTAATTTAACCATTGTTTTTGTTTGGTTTTCTAAATTTTCGAAAAAAAAAAATTTATTATATTAATTTGTTTTTGTTTTGTTTGTCTTGTGAGGTACTTGGAGATGCAACATCAACAAGCCTTCACAAGCTTTGCCCAACAACGTTCCGAGCCGTTCTACGCTGTTTGGGAGAGATTCAATGAATTGGCCAACACATTCCTGTATCACAACTTTTCGAACTATACTCTCATGCAATATTTCTTCAAAGGACTGGATGCACAGACACGAGAATGGGTATTGAGCGGAGCACTGGCAACTGGAAGTCCTTTGGTTGAAAAAGATGAAGACAGTGTATTGCACTTGTTTAATGATATGGCGAACTTCGACTACCAGTGGCATTGGAATCCTTCACTGCAGGGTTGGAGCCACCAATACCCACCGGAGCCTCGCTACCCTATTAATACGCCACAACCATTTGAACATCGCGAAGAGAGGAGAGATAGTTCTACAAATGTCACGACTCAGTTAGAGGATACCTTAATAAGATTCATTGCATCAACTGAGAACAGTTTGGAGTGCCAAACCAACTCTATGCGTCACCTGGAGCAGCAAATGGCGGTTTTCATGGAAACAATTTCAACTAGCTGCCAAGATAAAAAGATGAGGGCTACAAATCAAGAGGTGGCGAATGGAGTTTGGTTATATGATGATGATCACTCAACCAACCAAGTTTGGGGGAGTGATCCTACTCATGTGGAAAAATCAAGGGAACTTGAGCCTCTTCAAGAGATTGAGCCTACTTCAGAGATGTTATCCGAGGAGTTCTCATGTGAAGATGAGTCGAGTGTGATGTTGGAGAAGGAAGAGACTTTCGAAGATTCTGATTTGAGCCCATCGATGGAGACATGTTCTATGCCATATGTGGATCCGTATTTTTCATCGATGCCAACTTCACCGCACTACATCCTCCAAGATATGAAGCCAAGTAGAGAATCATTCTCCCATGCCTACCATTTCATGAAGAAAGTTGTTGGAGCGACGAGCTTACACTTCTACAATCTTGCCAATCTTGAGGGCATACTGAATGAAGACCCATTAGTGGTATCATACGATACTTACTATGGGCTTCAGCCGCTCTTTGATGGTTGCTTCTGATGGTCAAGCCGACGACTAAAAATCAGCGCTTCTTGGGAGGCAACCCAAGCGTATCCTTTTGCTATTTAGTTTTGTTATTTGATTTTCAGTTTTTGCATTTTAGTTTTGTTTATCTCTCGAGTCGAATATTTTACCATTTGCATTCTTCTCTTGCTAGGTACTTAGTTGGTACGATGAACCCCTACAACAGTGGAACTTTCAAAAGTCAATCTTTCTCAAATCCTTATGCAAGCGTCTTGATCAGGGGAGTTTATTTTTTCCTTTTTGATTCATTTGAACATTGAGGGCAATGTTTGATTTAAGTTTGGGGGAGTAGTGGCTTGCATGTTTTACTTGTTTTAACCATATGTTATGTGCTTAAATGACACTTGAATCGTCCGATTATTATGAGCTAAAAAAAATTTTTTATGAGTTCAAACTTGAGAAAAGAATGAGTTATAGTAGTGACTATTCAATGAGGATTTTGATCTCACTATACATATGAACTTGATTTTTGATGATTATTGGACTTGTATATGAATATCCTAATTTGAGTTAGCATGTCAAGAATGAGGAATATATTGACCACAATGAGTCATGATCTTGTGGATTGCATGTTGAATAGTGATAATTGTTGTGAACTTGATGATTTGTCTTGAGCATCTTAGAGTTATCCTAGAACTTATTTGATTATGACACTTTGAGGCGAAATTTTGTAGTTACAAACTTGACTTGGAAATTATCTAGGCGATCTTTGAACGATTTGAGCCTTTTAAGCTTACCTAGTCTATATCAATCTCTAGTATCCTAATTTGAGCCTAATTGAAAAAAGAATGGAGTATGTTTAACATACTATTAGCCCCCATTCGACAAATTTTTGGCAAACTCATTATACCCACCTACTTGAGCCTAAATGGAATATTTTTATCTTAACCCTAAGGGAGTAAAATGATTCTCATTCGATGCACATTAATTGCTATACTTTGATGAGCTTATTGTTAAAAAAATTTATGAATGAGAAAAAAAAAAGATAGACAAAAAGCCTTGAGAAAAAAATTGACTAAATAAGACCCAAAGAGGCCAAGGCTATAAAAGAAAAAGAAGAGAAGCTCAATTTTGTGCTAAAAATTTGAATTCTACATGATTATACTCTCTTCTTTGTGATATCCTATCTTTTCTTTGAAGCCAACACCAAAGGCCTTACATTACAAGTTAAAAAGTCATTTTGATCCAAATCTAGGGAGTAACTATCATTAGTGGAGAAGTTGTTTGAAAATAGGCCTATGTAATGCTTGATGATAATCTCGACTTTGAGTTGATTAACATGATTTGATCTTGAATATGTGCATGAAACTTGAGATTGACTATAGCACACACACACGTTCCGATTTTGAGATGTGTTGCTTGACTTACGAGAAAATAAGTATTATTCAACTTTTGTATATATGTATGAGATTTCTGAGAATAATGCACGTCATGAAATAATTGTTTCAAGTATCAAGAATGAACTCTACCTTGTGATTTTAATGCTTAATCGAGGACGATTAAGTGATAAGTTTGGGGGCGTTGATAGGGTTGAATATTACGTGTATTTATGCTATGATATGTATATATTTTCGTGTAGATTCCGGGATGATATTACGGTTTTTGGTATATATTTCTATATTTCAGGAATCAATGTTGAAATTCATAAAAGTAGAGGAAATGAGCCAAAAATGATGAAAAAGGACCAAATCGAGCGAACGCGTCAAAACCGGGAAAGGAAGAAAAAATCAAAAGAAAATAAAAACATAAATAAAAAGGGGCCGATCGATCGAGCCACCAATCTCGATCGATCGGTGGTGGCAGAATTTTGGCGATCGATCGAGCAGTCAGCCTCGATCGATCGGCCGGAGAAGTTTTCTGAAAAATAAATTCCTTTTAGAGTTTGGGTCCAACAAGGAAGTCCATGATTCCTATCCTTCTATATATTTACACGAAAATTACAACCATAATCATACTTTTTAACCTAGGAATAGCCTCCACTCCTCCATACTCCATATCACCATCATCCACCATCACCTCTTCATCCTAGGAATTGGAACAAACCAACAAGAGAATCGAGGAGCACGATCGAGAAAGAAGCGAGAAAGGATCGAGAATCAACGAAGAAGTCGACTTGGGAGTTTGCTTTTACTTTCCTATTATTTGTTTTGAATTATTATTGGATTTAATGTGTTTTGGATGATTGAGAAATATCTTAAACATTGTTTTTCCTTTAATATTATTGATTCATTGAATTCATACATCTTCTATGAGCATGTGTTATTGTTCTTAATGCTTTTGAAGGATTGATCACCTTTGAATGATAGTTTATTATAATTGAGATCGAGAGATAAAATTATAATACGATATAATAATTCATGCCGTGTGTTAAAGATTGAGATCGAGAGATAAAATCACATACGAGTGATAGCTTTGGGTTGTTTAATCTAGAGTTAGTGGTTTTCATAAAGCGCATTCAATATTAAATTGTTAATTAAGTGAACGAGAGTTACTTGTTGCAATTTGATGTTAGATTTAATATAGCTCGAGAGAGTATATTAAATAAATTCGGAGAACCCGTCACCTTAGAGATGTATGGAGAAAAGAATTGTAAGAGTTGGGTTAGGTTAATCATAGTCTTGATAATTATTTCTTGTGGACTTTTCTCGTGATCGTCGATTGTTTTGGTTGGATTAGAGTAGTTAAATTTAGTAGTTTAATTCTTAATTAATTATCGTAGGTTAAATATCGTTAAAAGTGTCTTATTTGGTACTTGCTTGTTAGTCCCTGTGGGTTCGACAATCCGTATTCTTCCTATCTATACTAAAACTTGACACCGTGCACTTGCGGTCTAAAATCGCTAGATTGGAATTAATTGTTTAAAATAAAAGCGATCACACCGCCACCGGTGCACGCTCACAAATGCACCGGTGCACACAATTTCCTTCCATGGTGCACAACATTCCTTACCCGGTGCACATGATTCCTTCTCAAGGTGCACCTCATTCCTTACCCAGTGCATGTGATTCCTTACCCCGGTGCGCACCATTTTCTTACCCTGTGCACTTAATTGCCTTACCCTGGTGCACTTCATTTCCTTCCCCCTGAAATCATTCCCTCCTCCTTGGAACTCCATTTCCTTTTGCTTACAATGGTAGAAAACAATGGCATGATTATGTGACCAAAATAAACGTGCACCTTCCTTCCCTTTTCGCAAAGTCTTGAGACCCACATACAACAATTCCTTCCTTCCATTTTTGAGACCCACTTGCCTACACTTTCAGCCATCAAACTTTCAAGACACACATTGTAGAAGCACACACATATTTCCATAACTTTCAGTCTTATTTTAGAAAATTAAGCCACCAAGTTTCTAAAATTGCAACAAGTGTTTCTACACCGGCTACCATGGATGTTTTCAAAAGGAGCCAACTCCATGGATTCTGCAAGTGTTGCAGCGTATGGAGCCAAGGAGAAGAAACGAGCGGCAGCGGCCACCACGTATGTTGGGAAAACATTTCTAAATTTTGGTGATCACAAATATTTACGCTTGAAGTATTCACTACATTGAAATAATGACTAACTCTACAAAGGTCCACCGGATAAAAGACAAAGCCATCTACCGGATGAAAAGTCATCTACCGGGTGAAGAGTCAAACAGAGTGAAAGGATAAAAAAAAAAGAGATCTACCGGATCCAAAGACCAAGAGTTATCATCTACCGGATGAAGAGTGAATGTCCACGGGAACAAGAGTACCAGCAGACGTCTAAGGAGTTATTAATTGACTTCTGTCCATCAGGCTAAGTAACTAATAACTATCCACCAGATGCTGAAATGAACATTAGCTGATCGTGCAACCAGCGGATATACAGCAAAGGAGAAGTCAGCACACGTATAAAGCAACAAGACAAAATAAGTACAACTCATTCTGACAAAAGTACAATAGAGAGTCGATATCAGCGCCACCATTAGCGTCAGAATGAAAGAGCCGTTAATTAACAAAATTGGAAAGAAGACAAATAGAATTTGGAAGGAAATCAGGAAGCTGATTTCGAGCAGAACTTTACAATTGAAGAAAAGTTGTTTCAATAAATACGTCAAAGTGAAGAATGAAGATAATGCTGATCAATCCGATAAAATTCAAAAGACACAAATCAACTTCATTCATTCAAGCAAAACCAAAATTTTTACTGAGATATTCTGAAGTTTTGCAAGAGCAGCAAAACAGCCTTATTGTGATCTTGAAGATCAAAGCCTACTGAGTTTGCTGCTCAAAGAACACTCAAAGCTTAAGAGATTTGTAATTTTGTATGAGTGCTGTAAAACACATTATAAACAACTAAGAGAGTTGTGTTGCTAGGAGTTTAGGCCAAGCTGTGTGAGTGCCTAAGAAGGTTGTATGCTGAAAAGTGTAAGCCAAAGTCTTCTAGTGCAAACTTCCTGCAAAGGAAGAAGAGGAGACGTAGAAGCGCTGTGCTTCGAACTTCCAGAACATATTCTGTGTCATTTACTTACTGTATTTCACCATACAGTTACTTTAACTCACAAGTCCAGCAGATGTCTTCCACACTATTACCAGTATCTGCTGACTTGCCAACTATTGCGAAGCTACTGCAGTACTTAACAGGCTGCTGTAAGAAGAAGAATCGAAATTGATTCTAGTGTTTATTCAACCTCCCCCCTTCTAAACACTACTCCGATCCCAACAAGTGGTATCAGAGCAATGTCTTCTCACTTATGAGAAATACTAAGAACTGATGGCCTCATTCAGCAAGATCCTAATTTTCAAGAAAGATGAATATGATGACTGAAGAATTCAGATGCAAGCACATCTGAGTGCTCAAGATGATGACATGTGGTTCGTCATCACTGACGGGCCAATGAAGATCATGAAGGTCAACACAACAAATCCCATTACCAATGGTGAACCTCAAATGATTGAAAAGGACAGAGCATCCTGGACCAATGAGAAGAAGAAAAAAGCAAATCTGGACAATGTAGCTAAAGACATATCGTTCAAAACATTGGACAAAAACATCTTCAACAAAATCAAGATGTGTCCCACTACTAAAGACATTTGGGAAATATTGCACAGGTGTGTGAAGAAAATGACAAAACCAAATAAAACAAGCTCACTGTCGCTCTACAGAAGTTTGAGAACATCAAAATGATGTTCGGAGAAACTCTTAGTTAGTATGATGAAAGAGTGACTTGAATCATCAATGAACTCAATAACCTGTGTAAGGACCTATGAAACAGAGAAGTCATCATAAAGGTCATGAGGGGTCTCCCAAGAGAATGGGGTGTGAAAATCATTGCCATGAGAGAATCCAAAGATTTAAAGAAGATAGATCTACATGATCTATTTGTTGATTTAAAGGCATATGTTTGACCTAGGCATCCGGGTTGAAGATGAACCCAGCACCAGTCAACCAACTAAAGCCCTTGCTGCATCAGTGTCCCTGTCCACCACAACAGAGATGACTCCCGAACAAATGTGCAATGATGCAATGTCGCTTTTTGTCAAGAAGTTTGGCAAATTCATGAAGAAAAATTAGAAGATCTATCTGTCCTATCCAAGGAAGCAGAATTTCAAAGACATGTCAGAAGATGATGATCGTCTGTAAGGACCCCAGTGCCCTTAACCCGTTATTAGTGTATTAATCCATAACATTAGTGCACACAATCATATTATCCTGGGGGAAAAAAGCCATATGCAAGTATAACATCATATACTATCCAGAAAATTTCTTGCATTTGATCCACATAATATTCAATTTCCCCAACCAAGATCACTTACATAGCATGCACCCTCATAATACACTAACATGCTCACAGTTCATTTAGTAATTCCGTATTCAATTGCATGCAAACAATAAATGAAGAGAGAAAAGCCATTGCCCATTTATACATTCCATATACACGTAAAAACGTACTCACATGAGAGCACCCAATGAATAAACGTGTATCTAATGTATAAGATACTCTACCGTATGCGGTTATTGGTACTTCGATCCTGGAAGCACCTCCCATGCACCGCTCGATCTCAACTATGGAGCTACGTACTCAATCAACCAGCTCTGGTACTTCAATCCTGGAAGTACCTCAAATCAACAGCCCGAGCTCAACTCCAAGCTACCGTTGCACCTGTATTACCTGCCCCAATAGAGACAGGCCCCACACGGGGTGAGCATACTAATACCACCAAACCAATAATCATAATATTACATTTCATAATTTACAGAATGTAAATGCCATGAATTTAAATGATACTCCCTGGATGGTATAATCCTCATTCGGGATCCCCTATATTGTCCCTGTTCTCAAAATAACCAAACCATTAAATTCTCAAAAGCCAGTTGATCATCTCATTGATCAACTAAAACCACTCCTGCTATACCAGTTCCATAACCAAATATGATTAAATCACCAAATAGAATACTACAGATATCACATGTATCTAGCCAATGTTTCCATATTTCTATTTCATAGCTCGCTCCACAATAGCGGCATTTTAACCCCACGCACGCTCAACAAGGGCGGCGTCTAACCCCACGCACGCTCAACAATAGCGGCGTCATAACCGATGGTCGCTCAACGGCGACAACATGTCAATCTTTGCTCGCTCAAAGGCGGTACCATATAATTCCTAATGTATGTCCATTTATCGCAATTACCATATACCATGCATTTCACTATCCATTTATAGCAAGTACCATATACCATGCATTTCAATATCCATTTATTGCAAATAACACATACCATGCATTTCACAATTGCAATATTATAACAGGCTATGCTCGTACGTTATACGTACCTTATAATTCCATAGTTCAAGTCCAAACACTGCCTCAGTCCCGAGGTCCGATGAAGAAATGTGCTAAACACAAATCAATAACTCATAATCAATGAGTAATCCCAAATTCATATGCACAAGCATGAAATCCGACCCCAATCATCCCAACACGATGATTAAATAGTAAATGATCGATAATCGCTCCCCAAAACCTGAGGGAGGACCCAAAATACAATTTTACACAATCGCACTACCGATCGATCGGTCACCATTACCGATCGATCGGTAACTGTTCAAAAATCCGATTTTAGCTACGGCTTTGCACTGATCGATCGGTCCAAGCTACCGATCGATTGCTAGCCACCCACCGATCGATCGGTCGCTCATACCGATCTATCGGTAAATACTGAAATAATCACCCAACGCTACGCACTTGCACCGATTGATCGGTAAGATGCTACCGATCGACTGGTCGCTGCGCGAACCCGAAAATCACCATTTTTAAAAGCTTAAAAACTTCCACCATTCATACCCAAACTTCCTCCAACTCGAAAATAACCACATACCAATACCCTAGTACACTCAACAAGGGTTATAATCCATTTTAAAACAAAACCCATCAGATTTCAAGATTTTACAAAATCTCCCAAAACCCAAACCAACTCTAAACTCAACCAAACACCTCCAAATTACAATCAATACGAAGATAAAAGCAAGGGGAAGGAGATTACCAAATTATCTTCGAGAAATTCCGGCTCCCAAGCAAGCTTCAAGCCATTTTACTCCAAGGGAGAAATGAAGGGGTTTGGGGGGAAGAAGGCGTGTGGGAGAGAGAGGAGAGAGGGGAGGGTTTTCGTATAATGACGAAATATCGAGTCCACTTGGTATATATAGCTACAAGGCTCCAAATTATCATTACCTCCACAACTACATCATGATTCATTAAAAATCATTTGTTTTCAAAAATTATCTCTCCAACTCAAATTCCATCACCAGCCCCAGTACAAAGTACTCCGGACCCCAGATTCCACCAAAAACAAAATTCCAAGGTTATCGCCACGATGAGAATACAATCTCATCCCTTGGATCCAACGACTCCAAAAATCAGATTTAAAATCCCCGGGAGTCCCAAAACAGCAATTAATTCATAATTGTCACCACTAAAATCCATTGAGGATTATCACCACACCGGGATTAACACCACAAATCCCCGGGCATCACAATTATCCCCCACTAATAAAATTTCATCCTCGAAATTTGCACGGCGTACTCCACGTATTGCCGAGATCACAAAGTCCAAAAGGATTCACATCGTCGAATCATGAACATGTCATGAACGACACACCAACCACGAGGATACCGACCTCGCACCAATACCTTGAATGGGATAAACCTCCCAAACCATTACAACCGCAACGGAACGTCAGCATATCCCAATGCTAACCATCTCAAAGCAGTCAGCCAACCATAACTGCAAATCAAACGAATCATTCGTGATTCCAAAATAGATATCGCCTCGACGATATCTCTACGATTTAGCCTACGATGTTAATCATACATCGTTACCAAGGAAACCACCAGTACACTACAATGTACTTATACCATATCCGATTTCCGCTCTCCAATTCCATCTCCATCAAAGGAGTAGTTGCACCACCTTGCAACACGGATCGGGCCACTCACGGCCACCGATCAACACAAACACATCTCCAAGGATGTCTACATCCGTACGTTCCAAGAAATCATATCTTGGTCCAGATACACCATCGAGACTCCACAAGGTCTCAAGTTCCCCGAAAGGACATGCAAGAAAATCAATTGCATTCCCGCCACACATGTCAACCACGACACTAACAAATCCGAATCCTGGCCATCCCGATTCAACAATCAGAGAAACAGGGAGGCTATCGAATTATCCCGAAATGAATTTCCATGACCCCAAGTTACTACAATTCCTCCTCGGAGGAAGTCAACCAAATCTCACGATCGTTCTTCAGAATAAATCGTGCCATCGAGATTACCAATCTCAAGGTGATACAATCTCTCGCCGGAGATTCATTCATCCAAGCACACTAACCCGATGCTCGACGAGGACCAAAATAAATGATGGCATTCGTATACCCACACTGGTATACATGCTAAAGCATCAATACGACATGCATACTCAATGCAATAGACTCGGGTATCTCAAATCATACTCAAAGTCCCAAAACCAACTGTCAATCCGTAGCTATTCTCACCTCGCAGAGAATAATGATTGACAGACCAACGATCAATGGTGTGATTCCAACATCAACACCCCACAAACCGACTCATTGAATCTCCCAAAGATTTCCAATCGGTAGGTATATCAATACCGCCTTCCTCACAAGGAAAAAGTCATGAATCCATGACCCTCTAACCTCGAACCACCGTTCGGAAAACCTGGATATATTTATACCAAAATATATCCCGGAACCCAGAAATACACAACTGGTTAGAATAGTGCATCAATGCCACTATTACCAAATCGAAACCCGTATACACAACGTATACTCATTTTAACAATGCTCTGTACTAATACCATAGTACTACACAATCTCGAGCATTCCCCCGGAGACGTCTCCTCGAACGTCTCACCGAAAGGTAAGTAATCCATTACTCGGTCCAATACCAGTAATGCTTACCATGGCTGATTTACAATCAACCTACGACCGATACCAGCTGTCTCCATGACAGTACAATCCAAATCTCTCCAAGAGATACAATCAATATAGTAGTGTCACCCCACTAACTATATCTCACAATTCCAATTGTGTTTCCCCATTGCATTCCATATGCAAGGATGCTCAACCAGAGCTAACAACGACTTGTTGACACTCGTGTTGGTACTCCCAACAAAATTGAGTTGTCCCGGTACAAGTCCCTCAAAACATTCGACGTAAAAACGTCTCCGTGAGTTATTTCCTGCCTCGAACCTTATGCCACAAGGCGACTACCAAGTCTACCATAAGTCCTCATCGTATCATCATACGATTCACCAAACTCGGTCCCAACGTGCAGTATAATGGCCACAACAAGCACACTATAACATTGCCACAATACCTGGCTAGTAAATCGCTGCCTCCATAGGCTTATACCAAGCCTACCAACGTATCGTACGTTCCACTCGGTATACCATACCGTAACATCCATTTAGAGTAGTGGTTCATCACCCAACATTTCTCTAAAGTACCAAAGCACCACGGACATCCCGGTGTCCTTACTCAACCACAAAACAATCCTAATTCCGTAGGATTTATTCCACACCCTCAGGGGTGGGTGTGACCATGTCCACAACATGTCACCTCGGTATAAACAAGTAGTTTCCTCAATAACTACTCCTATTACCAGTCACTTGGCCATAGCCATTCCAATGAGTATACCCAAAGGTACCACTACTCGTAAAATATTTACCTCAAATATGTGCTGCGGTACACTTCATGTACGGCGCACCCAATAATTCATCGAGCACCCGCTCGACATAATGATCTCGTCAACTAGTGACCCAGACACTGCCCTGTGCTCACATCTGCACTCAAACCATATGACTAAATACGTACACCCAGACGTATTCGTCATCACGACGCTACACGTCTACATAGAATATCCACTATGTCATCGTCATCTTGTGACGGTATATGCCAACATATGACATCCAAAATCTCATCGTCAAACACATGACGATATATTACAACATATGGTATCCACAATAATGCTACTAAAATAGTAATACACCATACCTCATCGCTAACAAGATAGCGGCATACTTGTATCCATCGTCCACCAGTGGTACGCAAACAGCACCCATCGCTCGTAGGTGGCGTAATCCAGTGCTACGTACATAGCGGTATAACCCATCGCCAATAGATGTAGCGGAATGTACCGTCGCTATGAATATCCGGCGGCAAAAACCATCGCCAATAGAATAGCAGAATGAACCATCGCTATATAATACCCGGCGGCATGAACCATCGCCAATAGATGTAGCGGAATGTGCCATCGCTATGAATACCCAGCGGCATAAACCATCGCCAATAGAATAGCGGAATGAACCATCGCTATGAATACCCGGTGGCATAAACCATCGCCAATAGAATAGCGGAATGAACCATCGCTATGAATACCCGGCGGCATAAACCATCGCCAATAGAATAGCGGAATGTACCATCGCTATGAATACCCGGCGGCATAAACCATTGCCAATAGAATAGCGGAATGAACCATCGCTATGATACCCGGCGGCATAAACCATCGCCAATAGAATAGCGGAATGTACCATCGCTATGAATACTCAGCGGCATAAACCATTGCCAATAGAATAGCGGAATGTACCATCGCTATGAATACCCGGCGGCATAAACCATCGTCAATAGATGTAGCGTCATGATATCCCTCGCTATACAGCGGCAAATATCCCTCTTCGCTACTTCGCTTCGACATACCAACGGCATAATATCCATCGCTTAAGCGGCAAATATCCTCCATCGCTATCATATGACAGCGGAAAGCTCATCGCTACGCCATATTAGCTGTATAATATCCCTCGCTTAAGCGGCAAATATTCTTCATCGTGATGGTATGACAGCGGCGCCACTACTCCTCGTTTTATCATGACAGCGGAAATACCCCTCGCTTCCACATATTAGCGGCATAATATCCCTCGCAATAGTAATATGACAATGGAATTATCCTTCGCTTCGACATATTTGCGGCAAATATTCTTCATCGCTATAATATGACAGCGGCAAGTATTCACATCGCTACGCCATGCATGCAACCGTAATGCATAATCCGTATCCCAATAAACATCGCCATGAGTGTATTTTAATGCACCTCGCTTCAAATGTGACATGCGGAATTTTACCATCGCTTCAACATTTAGCGGCAAAGCATTAAAATCATCACTCCCACATATATGCAACCGTAATGCATAATCCATGTCTCATATGACCCTGCAACCACCATGGTTAGCAACAACATATTCCAATTATGAACACATAACATAAACGCACATAAGCAATATAGTTGTGCCACACAACACTAACTATCATCATGAATAAGTATGTGCTTCTCATTCCCATTAACATGTTCCTAGGCCCTCAACAGCCCCAAAGAGCAAACCTGGCTCTGATACCACTAATGTAAGGACCCTCGTGCCCTTAACCCGCTATTAGTGTATTAATCCATAACATTAGTGCACACAAACATATTATCCTGGGGGAAAAATCCATATGCAAGTATAACATCATATACTATCCAGAAAATTTCTTGCATTTGATCCACATAATATTCAATTCCCCCAACCAAGATCACTTACATAGCATGCACCCTCATAATACACTAACATGCTCTCAGTTCATTTAGCAATTCCGTATTCAATTGCATGCAAACAATAAATGAAGAGAGAAAAACCATTGCCCATTTATACATTCCATATACAAGTAAAACGTACTCACATGAGAGCACCAATGAATAAACGAGTATCTAATGTATAAGATACTCTACCGAATGCGGTTATTGGTACTTCGATCCTGGAAGCACCGCTCATGCACCGCTCGATCTCAACTCTGGAGCTACGTACTCAATCATCCAGCTCTGGTACTTCAATCATGGAAGTACCTCAAATCAACAGCCCGAGCTCAACTCCAAGCTACCGCTGCACCTGTATTACCTGCCCCAACAGAGACAGCCCCCACACGGGGTGAGCATACCAATACCACCAAACCAATAATCATAATATTACAGTTCATAATTTACAGAATGTAAATGCCATGAATTTAAATGATACTCCCTGGATGGTATAATCCTCATCCGGGATCCCCTGTATTGTCCATGTTCTCAAAATAACCAAATCATTAAATTCTCAAAAGCCAGTTGATCATCTCATTGATCAACTAAAACCACTCCTGCTATACCAGTTCCATAACCAAATATGATTAAATCACCAAATAGAGTACTACAGATATCACATGTATCTAGCCAATGGTTCCATATTTCTATTTCATAGCTCGCTCCACAATAGCGGCATTTTAACCCCACACACGCTCAACAATGGCGGCGTCTAACCCCACGCACGCTCAACAATAGCGGCGTCATAACCGATGGTCGCTCAACGGCGACAACATGCCAATCGTTGCTCGCTCAAAGGCGGCACCATATAATTCCCAATGTATGTTCATTTATCGCAATTACCATAAACCATGCATTTCACTATCCATTTATAGCAAGTACCATATACCATGCATTTCAATATCCATTTATTGCAAGTAACACATACCATGCATTTCACAATTGCGTTATTATAACAGGCTATGCTCGTACGTTATACGTACCTTATAATTCCATAGTTCAAGTCCAAACACTGCCTCAGTCCCGAGGTCCGATGAAGAAATGTGCTAAACACAAATCAATAACTCATAATCAATGAGTAATCCCAAATTCATATGCACAAGCATGAAATTCGACCCCAATCATCCCAACACGATGATTAAATAGTAAATGGTCGATAATCGCTCCCCAAAACCCGAGGGAGGACCCAAAATACAATTTTATACAATCGTACTACCGATCGATCGGTCACCATTACCGATCGGGTAACTGTTCAAAAATCCGATTTTAGCTACGGCTTTGCAACGATCGATCTGTCCAAGCTACCGATCGATCGCTAGCCACCCACCGATCGATCGGTCGCTCATACCGATCGATCGGTAAATACTGAAATAATCACCCAACGCTACGCACTTGCACCGATTGATTGGTAAGATGCTACCGATCGATCGGTCGCTGCGCGAACCCGAAAATCACCATTTTTAAAGCTTAAAACTTCCACCATTCATACCCAAACTTCCTCCAACTCGAAAATAACCACATACAAATACCCTAGTACACTCAACAAGGGTTATAATCCATTTTAAAACAAAACCCATAAGGTTTCAAGATTTTACAAAATCTCCCAAAACCCAAACCAACTATAAACTCAACCAAACACCTGCAAATTACAATCAATACGAAGATAAAAGCGAGGGGAAGGAGATTACCAAATTATCTTCGACAAATTCCGGCTCCCGAGCCAAGCTTCAAGCCATTTTCCTCCAAGGGAGAAATGAAGGGGTTTGGGGGGAAGAAGGCGTGTGGGAGAAAGAGGAGAGAAGGGAGGGTTTTCGTATAATGACGAAATACCGAGTCCAATTGGTATATATAGCTCCAAGGCTCCAAAATACCATTACCTCCACAACTACATCATGATTTATTAAAAATCATCTGTTTTCAAAAATTATCTCTCCAACTCAAATTCCATCACCAGCCCTAGTACAAAGTACTCCGGACCCCAGATTCCACCAAAAACAAAATTCCAAGGTTATCGCCACGATGAGAATACAATCTCATCCCTTGGATCCAACGACTCCAAAAACCGGATTTAAAATCTCCGGGAGTCCCAAAATCGCAATTAATTCATAATTGCCACCACTAAAATCCATTAAGGATTATTACCACACCGGGATTAACACAATTAATCCTCGGGCATCACATCGTGTCTGCTTCAACTGGCTCAAACCAGGACACTTTATTGCTGACTGTCCTAAGCCAAAGAAGGATGATCAAAATAGAGGATCCAAGGACTACAAGAAGTCCAAGGAGAAGATCATCGAGAAGAGACAGAGATGAGAAAGTACTTGTTGCGGAGGAAAACAAGAGCAAATGGGCTGTTTCAGAATCAAAATCAGAGGAATCTCCAAGCTCATCTTGTGAGAGTGAAGATGAAGGAGTCCACTATCTCATGGCCAAAGATGACAGTGAGGTAATTGATTCTAATCTTTCTGAATTTACACATAATGAACTCACTAATGCATTGCATGACATGATCAACGAGTATCAAATGTTGTATGAGTCCTTCGAGAAGTATAAGACTGAACAATCAAACCCAATCGAACAGCAGGACAGTAAACTTGATTGTGAACAATCAAGGGAGCTGGAATGTCTAAGGGAAAAAGTAAGTCTGCTCGAGAAAGAAAGGTACGAAGCTAAATGTGCACACCAGAAACTCATTAAGTTGGTTTGCACATGGAACACTTCAACTGCCAGAAAAGATGAAATGCTTGAGTCGATAAGGCTTGCTGGTGATCTTGCCTGTATAGGCTATATCAACAATGACAGTAACTCATCTGGTATTAAATCTCAGCTATGTCTGGAGAAGAATAAGGTTCAAGTAATGAACTTTGTTTGATCCAGCACAGTACATGAACCAAGTGAATTGGTTAAGGAACCTGTTAAGCCAACACTCATTAAGGAACAGGCATCACACAAAGGTATTGGTTACGTTGAGCCAATAGAGAAAGCTAGACCTGTGCAAAAGTTCAGAAATGGACATAAGCCTACTGGTCAAGCAACTCGAGAGGCGAAACCCAACTGGTACCGTAATTGTATGCCTGTCCAGAAGAGATATATGCTTCTCAACAGGAACCAAAAACCAAAACAACATGCTTACACTCACTATCACACGCAACACCCTAGAACACCATCATCATTTACTGCACACACATTTCAGGACACATACATACCCAAACGATTCAGGGTTATCCAAGTGTGGGTCCCGAAAGGACTAATCATGTCTGGACCCAAGTAGGATTGGGTACCAATAAATTCATCGCTTTAATTGCAGAGATCTAGAATCCAGCAAGTTCAGAGCTCAGAGTGATTTCTGAACAGTGGATGTTCTAGACACATGACAGGGAATGCTTGTCTGTTGCCCGAACTGGTAGACACCACCGGACCAAGAATAACCTTTGGTGACAACGCGAAATGTAGAACTGTGGGTAAGTGTAAGATTATCCACGGTAACATTGTTATTAAAGATATACTATTAGTTGAAAATTTATGCTCTAACTTGATCAGCATTAGTCAACTTTGTGACAATGGTCACTCAGTAGAATTCAACCAGTACACGTGCACAATCAAGTCTGTCGATGGTAGTACACTGCTTGTAGGTAGAAGGCATGACAACACTTAAATTGACTGGAACTTTGATCAGCCTGCCTCACCTACTTGCTTTGCTGCCTTGAATAGTTCTAAAAACTGGCTTTGGCACAAGCGGTTGAGTCACTTAAATTTTAAAGCAATTGACAGTCTGCGTAAGCTTTATTTAGTTGACGGACTGCCCCGTATAGAGTTCTCAAAAGATAAGATCTGTTCATCATGCCAGCTTGGTAAGAAAATCAGATCTACCTTTAAGAACAAAGGGAGTAAATCTTCTTCTCGATGCCTAGAGTTGCTGCACATGGATCTTTTCGGTCATATACCAGTAACAAGTCTAGGGGAATGAAGTATACCCTGGTGTTAATAGACGATTACTCTCATTTTACGTGGGTCTTGTTTCTAAGTGGCAAATATCAGGCTACTCCAAAGCTGACAATCTACTGAAAAGACTAAAAGTGAGAAATCGTGTGGGATAGATAGAATTCATAGTGATAAAGGTATTGAGTTTACAATCAAACACTCGAATCATATCTAGATGACCTTGGTATTAAAAATGAATAGTCTGCTGCTAGAACCCGACATCAAAATGGAGTTGCTGAGCGTAGGAACCGCACTTTGAAAGAAGCTGGCGAGCTATGCTTGCAGAAGCAGAAATCTCGCAGAGATTTTGGACAGAAGCAGTTAATACAGCTTGTTATACGCAGAACAGATCGATGATTAATATGCGAGCAAATAAAACACCTTATGAGATCTGGAATGGCAATAAGCCAAATATTTCTTTTCCATATGTTTGGTTGCAAATGTTTTATTCACAAGAATGGAAAGACTCATCTCACCGCTTTTGATGCTAAATCTAATGCCGGAATATTTCTTGGCTGCTGCTCTGCTGTTAGTAAGGTGTTCAGAGTATTTAACAATAGAACACTTACGGTGGAAGAATCTATTCATGTAAAATTTGATGAATCTGCTGATAGCAATGTATCTGAACTACAAATAAATAATATTACTAATAAATTAGAAAATACTCATATTGATGATAATCATGATGATGAGTTGGATTACAGAAGTAGGGTTGACTGCATTTTAGAACCAGAAGTCCCAGAAGCACTAGCGGAGGTCCCTGCTGGTCCACAAGCGTTGATTCCTGCTGATGAGGACACTACTATGCACACTCCTGCTGCAGTAGATAGAGCAAACGTCAATGATGAATCAATTCAATCTACTGAGCTACAAACTCACATTCATTCCAATGAAGAAACAAATCCTCTTGGACCTCCGCTCCAGTGGAACAAGGATCATCCACTCGGATATGTCATAAGTAACCCTGCTACTCCTCTACGCACCAGAGGACAGATGATTAATGGATTTCTTCATGCTGCATTCATCTCTCATATAAAATCTAAGAAGATAGATGACGTTATATTAGACCCAAGATGGGTAGAAGCTATGCAAGAAAAACTTAATCAATTTGAGAGAAACAAAGTATGGCACTTAGTACCACATCCACAGCATCACACTGTTATAGGTACCAAATGGGTATGTAGAAATAAATTGGACGAGAATGGTACTGTTATCAGGAATAAAGCAAGACTAGTTGCATAGGGATACAGATATGAAGAAGTCATCGATTTTGATGATATTTTCGCCCATGTAGCTCGATTAGAAGTCATTCTCATATTCTTGCATTTGCTGTCTTTAAAGACTTTAAAGTCTATCAGATGGACGTTAAGAGTGCTTTTCTTAATGGCAAACTCCAGGAAGAAGTTTATGTTGAACAACCTCATGGATTTGAAAGCCATCAGCAGCCTTCCTCTGTTTATAAACTAAACAAAGCTTTGTATGGTTTAAAACAAGCTCCCCGAGCATGGAATGAAACTCTGTCAAAATACTTGACTGAACACAACTTTACTATTGGCATGGTGGACAAGACCCTTTTCAAATTCACAAAGGATGACCATACCCTACTGATTCAGATTTATGTTGATGATATTATTTTTGGCAGTACTAAATCAAAACTTTGTGAAAGATTTTTCGAAATCATGTAGGATCAGTTTGAGATTAGAATGATGGGAGAGTTGTCGTTTTTCTTATGATTGTAAGTCAAGCAGTCCAGTGAGGGAATCCTGATAAATCAGTCAAAGTATACCAAAGAGCTGCTAAAAAGAAATATGGAATGAGTACTAGTTCAGCAGCTGCCACTCCTATGAGTTCATCTGCTACATTAGACTTGGATGAAGCAGGCATACCAGTCGAAGTAACAATGTATCGCGGTATTATCGGATCTTTACTATATTTGACAGCCAGCAAACCTGACATCATGTTTGATGTATGTATGTGTGCTCGTTTCCAATCCAATCCTAAGCAATCGCACTTCACTGCTACGAAAAGGATTCTCAAGTATCTGAAAGGCACTGAGAATGTTGGTCTCTGGTATCCAAAGGATTCAACGTTTAATTTAGTTGGATATTCTAATGTTGATTATGCAGGATGCAAGACTGATATGAAAAATACCAGTGGATATTGTCAATTCCTAGGGGATAGATAGATATCATGGGGTTGTAAAAAGTAGACATCCGTCGCAACGTCTACTGCAGAGGTAGAATACCTTGCTGCTGGAAGTTGTTGTGCTCAACTGCTATGGATTCAACAGCAATTAAGAGATATGGAATTGAGTCCACTGAGGTACCGATTTTTTGTGACAATCCATCTGCCATAGCTATCACGTATAATCATGTTCTTCAGTCTCGGACCAAGCATATTGACATTCATCATCACTTCATCCAAGATCACGTAATGAAGAAGAAGATTTGGTTGGAATACATATCTACCGAACAACAAGAGTCAGATATCTTCACAAAACCCCTACCGGATGCTAAGTTTTTCTACTTTCGCAATTTACTTGGTTTAATTGATATAACCAAATGATCTTATTTGTTTAAACATTTCTCTATGATAAATTCATGGGGAATTATGTTTTAGATATTGCATGAATGTAGGGGGAATCTTAATTCAGGAGGAATTTTTGTGTTTTCGAAGGTCTGCCAATGCTCAGCTGATTAAACAATTGTCTGCTGCAGTATATGCTACTTTACCAGTAGACTCTACATACCAGAGGACATTACCATATATGCTTTGCCGATAATAACCTTCGTTAATTAGCAACAAATTGGAAAGTTGGAATTCAAATTTAATTTTGTATTAATGATGAATTATTTCGGTCCCGCTCAAATCGTGTCCGTTTCTATTTTATTTCTAAATTTTCATTGATTAGATGAACGCCACGTGTCAGTATGTCTGCTCATCTACAGTACGACGTTACATCAACTCTCTCTATTTAACCGCATTACCATTTTTACTTCTCACTTTTACCATCTCAAAATTTACTGCGCTAACACCTTGCCAAAGAATTTGTTTTCACAGATAACCAGATTCTCAGCACTTCTCAACTCAAAAATGTCGAAGACCAGACAACCTAGCTTTGTTACAAACGTTGTTCGTGTGGATTTCAACTCAGTCTACATCATTGCAGATGCGGAGATGAAGAATGTATTCCAATACTTGGACAACTCCGGCATACTAGTTATGCTGAGCCTTGCACTTACATTCTATAGAGAAACTCTCAAAGAGTTTTATGCTACTGCGAGGGTGGTCGACAACTCAGTGGTGTCCTCCATCTCCGGCCAGACTGTCACAAACACTCAGGAGTACTTTGCCACTCAACTGAGTCTTCCTACTCTAGGACTCACTGACCTTTCCACCGTACAGTGTTCTCAGGATCTGACATTCGTCTGCAACGTCATCCATTCAAAAAGATTTTGATGAAGAACCATTTCCGCCAGCTTGCCGATATTATCGCAAAGGGGCTACTGTGAAAAGCTGGATCCTTTGACTTCATCACCCAGAGAAGTTCAAGGTGATGTGTGCTATTGTGAAGGGAATGATTATCAACTGGTTAGATGTACTATTTCAAGTTTTGCTTGATTTAGTTAACTCGGCAAAGGGTCACTCTGGATTCGCTATTCCACTCAGCCAAATCCTTGAAAGCAAGAATGTCCCAGTGGGGGCTAATTCCACTCTCCATCCATCTCGGCTCATCAATGCAAAATATTTGCAAATTCACCGGAAGCCAATCAGTGGAGACGGTGGTCCGTCCAAAGTTGGTACAACCAAGAGGAGAAAAGCTCAAGTGGTGAGTGATTCTGAGCAGTCTATCAGAATCTGTTGAGTCATCACCGCCTCCCCCACCAAAGAAGCCAAGGACCCAGAAAAGGAACCCTGCTGTCTCCAAGAAGCAAGTACATGATGCTGCTGCTGCTGTTGAGATTCCAGCAGAGGTCACCGATGCTGATCAGGATATCAGCCCTGGAACTATTCCAATTGTGGAACCAGTTGAGGTTGCTGCATCTTTGGCCATTGTCCCTGCCATGCCAGCATCTACTGATGTCAACCCCACCGACATGTCGTTGAGTTCTCATCGAGGGGCAGGTTCACTTACCCTGAGTCTCAGACCGCCGAATATAGGTTGTGCCTTCTGCCACCCTCTATTCACTCCTGTCGGAAAAGGCAAAGCTACAATGGAACATGTCTCCACACCAGTGGCAACTGAAATCGATCTGGCCATCACAAAAATAGAAGTAGCTGCAACCGCAAATGGAGATATTTGACAGATGGGTGAAAGCTCGTCTAAAAATCAGATTCGATGATTTTTCCCCGATTCTCAACCAAGCGAGGCTTGATGAGAATCTCATTCTCGAATACCTTCTGATCCAAGACGTGGAAAGGGTCTGAAACTGAGGGAAGTCTTTAGGATGATGCAGTATGTCATTGGACTTCATGCTCTGGTCCAGTCTGGTCTCAAGGAATTCAAGTCTGACTCAGGTACAACCAACCATGACATGGTTGTGCTCAACTCCTTGGAAACAAGCTTTCAATGGCAGAGTAGACACAACATGACCTCAAGGTCATAATGGGCTTACACTCATGCTCTGCCCAACCGGGAGTAGCTCCAACCTAGTTGATGTCACCCCGGCAGAGGTCTCTACGGTAATCTCCTTCCCTAATGCCTTATTACCTGAACCAACTGCCGCCCCGGGACAAATTACTGTATCTGATCAACATCCAACGTTGATGGATGTTGATCATATTACTGCAGGTATGGTAATTAAAACAGTGGTTAATTAAGTCAACCTCTCTTCAGATGATGATGAATCTACTGAGTCATCACCTACCTCCCAACATGTTCTCACCACAACAAGCTCTTCCTCTCCAGCCGACCCAGCCTAACTGAACATTGAATCCACCCTTATCATTCCCTTGATCAAACCATTAACCACTGTCCCTTTTGACTTCACAAACCTCCCAATAATTCCAACTATCCTACCCCACTGCCATCTACCATAGAGATACTTGCTGAGTGAGGAATTGCCAGCGTCTGCTACAATTGATCAGTCCGGTGTTGCTTCTGCCGAGGTATCTGCCTACACTGCCTCCCTTGCTTCTCAACCTGCTAGTGTTTCTGTTACAGCTATGGAAGTTATTAATGTGGATGCTTGTTCTGCCGTATTGTCTGCTGAAGTATCTACTGCAGTTGCTCCATCTGTTGATCTGACTGTTGTTGATGCATCTGCTGTCCTAATCCCTACTACTACTGCTGCTGACCAAGCTGGTCCCTCATCACTAGTTCAACCTCTGGCCAGTGATCCCCCTTAGGACTTCTTCAATTTTTCCGATCACAATAATGATGAGGAAGCACATTCCAATGTTGCTGCTCTGCTAGCTCAGTTGTCCGCTGTTATTTCCGATATGGCTGTCGAAGTCTCCAGACTCAAACATGAAGAAAGAGACGCTAGTAATGAAATTGATAATCTTTGGCGCCACACTGACTCTCAATTCAGGGATACTACCGTTGTGATGACCAGAGATTATTGATGTTAATCCCGGGGTGTTAATAACCCCTAAAGTTGATTTACGTGGTGATTTGGAGTTTAATCGCGGTGTTGGGCCTTCCGGGCTCGTCTATTTGGGTAGTTGGGATCGTTGGATCCCGAGGTTGAGATTGTATTCTCATTCCGGTGAAAAACCTATGAGTTGGGTTTTTAGTATGACTCGGGATCTCGGGTGCCTTGTGTGGGCACCGGTAGGGGGTTTTGGAGTTAGAGAGAGAGTTCTTGAAAACAGATGATTTTTAATGAATCATGATGTATTTGTGGGACTATTAGTATTTCGGGATATTTTTGCTATAAATACCAGTTGAACCCGAGATTTTAATTATTGGAACCATTTTCCTCACCTTACCTCTCTCTCTCCCAGCGCACCTGCAATTCCCGTCGCCCCAACCCCCGCCGCTTCAGGCCGTGCGCCCGCCGCCGTCCGGCCGCCATCCGGCGCGTCCGACCCACCGCTGGCTTCGTCTCTCCGAGGCGCAGCTTCCCACACCAACAATTCGAAGTTTCGTCGCGGATTGCGTCCGGATTTTTGCGAGGAAGCCTAGGGTTCGAAATTGAAATCTGTCCGATTTGGGGCTCGATTTTTGGTACGTTTTTGGGGCTTTTCTTCAGGTGTTTTTGGGGTGTTTTTGTGCTGTTGTTGGGTCAAAAATTTCAGACTTTAAAGTTCAAAAAAATTTGTTGCCATTGGTTCGAATTTTGGTGTTCTGTTTTTCGAAAATCTTGTTGATTTTTGGATGAATTCTTATGCTTCACATGGTTCAGCTTTTGAGTCTTCTTGGTGATGCATTATGGTTCGAATTTAACGCTGATTTCGTGGGGTTAGGGTTCGAATTTGGGGGTTTTGGCAGGGGGGTGTTGATTCTTGTTATTGATAGATTAATTCATGTTTTAGATGAATTATGGTGCCTAATTGGGTTCGATTTATGATGTGAAGGTTCGAAAATTTATGGGGAGTTCTTGAGCAATTTTCGTAGATGTCTCATTCGATTTCCCTCCCTGCATGTGCTCTACCCCCGGGTCTTTTAAATGGTAAATTGTCGTGTGTTGACAATAATTTTTCTGTATGAGGATTATGGGTGTGCTTGAGCATGGGTTGCATGTTCGTAAATAATTGTGAATTATTTATCGTGTTAGCACATCATTCCTCGGGGCATGGAACTCGAGCAAGGTTTGGCTCGGACTTCGGAGATTTAAGGTACGTGCGACGTACGAGCATTACTTTATATGAGAGCATTTGTGAAATGCATAATGTATTTTGATTTCATTGATGGTTGTGCGTATGGTTATATATATATGTGTTGACATAGTTATGGAACGACCCAATCTTGACATCGCCGCCACAAGCGTGCGTGATACTAGAGTGGTATAACTTTACAAGATATATGGGGTACTAGGTCTCTATGACTATTGTAGGGCATTTGAGATGCCTGAGAATGATCGTGGAATCATGTTCTCATTATAAGACATGTGAGATGTCTAAGTATAATGGAGAATTGGAAAAATAAATGCTAGGCATTTGAGCTATCTGTGATTGATAGCGAGGTTGAGAAATCAGTATTTGTTATTGAGATATCCATATTTGCCTGTATAATGAATTTGGAATCACTATATATTGATATTCGAGAATTAGGCATGCGATGAGTTAAATCAATGTGTTGATTTACTGATTTTCGAGATTTGATGGTTTGATGATTGTGAGAACATGGACAGTACACGGAATCCCGGATGAGGATGTTGCCATCCAGGGAGTATCATTTAAAATTCATTAGTATTTACTTTTGTTGTAAATTATGAATTTCATTATTGTGATTATGGGATTTTGTGTATTGGTATGCTCACCCCGTTGGGGGCTGTCTCTGTTGGGGGCAGGTGAACAGGTACATCGATGGCTTTGGAGTTGAGCTCGAGCTGTTGATTGGATGTACTCCCAGGATCGTGGTACCAGGGCTTGATGGAGCACGGTATCATATAGAGTACTTATATACACCCGAGGGTTATATACACATTTATGATGCTCGCATGTGAGCACGGTTATACTTGTATATGGGTTGTATATGAAGGCATGAGCCTTTCTCTCTTTCATTCTATGTTGCATGCAATTAAGGGTAGAATTGCTAATGATATGAGAGTCATTGGTGTATTATGTGGGTGTTGAAACCCACTTTATGTTGTCTTATGTGTGGTGTCTTCCCTGGCTGGGAATTTACTTAGTGTTGCTGTATTCTGTTGAGTATGTGTTTTCCCTGGCCGGGAACTATATTATGCGATGTGCTTTTATTTCGGGATGGCTCTATTTAAGAGGAGACTCTGCCCAAATTTTTATAAAAGTCCACAATGTAAAAAGTGGTGTAATGGGGATGGTAATGGGCGAACTCTATGAGTCTATTTGTGGTTAGGAAGATGATCTTATAATATTGCATATTAAAGAAAATTTTGTGATTGCCAATCAATGGTAAATCATCATCTGAGTTTCCCGATTGATTTTTATTGAAAGCATGTGCCACACATAGTGGTTAATACACTAATCATGGGTTAAGGGCTATGGGGTCCTTACATTAGTGGTATCAGAGCAGTGGTTAGCTCTTTGGGGCTGTTGAAGGCCTGGAACATGCTGATAGGGATGGGTAGCACATATTTATGCATGATAGTAGCTAGTGTTGTGTGACACAACTATTTTGCTTATGTGCATTTGTGATATGTGATCATAGTGAAACGATTATATGTCATGACATCTATAGAATCATAATATAACCTGTTAATTATGATTGTGAGTTGTGACACAGGGACAACCAAATGGAGCATTTTGAAATGCATCGGGATACGGGAAGTACTTTGTACTCGTAGTTTATGCATTTACTCATTATAATCATATTGTGGGGAATATGGATTATCGTATGCTCATGGTTTGGGATTGTTCTTGTAGGGACACTATGACGCGAAAGGTTAAGGCCATGGTTGAAAGACACGAAACGGTAACCTGCATTTTATATACATCATGGAATTATGCATTGTGGTTGCATGTGTACATGTAGTGATGATTTTAATGCTTTGCCGCCAAATGTTGAAGCGAGGGGTGGGAGTGCCGCATGTCGCATTTGAGCGAGGTGCATTAAAATACACTCATGATGATGTATGTTGGTATATGGATTATGCTTTGTGATGCAGGTATGGATGAAATACTTGGTGAATATCCCATGAGTCATTGTTATGGATGAGTGATGATTTTAAATGCTTACCGCTATTTATTGTTTTGTGCCGCTAAAATGTGAAGCGAGGGGTGGGAGCGCCGCATGTCCATTTAAGCGAGGTTATTCTATGCCGCCTATATGTGAAGCGAGGGGTGGGAGTACCGCATGTTTTACTTGAGCGAGGGGCATTAAAATACACTACCGTGACAATGACTAGGGATCGGCTATTCTATTGGCGATGATTCATGCCGCCAGGTATATTGATAGCGATGGTTCATTCCGCTACATTGATTGGCGATGGTTCTTGCCGCCAGGTATATTGATAGCGACGGCTTATTCCGCTATATTGATTGGCGATGTTCTTGCCGCCAGGTATATTGATAACCATGGTTCATTCCGCTATATTGATTGGCGATGGTTCTTGCCGCCAGGTATATTGATAGCGACGGCTCATTCCGCTATATTGATTGGCGATGTTCTTGCCGCCAGGTATATTGATAGCGATGGTTCATTCCGCTATATTGATTGGCGATGGTTCTTGCCGCCAGGTATATTGATAGCGACGGTTCATTCCGCTATATTGATTGGCGATGTTCTTGCCGCCGGATATATTGATAGCGATGTCTCATTCCGCTATTCTATTGGCGATGGTTCATGCCGCCGGGTATTCTATTGACGATGATTCGTGCCACCGGATATCACATAGCGACGGGTCATTCCGCTACACCTATGGCGATGGTTCATACCGCCGGATATCTATAGCGGTGTCTTATGCCGCTGACTCTATGACGAGAGATCATGCCGCTGATTCTATAGCGATGGGTTATACCGCTATGTGCGTAGCGCTGGATTATGTCGCCTACGAGCGATGGATGCTACTTGTGTACCACTGTTGGATGACGGAGACAGGTATGCCGCTATATTGTTAGCGATGAGGTATGTCGTATTACTTTTGTTAGCATCATTGTGGATACTACATGTTGTTATATACGTCATGTGTTTGACGATGAGACTATAGACGTCGTGTATCGACATTTACCGTCGCGAGTCGACAATATTATTTCAAAGTCATATGTTGACAGGTACCGTCACGGGATGACAATGACATAGTGGATGTTCCATGTAGACGTGTAGCGTCGTTTTGATGGTTAATACATTTATGTTATGTATTTGGTTGTATGGTTTGAGTGCCGATGGTGAGCACATGGTAGAGTCTGGGTCACTAGTTGACGAGACCTTTTTGCCGAGCAGGTTTGCTCGGTGGAGTATTGGATGTATTGTACCGGTAAATGTACCACATCATGTTACAGAGGTAAATATTTGTCGAGCAATGATACCCTTGGGTATGCTCGTTGGTTTGGCTTAGGCCAAGTAATTGGTGGTAAGAGTAGTCATTGAGGAAACTACTCGCTTGTTGTTGTGATCTGCGGTAGGCGTGGTCACACCCACCCTGAGGGTGTGGGATAAGTCCTAATGGATTAGGATTGCTTCGTGGTTGAGCAAGGACACCGGGATGTCCATTGTGCTTGGTATTTTAGAGATATGTTGGGCGATGACCCATTACCCTAACGGTTTGTACGGTATGGCATACCGAGATGGAACATATGGTTTGTTGGTGGGCTTGATATGAGCCTATGGAGACAGCGCTTTGCTAGCTAGATATTGGGGGAATGATATAGTGTGCTTGTTGGAGCCATGATACTGCACATTGGAACCGAGTTTGGTGAATCGTATGATGATACGATGAAGACTTTTGGCAGGCTTTTGATTGTCCCTTTGTAGCATGATGTTTGAGGCATGTGACACCTCATGAGAACGTTATACGTCTTTTGTTTTGAGGGACTTGTCTGGGACAGCTCATAATGTTGGAGTACCAACAAGAGAGTCATCAAGTCGTCGTTGACTCGATCTGAGGAATCCGTGTACTTGGGATGCAATGGGTGTTATTGTATCCAGTTTTTCCGAACGGTGGTTCGAGACTAGTGGATCTCGAGTTCGATAGCACTTCCCTTGTGGGGAAGGAGGTAGTATTATACCTATTTGGGAATCTTTGAAAGATTCGGTAAGTTGGTGCGTGTGGTGTTGATTTTGGGAATCACGTCGTGTTGTTGATCGTCGATTATCATCCTCCACTGAGTAGGGAATGAATCAGAATTGACAGTTGTGTTTGGGGCTTAGGGGTATGTTGTAGATACCCGAGCCAAGTGCATTGAGTATGCATGTGATGTCCGTGCCTAGGCAGGTACACCGGTGAGTATACGGATACCAGTTATTGATTTCCTTTTGTCAGGCATAGAGTTATGCTTTTTTTTTTGGATGGTTAAATCTCTGATGAGAGATATGGAACACCTTGAGATTGGGAATCTCCATGGCACGATAATTATGAGGAATAATCGTGAAGTCAGTTGACTCCCTTTGAGGAGGGTTTATCTTGTGTGGGTTAAGGTATTTCCTTGTTGGTGTTTCCTCCGAGTTATGCGATAGCCTTCCCAAGTTTGGATTGTTAAATCCTAGGATTATCAAGGGATGGCAGGAATTCGGATTTATTGGGGGTCGCTGTCGACACAAGCGTTGAGGATGCAATGGGTTTATTGCATGTCCTTTCAGAAATTGAAACTCTGTGGAGTCTCGATGGTTTAATTATGATCAGGATGTGATCCTTGGAATATCCGGAGGTGGACATCTTGTGAGATGTCTTTTGTGTGAATCTGTGGCCGTGAGTTGCCAAATTGAGTTACAATGATGCGACTGCTCATTTGATGGAGGAGGTTTGAAAGTGGAAACCTGGTTTGGTATGTGTACACCGTGGTATACTAATGTTTCCCCTTGTAACGAGGTATGTTAGACATCGTGCGTCATGATAGAGATGTCATTGAATGATATCTACGATGGAATCGGGAGCGATTCGAATCCTTGCAGTTTCAGTTGACTAACTGCTTTAGGATTGTTAGCGTTATGTTGTGCCGGTGCTCTTTCGTTTTAGTGGACTGGAAGGTTTATTTCATTCCGTAGTTTGGTGCGAGGTAGGTACCCTCGCGTTTATTAATACGATTCTGATATGGTCAAGAATCGAGGTTATCGCTTCATGTTGTTGTGTAGCCCGGGTGTTACGTGATACACCGGTGCTAATTTCAAGGACGAAATTCTTTTAGTGGGGGATATTGTGATGACCAGAGATTATTGATGTTAATCCCGGAGTGTTAATAACCCCTAAAGTTGTTTTACGTGGCGATTTGGAGTTTAATCGCGGTGTTGGGCCTTCCGGGCTCGTCTATTTGGGTAGTTGGGATCGTTGGATCCCGAGGTTGAGATTGTATTCTCATTCCGGTGAAAAACCTATGAGTTGGGTTTTTAGTATGACTCGGGATCTCGGGTGCCTTGTGTGGGCACCGGTAGGGGGTTTTGGAGTTAGAGAGAGAGTTCTTGAAAACAGATGATTTTTAATGAATCATGATGTATTTGTGGGACTATTAGTATTTCGGGATATTTTTGCTATAAATACCAGTTGAACCCGAGATTTTAATTATTGGAACCATTTTCCTCACCTTACCTCTCTCTCTCTCCCCGCGCACCTGCAATTCCCGTCGCCCCAACCCCCGCCGCTTCAGGTCGTGCGCCCGCCGCCGTCCGGCCGCCATCCGGCGCGTCCGACCCACCGCTGGCTTCGTCTCTCCGAGGCGCAGCTTCCCACACCAACAATTCGAAGTTTCGTCGTGGATTGTGTCCGGATTTTTGCGAGGAAGCCTAGGGTTCGAAATTGAAATCTGTCCGATTTGGGGCTCGATTTTTGTTACGTTTTTGGGGCTTTTCTTCAGGTGTTTTTGGGGCGTTTTTGTGCTGTTGTTGGGTCGAAAATTTCAGACTTTAAAGTTCAAAAAAAATTGTTGCCATTGGTTCGAATTTTGGTGTTCTGTTTTTCGAAAATCTTGTTGATTTTTGGATGAATTCTTATGCTTCACATGGTTCAGCTTTTGAGTCTCCTTGGTGATGCATTATGGTTCGAATTTAACGCTGATTGCGTGGGGTTAGGGTTCGAATTTGGGGGTTTTGGTAGGGGGTGTTGATTCTTGTTATTGATAGATTAATTCATGTTTTAGATGAATGATGGTGCCTAATTGGGTTCGATTTGTGATGTGAAGGTTCGAAAATTTATGGGGAGTTCTTGAGCAATTTTCGTAGATATCTCATTCGATTTCCCTCCCTGCATGTGCTCTACCCCCGGGTCTTTTAAATGGTAAATTGTCGTGTGTTGACAATAATTTTTCTGTATGAGGATTATGGGTGTGCTTGAGAATGGGTTGCATGTTCGTAAATAATTGTGAATTATTTATCGTGTTAGCACATCGTTCCTCGGGGCATGGAACTCGAGCAAGGTTTGGCTCGGACTTCGGAGATTTAAGGTACGTGCGACGTACGAGCATTACTTCATATGAGAGCATTTGTGAAATGCATAATGTATTTTGATTTCATTGATGGTTGTGCGTATGGTTATATATATATGTGTTGACATAGTTATGGAACGACCCAATCTTGACATCGCCGCCACAAGCGTGCGTGATACTAGAGTGGTATAACTTTACAAGATATATGGGGTACTAGGTCTCTATGACTATTGTAGGGCATTTGAGATGCCTGAGAATGATCGTGGAATCATGTTCTCATTATAAGACATGTGAGATGTCTAAGTATAATGGAGAATTGGAAAAATAAATGCTAGGCATTTGAGCTATCTGTGATTGATAGCGAGGTTGAGAAATCAGTATTTGTTATTGAGATATCCATATTTGCCTGTATAATGAATTTGGAATCACTATATATTGATATTCGAGAAGTTAAATCAATGTGTTGATTTACTGATTTTCGAGATTTGATGGTTTGATGATTGTGAGAACAGGGACAGTACATGGAATCCCGGATGAGGACGTTGCCATCCAGGGAGTATCATTTAAAATTCATTAGTATTTACTTTTGTTGTAAATTATGAATTTCATTATTGTGATTATGGGATTTTGTGTATTGGTATGCTCACCCCGTTGGGGGCTGTCTCTGTTGGGGGCAGGTGAACAGGTACATCGATGGCTTTGGAGTTGAGCTCGAGCTGTTGATTGGATGTACTCCCAGGATCGTGGTACCAGGGCTTGATGGAGCACGGTATCATATAGAGTACTTATATACACCCGAGGGTTATATACACATTTATGATGCTCGCATGTGAGCACGGTTATACTTGTATATGGGTTGTATATGAAGGCATGAGCCTTTCTCTCTTTCATTCTATGTTGCATGCAATTAAGGGTAGAATTGCTAATGATATGAGAGTCATTGGTGTATTATGTGGGTGTTGAAACCCACTTTATGTTGTCTTATGTGTGGTGTCTTCCCTGGCTGGGAATTTACTTAGTGTTGCTGTATTCTATTGAGTATGTGTTTTCCCTGGCCGGGAACTATATTATGCGATGTGCTTTTATTTCGGGATGGCTCTATTTAAGAGGAGACTCTGCCCAAATTTTTATAAAAGTCCACAATGTAAAAAGTGGTGTAATGGGGATGGTAATGGGCGAACTCTATGAGTCTATTTGTGGTTAGGAAGATGATCTTATAATATTGCATATTAAAGAAAATTTTGTGATTGCCAATCAATGGTAAATCATCATCAGAGTTTCCCGATTGATTTTTATTGAAAGCATGTGCCACACATAGTGGTTAATAGACTAATCATGGGTTAAGGGCTATGGGGTCCTTACAACCGTGATGTCAATCATCTGTCTGACAAGGTTACAAGTCTTCAAAAATTTGTCACCAAAGCCTTTTCCGACTCCTTCTCCAAGCTGGGCAAGCCAAACTTACATTCAACCAACATAATGAATCTCTTCATGCTGCTACCTCACTGGAGATCGGAGGGAAGATTGATGATATTCATCAAAAGTTTTCTGAGCAGTTGGCATCTATGCAAGCAGTGTTTGCATCTCAGTTACAAGATTTAAGCAACAGTCTGCCCACTGTCACTCGCACTATTAGAAGGCTACCGGAACACAACAGACATCATCAGTCACGCCGAAGGGAACCAGTCCTAGAAAGATGAACATATGCTAGTACGAGCGAATCAAGTCAGCCGAGACCTTCATCCCAGTAGAGGTCCCGCAGTCCATGACAAACACCTACTGACACTCCTTCCTCACCCAGTGACTATTCCAAGCATTGGTTGGGGCGCCCTTAGTAACATTTTCTTTGTCTCCTTCTGTTACTTTATATCTTTACTGCAATAAAATCATGCTTTCATGACTCACTACTTATCTTATCTGAGTTACTTTAAGATTGACATGACACATCACAGTGCACCTTTCCACTTTTTGATTATAAATAGCAAGCTCCCTGCCTCACTGCATCTCACACTACAACATGCTTATCTTAAAACCTCACTTACTGTTCTTGCATCTTGTATGCAATTCTCATTCATGGGTTCATTAATATCTAAATCAACCCTACATGGGTTGATTACTTATCTAACCCATCTCTGCTAACTCCAGCTTCACGAACCAGTCCTGGTGTTCACCACCAGCTTGGAATTTGGAAAGCATACGCTTAGGTGTTGATGACAAAAAGGGGGAAGACGGAGACTATTATGATGAACAGAAGACTACTTTGAAGATAAAGTTTATTTTCTAAGTTTTCTTTTGTTCTAATTTCTTTGTATGTACTTTTTCTCCCCTCTCCCTTTGTCAACAACTCTGAAACTAGCCAGCTCGGATCATTCCATACTGGCGATGTTTCTCAAGTTTTCTTTACCCACTTGAATAGATTGTAGACACAGGATTGTTATAAGAATTGTAAGATGTAAACTGAATTCATTTTAAATAGAAATAATATTCTTTTTGGTTAATGTTCAGCTTGATTACTACTCGTAATCTGCTTATTTATCTAACAATATTTGCCACTCTCCACTGCAATGTTTCTAATTCTTAACAGGTATATACTGTTCAATGTTCAAACAAGAGTCTCCACTGCTAAGTTTTGTCATCACCAAAAAGGGGAAAATTGTTGGGAAAATATTTCTAACTTTTGGTGATCACAAATATCTACCACTTGAAGTATTCAATGCAATGAAATAATGACTAACTCTACAAAGGTCCACCGGATAAAAGACAAAGCCATCTATCGGATGAAAAGTCGTCTACTGGGTGAAGAGTTGTCTACCGAGTGAAAGGATAAAAAAAAGAGATCTACAGGATCCAAAGACCAAGAGTTATCATCTACCTGATACATAAGAGTGAGCGTCCATTGGAACAAGAGTACCAGCAGACGTCTAAGGAATTATTAGTTGACTTCTGTCCATCAGGCTAAGTACCTAATAACTATCCAGCAGATGATGAAATGAACATCAGCTGATCATGCAACCAGCAGATATACAGCAAATGAGAAGTCAGGAGACGTATAAAGCAACAAGACAAAACAAGTACAACTCATTCTGACAAAAGTACAACAGGTCGCCGCACCACTACGATATCAGTGCCACCATTAGCGTTAGAATGAAAGAGTCGTTAATTAACAAAATTGGGAAGAAGACAAACAGAATTTGGAAGGAAATCAGGAAGCTGATTCCAAGCAGAACTTTCCAATTGAAGAAAAGTTGTCGTTAGACCGCTGTGTCTATAAATACGTCAAAGTAAAGAATGAAGTGCTGATCAATCTGATAAAATTCAAAAGACACAAATCAACTTCATTCATTCAAGCAAAACTAATAACGCTTTACTGAGATATTCTGAAGTTTCCCAAGAGCAGCAAAGCAGCCTTATTGTTATGTTGATGATCAAAGCCTACTGAGTCCGCTGCTCAAAGAACACTCAAAGCTTAAGAGATTTGTAATTTTATGTGAGTGTTGTAAAACACATTATAAACAACTAAGAGAGTTGTGTTGCTAGGGTTTATGCTAGGCTGTGTGAGTGCCTAAGAATGTTGTATATTGAAAAGTGTAAGCCAAAGTCTTCTAGTGTAATCTTCCTGCAAAGGAAGAAGGGGAGACGTAGAAACGTTGTGCTTCGAACTTCCAGAACATATTATGTGTCATTTACTTACTGCATTTTACCATTCAGTTACTTTAACTCACAAGTCTAGCAGACGTCTTCCGCACTATTACTAGTGTCTGCTGACTTGCCAACTATTGAGAAGCTACTGCAGTACTTAACAGTATGTTGTAAGAAGAAGTGTCGAAATTGAGTCTAGTGTTTATTCAACCCCCTTCTAAACAATACTTCGATCCCAACAACGTATTTCTTCTGCCTGTGTGCGAGTCTCCAACGGGCAACAAAGAGATAGCTACGAGTGGCTCTTTTATCTTCTTAAAGAAGATGATAAACAGTAGGAGAAGGGGAAACATGAGAGATTTGGCAATGGGAAGAGAATTATTTTCGACAAGTAATTGGTTTGACCTAGCTTTTTTGAAATGTGGGTATTTTAGTCAAACAAAAAGTCTTAAAAAGGATACAACTCAAAAATTGGACCTATTGAATTTGTTGAAAAGTAGATGCTTATGTAATGTTATTTTTTTCAGATTTAATTGAATTAATATTTTGTAGCTGGTACCTTTTTGCAATTATCCTTTTTTTTTTTTTTTTTTACTTTGAAGCCTTAGGTGTCACTCTCACTGGCCGGGTCGCAAGCAGCATGCCCGTTTTACCATGTTTAAATATTTTATATAAATAAAATTCAAACAAAAATTAAAAATTTAAACGATTGTATCTCAAAATTTTGATGACACTAAATTTTAATTTGTTTTTGCTTGGATGGGTGGAATTTTGTGGGTTATGTTCTCCTTTCATTTACAGTTGTAAGTTTAAGGTGAGTAAAATTTTGATTAGATCGAAATAACCGATCGAACTGAATTAATTTGAAAGTTCAAATTTAATTTTAAAAAAAAATCGGTTATATGTGGGTTGATTTGAGAATAAAATCAAATAAATCAATAATTATAATGATAATTTATCCCTAAAGTTTAGTCCATATATATATAAGATGCTCAAAAAGTTTTATAAGGCCCCGACATTTGATTAAGTTAATTAAATATAATTTGAAATTTATTTATAATTAATTTGTGATTAATTAATTAGAAGTGAAGTTGACAATCTGAATGTCAATTGACAATTTAATTGGAACATGATATATTTTTGACTTGGTCAAATCAACTCCGATAATATTTTTTTAAAATATTTTGTTAAAATGAAGAAAATTTTGTGTGATAATAGTGGACATAAATCCCAAGACGATTAAACATCTTGTTAAATTTGATTTGATTTTCATATTTATTTGATGTTTTTGAGGTTGAGAGACGATTAAACATCTTGTTAAATTTGATTTAAATTTAATCTGGTTTATTTTATCAAGTTTAAGGAATTTTGTGTTTGAATTTTTGATTTGGTTGTGTTTGAGTGGATTGATTTCTTTTGTTCATGAATTATATGCTTCATGCTATCAAAGCCTAGCTACCTTTGATTGATTTTGTGAATTATAATTGAGATCGAGAGATGATATTATAATACGCTAAAATAATTCATGTTGTATGTTTAAGATTTAGATCGAGAGATTAAATCACATACGTGGTCACTTTAAATTGAAAGATTTAAAGATCAACGGTTTTCATAGAGATTTATTCGGTATTAAATTGGTTTAAGTGAACGAGAGTTACTTGTTTATTACTAGTTTCAATATAGCTCGAGAGAGTGTATTGATTATATTCGGAAATCCGTCACCTTAAGAATTGATTGATAAGTAATTGTTTAACAAACAAATCATTGACGATAGCACAATTGAACGAACATCTTGATAGATTTCTTGAGCGGAATTCCTTCGCATCTTCAAAGGAGTTGTTCTATTTTTGAGTTTTATTAATTCTTTAGTTTAATTAGTTAATTAATCATCTTTTTCGTAGGCTAAATATAATTTTGCTAATTTTATTTGGTACTTATACATTAGTTCATGTGGGTTCGACATCATTTCTTATATATCACTATACTAAAACTTGACATCGTGCACTTGCGGTAGAATCGCTACACTGAGAAATAATTGTTTAAAATAAAAGCGATCAAGTTTTTGGCGCCGTTGCCGGGGAATAATTTGTATAATATCATACGAGATTAGTTAATTGTAATTTTGCAAAAAAATTTTATTATTTCATTCGAAAAAGAAAAAAAAAAATTTTAAATTTTTTTTTGTTTTTGTTTTGTTTGTCTTGTGATGTACTTGGAGATGCGCCATCAACAGGTCTTCACAAGCTTTGCCCAACAACGTTTCGAACCGTTCTACGCTGTTTGGGAGAGATTCAATGAATTGGCCAACACATTCCGGTATCACAATTTTTCGAACTATACTCTCATGCAATATTTTTTCAAAGGGCTGGATGCACAGACCCGAGAATGGGTATTGAGCGGGGCACTGATAACTGGGAGTCCCCTTGTCGATAGAGATGAGGACAGTGTGGTGCACCTGTTCAATGATATGGCGGACTTCGATCATCACTGGCATTGTGATCCTTCACTACAAGGCTGGCATTGTGATCCTTCACTACAAGGTTGGAGTCACCAATACCCACCGGAGCCTCACTACCCTATTGACACGCCACAACCATTTGAACATCACGAAGAGAGGAGAGGTAGTTCTGCAGATGTCACGACCTAGTTAGAAGATACCTTAATAAGATTTATTGCATCAACTAAGAACAGTTTGGCGTGCCAAACCAACTCTATGTGTCACCTGGAGCAGCAAATGGCAGTCCTCATGGAAACAATTTCAACCAGCTGCCAAGAGGAAGAGATGAGGGCTACAAATCAAGAGACGATGAATCGAGTTTGGTTATATGATGATGACAACTCAACCAACCAAGTTTGGGGGAGTGATCCTACTAGTGTTGAAGATTCAAGGGAATGCGAGCCTCTTACAGAAATTGAGCTTACATTGGCGGAATTATCCGAGGAGTTCCAAAAGGAAGATGAGTCGAGTGTGATGTTGGAGAAGAAGATACTTTCGAGGATTCCGATTTGAGCCCATCGATGGAGACATGTTCTATACCATATGTGGATCCGTATTTTCCATCGATGCCAACTTCACCACACTACATCCTCCAAGATATGAAGCCAATCAAGAATCATTCTCTCACACCTACTATTTCATGAAGAAAGTTGTTGGAGCGACGAGCCTACACTATTCATATCTTGCCAAGCTTGAGGGCTTACTGAATGAAGACCCATTCATGGTATCATACGATATTTACTATGGGCGGCAGCCACTCTTTGATGGTTGCTTCTGATGGTCAAGCCGGAGACTAAAAATCAGCGCTTCTTGGGAGGCAACCCAAGCGTATCCTTTTGCTATTTAGTTTTGTTTATTTTCAGTTTTTGCATTTAGTTTGTTTACCTCTCGAGTCGACGATGTTACCATTTGCATTCTTCTCTTGCTAGGTACTCAGTTGGAGCGATGAACCCTTACAACAGTGGAACTTTCAAAGCAAATCTTCCTCAACCCTCATGCAAGCATCTTGATCAGGGGAGTTTACTTTTTTCCTTTTGATTCTTTTAAACATTGAGGACAATGTTTGATTTAAGTTTGGGGGGGGGGGGGTGTTTACTTTCTGTTGTTGTCTCTTGTTACTTCCTTGTATGACTAGTATATCATAAGATTAGATCGTTTTTGGGCACATAAAAAAAAATTCCTTGAAAATGAGTTCATCATTAGGAAATAAGGAATTAGACTTGCAATGGTATTACATGATGATATTAATCCCCATCTCAACTTAAGTCTTGAAGATTTTTGACTTGTTTGTGAATATCTTAGGTTAAGTTAATATTTCAAAAATTGAGGAACATTTTGAGCACTTTTTGAGTCATGATTGAGGAAATTATATATTGGAACAATATTATTAACTATGATTTGTCTTGAGGATCTTAAAGCACTTTAGAACCTAGTTGAGAGCACTTTGAGGCGAAATTTTATAGTTATGAACTAGACTTAGAAATGATTTAGGCGATCTTTGGACCGTTTGAGCCTTTCAAGCTTACCATGTTTATATCAATCTCTAGTCCCTAATTTGAGCCTAAATGATAAAAGAATGGAGTATATTTAACATACTATTAGCCCCATTCAGCATTCTTTGGCAACCTCATTATACCCACCTACTTGAGCCTAAATGGAAGATTTTTATCTTGACCCTAAGGGAGTATAATGATTCTCATTAGATGCACTTGAATTGCTAAACTTTGATGAGCTTATTGTTAAAAAATTGTTGAATGAGAAAAGAAAAAGATAGACAAAAAGCCTTGAGAAAAAAAAAATTGAATAAATAAGACCCAAAGTGGCCAAGGCTAGAAAAAAGAAGAGAAGCTCAAAGTGTGCTAAAAATTTGAATTTTCTATGATTATACTCTCTTCTTTGTATTTCCCTATCTTTTCTTTGAAGCCAAACACCTAGGCCAAACATTACAAGCTTTAAAAGACCTATTAATCCAAGTCTAGGGAATAATTACATTAGTGGAGAAGTGCTTGAAAAGTAGGTGTATAGAGTGTTTAATAGTAAATCCTGACTTTTAGTTTTATGGCATTATTTGATCCTAAAAGTATATATGAAACTCAAGATTGACATGAACACACACGCACGTTCCGATTTTTGCGATATATTGCTTATCTTAGGAGAAAACACTTCTTGTTAATTTTTGGATTGACTTAAGGTTGAAGTGTTAGTGGGATTTCTGAGCTTTTACAATTGAGTTTCTAAGTTAATTCATTCAAAGTATTGATGATGAACTTTGCATTTTGATCTTAATGTTTGCTCGAGGACGATCAAATCTAAGTTTGGGGGAGTTGATAGGGTTGATTATTACGTGTATTTAGGCTTTGATTTGTATATATTTTCGTGTAGATTCCGTGAAGATGTTATGCTTTTTGGTATTTATTTGATTGTTTCAGGAATCTATGTGGAAAGTGGAAGAATTGAGTTAAAAGGAAGAAAACGGATCAAATCAAGCCAAGAAATGAAGAATCTGAGTTCTGGTATGACCGATCGATCGGAACAGGAGGGCGATCGATCGAAAGAGGCAGAAGTTTTGGCCAACACAAAAATGCATAGCTCGATCGATCGGAAATTTGTTCTCGATCGATCGACATTGGCAGAAACTTGACAAGCGAGAATGAAGAAATCTCGATCGATCAGAAGCTTCACCTCGATCGATCGAGCGAGGCAGAGAAATTCATACCCGGAAGCTGAAGGCGCTCGATCGATCGAGACTTATGCACCGATCGATCGAGACGCAGAATTTTCAGAATTTTAAAGATTTGATTTGGTTTTGATTTTTGGAAACTCTTCCATATTCTCCCTCCTCTATAAATTAGGAAAAAAGGCACGAAATTTGGGGTCATTATTCAGATTATTATCAGACCTAGAATAATATTCTTGAGCCGTCTTTCATCTCCGAAGAACAAGGCAAGAGAGATCCTTTGAAGTGCAAGGAAGAAAGCGAGAGAAGAAGCATCGGTCAACGCACGGAGTCGCTCCTACGTTTATCGTATTTCTAAACTCTAGTTTAATTTGATTTTCATATTTATTTGATGTTTTTGAGGTTGAGAGACGATTAAACATCTTGTTAAATTTGATTTTGAATTTAATCTGGTTTATTTTATCAAGTTTAAGGAATTTTGTGTTTGAATCTTTGATTTGGTTGTGTTTGAGTGGATTGATTTCTTTTGTTCATGAATTATATGCTTCATGCTATCAAAGCTGTGGGGTCCTCGTTACTTAATCCATTATGTATCCAGTTAACATACATATGTGAGTCTGAATTAAGTAATATACCATGCACGGATTAAGAGTTCATACTAGATAAGTTGTTACAGTACCAAATCCTGAGTACAAAAACAAACTAAATCTGTTTTCTACATAAACATGACATGTACATAAGCAACCTAATCCAAAAGAACTCCTAAGCAGTGGTTCTCCTCGCAGCGGAAATCATGACTCACGCTCCCCACGTCTATGAGTCCCTACAGAAACATTCACAACGTGAGTATAGATAATAACTATCTCAGTGCAATATCAAAACACAATATCAATATCAATGATAAAGCACAATAAATCATATAACGTAACGTGAATGTTCTGTCTCATGCATCCACCAGTGCACCATGTCATGACATGTCTCAACACATACCCTATTATCACGAGACTAAAATGATATGCCTATTCAGCTCAATATGTCAGTGGAACCACCTCACATCTTCATATTAGCAGCACATATCATAGTACCGTCCTCAAATGATAATAGCCATAGCATATATCCAAAAACCGGCATATATCGCTATATAGCACAACCGAGCATATACCCAAACCAGGCGTATATCTCTCTGTCACATAACCGAGCATATATCCAAACCAGGCATATATCTCTATGTTACATAGCCGAGCATATATCCAAACCAGGCATATATCTCAAATGCATAACCGAGCATATACTCAAACCAGGCGTATATCTCACATACATATGATATCCATGAATGTACAAGCATATGATACTACCAATCATATGATAACAACATAAGACAATTCATATGATATCAATCTCATAACATCATCACACAATATCTATACTCCGTACGTCAACACGTACCTGTACTGCGACACAAACGAGATAAAGCAGTTGTCAATAGCTAAGTGCCTCGTTGTCCTGTCCCCTGAGATGATGCTACAACAATGCCAACAATATATCATGTTATCATAGGCATAAGAATCAAATTCTACAAAAATATTTCATTTTTCAATATTTTAGCACTGGCGATCGATCGCCATCAACACCGATCGATCGCCAAAACTCTCTGCCCCCTCGCGATCGATCGCAACAACTTGGCGATCGATCGCCACATTGCTCTGTTCATCGCGATCGATCGCGACAATTTCAGCGATCGATCGCCATCCAAATTCACCGCCTTAAATTGTAACTGTCATCGGCGATCGATCGCTCACTCGCACCGATCGATCGCCGATGCCCAGAAAAGTGAGAGCATGGCGTTTTCAAGCTTATCTTCATGGTTCTTCTCCTCTAATTCATTTTAAACCATGTCAACATGTTTCTTGCAATCTCTAGGAACATAATAACATGTTTCTATCAGCAAAGAATCCAATTCCTAACATATCAACAAGATATGATTCTTTACATAAAATTTCATATGCTATTTCTCATATAGCAACATCAATGAAAAAAACAAGTATAAAACCATGATTTTCTTACCACAATGGTACAATTCCACTTCACACACCTTCCTAGCTCACTTTACAAGTGACTCTCAAGCTCAAACCACAAGGAAGTTGAAAGAGATGGAGAGGAGCTTGGTAGAGATTTGTAGGTGTAAAATGGTGTGTTATGTGATTACACCTCCCTTATCCACTTGATATAGATCATTAGTCCCTTAATTCACTTGCTATCATGCCATTTAGGGATAATTACATGTTAAATAACATGTACATGAAATGAACTCCAAATTCAAATGCAATTCCCATTGCAAGTAAATTCACATGCACATGTAATTCCTTTCACACTCATGTCAAATGAAATTCACATGTACATTCTAATGCACCTAATGAAAGGCAAATGCATATGAACTTCAAATGCAAAGACAACTCCAAGTTAAGTCACATGCATACACAAATGCCTAAGTGCTTCATATGGCATAATTCAAATCATGAGACACCATGTTTCCTTCCTTATTAGACTTATTTCCATATATGTATTTACTTCATTCTTGGTTCCACTCGAACCCCCAATATCATATCGCCAATTGATATAATTACACCATAATCATATCCTACGTGTATATAACAAATCGAGGCATTACAATTCTCCCCCACTCATTGAATTTCGTCCTCGAAATTGTAGATACATAACATGCATATCAAAATATACGCAACTCAACAATACTACGATATGACAATAGGAAACATGATCATGTATGCAACAGTATCATAAAACTGTAAAATCATACCAGTAAATATATCCGGATACCGTTGCATCATATGCTGCTCCGTCTCCCACGTTGCCTCGTCGACACCCCTTCTGTCCCACTGTACTTTTACCATAGGAATCACCTTATTACGCAACCTACGTTCAGCTCGATCCAAGATCATAACCGGTCGTTCCTCATACGACACATCTGTATCCAACTGTACATCAGGTAGCTGTAAGACGTGACCCGGATCTGGTTCATATTTCCTCAATAGTGAAACATGAAAAACATCATGAATACTGCTCAATGCCGGCGGTAGTGCCAAGCGATATGCCAACGTACCAATACGTTGCAACACCTCATATGGACCAACATACCGTGGAGACAATTTTCCACGCTTACCAAACCGTACTACACCTTTAAAAGGTGAGATTTTCAAGAACACACGGTCACCAACTTGAAATTCAAGTGGTCTACGTCGCTTATTGGAATAAGCAGCCTGTCTATCCTGAGCAGCTTTCAATTTCTATCGAATTACTTTTACTTTCTCTTCCATATCATGAATCATATCCGGTCCATGTAAGGAAGACTGATCCACATCATCCCAATACAATGGCGATCTACATCGTCGCCCATATAAAGCCTCAAATGGTGCCATCTGTATACTAGACTGATAACTGTTGTTATATGAAAATTCGACTAATGGCAATGACTCTTGCCATGAGTTATCAAACTCTCATACACAGGCACGCAACATATCCTCAAGCGTCTGTATCGTACGCTCTGTTTGTCCATCTGTCTGCGGATGATATGCTGTACTCAACCGCACTTCAGTTCCCAACGCTGTCTGTAACCCTTCCCAGAAATGAGAAGTAAATCTCGGATCCCTATCCGATACAATGGAAACTGGAATACCATGTAGTCGCACTACATGTTGAATGTACAACTGCGCCATTCTCAGATATGTATATGTCATACAATATGGCACAAAATGAGATACTTTGGTGAGTCTGTCAACAATCACCCATATAGCATCGTAACCAGAAGACGTCCGTGGTAAATGAGTCACAAAATCCATCGTGATATGTTCCCATTTCCACTGAGGAATTTCCAAACTATGTAATTCACCTCCTGGTCTTTGTCTTTCCGCTTTCACTTGTTGACAGATCAAACACCTTTTCACAAAGCTCAACACATCCTGTTTCATACGTTTCCACCAAAATTGTGTACGTAAATCATGATACATCTTCTTCCCTCCAGGATGTATACTGTATCTACTACAATGAGCACGTTGTAGTAGTTCTTGGCGTAGTCCCAATGCAGCAGGTACTACCTAACAAGTCTTGTATTTCAAAACTCCATCCTTTGCAAGTACAAACTGTGATGTTTGTCCTTGACTTATCAGTTATTTCCAATGTTGTACCTCATCATCAGTCGTTTGTGCCGTCCTGATTTTATCAAAAATATCGGGTTCAACTAACAATGTTGATACCCGTACCGGCACTGATTCCATATCAAAATCATAACCCAAAGTACAACAAGCAGTCATCAAAGTAGATAAATGAATCACCTCATCAGCCGTATGATGTACTTTTCGACTCAAGGCATCTGCTGTAAGATTAGCTCTTCCTGGATGATATTCAATCTCACAATCATAATCTTTCAACAGATCCATCCATCTCCGTTGTCTCATATTCAACTCCGCTTGAGTGAATAGAAATTTTAAGCTCTTATGATCAGTATATATGGTAAACGACGTACCATATAAATAATGTCGCCATATCTTCAATGCAAAGACAATGGCAGCCAATTCCTAGATCATGCACTGGATATCTCATTTCATGTGGTTTCAATTGTCGTGATGCATAAGCCACTACATGTTTGTCCTGCATCAACACACAACCCAAACCAAGTAAAGATGCATCAGTATATAACGCAAACCTGGCATGCTCAGATGGAATGATCAAGACTGGAGCTGTAGTCAATCGATGTTTTAATTCCTGAAAACTACGCTCACAAGCCTCTGACCATTGAAATGATACTCCCTTCTGTGTCAAATGTGTCAATGGTTTGGCAATCGCTGAAAATCCTTCAACGAATCGTCTATAATATCCAGCCAAACCTAAGAAACTACGAATCTCTGGCACAGAAGTAGGTGCTGACCAATTCAACACTGCTTCCACTTTCTTTGGATCAACTGATATACCTTCCTCTGATATGACATGACCCAAAAATCCAACACTAGTCAACCAAAACTCACACTTACTGAGTTTGGCATACAACTGATGTGTCCTCAACAATTGCAACACCATATGCAAATGTTGAACATGTTCGGCATCACTCCGTGAATAGATCAATATATCATCGATAAAGACAATGACAAATCGATCAAGGTATTCCTGAAACACACGATTCATTAAACTCATAAAGACAGCAGGAGCATTTGTCACTCCAAATGGCATTACCAGAAACTCATAATGTCCATAACGAGTTCGGAATGCTGTCTTCTGTATATCTCCTTCCCTCACACGTATTTGATGATACCCTGACCTCAAGTCAATCTTAGAATATATCCTTGATCCCTGCAACTGATCAAATAAATCATCAATACGGGGAAGAGGATATTTGTTCTTTATGGTTACTTTGTTCAACTGTCTATAATGAATACACAATCTCATTGTCCCATCCTTCTTCTTCACAAATAAAACCGGAGCACCCCAAGGCGATACACTAGGACGTATGTACTCCTTGTCCAATAAATCTTGTAATTGAGTTTTCAACTCTTTCAATTCAGTTGGTGCCATCCGATAAGGAGCCCGTGAAATTGCAGACGTACCAGGTATCAAATCAATACCAAATTCCACTTCTCGACTCGGTGGGAATCCAGGTATCTCATCTGGAAACACATCCGCATATTCTGCAACCACTGGTATCTCCTCCACTTTCCTTTCTAGTTTCTGTTCAGTTACATCAAGGGCATAAATCAAATAACCCGCATGTCCACGTTCTAACAAACGCGACATTCGGATTGCTGATATCAAAGGAATCTTTGCCCTCGATCCCTGGCCATAGAATAACCATTGATTGCCAGTATCAGACTGAAATCTCACTATCTTCTGACTACAATCCACAACAGATTGATATTTACTCAACACATCAATGCCAAGGATACAATCAAAATCTGTCATGCCTAACACAATTAAATCAGCCTGTAGCCCATACTCAGTCTCAAACTGAATATCACAATCAGACACACTCTGACAAGTCATCACCGTAGTTCCCATGGGTGTCGAAACATAAAGAGGCATCAACAGTGGAGACGAGCATATATGATACTGATCAATAAAAGCTTGTGCAATAAAAGAATGTGATGCACCAGTATCAATCAACAGTAAAGCAGGATAAGTAAACAAAGTACACTACCCGCTATCACATCATCAGGAGCTGCCTCTGCTTCCTCCCTGTTCAGTGCATACACCTGAGCCTGAGGTGTTCCTGTCCTCTGTCCTCCACCAGACTGTGGTACACCCTGTGGTCTCTGTTGTACTGTAGTCTCTGAAATGGGTCCTCTCCTCTGTTGTCCACCCACTTGAGTACAATCACGGATCACATGTCCGGGTTTCCCACAACGGAAACAAACTACGGGATTCAATTGAGGACAATCTCGTTTCAAATGTGGTCCACCACATATAAAACATTGCACACCACTGCCACTACTACTACCTTGGAACTGTCCTTTAGCTTTGCGATCACCCCCTTTTTGTGATCCAAAACGTTTTCCACTAAACCTAGATGAAGATGCACCACCTCGTGATGATTTAAATGGTTCTCCTCTAGGTCGCATACTGTCAGATGTAGGTGGTTGGGTTTGTCCAACATCCTTGTATACCCCTACAGCAATCTCAGCCATCTCGGCTCTAGTCAACGCTTCTTCATAAGATGTAGGGTTATTGGACATTACTCTATCAAATAATTCAGGCCTCAATCCTTTCACAAACTATCTAATCTTGGCCTTTGTGTTGACAGCAATATGTGGCACATACCGGAGCAAAGAAGAATAATGCACAGCATAATCAGATACTGTCATTACTCCCTGTCTCAAATTGGTAAATTCATCCTCTTTCCTCTGCCTTGCAGCAACAGAGAAATAATGCTCCAGAAACTTTGTTCTAAACACATCCCAGTTCACTGTCTGTCCTTGAGCCCTCAACTCAAGCACTGTGGACTTCCACCACATCATCGCTTTCTTGGCTAACTGGAATTCAGCTAAACGTAACCAAGCAGTCTTGGCACACGGTGCTGACACAAAGATCTGTTCTACACGTTCTAGCCACTCCTCTGCCAGTTCTCCTGATTCAGTCCCCTCAAACCTGGGTGGCTGATAACTCAGAAACTGCGTCAATGTTAATTCTCCAGGCAACAGTACCTGTTCCATTGGCCCTTGTTCAATCGGTGGTGGTGGCACAGGCACCATCCTCACACTAGCATTGCCACTCATGGCATCCCCAACATCCTCATGTGGTACTCTGTCTGTCATAACTGTACAACAAGGATGAATAATAACATTCACAAGTATATAACATGTTAGAATAACATCATATGCCAAAAACTAACATGCTATTACCATTCTCAAAGTGTTTAGGTAACTCCCTAATACACTTCCTCTACCCATGTACACCCCGTTCTCGAACCACTGCTCTGATACCACTAATGTGGGGTCCTCGTTACTTAATCCATTATGTATCCAGTTAACATACATATGTGAGTCTGAATTAAGTAATATACCATGCACGGATTAAGAGTTCATACTGGATAAGTTGTTACAGTACCAAATCCTGAGTACAAAAACAAACTAAATCTGTTTTCTACATAAACATGACATGTACATAAGCAACCTAATCCAAAAGAACTCCTAAGCAGTGGTTCCCCTCGCAGCGGAAATCATGACTCACGCTCCCCACGTCTATGAGTCCCTACAGAAACATTCACAACGTGAGTATAGATAATAACTATCTCAGTGCAATATCAAAACACAATATCAATATCAATGATAAAGCACAATAAATCATATAACGTAACGTGAATGTTCTGTCTCATGCATCCACCAATGCACCATGTCATGACATGTCTCAACACATACCCTATTATCACGAGACTAAAATGATATGCCTATTCAGCTCAATATGTCAGTGGAACCACCTCACATCTTCATATTAGCAGCACATATCATAGTACCGTCCTCAAATGATAATAGCCATAGCATATATCCAAAAACCGGCATATATCGCTATATAGCACAACCGAGCATATACCCAAACCAGGCGTATATCTCTCTGTCACATAACCGAGCATATATCCAAACCAGGCATATATCTCTATGTTACATAGCCGAGCATATATCCAAACCAGGCATATATCTCAAATGCATAACCGAGCATATACCCAAACCAGGCGTATATCTCACATACATATGATATCCATGAATGTACAAGCATATGATACTACCAATCATATGATAACAACATAAGACAATTCATATGATATCAATCTCATAACATCATCACACAATATCTATACTCCGTACGTCAACACGTACCTGTACTGCGACACAAACGAGATAAAGCAGTTGTCAATACCTAAGTGCCTCGTTGTCCTGTCCCCTGAGATGATGCTACAACAATGCCAACAATATATCATGTTATCATAGGCATAAGAATCAAATTCTACAAAAATATTTCATTTTTCAATATTTTAGCACTGGCGATCGATCGCCATCAGCACCGATCGATCGCCAAAACTCTCTGCCCCCTCGCGATCGATCGCAACAACTTGGCGATCGATCGCCACATTGCTCTGTTCATCGCGATCGATCGCAACAATTTCAGCGATCGATCGCCATCCAAATTCACCGCCTTAAATTGTAACTGTCATCGGCGATCGATCGCTCACTCGCACCGATCGATCGCCGATGCCCAGAAAAGTGAGAGCATGGCGTTTTCAAGCTTATCTTCATGGTTCTTCTCCTCTAATTCATTTTAAACCATGTCAACATGTTTCTTGCAATCTCTAGGAACATAATAACATGTTTCTATCAGCAAAGAATCCAATTCCTAACATATCAACAAGATATGATTCTTTACATAAAATTTCATATGCTATTTCTCATATAGCAACATCAATGAAAAAAACAAGTATAAAACCATGATTTTCTTACCACAATGGTACAATTCCACTTCACACACCTTCCTAGCTCACTTTACAAGTGACTCTCAAGCTCAAACCACAAGGAAGTTGAAAGAGATGGAGAGGAGCTTGGTAGAGATTTGTAGGTGTAAAATGGTGTGTTATGTGATTCCATCTCCCTTATCCACTTGATATAGATCATTAGTCCCTTAATTCACTTGCTATCATGCCATTTAGGGATAATTACATGTTAAATAACATGTACATGAAATGAACTCCAAATTCAAATGCAATTCCCATTGCAAGTAAATTCACATGCACATGTAATTCCTTTCACACTCATGTCAAATGAAATTCACATGTACATTCTAATGCACCTAATGAAAGGCAAATGCATATGAACTTCAAATGCAAAGACAACTCCAAGTTAAGTCACATGCATACACAAATGCCTAAGTGCTTCATATGGCATAATTCAAATCATGAGACACCATGTTTCCTTCCTTATTAGACTTATTTCCATATATGTATTTACTTCATTCTTGGTTCCACTCGAACCCCCATTATCATATCGCCAATTGATATAATTACACCATAATCATATCCTACGTGTATATAACAAATCGAGGCATTACAAAAGCCTAGCTACCTTTGATTGAATTTGTGAATTATAATTGAGATCGAGAGATGATATTATAATACGCTAAAATAATTCATGTTGTATGTTTAAGATTTAGATCGAGAGATTAAATCACATACGTGGTCACTTTAAATTTAAAGATTTAAAGTTCAACGGTTTTCATAGAGATTTATTCGGTATTAAATTGGTTTAAGTGAACGAGAGTTACTTGTGTCAATTTATTACTAGTTTCAATATAGCTCGAGAGAGTGTATTGATTATATTCGGAAATCCGTCACCTTAAGAATTGATTGATAAGTAATTGTTTTAACAAACAAATCATTGACGATAGCACAATTGAACGAACATCTTGATAGATTTCTTGAGCGGAATTCCTTCGCATCTTCAAAGGAGTTGTTCTATTTTTGAGTTTTATTAATTCTTTAGTTTAATTAGTTAATTAATCATCTTTTTCGTAGGCTAAATATAATTTTGCTAATTTTATTTGGTACTTATACATTAGTCCCTGTGGGTTCGACATCCTTTCTTATATATCACTATACTAAAACTTGACACCGTGCACTTGCGGTAGAATCGCTACACTGAGAAATAATTGTTTAAAATAAAAGCGATCAGCGATGACAGGCAGTATAGGTAGCGACTATAGTCACGCGCATATCACCGGACCTAGACACGAGGGATGGACGAGCACAGCACATAGGATGATTCTCCTAGCGTAATGTGCGTGTGCTGTCACCCTCTGCTCGAGCATGATATTGATTGTTGATACCTTTCTTTGGGCTCCGATTTGGTATCTTGAGATTCGATCCATTGTACCTTACATGCATTGCATTACATTGCACTGCATTACATCATATATCACATTTTATAGATGCATGTTGTATTTACTTGATAGTTTCATATTGGGCTTTGGCTCACCCCTTAGGGGACTGTTGTTGTCTTTGTGTGTGGACAATGGCAGGTGTTACAGGTATTCAGGATCCCAAAGAGGGAATGCTCGATGGAAGCCATCCTGAGGTTGTTTTCTTTTGTCTATCCCAGTCGTAGGATAGTTAAGTATACTAGGGTGTGTCCTGGATAATATAACTATGTAACTTAAGTTTATTTACTTCAGACTTGAAATATTGGTGTTTATTATGAACTTTATTTACAGCTCACGGTAATATGTAAATATTTTGAGTATGAAATGTGTGCTGGAGAATTATTATGCATGCTATGGTATGATGTAAATATTTTGAGTACGGATTATGTGCTGGACGCCTATGATGCATGCTATGGTATTATGTACTGCATTGGGATATGATTTTGTGCTTTTCATTTTTTTTCTGGTATGTCCATCGTGCGCGAAGGTCATGCCAAAATTTTTAGAGCCACTTGTTGGTAGGACTTTAAAAAAATAATAATAATTCTTCCGTTGTTTACAAATAAATAATCATTGTGTGCTAAATAAACACTTGATTAGGAACGTCTCCTCACAGTATGGTATCAGAGCATAACTGGGAATGCTCTAGTTTTGAGTCTTGTGTACACTTTGAATAAGCACGGATGAACATGTGCGTATGTGTTTGAAACTTATTTGATCTGTTTGCTCTTACATGATTTGGAGTGAAATAGTTGATGTCGATATGTGATTTATATTTGAGTATTCTGAGTCGTGACGTATTGATATTGACCACGATATCGATGCATTACTGTTTATGTTTGATAAAACTTAGTAGGAAAAGAGTTTACACTCGAATACCTACAAAACCTGTTAGTATTGAACGAATACTACATTAGACTGAATAAATGAAGATTATGCATATCAATTGAGACATTCAAACTCTTTTATGAAATTTTAATGAGTATGAGGTCTTTGAGCAATGAAGTTGCTCTGGAACCTGTTGAGAATAACATGATTGATTGAAATTATGAGATAATTGAAATGAGAGTCCTTGAATGGGATTATAGAGCCATTTCGATTTCGGCAATGAGATGCTGGAAAAGGATGAAATATGGCTATATCGAAATGAAATTTGAGTTAAAGATATGACATGTTTACAAAAAGTAAAAACGGAATGAACTAATGAATATGTTGAATGAAAACATAGTTAAATACTAGTTTTCACAATATTGACTATAGGTACAATATTGTCACCATGAAGGAATTGTATAAAACATCATGAGATGTTGAGAAAATACAAACATATGAGATGTAGATCGAGAGTTGTTGGGAAGTCTTGTCCTTCGGATAATTTCCCTTTATCTCAAAAATTTTGAAATGAAATTTAATGCTGAGGTGGCTAATTTGAAGCTTGATCGAACCTACAGAACATTATTTTCAATAAGTAGTTCGATGTTAATTGATTTATATGAGGAGATGGAATTTTAGGATAGAATCTGCCTAAGTCGAAATTCCTCATGTGTTGCGATACTTCATAATTTGACTATGATGAAGTAATAAATTAAGAGTAATGAATAAATTGTAATTTATTCGAAATCCTAATTCTAAGAAAGGTTTGAGCCTTTAAGTTGTTATTTGTTAATAAATTAGATGAAGCACAAATGTTGTGACTCATCAGCATACATAATAAGAGCATGTACAGATGTACTTCCAGAACATGAAATTAACGATGCACAAACATAATGAAAAAAAAAATGCTAGAAATGGTTCAATATATTTGAAAACCATTAATGAAATGATTATATACAAACTTTGCGTAAATGTACCATAAAATCTGTTTCAAGCAAAGCTGAATTTTCTGAAAATGTAGAATTGGTACGAACCCAGACCTGGATCGAACGACAGAAGTGTTGGACACGAAACCGTGCTCGGAACTATTAGGAATCCCAGGTTAACTGAATTGATAAGTTTGGGTATATTAAAGAATGGAATTTGCATGAACCCGAATATTAACTCGGTATAGACTTTGTGCATTTGTGGTTGGTAGAACTTTTGAAGCTACTTGCGATGAAGATTTGTAATCATATCGATAAAGAGACTTTGACTCGGTATGGATTTAGACAACTGAAATGATTGTCTTATGTTATGGATTTACCTGATTCATTATTGCAGGACAATTCTGTCCGTTTACTAAAAGATCTGCATTTTGAATAGTACCACGTGTCAATCCAAAGCCACGAGCTGCTTCTAATCTATCTTGTGTACTCGACATATGACTATGTCATACGAGTCTTCTAATTCTTGATCTTTTCTTGAACTCGATGAGTCGAATCTTTTAACAATTTCTAATCGAATTGTAATTATTTCAAGATGAAACTAGGATGTATTGAATATCCGAAACAGATATCTCAGATTCCGTACGTGAAATATTTCTGATCAATCTATCCAAATGAAAATGTTGAATGATCGAAGCGATACTCTTGGGCCACGACATTTCTCGACGTAGCTTTTCTATTGATTCAAATAAGGTCGAAGTATTGTTAAACTGGCTAAGACCTACCAAGGTTCATGAGGTCCGATGTTTTATGGTTTAGCAGGATTCCAAATGTCGATCTATCGAAAGATTTTGTTTTTGAAAAATGGCTAAACCTATCACTCAACTAACACAGAAAAGTTGAAAATGTATTTGGTCAGACGAGTATAAAAATTGTTTTCTTGAGACCCTGTATATAGTTTTGAACTGGTATCAAATGTTTTGTTTTAAAAATTTGACGTCATTATTTATACGGGGGAAAATTTGTTTTTATTCGGACCACAAGAACTTAAAATATCTAATATGATCTAAATACGTGGCAACGCAGGTTGATGAATCTTTTGAAGGATCGCGATGGTGAAGCTCAATATCATCCTAGGAGAATGAATGCTGATGGCTGTCCTTAATTGTAAAGTCCACGAGTCTATTCTAGCTTATGATCGTAGCACCAAGTACATGCTGATATGTATAAATTCGACTGATCTTTTCACTCATACCAGAAATTCTATCAGTGTCAGCATTTCAAGTTGAGTCGGAATTGATTCAAAACACCAGATTAGCCAATCAAATTGATGTTCACACTCAGGAATATTAAGAATGTGTATCTTCAGGACATCCATTTTGTTTTCAGACATCTACTGATAGTTTCTACGACTTAATGATTCATAAGTTGTTCCTGATAATTCTGATTTGACCTTTGAAATTACTAGAGGAGTTCATAACTGTGAAATCAGTATTACCCTGAAGACGAAAGATGCATACGACTCTGAGACCTCAGTTCTGATGGAGATGTATGAGATAAGAAGATTAGTGATGCATTGTAAATTGTTGGGGTTGTCAACAAGTTTAAATCAAGTGGATAAAACTTGAGGGTTGCTTCATGGCTTTTAAAGTCCCCAATGGGATTGAGAACATATGGCTATGGATTTTGTGACCAGTATTCCTTGATCACCCAGGGACTTTGATGCTGTTCTGAACATTAGTGATCGATTTCCTAAGTCTGGACTTTTCATTCCTTACGAACGGACTTATCTTTTTACGAATATGATTTGTTGTTTATCAAGGATAGGTTACATACTGTAGCAAATGATGTTGACTTTGGAGGGCATGAAGCTGTGCCATTAATCGAAGTTCCTATATTTATACCTACCAAACGAGCAAAGGTTTGACATCTTTTGAAACCTTTTAGGAAAGACGTTGTAGATCGCCTTTAGCCTGGAAAGAAATCGGTGAAAACAAGTTGACTGGACCTGATATCATACGAGAAACGAATGATAAAATTCAGTTGTTCAGATATCGGATGATGGCTGCCCAGGATCGTCAAGCTAGTTATGTTTCTAAACGAAGACGACCCATAGAATTTCAGATAAGGAATCATATGTTTTTGAAAATCCTCTGTTAGCGGCACTAATTGTTTTGGGCATGCGAGGCAAATTATCACCTTGTTATGAGGGCCATACAAGATCTGAGATTGAATTGGAAATATGGCCTATAGATTGGCCTTGTCACCAGATGTATCGGTCACCTCGCGATGTATATCTCTTCATGTTTGCTCGTGCTGAATATATTATTGAATCTATGACGTAATTCAGCCAATGAGATTGTAATTGCTCATTCATTTTGGATCGTAAGGATATATACCAGTTCCATTGTATTCAATATATCCTGTCGAATACTCTGATCCATATGTAGCTTTCAGCGTTGATCGGAATCCATGTTGTGATTTCGAGGACGAAATTTGTTTAAGTGGGGGAGAAGAATTTTTAGAGCCACTTGTTGGTAGGACTTTTTTTAAAAAAAATAATCTTCTGCTCTTTACAAATAAATAATCATTGTGTATTAAATAAACACTTGATTAGGAACGGGTCCTCACAAGTTTAGAGGGTGAATTTGACAAGGATAATTTATTTTCCAAAAATATTGTTGTATAATAACATATTTTCTTATTTTATTCTCAGTTAAGTCCATGACTTGCCTAAGTTTAGAAGGCATGTTAATATTTATGAACAAATTCAAACCCTTTCAAAACGAAAATTTAGCATTGACTAAAATCAAATGTGGGAAATATAGCTTATATTCTCAATAAATATTTTATGATTTCATGTTACATACATAATGCTAATTTATGTTTGATTTTAATCTGTGTATTTGTCGACGTAAAAATATATGTCAATCATCTAAACATAGGGTCGAATTTAGAATAATGCAAAAAATAAAAGCATAAAAAATAGAGATAAAAAAATCTAAAAGGGTCAAAATATAATTTATGAGGGGTTACAAATTTTGAGGGACAAATTGTAATTTTGTTTTTAAAAATAATTTTTATTTTTTCAGTGGGGAGCAACTGTCCCCCTTATTGAGTGCACATTCGCCCATGTCTAAAGATATAAATATTAAATTTAAATACCATCAGAAATAACAGTTTCAGGGAAAAGTGCACTTTTAGTCCTCATACTTTACAACTAAAGCGCTTTTAATCCTTAATAGTTCAACCTAACCCTTTTAGTCCTTAATATTTTATATATGTTATGAAATCAGTCCTTATTATTAACTAAGACATATATACCTTTAAAGAATTTGTAAAATAGAAACAGGCACATCATACTTTCGTATTACAATAAAATTTTGACAAACTGGTTTATACCATTTTGATCAAACTACCATCGGGTATCTCACCAAGTTTTATGATGGCTCCTCACCATCAGCCACACGATCACAACCGATGGTTCTGCAATGGGGCCTTCAACAGTAGGCATCACAGTCCTAATTCGTTTCCTACCTTAGGGCGTAGAGTATAACCAGATATATGAAAGATTAAAAGAAATCTGAGAGATAAATGGGCAACAACCTTACTTTATTCTGAAATTATTTATAATGTTTATTACATTAATACATCTCCTTCTGGAAGGAGACGAACTTATTTAGCCTATCATATACTGAGGCTTGACTTGAAACAATACTGAACCAAATTACAAACTGAAATATTACAAAGAAAAGAAAGAAATAAATAATTACCAAGCTATGGAAGTTGATAAGTTTACAGCTTGAAGACTAAAATATTTATTTGTGAGAAAACTATGGAGAATTTTTTATGTCCTTAGCTTCCTCAAGGCCTCACCTTATATAGGCATGAATTCGGATTTCAAATGCGGATTCCAAACTCTTGTTGAATATTAACTGCGCCCATGAGTGCGCCTTTATCTCGTAGTCTGGCATCTTTGTCTGAGTTCGCAGACTATTCTCGTGAGTGATCCTACCATTTTAGTTTATTTTGATAATGGTAGTGGTCCTCGTCAGAGTCACATGACTCTTGTCTCCATGTAGACCCTAGAAATTTGGCTTTTGCGGTCCGCGTGGGAATCTTCCACGTTTGTCTGGTCCCGCTCTGTCTTCTTTCTTCTGGTCCCTTTTGACAGTGAATCACTTCCTGAACAGTGGCTCCTTTTGCTCTGGCAGCTTGGGCAGATGTGGTCCTGCCATCTTCCAAAGTGAGTCATGTTGCAGAATTTCCGGCATGTTTCTTTGGTCGCCGGAATCTTGTTATCCCACAATACCTATCTTTTCTTTTCGAAGATCTCTTCGGCAAATCATGGTATGACTAGTCATGGAGTTCACCATGAATGATCCATTCGCTGTTTTCTGGAATATTTTGAATGGATACTTGACTTTGTCCATCTTTGTGAGACAGACACATAATCTCCATTCTCCTTTGGTAGTGATATCGTTTTCTGTGAGCGGTGAAACTGTTGTAGTTCCTTCAGGCGGTGGCTTAATCTGATCCATCGCCCTCCAATTAGGCTTCTGCAGCATTATGAAGTGGAAGCTGGGGTGAAGGCCTTTTCCCGTAATTTCTGGGGCTGCAGTTGAGAATTTTAGCTCCAGAGCATCTCCTCTTCCGAGTGTATGATTGTTTTGCCATGAGTCATACACTCCCTCGTAGATCCATTCCAGTAACTTTGCAATATCCGGAAAACTTTGTGTTGTTGTGAAAACTGAGGCAAGACAACAATAGTCAAACCACTCGCGGACACTTTCTGGTTTGACACTAGGATGTATCCACATCCTTGGGTATTTTCCTGACCAATCAGTTGTTATTTTTTCAGGAATTATACCTACTCCTGTATAGAGTTTCTCCCATTGTTTTGGCATCCTACAAAGGGGGAATTGGGGAAACTTTTGTAACACCCTTACACATAATGCATACACATGATACGTATAGCATAATATTTAATGACAGCGAAATTTGCAATTTCATATCATCCAATTAAGATATTTATAATACTATAAGGCATATAAACATATATATGCCACAAATATAATCAAGGTTGTACCCCTCACAACCCAACCAAAACCTATACAGTATATATGCAAATGATGAGCTGAGGGAGAAGGACTAGAGTCAGCCGGCCAACCTTGGATCCATACTTCAAAATTTTAGAAACACTCTATATGATCAACTTTTATCTACATCAACTGAAAAATAACATTTGCATTTGGTGAATTGTATTCTCAATGAGCATATTCATATAACATGTTAATTAACTTCACGTAAGCACGTGATTGATAACAAATTCATACATACAGTTTATATCAGTCACATAACATATTAATACATGTGTCTAGTCATTTTCTTTTACTGTTATGGACCAACTAATACCAAGAACGAATCGTGATCACGAATATGGCCATGACACTCTGTACTGTATATCCCATGAGTTCAATGAACTCGGGATCTGTATTCTGTAATTCTTGTAATTCTGTAACACATGGTTCAAGGTTATTAGTGGTCATAACACAATCCATTAATCTCTTATGAATGCATATTCTATAATCATATAAAATCATCATATCATCATCAATAGAGTAATAACTCAAGTCCGTAGAATCACGTAAATGAAAGCACATAAAACATTTAATCATAAGAACACATAAATCACCAAGTCCATTCACTCATGAAACACAAATCATCCACCCACATAAAGTTAAAGAACAAGTTATAAAAGTATACTCGCAAGTTGTTGCACCTATCTCGATAATTCGCTTAATTCATCTTATCTGTGCCTTGATCGAGATTATGACATATAACACATTTCAAATGCACACCAAGTTCAATATCAAATATCTAATACCCATTTCAGTATATGCATGTCATCTATGATATGTCCATACTAGAGAATCCTAAATGGTTATGCAATATTAATCCAATATCCATTACTTTTCAATTTAAGGTGGGTGAAATAATCTCTAAAATTATTAAATATCAATCTTTATGTCTGACCAAAGGTTAAGTATCTATAGCTAAATTCTATATTATTCTTTGAAAGTCAGAATATATTTGAATATATCATTTTCAGTTTATACTTCATATTTCAACATAACCTGAATCACACAAACTAATATAGGTTTTCATGCACTTGGACATTACAATGGAAATTGGGAAAATTTTGGGCCGTATCAGAACATAAAAGTTTTTTCGGCCCAGTCCACCAAATTATTTGCCTTTCATTTAAGTCCGATTGAGCACAAATTACTAAATTACCCTCGTCTTCTTCCCTTACATTCAACGTCAAAAACTTTCTGCATATTTACAATCATCGCGCCTCTTCTTCTTCTTCAACGCTAAAAAATTTTCCAGTCATTCCTCCAACATTTTCATCGATATCGTTCAAAGAATCCTATAAGTTTTCAAAAATTTAATCGAAATCGTACAAGTAAATTACTGTAATTTTGCCAAACCTTCTGAGGCGAAGACCTAAAATGGATCCAAAATCAAAGAAGATTCCTCAAAACCAAACCACCAACAAACATCAAGGGAAAGAAAAAAGGTGCTCCAAAATCTGGTAATCATTAATCTAGGGTTTTCACATATTAAACTATTTCTTAATCATTAATCTAGGGTTTCCACATATTAAACTATTTGTTTGCTACTGTAAGTTCTTGTGTCTATAATGCATGAGTACTATTGAATACCTTATTAACACGGCATTTAGAAATGTTTGTAGTTTTTGTATTCTTAATTAACATGAGTCTATCGGTGCATGTGTATTATACATGCACCGATATAAAACATTGCATTCATATATAACATTTAAATATTTTATACATTTGTTTCTATCAGTGCATGTCATATACATGCACCGATAGTTCTTTACATGCACCAATTGTACATACATGCACCGACATGCACTGTTATAAAACATTGCATTTATCCAACATGTAAATATTTGACATTTGTTTCTATCGGTGCATGTGATATTCATGCACCGGAAGTTCTTTACATCCACAGTTGTTTTCTATCGGTGCATGTGTATTATACATGCACCAATATAAAACATTGCATTCATATATAACATGTAAATATTTTATACATTTGTTTCTATCGGTGCATGTCATATACATGCACCGATAGTTCTTTACATGCACCAATTGTACATAAATGCACCGACATGCACTGTTTTAAAACATTGCATTTATCCAACATGTAAATATTTGACATTTGTTTCTATCGGTGCATGTGATATACATGCACCGGAAGTTCTTTACATGCACCAATTGTACATACATGCACCTACGGGCTATGTACATGCACCGAAGAAGTCAATTTATTAAATTCATTGTTTTAGTTTTTTAACTAACATATAATTTTCTCCTCAGTTACACCTATATCATCACCAAGCTCAGAAGAAATTACAAAAAGATGGAATAAAACAAACCACATATCGGGCCAACCTACAGGCAGTTATAACAGAGATAAAGGCACTTGAACTCAGTCAAGTTCACATCAGAGTGCTAATGAAGACACCGTTCTGGCCTTTACTGAACTCCATTTTTTCCAACACCAATTGTCCTCGATCATTGCAAAAAGCGTGACATATTAGTAAAAGACATCATTGGCTTGCTTCAACAGAAATACTCGAGATTTCACACTCGGATCATATACAATGAAAATCAGGACAAATGATGTACGTATACTCTTTGGAATAAGAGATGGTAAAGAAGACATTGATATGCAGCTTCAGGATTACGAACGTACAGAATTCTTATATAGATGCTTTCCCAGAAAAGAAAAGAGATAAAAAAGACATAAGGATGAGCAAGAGTTTAATCTACAAAAAATTGAAAATAAAGGCACAAAGCAACATTGATACTGATGTCAATGACGTTACTCGTTTGGTGACCCTATACATTCTTGCAGCCTTTTTCATATCAACAAAATCATCGAACATTCCATGGGCGTACACATCGGTTGTTGAGGACCTGGACATGATTTGCAGCTACGACTGGTCCAAACACATATTGACTACATTGCTCAACAGCGTGATGCAGCCTGACTCTGAAAACACTCCGGCTGTGTTTCTACTACTACCTGTAAGAAGTCTTTATAATCAATCTTTAAACAACAATTATTTCTTCATGTTTATATAATAACATCGATTCTATATAATTTGCAGTAATTGGTTATGTGAGAGGACAGAGCTCATAAATCCTGTCCAGCCCAACCTTATCCCAAGGTTCCTTAAGTGGAATCTTGAGGATTTTTACAAAAGGATTCAAAACATTGACAATCAAAGAGCTTCGCCCGTGATTATGTAAGTTTCTTGTACATTCAATTAACTATTTTGGTGCATGCAATTAACTTGTTTCTGGTGCATGCAATTTTTTTATACTGGTGCATGCAATTATATAACATGCGATGCTTGAATAAATCTTATAATGATAATGATTTTCCTGAAACCAACTAACGATGCATGTAAATACACAAGCATAAAACAAAGTTGCATTTATCAAACATGAACAACTTGAATCAATTGGTGCATGTAAATACACATGCACCAATTCACATTTTTTTTCTATCGGTGCATGTGATTTCACATGCACCGGTAGACCATTAGTTGCCTTTATCCAACATGTGAGGCTTGAATCTATATTTTATAATGATTTTACTTGATATGTACTAACGATGCATGTAAATACACAAGCATTAATTATCATTTTGTTTCTATCGATGCATGTGATATACATGCACCGATAGTTCATTAGGTTCATGCAATTTAACTACACTGGTGCATGCAATGAAACTATGCTGGTGCATACAATTTAACTAGACTTCCAACAATTCAATTGCAGATAGTAAAAAAACCTCTGCAAATTTCTGTTGAAGAAGATGCAATGCTGAATAAAGCCATTGTTTTGTGCTACAGAAGCTCCAATGACATATCAACTTCCCAATTTGAATTCAAACATTAAAACAGCTGAATGTTTGACACAGCGGACTCCACCATTGCCGGAGTCCTCATGGAACTGAAGCAACTAAGTACAGAGGAAAATATGTACATGATGAATACATTGAAATGGAGGGCAACATGGTGGATGTAGCTATTGATGAGGAACCAGCCCAGAACGAAGAAAATGTCGTCAATCTGTCTGAAGAAATGAATGAACTTGATGACACACAAGCACAAGATATTCTTCAAGCTGCAGTACTTGTAACAGAGATTGAAGAATTGAAGGTGAAGCTCATGACAAAGGATAATGAAATAACAGAACTGAAGAACATTGTTGATTCCTTTGATCATGAGCAAGAAACAATTCCAACACCGCAATTTTTGAATATGCGGAACTAAACAGCCCAGCTGGAAGAAACAAAAACAAATCTTCTTCTGAGAGACTAGCAAATCAAAGAAATTAAAGACAATTACGAAGAGATGAAAAAAAAAGAAAGATGAGCTCGAAACTATCATAACACAGCTCTATGCGGACCTTGAAAGGGTAAATGATGAGAATAATTCACTGAAAAATGAGCTTCTCAATGTCAAAGATGCCTCCTTCATCATTAATGAAGAACAAGAACAGATCCTTAAAGAAAAGCAAGAACAAACATCCCTTGTCAAGAGGATCAAGAAAAGGGTGGACAGACAGCAAAAAATGGAGTTGGACCACACATACCCTGATAAGAGGAAGGCAAAGAGGACCAAGAAAAATGACGAAGAGGGAAATAAAAAGTTTGCAGAAGTGGAATCAATACAAAGTCCTGAAAGACAAAGGTACAACTAATGATCCCGTAGATCTAGAGCTGAGAGAATGATGATTTCGTCAGCGAACATAACAAAAAGGGAAGGCGAAAAAAGATAATGGACCGCTCAAGTTCAAAACCACAATGCCTGCCATGAAGCTCTTAACAGCGGATGAAAAGGCTTACATAATGAATATAAACAAGAACCATGGAAAATGGTACGTGTAATTATTAAACAACACTTCCTTGACACTGACCTCTTCAACTGTGTGCAGGGGGACTTATCTGGAAAGACAAATTACCCAACAGAAAGTTATTGTATCGGATATTGCTGAAATCCTTCACGATGTACCTCTTGCCAACGATGTAAGTCAATTGCATTATACTTTTCTAATGGTTTTACTTGATAAAAAAACATTAATTCACATTTGGTTAATCGGTGCATGTAAATAACATGCACCAATTCAGTTTTTTCTATCGGTGCATGTGAAATCACATGCACCGATAGACCTTTAGTTACATTTATATAACATGCAATGCTTGAATAAAACTTTTATGATGATTTTACTTGATAATTACTAACGATGCATTTAAATACACAAGCATTAATTAAAATTTAGTTTCTATGCGTGCATGTTAAATCACATGCACCGGTAGACCATTAGTTGCATTTATCAAACATGTAAACATGCACCGACATAACATTAGGTGTATGTCGCACATGAACTACTATATATATCTGTGAAACTGATTGATCATTACTTACAGATGATTGAATCAACGGTACATGTAAATAACTTGTAGCAAATCAAATTTGTGGTATCGGTGCATGTGTTTTCACATGCACCGGTAGACCATTATTTACATTTATCAAACATGTAAACATGCACCGACATAATATTAGGTGTATGTCTCGCACATGAACTACTATATATATATCTGTGAAACTGATTGATCATTACTTACAGATGATTGACCGTTGGGCGATTATTGTAAATAACCACATTGCCAATAACGGAAAAAAGAAGATAGCCTATGTGTTCAACAGCATGTGTTGGGTAATAAAATTCAACTATTAATTATTTTTTCTCATTAAACAAAGTGCACTCATACCATTCAACTTTGGATATTCGTATATCATGCAATTATTTCATACAAATTCGCAGCAATACGCAGCACTGATCTCACTAGGAAGCTACTACAAAGACTCAGCAGAAAAACAACATTGATAAATTCCTACCAGAGGAAATGTCATATAGGTTTTTGGTTTTTCCAATAAACACCCCATGTAAGGACCCTAATCCTTAAGTGTGGAAATAAGGCATAATAGAGCTAATATAATGATCAGAGTGAGAAAAGAACATGTTGAGTCTATGAGCTTAAGCATTACATGCCATAATAATAAGGACTTACAAAAAGAATGGATTAATTACATTCCTCATCAATGAATGCTATCAACTAGTTTTTACACTACTCCTAGAGTAGACACTAGACAAAATAATCCTGTCCTTTAATCCTCAAAAGAATGCTTCACAAGCTCACCACCTCAACCCGTTCAAAGCTTGCTATCATGCAAAAAGGTACCTACAAGGACAACCCCCAAACATGAGCAATAATAATCATTCATATTCAACACAATATGAAGATAAAGCGTAAATGCATAATAAATATAAAACACTTCCTGTTTTCCATGCATTTCAAACGCTTCCCGTTTGGTTGTCCCTGTACCATAACTCATGAGTATAATCAACAGATTATTTTTAATGGCCAAAACATGTCATGACATCATATACCATCTCAACTGTACCAAATATTGGTCACCATTCCCTAGTCTGTCCATCACAGTGTATTTTAATGCCCCTCGCTTATTTTCATATGGGCGGCATAGGATAACCTCGCTACAATGGACATGCGGCGCTCCCACCCCTCGCTTCACAGAGAGCGGCAAATACCCTTTCCTCGCCCCATATGACAACCACGCTCAAATGTGACATGCGGCGCTCCCACCCCTCGCTTCACATTTAGCGGAACCAATACAAAAGCGGCGGCAAGCATTAAAATCATCAAAGGATGACCACGACTCATGGGATGTGCATCCAATAATCATAATATGCATCTATCATCAATATGCATCAATTACCATGTATGTGCATCCACAATGCAATACCACATATGGCATAAATCAACATGTATATGCATCCACAATCCAATACCACATATATACCCGCATCCACAATGCATAATCAATGAGTATATAAAATACATGTTACCGTTGGGTGCCCGTACGTCCACTACGTACCTTTCCAAAAGTGGAATTGGTCCGGCTTCAATTCCTCGGTTGTGTTTGCTACCTGGGATGGTTCTACACAATCACACAACCCCATATTAGAAGCCAAATAATAGCCAAATACCAAAAATTTGACAAAATAAACCATTTTCTAAAATTCCACAGGCGGCGATCGATCGCTTCCCATAGGCGATCGATCGCCTCAAAATTTACACAGCGGCGATCGGTCGCCCCAAAAATGGCGATCGATCGCCATTCCTTTGAAAAAACCCACTGCCTCTCGGCGATCGGTCGCCTCATTTTAGGCGATCGATCGCCTAACACGTAAAAAGTCTACTGCCTCTTGGCGATCGGCGCCTCTTTTCAGCAGGCGATCGATCGCCTCGCACAGACATGCGTTTTTCTGCCATTTTTGCACCCAAAATCCTCCAAACCATTCCAACATTTATACCAAACACACCAAAACATAAAATCACATAAACCACCAAAAATACACCTTAAAACACCCAAAATCCAACCATTAACCAAACTCACAACAACCCAACAAAACCCATTTTAAAAACATTCAAAATCAAACCAAACTCAAACAAAACCTTACAAAATTAAAGCATGAGGTACCCATACCTCTTGGGGATCTCAAATCACCCAATATGCTCCACAAATCAAGATTTTTGAAAGGTTTCTCCTCAACCCTAGGCTTGAGCTCGAAAATGGAAGAAGGGAAAGGGTTGTGGGTTTTGATTTGGTAAAGTGAAAGTGAGGTTGAAAGAGTGGGGGTTGGATATTAAAATGTGAGTTTATAAATGATTCCCAAAAGAATTCCATGGTGTATAAAAACACCCCAACATGATATTTTTCAAAGCATTTACTCAAAATGCACCATAATATCAATTAACACATGATTTCTAATAAATTGCTAACCAAGGCAAATAATCATGCTTCCAATAATATTTACCCAACATGCACCACATGCATCCTAAAATGCAATCCCGGGTCACCCCTATCCACATGACCATGCATTTCCATAAGGTAAATAAATCCCAAAACATAATCAATTACCACATAATTAATCATGCAAACACAATTAAAGCCAAATAGCAATTATTACCATTTCGGGGATGTCACAAGACTATAAGATTTCGTCCTCGAAATCACATGCACTTACTACCCCAATAGAAAACTAAACATAAACTCATACCAGTGAATAGTTCCGGGTAGTGCTGCACCATATGCTGCTCCGTCTCCCACGTAGCCTCCTCGACACCCCTGCGATCCCACTGAACTTTGATCATCGGTATCACTTTGTCCGAATTCAGAAGTCTACGGTCTGCTCTGTCCAGAATTCTAACAGGCCGTTCCACATAAGATACATTTGATTCCAACTGAACTTCGGAAGGCTGCAACACGTGAGACGGATCCGGCTCATACTTCCGCAGCATCGATACATGAAACACATCATGTATACCAGATAAAGAAGGCGGCAAAGCCAGTCGGTAAGCTAAGGTGCCAATGCGCTGTAAAATCTCGTACGGTCCAAATATACCTCGGAGACAGTTTTCCCGCGCATCCCAAATCGCACAACGCCTCTGAAAGCGAGCGAGATCTTCAAAAAGACCTTATCTCCCACACTGAAATTCCAACGGGTCTCCGCCGTTTATTTGCATAAAT